>JANBXA010000007.1:143522500-144140000 GCA_030556225.1 Cricetiscus sungorus
CCCTGCAGAAGACAGACAAAGTGCTGGTCAGGGGGCTGGTGGTTAACTCCTGATGGTAGGACCTGAGCTTCCTCATGAAATGCCTCATGGCCTCCAGCCCTCAAGACTCCCCAAAGATCAATGAGATCTCACCTGGTGGCCCTCGTGGGCCAGGTGGGCCCGGGGGACCCCGCAAGTCGACTCCTTCTGCAGAAGGAAGCAAACAGAAACAGAAGGCTCTGGCCAGGGTCTTTCCCTCAGTGCCTCTGATCTCTCACCAGGATGGCTGGCTGCTCTTGGCTCTGTAATCCAGACCCTGATTGCACACCCCACCCCCTGAGAGGCCCTCATTCAGAAGCAGCGTGGGCTGCAAACTGGCCGTGCGGGGAGTCAGCCAGCCAGAACTCAATCCACCTTGCACGCAGCAAGCTGGCAACTTCAGGCAACTTTCCACCCTCTCCCAGGCTCTGCTTCCTTCACCGTAAATCAGGGCAACTGAGCTGCACCACAGGGAGGTTAAGATGACTCATACTCAGCAAGATGCCGCCAAACACTGAGCCCCTCCTGTACCACCTCCACACCACTGGGGTTGGCTGCCACCTCTACTGTTGTACGACACAAGTGCTCAGGCGGGAGGCCCAGCTGCAATCCCCTTGGGCTCTTGAAAGAGCTTTGTGGACAGGAGGCCACAAGTGTCAGACCTCTCGTGACTGAGAGCCCAAGCTGTTGTTCTCTGAGTCAGGTTTGCATGACTCCTGCCAGCCACACTCACTCCCGAGGCCTCATCTGACCCACGTCCTGCCGGAAGCCCAGAGCCTGTCAGCTGTCCCATTCTTGTGACTGTACCTCTAGTGCCAGGCAGCCCTTGCGACTCCTAGAAGCTTCCAGTGCAGAGCAGGGAACATGATCCTTCTGACACGATACTTGGCAATGACTCACCGCACAGCTGCCTGGGCCCTGACAACGCTGTCACCCTCCCATTCCCTCCCCAGTGACACCTGCCCTGGGCAGTGCTTGCACTCACGGGCAGAGAGGACCTCGGAGATGGAGCTGCCACTGTTTATGAATGAATCGCCAGCAAGTCCTGGCTCCCCTCGTGGGCCTGTGGGGGGAGCACGGAGAGTTAGGATGCACACAGCCCGCAGCAGAGGACTCCTCTGAGGTGGGGCCAGATGCAGAGTGGGGCCTAGCTGAGGGAGGCTGTGGCGAGTTAGGGAAGGGCAGGGCCGAGAAAAGAGAGGCTGTATTCCAGCTGAGCCAAAGGAAGAGAGTGGCAAGTGGAAAGCAGGCCAGGCCACTGATGCATGGCTGCTCTCTCCAGCTGTGGCCAAACCCCGTGGTGACTTGGACCCGTTTCCCCAGAACTTTCCCCAGAGTTCTTCTAATACTTGGAGAAATCACAGGACATTAATGTTATTATCCGGGTGGTCATCTGAAGCCCAAGGCTATGAAAACAGTCTGCTCAGCCTTGACTAGAAAACCACAGAGACTAAGTCCTCTTGTCCTGGGGAGCCTGACCCTCTTAGAAATATGGGAAGGCGAGAGGAGGTGGCTTGCGAGGCCGATGGTGAAGAGCCCGGAAGGCCCGGCTACTTCTTCCAAAGCACACATCTCCCCCGTTATTTAAAATTCAGGGACTTAAACCCCACCTAGGAAGAGTGTCCCTCTGACCCAGCCCATAGCCTGCGATTTACAGTGTGTGACATACCTTGTTGTCCTGGGAGACCAGCAGGGCCAGCAGGACCTGGAAACAGTTATGAATTATAGAAAAGGTTAAAACAGACACACACACACACACACACATACACACACACACAGACACACACACACTCATACACACACACACAGACACACAGACAGATACACACATACAGATACACATACAGACACACACAGACACACACACACAGATACACATAAACACACACACACACACACAGATGATACACACACACAGATACACATACACACAGACACACACACACAGATACACACACATAAACACACACACACACACACACACACACACACACACACAGAGGAAAGCGGAGGGAAGGGCAGGTGTCTGGAGATAATCCACAGGCATTCTCTCAGAGTGTAGACTAGCTGGCTAAGTCAGGAGTAATTAGCAACTTGAGGTCAGCCCCTTAAAACTCTGGCAGGAAGGGGACCCCAAGGTGAGCAGGGCCGTCCCTTTCTTTACTGTTTGGGGACATCTGTGTCTCTCAAATGTCCCCACTCACTGGAGCACACTTGCATAGGACTGGAATGTACACTTGCACTGGGTACAAACCATGTACCTATTTGAATATACATATTTTAAATAATTAATACACATAACGAGAGAGCAAGCATTTTGGAAAAATGGGAAACAAATCACAACTGCTTAACTTCTAAGCACTTTGTTTTGTTTCATTTCAGCAGTTTTTTTAAACACATATTTTGTAAGAGCATGGTTGTAACCACAGAGCTCTCAGAGGCCCTGCTGGTGGGACTCCTTTCTTCCACACTTCTCATCCCGCTGGGGGATTTGAGGGTACTTTCTCCTCACAGAGCACTGGCAATTGTGTTTTCCAGGAAACCCATTATATTGTTTTCCAAGAAACAGTTCAAGAGCCTTCCTCCTAACTGGCCCACACTCTGGGGGCAGAGCCTCCCCTGCCGCGTTGTGTCTGCCCACTCCTGTGGGCTCAGCTTCTCAACTGCTGATGCTGAAAGTAGCATCCGGGTCCCCTGTTGAGTGTATGGGCTTTTTGGAGCCCTCCTTTCTCTTTCCACAGTTCCTGTCCTTGGTGTCAGCATTTGAACAAATGTGCCTAGCATCTGTTGCATCCATAACCCTGCTGCTGATTGGGTGGAGAGCAAGAAGACAGACTGACCTGGGGTCCCTGGAGGTCCTGGGGGTCCCATGGCACCGGGAGGTCCGGGAGGTCCAGGGACAGTGATGGTTGATGATCCTTCTGGAAACAGCAGAGACATAGACCGTGAGTCCCACTTATCCCCTTCAGAGGTGCCAGCACCCCAGAGGCTGCAGGTGAGGCCGACTGGCCTCTGCTTCTCACCCCTGTAATGTTCTCCTTTCCCTGTGCTGACCCCCACAGCCCACCTTTGCCCTGCCCTAAGCACCTCCCACCTGCTGGCAGCTGATGTGGAGGCTGAGCTGGGCCAGATGGCCCACAGTGGACAGACAAACAGAACGCAGGGAGGGACTGCCTACCTGCAGTCATGAGTCTGCCTGGAGCCCCAGGTTCACCTGGGGAGGACAAGAAGAGTGGGCAAGAGGATTAATCAGTAGCTTGGTAGTCATTTTCAAAGTTTCTGATTGCATTCGAGGGCCACCTGTGGTCCCCTTGCCCTCAGGCTGATGGGATTTTAATGGTGAATGGAGCCTAGGGTGTGCTGGGTATTTTTCTCTCAATTTAGACCCAGGGCCCAGAGCGTCAGTCTTCTCTCAGAGAAGGGGTTTCCTGGGAGGCTGTGGAAGAGTTTGCCCTTCCACGAGGCCAGAATGGGGCTAGCATGAGACTCATTCCCTCCATCGTCCCCCCCCCCGGTAATGGCCATTGGTGGGAACTTGAAGGTCAAAGCGTAAATAGAAGCCATGAACTCAGGTGTGAATTCTCATTCCCTGGGTGACAGGACTGCCTGGGCAGCATGAAAAGGGTCTTGGCAATTGGCAAACCTGGGTGACCCTGAGTTACACACAAGGTCATGCATGGCTTTCATGCCATTGGTCTTAAGTGGAAAAAAAAACCAAAACAGCAAAGAACGCAAGGGTGGGTGGGTGGCGGGCTTCCAGGATGAGCACGCAGGATCTGTATGTCCCTATCGCATGTCCCCAAACGTAGCCACGTCTTGACTGTCAAGCCATGCATGGATGGCCTTGCAGGCCTAAGGAGAAGAGAGGCCATCCTGGTGACCTGGGGCCTGGAGCCAGGCTCAGTGTTAGCGTGTCAAGCATGCTGTGGCCTGGGGCTTTACTCAAAGAACTAAACACTGAAGCTCCATTGACCAGGATCCTTCCAGGGACTCTGGAAGTCTGTGAACAATGACATTAAGCCCCACAGTGAAAACGGGTGACTTTGGTTTCCTGTCACGGCTTTGCTCACATTTCCTCCAGCAGGGACATCAAGGCCACAGCAGGAGAAAGTCTGAGTTTGTTCTGAGACCACAGCCTAGCAGTTGGTAACCTGACTCTGTAGTCAATCTCATTCAAGGAGCTCTGAAGCCCCGTGGACAGGAAGTCACGCAGCAAAAGTCTGCGGTACTATCCCTAAGCCTATGGCGCCTCACTGAAGACACCAGAGATTTGTTGGCCTGGGAAATATGAACTCAGCTGACATATTTTAGGGTTGCATTCATTTGTCCTCAAAGATCTTTTTTTGGCTCAACTGCTCATTGGAAATGATAGTTTTTTGAAAATGTTTTTTTGAGAGTGACTGTGAGTGCTTATGGTGGCCAGAGTGTCAAGGTTCAGGAGCATGGGGACACAGGGACAGAAGACCCAGCATTCCTGGCATTGCTCGGGGCTGGGGTCTGATGGGCAGGACTGAGCTAGAGTGTCGCTATGTGCTGGGTGGCAGTACATTGCACTAGCCAGACCCCTTTAGTTCTTTGACTTTGTCCTTAGTGGGGTTGAAACACTCCTTCCTGCCTGTGTAGAGAGCTGTCTTCATATCTGATGTTTTCAGTTACACCTTGGAGGAAAACGTCAAGGGTGGCTGTGGTCTCAGAAAGCGTCAAGTCAGTGGGGATGGGGCCTAGGTGACAGGAGTATTTTAGAGGCAAACAGGGGCTTGGAAAACTTGGGGACAGCAGCCTCCTTTCCTATCTTCCTGCCGAGAGGGCCTGGGAGCATGAAAGTGAATCTTAGTGTGCGAATGGCTGGGTGGGCGAGCAGGCAGGCCTGAGGACTCGGACCCGGATTGTCTACACAAATCTCAGAGCTCCCTCCTCCCAGCCATCCCTTGGAGCCACTAGATGCCACTGTTGGTCCAGGCTCTGGTCAGAGCAGACCTCCTGCCTTCAACCTCTTCCAGCTGCAAAAATGGCTGATGAAAGAAAGAAAGGAAGGAGGGAAGGGAGGGAGGAAGGGAGGGAGGGAGGGGGGAGAGAGAGAGAGAGAGAGAGAGAGAGAGAGAGAGAGAGAGAGAGAAGGAAGGAAAGAAAAGAAAGGAAGGAAGGAAGGAAGGGAGAGAGAGAGAGAGAGAGAGAGAGAGGGAGGGAGAGAGAGGAGAGGGAGAGAGGGAGGAAGGAAGGAGGGAGGAGAGAGAGAGAGAGAGAGAGAGAGAGAGAGAGAGAGAGAGAGAGAGAGAGAGAGAGAGAGAGAGAGAGAGAGAGAGAGAGAGAAAGAAAGAAAGAAAGAAAGAAAACTTTATTGGGAAAATCACATACCTTTAGTCCCCGGTCGGCCAGGGCTACCAGGAAGTCCTGATGTGATTAAACACAAGTCAGTCATGATGACTAAAGCCCCCTCTCCCTTTTCCGGAAGCGGCGGGGCTCAGGCCTTCCTTGAGCCACTTGGAATGGGAGTGGGACTCTAGCCCTGCGCTCTGTCCGCGTCTGGACAGTGGAGGCATAGCAGGCTTGGGCTGAGGCAGACAGAGTCTCTGAGGGATTCCTATCCCCCTGGGTTATAAAGTGGCCACTGTCTGCCTCTCTGTCTACGGCAGGACCTGCCTTGTCCTGAGCAGCAGCCTGGCCCTGATGAATCTTTGTCCAGTTGCCTTTAGAAATAAGGGTCTGGGTGTGGCGATGATAAGAAAAACCATGCAGGTTTCACAGGATGGGCACAGTCACCATCCCGCAGGGACCCTGGGAGCCATGCAGTGCAGGGGCGCAGTGCTCCCTCCACGCCACAGGGGAACCTGGGCCTACTGGCTAGGAGAATCCCTAGCCAGCATTATCCTCCGGCTTGGGTCTTCTCCGGGGCAGGCCTGCACCATAGGGGACAGAGCACAGCCATCTAGATTGCTCTGTGTGTGCTTCCTTCTTACGGCACTTCTCAGACTCTGTGACAGAGCCTGGTCCAGCTGTGCTGGCGCTGGGAGAGGGGAGGACAGGCTCATGTGACCAGAGAGGCACTGGCCAAGGCATCTGGCCTGGGAGGGAGGAGAGGCAGCTGGGAGGGACAGGATGACTCACCCTGAGGTCCTTGGGGTCCGGTGACACCTGCAGACAAGAAGAGAAAGGGCCACGAGTTGAAGGGTTAGGGACGCTTCCTAAGGAGCCACAGCCTTGCCTGCAGGAGCTGGTGGGCAGGACAGTGAGGGGTCAGAGGCCACAGGAGGGTGAGTCTTGGTGCAATTCAGAGCCCTCCCATCACTGGGCAGAGAGCAGTTCTGGGAGCTTTGCTGTGAAATGATCCCAAGCCCTTGGTTCTCACCCTTCCTGACGCTGCCACCCTTTAATACAGTTCCTCATGCTGCCTCGACCCCCAACCATAAGATTATTTTCATTGCTACTTCTTAACTGTCACTTTGCTATTGTCACACATTGCAATGTAGATATCTGATAGGCAGGATGGTCTTAGCAACACCTGCGAAAGGATTGTTTGGTCTCCAAAGGGGTCGAGACCCACAGGTGGAAACCACTGTCTGAAGCCCATTTGGGTTCATAGGTGTTTCAGGGATACAAGGAGAGCCAGGAACCCAGAACACACACACACACACACACACACACACACAGAGGACTGTGGCTTCCTTTTCCTATCCCATTACCTGGCTTTCCTGGGTCTCCAGAGGGTCCTGGTAGGCCTCGGGTTCCAGGCATCCCTGTCAGGCCTTGCTCACCTGCAGAGGGCATGAGAAATGAGAATCTCTCTCCCTGGGGAAAGCGCCCCTGAGCCCATGGGTTTTCCTGGGTGACATGCTGGCGGATAAGCACCGTGACCACACGCTGCATGTCCCTTTGTCATCAGGATGGAGGACCCAGGCATGCATGTGGGAGTGACGGGGGGGGGGCAGCTGATGGGAATGAAGGCCACAGAACCATGACTAACCTCTGGGGCCTTGCTGTCCATCAGGACCAGCGGGACCTGGCGAAGCAGAAAAGCAAGGTCTGTCAGGTACTCTTGGGAGTAATTCTCTGTCTCTCTGTCTCTGTCTCTCTCTGTCTGTCTCTGTCTCTCTCTCTCTCTCCCTCTCTCTCTCGGAGCAGTCTCCAAGGTGAAGGCTCATGCAGCCCTCGCAGTGACTGTCAACCTCAAAAGTTTTGTCATTGTGATACCCCGGGTAGGTACAGGCTCCTTCCACACCTTCTCATAAGCCAGGCCCCTTACCCTAGGACCTGGCAGGACCCTTCAGGTCCTTGTTGCCTCTGCTCTAAGCAATCTCCTAACCTCTTCTAAAGTGGAGCCCCTCTGGGACCGAAGTGACCGTAGTTAAATGCTTCCCAAGTTTTTAGGAACATCTGAAGTACCACCTCCTCTGTCCTCCATGCTGTAAGCAATCTCTTCTCTGATTGTATCTTAGTTCTCTGTGCCTCTCATGTCCCTGTCACCAATCACAAGCTTGAGGGGATGGAGCATGCCACTTCCTGGTAGCTTACTTGACCTGCACTCAGTAAGCGTACATTAGTAAGCCTTGCTATGTAAACGGTAGTTTAAGTGTCACATTCCCATTGTGGGGGCTTGAGCTTCTGTGGGACTCGAGGCTGAGGCCAGACTTCCTGGAGCTTCCCTGTCCTGCCATAGGCATGTCAGTAATGGCCAGTCAGAGGGCGGTGGCCTGGATCTGTGTCTGGAGCTATCACAGAGGTGGACAACTGGGGGTTCCGCGCACCTCAGCCCTTGTCAGTCCTTAGCGGTCAGGAAGTGGCCAGGAAGGAAGGGCCATGCTTACTCCAGAGCAGTGAGAAATTCCCAGAAAACTTTAGCCACAGGAAGGACGTCCAGCTCAAAACTGTTACCCGTCTCTGTGGGACACCTACCCATTGCGCCTTTGGCCCCAGGTTCACCCACAGCTCCAGGCAAACCCCGAATGCCAGGCTCCCCTGCAAAGAACAAAGGAGCCGCTGCTGGAGGCTAAGGAGCTACGCACGCACGCGTGCACGCACGCACGCACGTTTCCACCATTGCTTCAACGCATGTGCCAGCTTCCTCTCCTCCCCGAGGAGCCCAGAGAGGCGACCTCTGCCTTCACAGCACGGTAAAACTGCCTCTCCCTCCACCCCATGGGCAGCAGGCTCAGACTGGCCCAGAAGCACATGCATCAGTCTGGTTTCCTTGGAAACAGCAAGCCAGCTTCGTGGTCAAAGCCTCATTACTTTGGGCTTCTTTAACCTGTTCAGTTGGTGAGAGGGGAGTAACCGAGAGGGTGAGCAGGGCACCCTTCATGCTGCTTTGGGAACTGATTCTTAGTTTTTCAGCCAGATACCCCCCAAAATCCCAGACAGCTCTGACCTCCGCACCAAACAGACATGCTTTGTAGGTGAATGCATTGCATCCAGATCCATGCTTAACCCCCATCCCCATGTACTTTATTTTTGTCGGGGCTTTTCTTAGATCCCAAGCTCTTTGAGGGGTTGAGGTGGAGACTTTGTCTCATCTTTCTGTAATTGTCCCACTTGTGGTGACCGCTAGATCTTTAAAGGTCACGAATGAGTTAAATTCCTGGGTAGGACTGACCTGTGAGGCCTCTGGGTCCTTTCTCACCCTGGTCACCTAGAACAAACACGGGGACGGGAGAGGAACCATTAGTTGCAAGCAAGGGAACCTGCGAGGGACCTGCAGCAGGACACTGCTGAGCCGATCCACCCACCGCCCGCACACAAACTGATTCCCCCACGACCTCTGCTGGGGACACACATAAGTGTCCTGGGCACAAGGAGGACAAGGCCAGAGGGCAGACACCTCAGAATGCCACAGTGGGGTATTTTGTTTCCCCTCTTGGTGCCTCAGTTTCCCTTTCTGGGAAGCTGGAGAAGAACAGACTGTCAGCTCCTTCTCATGCCCAGGGACAGGAGCCAGACTCATATATGCTCTTGGTTCCCCAACACAGGTTGTGTCTGGGTGCTCGGAGCAGAGAGATCATGGTGGCGACTGAGCAACAGTGGGGATGGTATACCTTTGGGGCCTGGTGGTCCCACAAGTCCTTTGTCACCTGAAAGAGAAACAGATGGCCTGGTGTAGAAAGCCGTGTAGGGGTGGCCAAGGGGAGCCAAGGGCTTCCCCTCCATACTGGTTTCCCTCCTGCTCTCGCACGCCGTAGCTTGTGCGCCATGTCCATCAGACCTCTCTGAGTCCCAAACTCTGACTTCCTTCCTGAATGAGAGGTCTCCATTTTGCCCCCTACTCCTCTACCACCTTACCTTTGACGCCAGGGAGTCCCACTTCACCTCGGAGCCCTTGGGGACCCATAGAGCCTGCCCCACAGAGGAAAAGAACGGTCAGGTGAGTGTCCCGTCTTTGGAAGGGATGGACACACGTGTATACTTGTGCATGCGCACATAGATGCACACACACCCTCCTTGAAGCAGAAGTCACGGGTGGCTTCCCACGGACTCCTCATGTCCCCATGCTCCTGCTGGCCCACCATGGCCCGTGTTCCTTGTCCCTGACAGTCACCAGGCTGGGCATGAGAATATGTAAAAGCATCCTGACACGGAGAGACACTGGCTGGGCTGCAGCTCAAGCTCTCAGCGTAGCCGGATGGCTTATTTGGCCCATATGGGACAAGGCAGGGGCAGGATGGGAGATTCCTGTTGGTGAAGTTACTGGGAGGTCTCAGGCCTGACACCAGTCCAGAAGTGATTTGGACAGGACCTACCAGGACACCCAAGCTCAGCCACAGGGTGACACTGTGGCCTTTCATTTTGTATGACCAGTAGGCTCTCTCTATAATCAACTCTTTGGTTTTTAAAAATGTTTGGTTTCCCCTTTAACATCACTTTCTCTACCACAGAATCAGGGCCCATTTATAGGAAGCAGCACACTTACCTGGGGGTCCCTGCGGACCAGGAGAGCCATTGGGACCTGAGAAACAGGGGAGAGACAGTCAGAAGACCAAGGACTGGCAGGGACAACTGCCCCCAGTGTGGAGGGCAGGTGAAGTACAAGGGACTCATCTAAGGGCCGTGTGGGTTCTTGCCAGGACAGTACCACCAGTGCTGACCCCTTGAGGAGAGGCCATAGCTTGGCAGGGTCCAGAGACCTTTGCTTCTTCTAAGGCTCTGGGGCCAGGTCAGACGTGGAGAGAAGAGGTTGCAGCCGGCCAACAAGCACTTGCTGCATTTGTGTGTGTATCTGGGTCCTGGTCAAGGCAGGAATCAGGTGGTTTCTGGTTTCCGGTGTAATCCACCCAGCTGCTTAGATACCACATAATGCAGCCACTGAAGAGAATCAGAGATGTGTCCCAAGCCCACCACAAAGCCAGAATTGTAGCCGAGTCTTCACACCCAGAATTCCCTTGTGGAAGAACACTTATGGCCATCTTGGACAAATCTGGGGCTGTCAACCAGCACTCTTGGGGGACCCAGGGCCGGCTCCTCTGAATGTGGCCCTTCCCTGCAAGCTTGGGGTGGTCTTCCTGACATACCTCTGGGACCCACAGAACCTGGGACACCAGGGAGGCCACGAGGACCTTGCTCTCCAGCGATCCCTGAGGAGAGATAGAAGAAACATGTTGAGAAAGCCTGTCCCCCAGGCCGACAGTCATGTTTGGAAGGGTGGCCTTCCACTCTGCTAGTCCTCTAGGGGCCACTCTTCAGCAGCACCCTTCAGTCCCTGCCCAGAGAAGTGTGGCACCTAGGAAGCACTCAACAAACACTGGCTCATCCTCCGAGCCGTGTGGGTCCTTGCCATGACCATTCACTAGAGGGACAGTAGTGACTTTACCTGAGTGACCTTTTTTATTTGTTTTTTTAAGACCATGTGACGCTAAATGCTTCCCTGCAGTGCTTTGGTACCAAAAGATTCCTGGTGTCCTCTTCAGTCTCATGGTTATAGAGCTGAGTTGAAAGCTCCCCAGCCCCCTGATGCTCCAGGCTTCTGACGCAGGCCTCCTGCTTTTTGCCATGCTGAGTGCCAGCCCTCAGAGACCAGAAAGCCTCACCTTCACCCCACACCTGGCTGTGCTCCAGCTCTGCTGCCCTTTGCCCTCCACCTTGACCTGGCTTTGCCCCTCATCCTCTCTGGAAAGGTCACATCCCCGAGACCTCTCTCTCTGGTTCACCCCCTCCCCCAATCACGGCCTGTTTCTTAGCCTGACCATTACTGTCTCTATAGGGTTTAGTATAGCGCTTCTCCACCTTCCACCTCTAAAAGTGCTTGGCCAATGCTGCCAAAAGAAAAAAAGAAAAAAGAAAAAATGGAGGTGCAGAAGGAAGGAAGGATGCAGATAGTCCTCTTGGTGAAGTGTCACCTCTTACCTCTGTCTCCTTTCTCTCCAGACCCAGGAGGCCCCGGTTCACCACGAGGTCCCATGGGGCCTTCTAGTCCTCTCTGGCCTACGGGTCCTTCCATGCCAGGATCTCCTAAAGATGGAAATGGCCACCCTCACAGTTAGGGTCCCAAGCCACAGCTCACAGACAGCCTCTCCTCAGCAGAGTGGTGGCCCAGAGCCTCTTCTAGGCCTCTGCTGTTTCTCTTGCCCAGTAGCCTTGCTCAACTCAGGAGCAGAGTGAGCCTGTGAGTATGTGACATCCTCCTGCCTTTGCCCCAGATCTGCGAGCTGTTTTTTGGTTCACCAGAAGTAAAAGCTGTCTTTACGCTGGCTTCGTCTTGAGGCCCCTTATGCCTTGCTGTCCCTGACAACCCCTTCTGTGTCTTTAGCTTCCGGCTTCCTTATCCTCCTGGAGTCCTTTGAACTTGCTTTGGGGCCTTGACTTTGGCTGCCCCTCTGTTCTCTTACGCTGGCCACGCCCTCTCCCTCTTCAAATTCCCTATTTAACTCCTCATGGTTCTCTGTTGTGGTCACTGTTGTCTTCTAAAGCAGGATCTCTGTAATGCCTGCTCACGAGAGAAGAGGAAACAGAGGGATAGGAAAGGGGTTCTTACCAATGCTGCCCTTTTGTCCCTTTGGTCCTTCTGGGCCGGGGTGGCCCAGGGGCCCAGGGATACCTGTGGATAGACAGGAAGACTCCAGTCTGTATTTTCTCCAGGAGTTGGCAGCTGCGACTGAGTACACTCACCCCAAAACACCAGGTGTGCAATCACTGCAGACTACTCACCGGGAATTCCAGGAAGGCCTCGGTCCCCTGTCCAGACAAAAGAAAAGGAAATGTCAGATGGAGGACACGGCCCCCTGAGGAGCTGCTAGCAAGATTCAGATGGGCCTTCCAGGGAGCAAAAGCATGCAGTTACATTCAGATGACTGCTAAAACCAAAAATACACTTTTGTGTCATTGTATGGGACATAATTACAGTGAAAATCTGATGTTTTTCTGAGTTCAACTGTACTGGGAAGTCCTGTATTTTACCCAACATCTGAGGCTCTGGCTCCAGAAGCACTGGCTCCCATCCTAAGCGGGATCAGGAGGAGTGTGGGATTGTAGGTTTCGGGAGGTGAGCTTAGGTAGGGACCCAGGATGTGTGTGCTGAGGTTGGAGGTGTGTGAGAATCATGAAGGAGATAAACAGGATTGAAGGGTGGGCAGCTGGAGGAGCTCTTGGGAAGTGAGTTAGAATGAAGTCAGGGACAGACTTTTCACCTGGAATGGTGGTTCTTAGGAAAGGTAACCCTGGGATCAGAATCCTGTGGGGTGATGAAGACAGGAGGTTCCTGGGCCTACCCACATCTAATCAGAGGCTCTGGGCGGGGCCCAGAATTTTCAGGTAGTTCCTTCCCACTCTAGAGTTGACAAGACCCTCGGTGACATGGTGGGGGGAACGTTGCTTTGTGTTTGAGAAGGGGCAAAGGGACTGGAACCCTCCATTTCAGGCATGTGCGGAGGACAGATTGTTATGTCGCTCTCTCAGCCTGAGGGCTTTTCTCTTGCTTTAAACCCTTACCTCCCCAGTGTTTAAGGTAGACTGTCTTTGGAGTAGTTACCTTTAGGGCCTTGACTTCCCATGTCACCTAAAACCAGAAAGAAAGAGACGATATATTAACCTGGAGCTGCTTTTCTGCCTGTGTTTCACAGCCATTTGTTAACATGTGAACCACATATCATGGTGAGGGGACAAGTCTGTGTCCCACCTCTGTGCCCTGTCAGACGCACCCCAGCACAGACCACTGTGCGTCTCCTGGGTGGTGCCTAGGCTCCCAACCCTGCTGTGATGTCTGACTGGAAAGTCAACTGCCAGCTTTCTCCCGTTTGGACAAAGAGAAAAGGATTCCAGTCCCAGGGAAATAAGCCCCCCCCCCCCCCCCCCGCCATAGAAATGAGAGCAGGGGAAGGCTTGGGCCACTCCAATACCTTTTGGACCAGGATTTCCTCTGAGATTTCCTATAAGAAAGAGCAAACCTTGAGTCAGTCTCTCTGTCTCTGTCTTCTGTCTGTCTCTGTCTCTGTCTCTGTCTCTGTCTCTCTCTCTCTCTCTCTCTCTCTCTCTCTCTCTCTCTCTCACACACACACACACACACACACACACACACACACACACACACACACAAATGGGGATCCCAGCCTGGCTTTCTCTTGCTTCTTAGAGTGACGGAGGGCAGGATGAGAAGGGGAGAAAGGCTGAGTAGTGTCCCCAAGGCAAGCATAAAGCCACCCAAACTTGGGCTAGCTGGCCCTGTCCCTGGCCTGCTCTCACCGTTTTGCTGCTCGGTCATCAGCTTGTTCCTTACGAACAGCCAGATTGCCTCCTGGCTGTGGCCGTTCAGCTCCACTTTGCCCAATCCAGGTCCCGTGCCAGGCACATCACCCAGGAGACGGTCCTTGCTACTTCTCTCCGTCTTGTCCTCAAAATATTGCACCCTGGTCTTCTCTAGCTCGTCCACTCGGGCTTTCAGCTTCCGTACCTCCTCCGCTACGGGGGACACACGAGGACCATCCATGAGGATGGAATCTGGCTCCTCTCTGGGGCCCTGGCCTGGGGGAGGGGGCTTCTTCACACCCCTGGGCACGTATTTCAGGATTACTCATGCGGACACAATCCTTGTGGCCCGTAGCAGCCAACATCCTTACAGAAGGCCCGCCCTGTCACCTGAGCTGAGTTCAAGGCTGGCTCTCCTTCCTCTGGGAGGTGGAGATGACCAGGAAGATGCCCGGGTAAGGTAAAGGCTGAAAGCCCACGAGGTGGTGAGGCTTTGTTAAAGGCCTCCAGTGCTGGAGCAGGATGGAGCCAGGACCTTAGATTCCCCTGGGGGCTTCAGGCTCTGTGGCCTTGGCCCCTACCCAGAGCAATGAGGCCGAAGAGCAAACCCAGCAGCAGCAGCCAGGTGAGCAGCAGGCCCAGCAGCCACTTCCACCAGCTGCAGCAGGAGCTGCAGGGGCACCAGGCAGGCGCAGCCCCCGAGGTGCCTCCGCCTCCGCCTCCGCCTCCGCCTCCGCCTCCGCCACCGGCACCGCCAGCTCTGCCTCCGCCACCGGCACCGCCAGCTCTGCCTCCGCCACCGCTGCCTCGGTCGTAGTTGTGGTTTTCTGCGGAAGAAACAGGCAGGCTGAGTTGAATTCAGGAGGCTCCTGCCCAGCTTCCTTCAAAATCAGTGACGTCATGTGGGTCAGGGATGGAGGGTTTCAGTTTATGTGCGGCTTCTGTGTGACTCTCACAAGACGGTTTTAATAAAAGATGATCTGCTTCATAAAACAGTTATGGGATTAAACAAAACGAGGTCCTTAGTGAGTGGAGGAAGCAGCCCACAGCGCGGGGTTAAAAATATCTTCACTGTTAGGAGGATCACATGCGTCTGCCACAATGCCTGCCTCTGACTGGGCCTAAACCTACGTCTCTGGTCACTACACCTCACTCGACACAGCTCACCTGGTGGCTCTCATGGTGCCTAGAGTTACACTTAGTACCATAACCCTAGAAATACATTTTAAAAGGCAAGGCTGGCAGCTCTCTCAGCGAGGTGGGGACTTCGTGTGCTTCTGTCACAAGACAAGACGGGAGGGTGAGGAAAGGACAAGCATGGGGTGGCATCGTGGGCCTGGCCTGCTGTGCCTGCCCCGGCGGGGGGCTTGGGGGTCCATGGCAGCTGTCATTAAGAACTGTGAACCCATGGGACATCATCTTTGTGACCCGATGTCCACTCCTGTTTTCCACCTTTCTCCATTTGGGCCTTTAGGAGTCAGATCTAGGTAACTCATGTGTGCTCAGGCCCCAGGCAAGGGCCATCATCTGTCTCACTAACCATGGCCAGCCTCTTGGATCTTTCACAGCAGGGTCCCCCACCCTCACTCACCTACAGAGATGGCCTTGCCCTTTGTAGACACGGAATTCAGGTCTCCTAAAAGTACAAACACGAGTTGGAAGCCGAACTCGAGGACTGAAAAAGCACACAAGCACACACACGTGTGGTCCCCCACATATGGACCCACACAGTGCACCCACACACGTGAACTCCCACACATGCACCCTCCACACATGAACCCACACAGTGTACCCCCCACATGCACCCACATGCATGTGCACTCACACGCATGTGCACCCACACGCATGAACATACATACACACACTCCCATTCCCACATAAAAACTGCAACCTCCCACCCAGCATGTCTGATTGGGGCTGGATCCTACGTCTCTAAATACACCCTTGGGTGCTGCCAGTGGACCCCACTTTGAGCGTTGTGTTCCCAGAAGACAGAGTAGTGGTGTGTGGCTTTATTGAAGTTGGGGCAGGGTCAGATTTTGTCTTACCATTTATATCTGCCTTTAGGCCTGTGTCAGCCGCATATGCAGCCTGCTTTTCTTTTTTCAGGGTATCTTCTGAAAAAGAAGCTGCACACAGAATCAGTGATAACCTGGTCTATCTTCCCCTGCCTCCTCCCTGCCTCTCTCCCCACTCTCCCTGCCTGCTCATATCCCCTCGCTCCTCGGGATGACCAAGGGTAGCCTGGCAGGAAGCTAGTCCTGCGTTCCTGGTTAATCTCCTTCACTGGGGCTGTTTAGACTCCTGTTACCCGTGGACTCCCCATGTTTTCCTGGCTTATCTGCATTCAGGGCAGGTCCAGGCAGATCTAGGCAGGTATGTTCCCATCAAAACGGGATCCAGGCAGCTTGGTGACTAACTTGGCTCAAACCACCTGGTAAGGGCCTTGGGCCCGCACAATCTGTCACCGAGATGGCGTACTTGAAGAGATGCTGGCAGGGGAGGCAGTAAAGACCTTCCCGCTGTCCTTGGTCATGATCAAGAGTTCCATCTCCTTCTTGGTGGGCACGTTGTCTTTCTCCAGAATCAGGAACTTGCAGTCTTTATGCAAGAGATCATCACTCTGGACACTGGTGGTGCAGGCTGTAGAGGAAAGATGTGGGTGAGGAGGAGGGGGAAGGTGGCAGAGGGAAGGAGAGGGAAGGCATGAACAGAAGAGTAAGGGGGGAAGAGGAAGGAAAGGGGCTTCACCAATGTGTTTGGGGGGCTCCTCTTTTAGACAGTGCTCCTATGAAGCGTCTTGGGGCCTTGCCAGCCCCAATCATGAGGTTGGACCAACGATGGCATTGCTGGGAACTGGTCTATGGAGCTATCTCCCTACCTGAAGACACAGTGTCTTCATTGACCTTGTGAAGTCTCCTTCATTAGCCAGGCCTTTCGTTAACTAACATAATAGATTGGTTTTACCATCGTGGGAGGCTTTTCCTGACCACCCCTAAAGCCCTGCACTCTCATACATGGGCCCCAAGCCTGCCACATCCTTGTCTGCTAAGAAATTTTGTGCAACTGTCCGGTGTACTTTGTCTTTGTGCTTGTCAACTGGCATTGTCCTGATCTCGCCATGACTTTGTCCTGCCTTGTCCACCACAGGCAGAAACCAAACTGCCTGCCGGATACTAAATGGGTATGGGGTAACTTTTTATTTTAAATGAACAAATTGCTGACTGGGAGACACAGCAGGACCTAAGGACTGGAGGAAGGAGCTCATTGCATGGGGTGAACCCATGTGATAGAGTCTATGGAAGTAGTGGGACCCTGGCAGCTTTGGAGGGGCTCCCAGCCTCTCACAGTTCAGAGTTAGCAGGAGAAATCCAAGAGTTTCCAGTTAAGTGTGGTGGCTGGAGTGTAACAGCAGGCAGGTGTGTGTGTGTTCGCGTGCGTGCGTGCGTGCGTGCGTGCGTGCGTGCGTGTGTGTGTGTGTGTGAGGGGGCACTTTCTGCTCTTGGGAGGAAGACTAAGGTAAGTTCAGAGCCTTTTTATCTCTGTAGACACTTCCCTGAGACCTTCCGGGTGAGTTGTGTTCCTGAATTGCAGACCACCCATGGGTTCCAGCCTCTTTTCCAGGACACCATGTGTCATAATGGCACCTCTCCCTATGGGTCAGCCTGGTCCCTAGGAGCTGGTAATAGCACTCACTAGCAGAAGTGGACACACCGGTGCTTGTGACAGTGGGTGGCTGTGGCACATTTTTCTTCACACCATATGCTGCAAGAGAGAAAGCACCAATGAGCTGAGCTACGTGGTGGGGCAGGGGGGGGGGGGGGCGGGCGGGGGGGCAGCTTGATCAGCTGAGAGGAAGCACATGAAGTCAGCTCTCCCCAGTGGGGGTGGGGCAGGTTAACTTCCTGTATCATTTCCTAGTTCTTAAGCCACTTCCTTCAGGAAGTGCTCATAGAGCTCACTACCCACGTCATTCCTGTTGTTTTACAGGGTTCTCTTATTGCTTCCTGTGGGTTAGATGTTCTTCTCCAACCAAGGAGTAGGCAGGTTGGACTCAGGGGTTGAGCAACACCACACCCCTTGCCCTGCTCCAACCCCCGGGTCTGCACAGGCACAATGGCCTGGGCAGCGCACCATAGAAACAACCACTGCCCTGATCAGCTGGGTTGAGAGATGCATGGGAACGAGATGTCAGGATGGACATGCTGGCTTTGCAGGCTCCGCTGTGTGCTTAACTCACAGACCGGGGTGGGGAGGGTGGAGAGGGTTGGAGGGTGAGGGGGTGGGGAAGGGGGTGGGGATGACGGTTGGCATTTCCAGGCTGGAAGCGGGGCCTGTTTTTGGTGGGAAAGGCCTTTGGGTCCTTTTAACTCTGTGAAAAGGTGTGTTGTGACTTGCAATGTCTAAGGGTGTCAACTCCCAGTTCCAAACATAGGATACCAACCTGTGGAAGTGGTGGTTGTGCCATGGGCCAGGACAGAAGAGCTGGGGGCCAGATTGTTCTGCATGCCAAACACTGCGAGAGAGATGGAGAACAGGTGGGACCGTGAGCGGGAGGGCGCCCCCTGGATGTCACCCTGAGCCGGAGGGCGCCCCCTGGATGCTGCCGTGAGGAGGGCGCCCCCTGGATGTCACCCTGAGCGGGAGGGCGCCCCCTGGATGCCGCTGTGAGTGGGAAGGCGCCCCCTGGATGCCCTCAGATCATTTTCCCGAAAGCTGCTTTTGCCAGTAGCAGATTGCAACACTTTTTCTTGGTTTCCATGCTCTTAGTAACGAGGTCATCTCCCACCAGAATAAACTTTGCTAATGGCTATTGTGGAGTAAGGGCCGTGCGATTAAATAGCGATAGTTCACATAGGCCTGACTACCACCTCTCTTAAATCAGAAAATATCCAGTCCCTGTAGCTCTCCAGGGCTAGTTGTTACCCAGTGTGAGAACTGGACAGACACACTGAGCTGAGAAGCACTAACATGGCAGGCTTCTCCCTTTCCTTTCAGCTTTCTCCCGACTCTAACAACACACAATCTCCCCGGTACCCTGTCCCGTGTGTTGTGTGCCGTGCCCCTGCCCCCCCCCCCTTAAGGAAGCATATCTTCTTCACACCATATGCGACAAGAGAGAACGCACTAATGAGCTGGGCCAGCATGGACAGGCTGGGAGCCAGGCTGATCATCTGGGCACAGAAGTCAACTCTCTCCAGCAGTGGGGGTGGAGGGCTTAATTTCCTAGCTCTTACTTCTTAAGCGACTTCTTCCAGGAAGACCTCTTGACCTCCCTCTCCACTCTTCCTGATGTTTTTCAGGGTTCTCTTATTGCTCCCTGTGGCTTAGGGGTGGGCAAGTTGAAAGCTGGGGTTATATCGCCACGCCCCTTCCCCTGCTCTAACCCCCAGGTCTGCACAGGCACAATGGCCTGGGTAGCACACCATACAAACAGCCACTGAGCCTTCTTTGGAGTGGCTTATCTGAAGACCCCCTCTTGAAACAGCACATCTCTATATAGCCCTGTAACCCACTAGGAAGTTTAGTATGGTATTGAACTCAGATATCTACCCATCTCTGCCTCTGGAGTTCTGGGATTAAAGGTGTGCACCACCATACCCTGCTAAATCCTTCCCCTAATTTTGACTCCAAGGCTTGTGATTGTCGATATAACTGTCAACTTGACAGCCTACAATCACCTGGAAAGGTTCTCAGTGAGGACTGTCTCCCTTGAGTTGGCCTGTTACATGTCTGTGTGGGGATTGTCTTGACTGCCTTAACTGGTGTGGCTCCCAGTGCCTACATGGAAACTTCAGTTCCGGGTAATCCCGTACCCTCTTCTCCGCCCCCCACCCCCAACTGCGGGCACTTTGCTCTCCTGGTGAACAAACATACATACAGGCGAAACTCTCATTCATGCGAAAATAAATAGATTATTTTCAAAATAGTGTAAGAGGGAGAGACGCCACGATGGCAGCACTGACCTGAGGAGCAGCTGCTGAGTCCGGGGAGCAGGGTGGGAGGGCAGGACGCCATGTTATTTGGCATTCCAAAGACTACAGAGGGGAAAGAGAAGGCAGCTGACAGCCAGTCTCAAGGCAAGGCCAAAGCTCAGATGCTGTGGATGTGCCAGAAGAAATGCTGGGACCTGGCTGGAATGCCCTGTTATGTTTTTGGTTTTAGGAAAAGAAAACACTTAATATTCAATTCTCCTTCGCTGCAGAGAACAGGACATCAGCCTGTGGCACCCTAGGATCTAGCCAAAGGCGATCTTGGATAGTTAGACCTGGAATAGACAAGGGGTCCAGTTAAAGGCTCTAGTGTTGGTGACCCCATTTTACACAGTGGGATCTCTGAAAATTAATTGAATTGTTCAAAATTCCCACAATCAATTCGCACTCATTGATACAAGGTGTGCCAATCGATTTTTCTTTCCCATTGTATTTCTTCTGATACCTCGTCTTGAATGTTCATTCTATAAAAAAAGTAGCTTCTAAATTAAGTTGAAATGAACAATGTTCTAGTGAGACTTGCTTTGGACATTTGGGCAAGCAAGCAAACAAAATGGTTCCCAGGAGGCCCCCGGGATGGCACACACGGAGGGAACTCTTCAACAGCAGCCTAGACCTGCAGCAGCCCCCACCCCCACCCCAGAAGCCAAATGCAGCCCACGCCTACCTGATCCTGCCGAGTAGGCGTTGGTGTTGAGGAGGGATGAGCTCTGGGTTGTCATGTTGTTGTGATAGGCCCCCATGGAGGACCCTGCTGGCAAGGTGGAGGACCACATGTGGGAGGGGAGGTTGGTGTCCAGTATTGCCGCATCATAGGCCCCTGATACTGGAAAGAGAAACACACGCATACTTCACCATGAGAGAGATGGACATATCCTAGGAATTCCCTCAGTTCAGCCATTTTTGACTGAAGTAATTGATCTCTTAGATCACAAAATTCTCACCAGTTCTTGGTGAAATATGAAAATAATTTTACTATATTTACTGTATTTTCTTCTAAGCTTTTCTTCCTACAGCTTGCTGGCCTCTCTCCACCAATGGGGACAAGTCCTTACTGCTCTGCCATTTTTTTAAGACTCCAAAGGGTAGGAGCTGCTCCGATCACCCTAGCAAATGTAGGTTGTGCATCGGATGAAGGAGTGTGTGTGTGTGTGGGGGGGGTAATAACTCCTTGAACACAGCAGCCTCTGTGGTTACATCCTCACTAATTCATCTCTGCGAGTCCACCCGACCAGAAGGCAGTCTGTCCTGACAGGGCTTTCATGCTTCTTCCGATCTGATGCCATATCTGCCGATTACGCTGTGAAAGGGCCCGAGCCAGACAGCTGCTAACACGCTTGGAGGATTGGCTTTATAGGAAAGTCATACAAAGACAGTCATGGCAGGAAGACTTTCCAGAAACAGTAGGAAATCTTCACCCGCAGAAGATGCGGCCTTTCCCCTCATCTCTGTCCATGGCGCTGCTGACTTCTCTTCCTGTCACCCGCAGACGTATTACCCAGACACATGCTCCACAAGGCTGTTGAGTTCCACTCATCCCACATGACCCAAGTCTCTTGGTTTCCTGTTTAATCCCCCAGAGACCCCTCCCTCCACCTGGGCACTGACTACGCCTCTTTTGTTTGTTTTTGTTTTTCGAGACAGGGTTTCTCTGTGGCTTTGGAGGCTGTCCTGGAACTCGCTCTTGTAGACCAGGCTGAACTCAAACTCGCAGACATCTGCCTGTCTCTGCCTCCTGAGTGCTGGGATTAAAGGCGTGCGCCACCACCGCCTGGTTGACTATGCCTTTCTTGTCCAGAGCTTTTTCTCAGGGCTTGGCAGAGTAGGCATAGGATAAATATTTCATTCTCCATAATGAAAACACTCAACCCTCCCCTCATTCTTCTCTT
This sequence comes from Cricetiscus sungorus, assembly GCA_030556225.1. Lineage (NCBI taxonomy): Eukaryota > Metazoa > Chordata > Mammalia > Rodentia > Cricetidae > Cricetiscus > Cricetiscus sungorus. The sequence continues at coordinate 143,544,063 of JANBXA010000007.1, forward strand.
GGGGAACCCGACCAACACATCCAGCACTCTCAGGACCCTCTGGGACTTAGAGCTGGGTACCACATCCTCAGAAGACAGCGGATCCGATGGATAAGAACGTCTCACCCAGACATTCACAGCGAGGAAGAGCAGACGCTCAGTGCTTTTCTGAGTCTGGCAGAGCTGTAAGGGCACATCTGTCCCATTGCCCCCATGCCCCCTCGGCAGCCGGGAGCTGTCAAGCCTACCTGAGTGGGAGCTTGCTGTCACTGTTTTGGTCTCTACAGTGCCTTTCTTGGGGATGGGGAGTGTGTTGGAGGTGTTCCTGGTGGGACTCGCACTTGCTGATCGGCTCCCCTTAAGCAAGCGTTTGACTTCGTCCAGTTCTGTCCCTGCAAAAACAACCCCAGACCTCCCCATCAGGCCCTGGACCTTTTCCTGAGTCCAAAGATCAGGGAAGAAATGTCGATGGCATTCTGGTATCAGAGAAGGTGGCATCTGCCTCATAAGTGGGGACATTTTCCATTAGCTTTATAACTTGAATTTTGACAATTTGTAGCACTTATGAATCTGCCAGTTTGTAACCATAACAGCCCCATAAATATAGTGTTTCCCCCACAGAGCTCAGTGCTCTTGGGAGATATTTTCTCATCAGATCTCAGTGGCACCGCAGGGGTGACTGCACCTGGAAGACACTGTCCTCAGGGATAGGGCAGTTAGAGAGCTAGGGTCTCTTAAGAAATCTTGACAATTATTGGCTTTCTCCTGAATATGGTGCCTTGGGTGACCTGGTGTGCCTGCCAGGGTCCAAAGGGAGTCGAGGTCTATTAACTCCTAAACACTACACTGTGTTTACATGTCCATCTGACCAGTACTGTTTGTAGCAAGGTGAACTGGTCGGGTGAATGGGGTCCTGTGTCCCATGGCAAACAGGGAGGAAGAGAGCTTTCAGGACAATGAGCAGGAGACCAGCAGACCGGGCAACGCCCCGCCTCTCTCTCCAGAGAGCTCCATCCACTGGGATCAGTTTCTCCAAGCCTGGGAGGGCTCAGGTGACAAAGCTAATCAGACCTGGAGTCAGATCCCATGACCAGGCCAGCCCAGCTTGGGGTCCTGAGTCACCTACCAGCTCCTTCTTCATAGACCCCACCTAAAAGTCAGGCTCGTTTCAAAATGTGGCCAAGGAGATGCTAACAAGGACAGCAGGGACCTAAAGTTTCCAGTGCCCGGAGACTGGTGAAGCTCTGACCTTGGAGAGGGAAGTTAAACCTTTACTTTCAACTCCCGAACCCTCGCTAATCTGAACGCTCCCATTGCGACTGGGCACAGAGCTGCCCTTTGAATGCCCAGCTCTATCTGCTGAGCCTAACCCTGATCCACCCTTCAGTTTCTCTTCAATCAACCCCAATCACGGGAAGGCTTCTCTGGCCCTTCCCTCTGTCTCCATCTCGCTGGGCTATGCTGCCTTTCACCCTGAGCTGTGGGGGTTGACTGTTTTCTATTTTCTCCATTAGACTTTGAACTACTAAACGACCATGACTCACTCAGTAACTTACTCCAGACCCTAGCCAGGGCCACCCCCGGGGAAGATCTCAAGGATGATTGACAATTGAGTCCGTGTACACACACACACACACACACACACACACAACACACACACACACACACACAGAGAGAGAGAGAGAGAGAGAGAGAGAGAGAGAGAGAGAGAGAGAGAGAGAGAGAGAGAGAGAGCAGTGAGACCAGAGAGAGAGAGACAGAGAGACAGGGACAGAGAGAGCGCGCACATTATCCCCTAACTCCCCGTTTTCTCTGTTTCTGATTTACTCGGAGGGTTTCCCACTTACATCTGGTGGATGGTGACGCACTCTGCAGTCGAACTCGAATTTCGCTCTCTGTAGAGGGGGAGAGAAGAGCAAGAGAGGCTGTGCATGAAGGAGTCTGCGTCATTGTCCTGGACCCCGAGTTCAGAGCTGATTGTGGCTCACTGTGTGTATTGCTACAAAAGGCATGTCCCCTTCCTCACAGCACTCCTAGGTACCTGGGACAATGGAATCCTGGGCTGAGCAAGGCCCCATGACACTTTATCACTGCCCACATCACCGTTGCCAAGCAGCTTTCTGCCTCTGAGCTAGCTCACTTGAGGTTGGGACAAGAGAGCTCTAAAACCCCCGATGTTCGCTTAGTCATCTGAACAGGAGACACCGAGTGGGCAGCTTAACAGTGTTAACTCCAGCTAGAGAGTGCGCGTCTTTTAACTCTCATCACAAGGCTGTGGGTGGCTGGAGTAGCCCCAACTTAAGCTCCGGATAATTCACAATGGTCACGGACACACTGAGCTGCAAAGGACTCTGCCTTCAGTTCATCCTGACACAGGTTCCCATGGTTACACAAGGCTCTGCTACAATGACTTTTCTTTGGGTCTTTCTTTCCTTTATCTTTTCTAGATGATGAGTTTACAAAATTGTTCCTTGGAATAACTTGAAAAGAGTGGCATTTTCTTGTCTTGATGTATGAAAGCAATCAAGGCACATCTGGAGGCCAGTTGTGAAGACAGATGTGGTGTCCGTCTGCATCGCTGAGCTTGTCACTGTGTTTGGGTCCCTGCCTATGGAGCGTTCCAGGTGGCCCTCAGATGCTCCACTTCCTGTGCTCATGGAGTTGTCCAGGGCTCCCTCCCTCAGCACTCCAGCAGATGTGCTGTCTCATGTATGCGTCTGTGCACGGCTTCCTGGCTCCTAGCTGCTCAGAGTGAATTGAACCGGATTCAGTGATGGTACTCACCTCGTGTTTGGCTTCGTCCTCTGGTTGCAGAAGATGCTGAGAAAGAGAGGAATGTCGTCTCAGGCATGTAGAACAGTTGGCATGCTGAGTATGTTTTCTACACTTGGGAATATTTTCACAGTGTCTAAATCCAGATGGGGGTTTTTACTGTATAGAAGATGCTAAATAAATGATGCTCAGGTGTCAAAGGGCAAATAATGTTTTTGCAACATCTTTATGTAGTTTAGCCTAGCAAATGTTGACTTAGCTGATGCTTATAGCGCTGTGTCTGAGGTGTGTGTGTGTGTGTGTGTGTGTGTGTGTGTGTGTTGCATTTGGGCCAGCTGAAAACACAGTCTAATGGGCCAAAAAGACTGCTGAATCTTTAATTTGTTTATTAAAGCCTGCCTTGGTTTTCCCAGTGTAATCAAATATAGAAAATTATAATCACTATGTAATCATTGGTCCTAATGTCAGTTCATCTGTGCACTCAAGACAAACTCTTAAGCTCAGATGAACACAGCTTAGGGTGCTACAGGTGTGTGATGTGGCCCTTGGAAGGGAGCTATTGAGGAGGAGCTGGGACGTCCAGCATGTGTACTTGTGGCTGCTGCTCCTCCTCCTCTGTGGCCGCCTCTGTGAGGCCCATGGAAAGAAGAATCCCCACAGTTGTTGCTTGTCCTAAGGGGCTTATGTGTCCTAGCATGAACCCTGAACACACAGCTTATCATTTTCACAGTGTCATGAGCAAATGCCAATGACAGTAGGCTAATAGGGCTGGCAGAGGTGCGTCAGATGGAATGGGAAGCAGGACAGCAGAAGCCAAACGCTTCTGAGAAGAATCCACTTGGCTCGTGGTACCCCATGCCCAGCATCCCAGCATCCCAGCATCCCAGCATCCCAGCATCCCACCGTTCAGGCATTGCCCCCTTGAGGCATTCTGATAGCAAATAAGGAGAGGACTTACCCAGTTCCTTCCGTGGGTACTCAGGGGAGGAGTTGCCGCTGGAGCTCCCTGGAGAACGGGTAGAACACTTAGCACAAATGGCTTCTTACGGAAATAAGGCTTCCTACGGGGTAGGGGGTGCCAGCTACTGCAGTTCCATAGCTGGGATTGTTTCAGGAGGAAATGGGTTGTCCTCTGAACAGAATTCCCCCAAGCAGGGGCCCCTCCTCCTGACTTTCTTGTTTCAACTGTTAGCATCGCCTTGAGCCCAGTCTGCATTTGAAACCCCAGGAGCACGCTATTTCCAGGTTCTCCTAGCATTTCATATCAGTTGAAAGACTGCCAGTTCTGCCTCTCACACCTCCCAGCCCCCTCTCTGTCAGAAGCCCAGTCCCAGCTCGGATTTCTGTCTTCTCGGCTACTGAAGATTTCTTTTTAACTTGCCACCTGCCCATGGCTTTCTAGGGCTCAAAACCTCTGTGTCTTCTTATGAGGAGACTGAAACCTAATCCTAGCACAGAATCTGGCCCCCCAACCCCTCTTTATCCCTGAACTGTCCTGTCCTTCCATCTGTGAGTGTAACCAGGATGCCAAGGCTTAGCCCCATCTCCATAGAGTCAGCCTCCATTCCCTCAGTGGAAAATAGGAACCACCTTCTACCTGGTGTTACTGCTTCTGTCTCCTTAAATTGTCTATACACTATAGGGTCCTTGAAGACAAGAGCCATAGGCATTTCATTCAGCATAAAACACGACAATGTGCCAGTTGAAAAGCCACTAAGAGAAGAAAGATGGGGTGGAGTGTGGACACAGGAGAAGCCAAGAAGTCGACACACAGAGGATGAGAGAACTCAAACCAGGAAGAGAGCAACTCTCTTCTGCAGATACCTTCGTAAGTTCCATGGCGGGTCATGTGAGTTTTCCTTTCAAAGGTGGAACCTGGAGAGTTGGGCAGGGTGGAGGCCGGTGACTGAGCTCTCCTGTAGCTGGAGGTGGAAGTGTTGCCCCGTATGCTCCCACCTGCCAGTGGGAGACAGTGTGAACCCTCATGGCACCACCCAACCACACAGGGATGCTCCTGCTACCCTGCCTTAGGAGACAGTGTGAACCCTAGTGGTACCACCTCAACAGAATGCTCCTGCTACATTGAAACACTGTCCTATTAGCCAAATAACCCCCGGATACTAAGGGATGGCCCTGAGAGGGGAGCAGGAGAACTCTGGGGAGCACAGAAAAGGATGGAGGGCAGGGTTGCTGCTCCTGCCTTCTGGGAAGACACTGAGAGGTAAGGATGTCCTCACATACAGAGTGTGTGGGAGTTGTAAGGATGCCTTAGAGTTAGTTTTTTTTGGAGGACTTGATGTTGGACCACTGACCCCTTCTCAGAGGGACGAGGGCAGGCTTTTCTGAGTGTTACATTTTTACTTTCTCCACTACATCTTAATGGCTTCCAGGGTTGGTTATGTGAGTGTGTTTGTTTTTTGTTTTTTGCTTCTTTTGTTTTCATGTGAAAGATTGTCTCACAGGGAGTAATAGGGTCATGGTGGGTGCTTGCCCAAGAGAATACTGCAGCTTGGAGCTACCTGTTATTAGAACATCAGTCCTCATGTTCCTAATGCTGAGACCCTTTAATACGATTCCTCATGTTGCGTAACCCCCATAAAATTATTCCCACTGCCACTTTCTGGCTGTAACTTTGCTACTGGTATGAATCACTATGTAAATATCTGCTATGTGACCCCTGTGAAAGGGTCATTCAGTCTCCGAAGGGGTCGGAACCCACAGGTTGAGAACCACTGCATTGGCGTTTCTCAGCAGAATACATCAGGCTTCGCCTTTCATTCCTTGTTAATCTTACTATAGACCTTAAACACACACAGCGTTTCCTAAACAGGATGCAGTGGGGAAGCGACAGTCTCCCCTGGAGGTTAACTGATGAGTGTCCTGGAGGCTTAATGGAAATGCTGATGATTTGGAAGTCACACCTCCCCTGTCATTTGAATGACCCTGGGGGGGGGCGGAGCATGTGGAATGAATGACTGACAGGGGATGGTGCCTGCACTGGCTGCAGAGATGCATTTCCAGTCTCTCATCTGTCACCTGCCCCTCATCCCAGTAGCCACTTACTTGAGTTGATGTATCCACTGCTGCCATGAGTCAGGCTTTGCTTCTCTAGCCGGCCTCCTCCACCTAGAGAGCCTGTCTTAGCGTAGCCGTTGCTAGTGCTCCCTTCTGCAAAAGAGGTCACAGTTTCAAGTTGGATCCAGGCCAGCGGGTCTCCTCATCCTCTGCCCCCTGGAGCCTTCCTGACTTTGCTTCAGGTCCCACTGGTGGAGATCTCCTCTCTCCACACTCCAAATTCCAAGCTGCCCGTTCCCAAGTACTTATTTTCAACACAGAGGTCTGGAATGAACCCCCTGCTTGATGGGAATGAGAGCGTTCTGGTGGAGCACAGAAAGTTATCCCATAGGAAAAATAGACGAGGCCACCCCACCCCCATCTCAAATGAAGGTTGGGCTTGCTTTTTTCCAGTGCCTGATTGGGACCCAGACACAACAGCCACCAGAGGTGTTGGAAGGAGTAGAGGTGGGTTGTTCTGGGCTCCATTTGACTTGCTCCCATCGCCTTGCTGAGGCCTCACATGGCTGGCTTCTCCCTATTCCAAAGCCACCAGGAGGACTGACAGCCACTTAAGAGCTCCCGAATAAAAATGAGGTGGAATCAAGAGCTCAGGGAGGATAGGATTTTCAGTATTTCACCAACTAGCAAATCCACAAAGATAGATGGTAGATGTGGTCCCTAGGGGCCAGAGAGAGCAGAGGGGACGGGCATGACTATGAATAAACATGGGGGTTTATTGGGCATGACTATGAATAAACATGGGGGTTTATTGGAGGGAGCGATGGGAATGCCTTCATTAGACTGAAGCAAGGGATTGCTGTTACTCTAACAGTGAATCAGTCATGCAATCCAAACTGGTAGCTGCTGTGGTGTATAAATCATCTTCAGCATAACGCCTAGCAACAGGATATATTCCAAGCCAGGCGGTGGCGCTTTAATCCCAGCACTCAGGAGACAGAGGCAGGTGGGTCTCTATGAGTTCGAGGCCAGCTTGGTTGACAGAAAGAGCAAGTTACACAGGATAGCTAGGGCTACACAAAGAGATCCTGTCTCACTCCCCCTCCTCCAAGAATATATTCCAGAAAGTTTGGATTTTCTCAGTGGGAAAGTGAACTACCGTATTCACGATCAGCACAGGGCCACTTACTTGGTGGTAAGGATGTGAGTCTTGTGGTTACTGTTTCCGTGATAACTGGAAAAGACAAAGGAAAAAGGAGATGTTGTGGCATGGGCTGACATCGCTGGGTTTCGGCGGTGCCTGGTGTCTGCCATAGGTTAAGCCTATTGTTAGGCTCAACAATGGTTTTTACATGGCTGTGTCTTATGACAAGAACTGAATACAAATGGCCTCCCATAGGCCCATAAGGAGGGACACTATTAGGCCTTGTTGGAGTAAGTGCAGCGTTGTTAGAGGAGTTGTGTCACTGGGGGTGGACTTAGAGGTCTCAGGTGCTCAAGCCATGCCCAGTGTGGCTCTCTCTTCCTGCTGCCTGCACATCCAAATGTAGAATCTAGCACCATGTCTGCCTGCAGGCCGCCATGCTTCCCACCATGACAATAATGGACTGAACTCTGAACTGTAAGCCATCCAAGTAAATGTTTTCCTCTATAACAGTTGCCATGGTCATGGTGTCTCTTCATAGCATAGAAACCCTAACAGTACCAAAGACAGTACCAAGACAGTACCAAAAGAAGTTACCCACTAGCCGGGCATTGGTGGCTCACTCCTTTAATCCCAGCACTGGGGAGGGAGAGGCAGGCAGATCTCTGTGAATTCGAGGCCAGACTGGTCTACAGAGCTAGTTCCAGGACAGGCTCCAAAGCAATACAGAGAAACTCTATCTCAGAAAAACCAATCAACCAACCAACCAACCAACAACAACAAAGGAAGTTACTGATTGGTAGATGGGTTGTCTTGGCATCAAGACTTCTCACCAATCACTCCAGTTCAGGCCTAAGTTTGAGTCTGAAAGAGGGCCAGCCTCTCTTTTCTTATAATCACATACTATCTCTGCTCTGTTCCTTCCCAAAGACCCCTGGGCCAGCTGGGCCAATATCATGCCAGACTGGTCTCACTCTGTATGCCCTGATGAAGTTGGAGGTGTCTCTAGGATACCATGGTTCATTCTGGAATCCTCAAGGGCATGTATGGGTGTGGAAAGTATAGAGAGGAGGGGCAGCCTGAGTAAACCACCTTTGGAGGTCCGTGAAATGAGCCATAAGTGAACCCCAGAGGCAGACTTTGAGGAGCGTCCCCTTACATCACTCAGCCCAGAGTTTCTCTACTGTCAAGTATACAGAGGTGCTACAGCTTCAGGTGTCTGAGAAAGCAGGGCGTCTTTCCTCAGGAGTCAATCCCCTGAAGTAGTATGAGGTTTGGGTGGATTCTCGGAGTCATGGCGAGGCCCATTTTTTGTGTGACTATGGCCATCAACACGGCCTCCCTCCCTGTGGGGCCTCATCGGGCTGGGGCCACTGTGTGTATGGGCTTGCATGTGCCACAGTATGCGTGTGGGAATCAGAGCAGCATGTAGGAGTGGGTTATCCCATTCTCCATGTGGGGCCTGGATTTCAAATTTAAACTCTCTGCAGCTTAGCGCCTTCGAGTGCAGAGTCATCTCACTGGCCCTCACTGGTCTTTAGAGGAGATTTTTCTGGGTGGCCGCACACATGTGTACAGATGTGGTTGTGTGGGATGCATGCTCACACACATGTGAGAAGGGGAGTGCGAGGGGCTGCTTCAGACCACAGGGTGCCGTGTGGAGTCAGCTGTGGCTGCTGCTGCAGCCGTGCAGTCCACCATCCCTGTGTTTCTAGTCAGTTCCCCCAGCCTGCCAGGTACAAGGGACTATGAATGCAGTGGAAACAGCACTGCAGACATTAAAGGGAATGGTTCTTCACAGGAAGCTGTCAGCTCCATTTGAATAATGGCCCTTGAGCTCCCAGGAACCTCTCATTGTGCCCACCTTTGGGATTTTTTTTTTTTGGACACATAAAAATAAATTATTTTCTAACCCTAAGTTCTAAGACTGTGGAGCCAGAATTTTTTGTTGTTGGAAACAGATGAAAGTCACACAATAAGTGGAAAAGTTTCCTAGTTTAGAGTTTCTGCAGCGACAGTTTAAACGCCCCTGAATTTATCATTTGGACAGTTCCACAAAGCCAATGCACGGGGTTTCAGGTTTTAGTGTAGATTTGGATTGTGACACCAGTGTTATTTCAACCTAGTCCCTGACATAAGTAAGATATTATACTTTTAGATTTCTATTGTCCTAAATCTCTAGGTAGAGCGGAGTTAAATAAAAGAGTTTAAAGGAACCACAGAGAATTAGGCAGTTATTAAAATCCTGCTCATGGAGACTGTACATAGAAAAGGAAGTCCTTCCTTCTCGGTCCCTCTCCCTTCCTCTTCCCCTCCCCCCTCCCGCTCCCCCTCCCCCTCCCCTCTTCCGTCTTTCCTTTTATTTCTCTTCCATGTTCCCTGGTGCTGGGGATTGTGTTTGAGTCTTTTCCCTGCTAGGCAGTTGCCTACCAGTGAGCCACACCCCTGGGGCCAGAAATGGACATTTTCACCAGAACAAGATGCTCCTTTGGTGGCAAACTTGTGAAAGGAAAAGCGGGAAGAGCATTCCCCTGGTGTGGCGTCTGGGTGTCGGCGCGGTGGACCTGACTGTTTCCAAAGGAGCTGAGGCTGAATGAAAGAAATCAAACACGCTTACCCCTTTCAGTGACCTCCGTGCCATCGCGCTTACTTTTCCTGGTCACATCCATCCCATAGCCACCTGCAGGAACAGGAACCACTGCTTTTAGCAAGTCTAGCCCCAGGCACACAAGCAAGCTAATAATCAAAACTCCGGTTCCTAGCACTCAAGGCCTAACTCTTGTGTATACCTTGCACAGCCCCCATTCTGGCCATTGATTGTCACAGACAAATTCAATAGTTCCCCCCCCCCCCCCCCAGTCTACTCCTTTTAAGATCTGGTAGGACAGCCTGCCCTTGGCTGAGCACCCACGGGCTTCAGCAGCCAGGTTACCCCGACCCTTGGCTAGCTCTAACATCTGTGATTTGCTAGTGTGATGGACACTGCACGGTGTGTGTGGAAGCATTGGTGGTATTGACCATGGCATTTTGGTGTGCCTTATAGTGAGTGCTCTGTGTTCTAGGGCTGGGCCATGGCTCCATGGATTAAATGCTGGTGAGACAAACATAAGGACCAGAGGTTAGATTCCCCAGAGCCCTTTTTAAAAGCCAGGCAGGATGGGGGCCGTTTGTAATCCCAGCACATGAGCGGCAGAGCCAGGGGATCCCTAGGGCAAGCTGGCTCCTTAGAGTAGCTAGATTTGGCAAGCCCTGGGTGGTAAATATGGTGGAGCGTGTTGGAGGAAGACACCTGCTGGCAACTTTAGGCCTCCACACATCTATACACACTCACACTCAAGCATTCATACACAAAGGAAAAATAAAGTACCAAAACCCAGCATTCTAGGAGGAACTCAATATGTAGTCTCCATGCTGGCTCAGAGTTTGGATGTGAGAACCATGCTTGGTTGCATAGACCTTCAGTTTGCACGGTGTGAAGTGTGCCCTTCATGACAGACTAGTCCCAGAGACTTACAAACAGACACAAGCAGGAAAACACATGCAAACCAACAGCCTCACCCCTTCTTTCTCTGCTATGCAAGGAAAGAGCTCTCTGCTGTGCTCCCAGGCACAGGAGGCACAGGCAGGGCTGACAGGTGTGCTGATGGATTGGGGGCTGCAGGCTCACACAGAGGAAAGGACAGGAAGGGTCCCTGTCCCAAAGGGGCTCTTCTTGCCATGGTGCTCAGCGCCCGCTTGTGGGAGGAGTCAAAACCAGGCTTTTCCCTGCGCCTCTCTTCCTCTGCCAGCCTTCCCTTCCTCAGCTTTATCTTTGGTGCAGCGCTGTCTTGGTTGTAGAATCTAGTGCCCAGGCGTCCCCTGCCGAGCATTCTCCTGCGTGCTTCACCTGCCTTATGGCTGCATGTTGCCTTACTGCTTTAGCACAGAGGATAGTGAACCACATCTAGGACATGCTCTTTTTGTTTTTGTTTTTTTTTTTTTTTTTAATTTTGTGGAAGGGTATTTTGTCTGCGTATATGTCTGTGTGCCACACGCATGTCTGGTGCAGGTGGAGGTCAGAAGAGGGCATCAGATTCCCTGGAACTGGAGTTACAGACAGTTGTGAGCTGCCGTGTGGGTGCTGGGGATCAAGCGTGGATCCTCTGGGAGAGCAGCCAGTGCTCTTGACTGATGGACTGACTGTCTTTCCAGCCCACAACATGGTTTCTGTTTGTTTGTGGCGCGCGCGCGTGTGTGTGTGTGTGTGTGTGTGTGTGTGTGTGTGTGTGTGTGTGTGTGTGCGCGCTGAGGGGGGGATCATAAAGTTATTTTAATTTTTTTTTTTAAATCAGAAGGGAAATAAATACACTTTAATCTGGGTAATATTTTTCTTAGGAGGTTTTTGTCTGCTTGTTTGTAATAGAGGAAGGATCCCACAAAGGCAAAAATGTGTAAGACTCATCCATGTACGTCATAATGAAGCTGGGGTGACTTCCTTGATGAAGCCCATGACAAACTAAGGGCTGCTCAGCAATCTGGTGGCGTTAGCCAAGACTGGCGAGGGCTGCTCAGCAATCTGGTGGCGTTAGCCAAGACTGGCGAGGGCTGCTCAGCAATCTGGTGGCGTTAGCCAAGACTGGCGAGGGCTGCTCAGCAATCTGGTGGCATTAGCCAAGACTGGCGCGTTCGCTTCAGGGCCTGGCTGAGCTCCTTGCTCATTGGCGTTTCTTAAACCAACTCTAGACAAGGAATGTGGCATCATGGAAAAAATTTAGCTGCATCTGAATGTCTTTTCAGGTGTGTTTCCTGGGGCTAAGAGGAACAGCTCCACAAACATCTTAGTAAGGGGATCTAGCCTCATTAAAGGCCAAACCTGGCTGGTTACCATTCTGGAAGCCTGACTATGACCTACAGGATTGTGCCTGAGCTGGACATCCTTTTTGAAATCCTTAGTTTGAGAATTAATCACCTTAGGGCCAAGCGTTGGTGGCACATGCCTTTAATCCCGGCACTCGGGAGGCAGAGGCAGGTGGGTCTCTGTGAGTTTGAGGCCAGCCTGGTTTACAGCATGAGTTCCAGGACAAAGCAATACAGAGAAACCCTGTCTCGAAAAACAAAAAACCAAACCAAACCAAACCAAACCAAAAAAAAAACCAAAAAAAAAAAAAAAAAACCAAAAAAACAAAAACAAAAAACAAAATAAAAAAACCCAACAAAACAAAAAATATTAATAATAAAATAAAATAAAATAATTAATCATCTTAGGACCTCTGACATTCTCTATTGTGTATTATCGCTGTCATTGTCATCCTTCTTCAAATTGACCATTACCATGAGCCAGGAGGAATTGGAGGAGATTAAACATGTCTGTATACTTGTGTGCTGGTTGGGCAGTGACTGGCTGTTTAGAATGATACTTGACCAATAGGCAATATTACTCTGAAATCACTGTCTCGTATAATGTCTGAGCCTCTTACTATACCTGCACAGGTGGTACTGATGGCAGGCAGGTGGGGGATAGCTCTGTAAGAATATCATCTCCAGAGAACTAACGACTTGATTCTGCTGGTTTTTCTGTATCCGGGACAGTAACGGGCATCCCCAGACCCCTCATCATCTCCATGAATTCTAACAACGAACCCCCTGCTTCCATAGCAAAAAGTCACAGTTTCCCCAGCTTCCAGAAGGCAGGAAGAGACAGCCTGCTGTAAAGGCAGATGCCTTTGTGTGGCTTCCTGACTTTTGTGACTTTGAGCCATTTTTTAGCACTTCCTGTGAGTTCCTCAGGGGGGTACACTGTGGTAGGCACAGACCCAGGCTAGGATTGTCCTAGGGAGAGAGGTTTCTCACATAACTTCTGTTTGAAGCATTCTAAGGGCTGGTAGGGGTTTTTGTTTTGTTTGTTTTGTTTTGTTTTGTTTGTTTTGTTCTAAGTGTAACATGGAGGAAAGTTTGGCAGAGTTTGTGCCTGAGCCTGCCATTCCTAGCAGACATTGGCTGTGCTCCAGAGTTCCCAAAGTACCTGGTAATGGGAGCTTTGTCATATAACATAAATCTTAACTTCCTAGGTGTTCGGGCTGCTTCACCAGCATCAAGGAAGAATTCTTAAGTTAATTCCAAAAGTATACTGATTTCCATCTGTGTTTTTCCCCTTGATTGATTTATTTATTTAGTTATTTAGAGACAAGATCTCATTATGTAGCCTTGGCTGGCCTGGAATTTGCTATGCAGTCCAGGCTGGTTTTGAGCTCACAGAGGTCTACCTGCTTTTTGCTTTCTGAGTGCTGGGATTAAAGGCATGTACCACCATGCCTGGCTCTCAAATTTATTTTCAAGTCACATAGATAATGTGTGTTATGGTTAAGCGCACGTAAATATGCAATGATTCTGTCAAGGGAAACAACTGTCCCTTCTCTGTAAACCATCATCTTTTTCTGAGCATTGCTGCTATAGACCTTCCTTCTAGTTGTTTATAAAATGCACCATAAGTCACTGACGACTCTCCTTAGCCTCTTGTGCTGTGGGACGCGGTGACTGCATGGTAACTACTAACCAGCCTGTCTTACCCCATGTTCCCCTGGCCTGTAGTAACCACCGTTCTCACTCCTTCTAGAAGGCCAACCTTTTTAGCTTCCCCGTGAGAGCATGCTATATAGTTATTGCCTGGCTAATGCTTTTTTCCCCTAACATCCAAACAACCCCACACGACTTCCTTATGTATGAAGACAAAATCTGAAAACAGTTTTCTACTTTGATGAGTATTTTTTTTTTCTCTCTACACTTTACCTGAATGGTGTCACATACACTTAAAACTATTCAGACAGGGGTGTGGTCTAACACACACACAAGAAAGGACCACTGCCAGTGTGACAGCAAACTATGGCCTTCACCTTATTTTCTAATAACCCACAAAACACCTGTTCTTGATCCTGGGGAGAGAATGATGAGGGTGAACGTTTTTTATTTCTAGCTTTTTATCTTAGGAATAAAAGACCCTATATCCCCGCTAAAGAACCACAGTATTTTTTCGGCTTTCCGTTACTCCAATCTCTGTAGACTTTACATTCAATAAAGAAATATTGAAATTGCTACAGAAGGAGGAAACCATGCCTTGGCCATTTATCTGACAGCACATAGGAGCCAGGCGGGTTGAAGGTCAGGGAAACCAGTGCCCTGGAGCTGGTGGCGTGGGGTCATGTCATAGGTAGTGCTGTGAGTTTGCTACCTAGTACATTTGGTTACCTTAGGTTTTCATGACCACAGCTAAGACATCATCTTGTAATTATGCCAGATCATCAGCCACTGTAGCTGCTGCCACTGATGATGGCGGATAAACCAAGCATTGCCAACAGACTTCTTTCCATTGGTTACGGTCTAACTGTGCTTGGTAACTTGTTAGCCCTGATCCCTTCCCTGATCAAAGGGGTTTTTGTGCAGATTTAAAGCAGGGCTGCCCACTGTATTCTGCTCTGACTCCTGTGAGATTTTACAGGGCCTAAGAGCGAGGCAGACCCCTAATTATCCAAGGGCATCCATCAACAGATGAACACGTGTTAGTTTTTACTGCCACAGCTCCAAGAGTGAACGCAGGGAAGAAAGAGTCCCAGGTTTGCAATAAATACACTTAAACACTTAGCCTCATTTTGAGAACACCACAGTTCTGAACTTCAGACTATGGAATAACCATTTCTAGCAAGAAGTGAGACGGCAGAGGTTTGCCTGGCTGTCAAAAGTGCAGGACAGTGTGTTAGGTACTACAGCTGTGGTCCAGTTAGATCTAAACTGGTAGGTCTAAATCCAAAGTGATTTTTTTTTTTGGGGGGGGAGGGTAAAGAGAGGCTAAATTGGCCAGTGAGAGTATATGCATACAAAGTGTTCTCTCTCTCTCTCTCTCTCTCTCTCTCTCTCTCTCTCTCTCTCTCTCTCTCTCTCTTTCTTCCTCCCTCCCTCCCTCCCTCTTCCAGTTTGACTCTAGGAAATCCCTGGAACAATCACACCATTCACAGATTTCCTTTTTCCTTAAGTTAGGGATGAGCAGCAATGTCTGCTTAGGCCCCAGACCTTAATGAGAACCTTGCAGCAGCAGAGGCTGTGCCTGGGGTGGGGGCACC
The DNA here is from genome assembly GCA_030556225.1 of Cricetiscus sungorus. Lineage (NCBI taxonomy): Eukaryota > Metazoa > Chordata > Mammalia > Rodentia > Cricetidae > Cricetiscus > Cricetiscus sungorus. Next base: position 143,559,063 of record JANBXA010000007.1, read on the forward strand.
ACTCACCTGCGCTTCAGCTACCCCCACCCCCCTCCCCGAGCCATTCCGCTGTCTAGCAGGAAGAGAGAGACAGAGAGGGAATACCACTGGCAAGAGCCATTTTCCTCCAGCCATCTGTCTATACAGACAATATGGGGAAAAGTCCTGGCCGGGAGAGCCCCCTGCCTCTCCACTGGCTTCTTCTCTTTGCCTGGCTTGGACCTTCCCTTAGAAGAGCGACCCTAAGCATGCACGCATGAGTGACTGACTAGCTGCTTGAACAGAGCTCCAGAGGCAAATTTCATTATTTTTCCCGGTAAACATTTTACAATTGAGAGCAAGCCTTAAGCCAAAGTCTCAGAGAAAGGCGAGAAGGCAGTGTCCCGTACTCACCTGGCGTCGAGTCTGGAGGGACTGGAAACAGCTTTGAGCGACACACTCTCTCTCTCTTCCTCTGGTACCTTTCTTCTGGAAGTTTGAAGTGCCACTTTTTTTTTTTTTATCCAGACCCAGTCAAGGTGTGTTAAAGCTGAGTGATCTTTCAAAAATGTTTGCTTCTTCTCTCCCTCCTGTTTCCTTCAGGGCTTTGCTCCCAAACAAGTCCTGACAAAGGCGTGCGTGGTTTGCAGCCTCACTCCACCCTTCCAATTATCTGACACTTGCTGGATTTAAAAAAAAAATCTGCCTCCAGGAACCAAACTTTATAGAAGGCAGAAAACTTTTCCTGCTAGCCCATTAACCATTTATAGACCTGTGGGGGAGGGGGCCAAGGGCTGGCCCACGGGAAATACCCTTCACAACTTCTCCTGTCCTTGGAAGTCAGAGAATGACTGCAACCTAGCAGTTTGCTTCCTCCAAAACACAGGGTACCTGCATCCCAGTACACGTGATTCGCGCGGCTAACAAGGGAGCCAAAGTGCCTGACCATGAAGAATGCGTGTTCGAGATCTGTTTCTCCCACCCATGCCTTTGCCCTCTTCCCTCCATTCTGGCCAAGCCAGGCCAGACTCACCTGGGTCAAACAGTGGAGTGATATCAGTAGACGCCTGAGACAGTAGGGGTTGAGCGGTTGGTAGGTTAAGGGTTGTAGATGCCTGAGTCAGATGAGATTGAGCGGTTGGTGGTCTAAGGGTTGCTGTTTTGAACGAGGTGACCTGATGTGTGATGGTGACCTAAAGGAAAGTGGGATGTTGGTAATGGGCATTTGGCCACTGATAATTGAGAAAGATGCTCACAGATCGGGCCAGGGACTTCCTTGTCCTCAAATCAGGTGATCACACAGTTAGATTGGGTTACGGCCCATCATAATGCCCATTTAAATCAATCACTTCTTTAAGGGTCTTTTTATTTCAATATAGTCACATTCCCGAGACACTTGTAGCTGAGATGTCACATATGACTTGGGTGGGGGTGCATGTCACAATTCTATCTGCAAGAAACAGTATGTATGTAAGGTTATAAAATTAGGAGTGTGACAACTACTGTAAAAAAAAAGTAGTTCTGGATATTGTGAGAAAGCATAATCTTGAGTAGGGCTAATTAAGTGACATTTAAATTGATGCATGGCAGAGAATACACAGATGAGGGGAAGGCCTAGAGTATTCTAGATCCTGGACAGAGAGCAAGGCAGCTGAGAAGGCTCTGAAGTGGGCAATCATTGTGAGGTGGAGGGGCAGGGATGAGGCAGATTGTGTTCAGCACTGACGGAAATGGGTGGTGGCAGGAGAAACCCTGTTATATGAGGAAGAGTATACGATTCTAAGACCTGGGGTCCATTAGTATCCTGATTTTTATTATTACACATATTTATTCATGCCCTCTCTCTCTTTCTGTGGGGATGCACGCATTCCAAGGTTCAGAGCAAACTTTTGGGAGTAGGTTCTGTCCTACCTTGTGGGATTGAACTCAGGCCGGCAGGCTTGGCCGCAAGCTCCTCTTCTTGCTGAGCTGTCACTGGCCTTGTCCTCACCTTTGTAGCAGAGAAAGGTAAAGTTCTGAGCAGCTGGGTAATCAGGCCTTATATCTCACAGATGGTTGAGCCTCTGTTCTGCTTGACCTTTGAACCGCCCCCCCCTTTTGGTTTTTCAGGACAGGGTTTCTCCTGGAACTCGCTCTGTAGACCAGGCTGGCCTGAAGTTCACAGAGATCTGCCTGCCTCTGCCTCCCCTGTGCTGAGATTAAAGGCATGTGCACATGCCTTGTAGATCACTAAATTTAAGTATACCCATGACTTGATTTTGTTTTGTTTTGAAATAGGGTCTCATTATGTAGGCCTGGCTAGCCTGGAACTTGCTCTGTTGACCAGGATGGCTTGGAATTCACAGAGATTCACCTGCATCTGTCTTACAAGTGCCAGCATTAAAGGCATGCAGTATCATGCCTGATACACCCATGGTTTTGAAAAGGAAGAAAACAGGCACTATCAAACAGATCAGACCGACGGCAAACGACAACCTAAAATAAAGAATGTGCACAGTGGGATTTTTCAGTCAGTAGCACTGTGATACTGATGCAATTTATTGATAATAAAAGATTAGATAGAAATCTGTTCATTAAGACAACTGACTGTTTAACTATGGCTACTATATAAAACATGCTAAGGAACCATTGCATAATCATGGCTGGGCTTTCCACCTTCTGCTTACTGTAATAATATTGATAGTCTCCACATTCCGTGGAAGAATCAGGACCTTGACCTAACTTAGCAGCTAATAAGCCTGTGTGTCCATTTAAGCTCATATGTTTCTATATATTCATGTGTATGTTTGAGACCTGTTCATAGCTTCTACACTAAGTATTTGGGGGAAGAAGAAAAAGAAGATTCTGCATTTATCCTCTGCCTCCCCAAGGGTTTTAGTTTCCAGCTCTTGACAAAACTGTGTATGAGACTTAGCATTGTGCATGAGAGAGAGAGAAGCTATGTTCTGTCACTAGGAATGTTTTAGAATAACTAGAAAACAAAGGAATTCCTGTTGAAACGAAGAAACAGAGTCAGCTTCCGGAAACAGAAGTGACTAAGATGCTAGTAGGAAAGGTGTTCATCTCTCTCGTCTACAGCCAGAGACATGCTAATGAGTCATCAGTCCATTTCTTAAAACGATGGTCTTATTTTCACTTTATGTGTGAGAGGGTTTTTCAGGGTCTAAGTGTGTGAAGGCCCTTTGAGGCCAGAAGATGGAGTTGGATCCCCCTAGCACTGGTGTTGTTGATGATTGTGAGATTCTACGTGAGTGCTGGGAACTAAATCTGGTCCTCTACAACATCAGCAAGAGCTCTTAACAACCACTAATCATCACTTTAGGCCCATTGATTTTTTTGATTAATTTTTAATTGGCTAGGAGTCCAATCAAATTTCCTTAAAAGGCATCCAGAAAACAGTCCTATTTACAAACTTATTAAATCACTTTTAAACAGGCTGAGGAGAAAGGATGCCTGCTCACATGTGGTGTAGGTAGATGGACATCACATGACAAGACTCTTCCCTAGCTGAGCAGTGTGGGAGCAGGTGGACTCGGCCATCAATGTCAGACATGTTTCTGAAAAAGTGAGAGGTAAACACAGATCTTTGTGGCCTGGGTGAGAGCTTTTATTAAATGCCTTTTGTATATGTGTACATATCTTCATACATACACATTCTCCTTCATTTGTTTGGTTTTGGTGACTGTGTCCTGTTACAAACAGACTGGTCCCAGGGCCCTGTCAGCCCCAAATAACACATGGAGATGGTGTATTAGATATAAAGCTGTTGGCCTGTTACTAGTGTTTCTTATTGGCTGGCTCTGTCTTAAATATCAACTCCTTTCTATTAACCTAAGTGTTTCCAAGTGGTCTTATCTTACTGGAGAGAGGGTCTGGATCTTCTTCTTTCCAGTCCCTACATCTTGACTCCTACTACTACATCTTCCAGAATCCTCCTTGTCTCCTAGTCCCACCTATCTTGTCAACAGTGTTTTATTCATTAACCAACAAGAGAAACATATATACAGAATGACATGTCCCATCATCTCTTTTCTGTCTAAAATAAAAAGAAGGGCTTTAACTTTAACATAGTAAAATTACATATAACAAAACAGTTATTAAATAAGAACTATCGTTAACAATATTTAGTCTGTTAAAATTTATCAATATTTAAAGAAAATATTCCATCATCTATTCTATCTTTGTGAGTCTAAAGTCTTATATGTAACTTATTTTTAATCCTAACTAAGGAAAACTATAAACATAACTATCTGTCTTCAACTCCATCAAAGACCACAGAAGGATAATATATAAACTCTAGAAATGACAGAGACATCTCTCTACCTGGTCAGTCCCCTGAAGTTCTTCTGTAATGTTTCATCTTCAGCCTATAGGCCATAGTGTGTCTGGCAGCTTCCTCAGCAAAGCAGGAAATTTTAAACTGTCCCACCTGTATTGACAGTTTGTCAGTCACTTTTCTCTGTGTCATGCAGAATGTCTGGAAGACTCTTCCATGAAGTAGAAACCCTGTAGCAATGTCCATCTTGTTTCAAGCAGTCACTTTCCTGTGGGTCCTGCACGCCTACTTTATAAAGCATATAGTTAAGCTGTCTAGATACAGACCCCACCCATTCTGTGGCCTTCTCCCATAAGACAGCATCAGTTGGTAATGATGCTATAGTAGTTTCATCCAGAGATCCTAGATTTTGGGTGCTCATTTGCACTGTTCTTAAGAGACAATCAAAAGCAAAGGGCATTGCTGGACTTGGTGGCACACACCTTTAATCCCAGTACTTGGAGGCAGAGGGGGGCAGATCTCCGAGTTCAAGGCCAGCCTGTTCTACATGGTGAGTTATAGGACAGCCAGGACTACACAGAGAAACCCTGTCTCAAAAAACAAAACAAAACAAAAAAGTAAAAGGTATCAAGAGAGTCTCTCTCTCTCTCTCTCTCTCTCTCTCTCTCTCTCTGTGTGTGTGTGGATAGCTTTATATTTTTTTCTATATTTTGTGAGACCACTCTAATCTCTATATCTGTTGATAGCAAATCCACTGATTTTTAAAGAACTAATCCCCACATATTAAAAATAATACAAAAATTACTTGTGCTTTGTTATTGTTGCTACTAGGACTAAATGACAATATGTCTGCCTGGCCTTCCCTGGTGTCCATGTGTTTCTGGGTAACAGAACTTATCTACAAAGAATTATGGTAAGGCCATGTGTTACAGTTAGTGGAGAAGTCTGGCTACCAGAAGGATATGGGAAGGTAAGTGAGAACAACCTCCCTTCCCACATGACTTGAGTTCTCTGTGCGCTTTTCCTGTCTATAATACTCCCTGTCCCCAGATGTGGGCCTGCTTCCTTCATTATAATAACAAGGGACCTTGGTTTCCTTTCTTCTAGTTCCAGCTTCAGATCTATTCATCTGTATATCCACCCCAAACTCACGCCTATTTTCTGAATGGGGAAGCCACCACCCTCTGCGTGTGTACCAGGAGCAAGTCGTTATAAGATGACTGGAGTCAGCTGAGGTGGACATCAGTTTGACGATTAGGGACCCGTTCACTCTGCATGTATGACACAGGGGAGATTGTAGACTCTCAGAACTTTGGAGACTCCGCTAGCTTGGGGCATCACTGGAGCTGGATCTTTAGGGTTGGCTGGTATCAGAAACGGAGGTTGGAGAAAGAACTTTAGTTCAGGGTACGGTGGGAAGGAGTGGGGCTTGGAGAGGGGTGGGCCTGCATAGTGTGAGCAGAGGGGGAGTGGTTGGAGGTCTTGGGGAGAGGGGGAATTACTGAAGGTGGAAATGAGACAATGAGTTCTCTGCCCAGGAATGAATGCCCAACGGCACAGAGACTGAAGCCCAGCACCGTGGGATAAAGTAGTGAGACTTCAGGGGATTGGCAAATAAAAAAGAGGGGTTGCAAAGTGTTTGCCATTCAAACATGAGGACTGAAATTCAAATCCAGACAAAAAGCCAGGCTCATGGCTGTGTCTGCATTGCTAACACTGGGAAACAGGATCCCCAGAGCTGGTTGGCTAGCCAGTCTAGCTGAATCCGGTTCTGTCTGAAAACACGAGTGGGAGGCTGGAGTGGCTCAGCAGGCAGAGTGGCTGCCGTTAAGTCCCCAGAGCCGCGTGTGGGGGAGAACTGACTTCTGTGAGTTGTCCGTGACATCTTATCTGTGTGCCCACACTCTTGCACAGGAAAACACTCATGCACACACACACACACACACACACACACACACACACGCACACACGCACGCACGCACGCATGCACGCACATAATTAATTAATTGACTAATTAAAAAGGAGCGGGGGGGGGGTAGGGGGGAGGCAATGCCAGCGAGGCTGGATAGGACCGACAGCATTCACTGTTGTTAGTCTGCCAGAGGCACCCGCACTGGGAGGATGCTGAGGGCTTTCCAAGGCGCCCGCTGACCACAGCAATTTACCTTCCCTGCCAAGACACCTTTCTCAGATCTCCCTGTGTTACAGCTTACATTCCAGAGGGGGGGTATGAAAACAGTACGAGATCATTCCTTTTGTTGCCATTCTTCCCTGCCCCTCACCCCCGTTTTGTCCTATGTTGACCCCCTGCCACATCATAAATGGGAGACTTAAAATGGCTCAGTTTTCTGTCTTGAGAGAATTTTGGAATTAAGCAATAGAAAAATCCTAGACCATGTCACCTACGAGTGACACATCTAATTGGTTGGACACCACCATATGCTGTTTCTGACACATACCCTATAAATAGCCAGACATTTATTTCTGAGTACTTAACATTTATATTTTTTCAACAAAAGAGCACAATGTACTCAAGAAAAATACATGATGGGCTGGCCTTCGCAGTTTCCTGCTTTTGCTGTGGCAACGGCCTGTCCCACCAACGTCATGTGCTGTTAACTTAATCTTAAGGCAGTGTTGAGAGAGAAGACCTTTCCAGATGATTAAGGTCAACAGGAAGTCTGCCTTCATGAATGGATCGATGCCACCATCGGTTATTGGGTTCCACATGGGAGGGTGAGCTTGGCACTTCACTTTTCCTCTTGCCATATGATATGTTCTGCCATGTTAGGGCATGTTAGGCCATGTGCTACCATGTTAGGAAAAGGCTGTCATCAGATTCTGACTTCTCAATCTTGGACTCTCAGATAAATCCATCATCATTTTCTCATTATATTACGTGTTCTGGTACTCTGTTATAGCAGCAGGAAACAGACACCTTTTCTAATCTGAGAAAAAGTATGCCTTGAGTGGTAAAAGTCTTTCATTATTAGTGGGAGAAAGGCAAACCCTTGTGTCGGGATCGAAGCCCTTTGTAACATTCGGCTTGGTGGTGTTCCCCTGCCCACCCTGGTGGAGTAACCTTCTGGGCAGGCAGTTCCTCATGTCACTTGTTCAGAAATGTCTCGGGAGCTTGTCAGAGCACAAGCAAAACTCAATACAGGGAAAGATGTGCTCTCAGAACCAAGTTATCTTACTAAACGCATTGTTTGAAATTTGTGTTCCGCTTGATCCCCATTGGGGAACAAGAAATAAAAACCGTTCATGGAAGCAGCAGGAAGCTGCTTGGCAGCTGGATTAATTAGCCGATTTTTATGCTTTTAGGCCAAGAAGCTGAAAGGTCTGAGTCAGGGAGTCTTCATTCTCTTGTGCTGTAGGCCATGATTCAGAAGCTGGGTTTGCCTTTCATAGGCATGTTCACACAAAGACTATCTTCATTAGCAAGAAGGCCGCACCCTATTATCTGTTCTGTGGTTGCCGGTGTATTCCCCAAGGGCATGTCTCCAGCATGAAGACTCACGCTGAGAATCAGGTCTCAGTGCCAGACACTCCCATGGACTCAACATGCTGCTGGTTAATAACATTCATCTAGAAGTTCCTGAACAAATTACACCAGTGGTCTCCAACCTGGGGGACCTGCAGCTTTGACAGTTCACCGTGAGGTGTCACTCAGTTGTTGACATTCAGGAAGACCCACGCTTTCTGATGCTCTGGGTTGGTCTTGGTGCTAGGGATCCTTGCTCTATCACTGAGCTACACCCTCAGGCCTTAAGGATTTCACCTTATAGCCATGTAACCAATTAAAGAGTATCTGATATGTTCTTCTTGTTTTCCCAGGCACCAAACAGACATGCGGCTCACAGGTATTTATGCAGGCATATATATCAAAAATGAAAAATTTTAAGTATCAGCAATAAGCACCACTGTTTTTAAGATGCAGAGGAATTCTTTACCCCCAAATTCACTTATGTTACATTTTAGTCCAGCCTTATCTCCAGTCTCTGGTCATCTACAGTGACTGCGGATCTGGTTCCAGTCTCCATGACTTTGCCTTTTTCCAGAGTGCCATTTACATAGACTAAACAGTACACAGCCTTTCCTGTTGATATTTGAGATTCATCCATGCTGTTGTGTGTATCACTGACTTTGTTATAGAATAATTTTCCATGGTTTATGTGTTCTTATAGTGACAGATATTTGAATTGTATCAACTGCCCTGGGTAAGTACCTTGAAGTGTAATGATAGGCCAGGTAAATGTGTATATTTAGCTTCATAAGAAATAACAAAAATTTGCACTGTTCTTTTGGGACTCAGAAAACAATATCTCAAATTGTGGTACTTGGATTCTTTTATTTTTATTTTTTTGCTTGCTGAACTGGAAAAAAAAAAAGTAATCTTAGAATCAATCCTCTGCTGTCCAGCCTCTCTCTCCCATTAGGGACAGAGTAAGGGTGGCATCTGGTATTTTGTCACATGTTATGCCCACCACATTTAGGCAAAAGAACTTGTTTGCCTTCTGTTTCCACCTTGAGGTCTCTCTATGTATTACAAAAAGAGGCTGAGAAATGCAACCTTACCTGAATGACCGTGCCACGGGACTTAGCCTGGTCCTCTTGGCTCATTCAAAGTCCAAGGAGGATTATTTTTCAAATTAATTTCTGTCTCAGGGTCCATTTGCTCCCCTAATAATTATTTACCACGTCTCTGAATTGCCTGTACTCCCTCATGTCCTTTTCCCCTTTGGTGAGATCATTGCACATGTGATTCTCACTGGCGCCCTGTGTAATCACACTGCTGTGAATCATTCCTCTGCATGTTAATACATTCCTGTATCTTTTCTCCTATTGATTTACTGTCACGTTGTTCCAGCACACCTTCAGAGGACAAAAAGGAATGATTTTCCTGCATCCCACAGTCCTGTCTTCTCTCCTCCAGAGCAACATAAGAGAATCTCAGGTGTTCTACATCGTTGTCAGCTCTTGGCATCATCCGTTTGATTTTAGCCTTTCCAATAACTGTGAAGGGGCATCCACTGCCATTTTAAATTATACTTCTGTAGTGAAAAGATGTAGATCAACTTTCCATGGGATTATTTGCTAATCACATTTATTTTCTGGTGAGGTCTTTGTAAGGAATTTTGTCTATTAAAAACAGAATTGTTTTACTGTTGCTGAAAATTTATACTTCTTTATACATTCTGAATATTAATACCTCCCCTAGTTAATAATATTTGGAAATGTTGTCATAGACATCCCTAGAGGAGAGTTGTAATTTACTAGTACCCCAGGCCTCTCTCAATCCAATTAAGTTGACAATCTTGGTTAGCTATCAGCAGCCCAGGCTGGTCTTGAACTCATAATCTTCCATAGCTTCCCAAGTGGGAAGATTACAATCATTTGCTACCATATCCGGATCTTTCATACATACATGTATTTATCATGCCTGCCAAAATCCCACTTGAAAAAAAAAAGCCGTGTGTGAGACATACTTTATTTGTATGTTTCATAATTACCTTGCTTTTGAAAACTTAGTGAAAAAACCTAACAAATCTTAAAATCAGCAACTCTTAAAATTCCCTGTTCAGGGTCTGTCATAACTAGTGGCTGCTTTTTATTCATGAGTGTTCTCAACTAGATGACAACACCTCTATTCTTGGTTGTCTGTGACCTCTGAAATCTGTACCCAGCTGACTTAATGTGAGCAAATAACTGGACAGAGACTTCCTTAAGTGCCTGGAACCAATAAATACTCCCATCTTTGTGAAGGAGGTCTGTGTATGTAGTAGGGCTCCTGCTCCACCCATCCTGGAAGTTGGTACTCCAGCCTTCCTGCTTTCGTGGAGATTGACAGTTATTGCAGAGAGAAATGAAAGACCTCTGAGACTTCTCTGAGCATGCATGCACTTCTCTGAGCATGCGTGCAGGCGCGTCCACATTTCTATGCGTACACACCGTCTTCTTGTTTCCTAGAAACATGTTAAACCCCAAGCAGCCCTCAGGGACATCTTGTTATCTGTTGCCTCGGTCCCGTGACAAATGCTGTAGGAAAGGGGCTTGTTATACTGAACGGGCTTTGTGTCAGGTTCAGTCAAACTCCAGTTTAGGCCTGGGATGTGTGAAACCTGGATTCCAACCCCGTCACTGCAAAGATAAGAATAACAAAGTGAGATAAAATGATTTGCAAGCTCCTTCCCCATATTTCATGTTTGCTTTCCTCTTTATATATATATATATATATATACATATATATATATATATATATATTGACTGTAAGTATTGGAGCACAGGCAATTCACCAATGGCTATAACACTGAAGAAAATAACTCCCTCCCCTTCAGTAGTTATTAATTGCCAGTGGCCACTGCCCCCCCCATTCATGATGGAAACATTGATGGGGCCAGTCCTGTGGAAATCTGATGCAGATAGTAACAGCTATATGATTTAATGAGAGTGATGGCTAAGTCTTGTCCAGCGGATGGCATTTACAGCCCTCACCCCCATCAGTTGTCTTGTACAGGACTGAGCACTAAACAGGTCTCATCTGACTAGTTTTATTCTAATGGTCTTTTCAAAAATTAAGTATTAATATCATTGAGCTTACACACTGGTTTTGTTCTCGATTTCTTTGCCTTCTGATGGGTCTATTATTGTCAACTGAAAACTTGCTTGTTCTACTACTGCATTTTTGTTCTTAAATGTTTTTTTTTTTAAGTTGCATTCATTCATTCACTCATTTGTGTGCATGTGTGTGAGCATGAATGTTATCACGTGCATAGATATGATAACTCTTGGTCTCTCCGTTTACTATGTGGGTCACTGGGATCAAACTCAGGTTATTAGCATTGATGGCAAGCGCCTTTACTTACTGAGCTGTCTTACTGAGCCAGGCTTAGCCTGTTAAAAAACAAAACAAACAAAAACCCCGCACCCTTTATTATGTGTGTACATGATGTGTATGTGTGGGCGTATGTGCCCTAGAGTGCTTGTGGGGGTCAGAGGGCAACTTGGTGGTGTCAGTTCTCTTACTCCATCTTTCTGTGGGTCCCCAGGTTTGTGTGAAAAGGGTCTTCACCCACCGAGCTATCTCCGTGGTCCTCTGGCACTTCCTAGTTCTCTTTTCCCTCTTCTTTCAAAGTTCGGGACCCAACCCAGGGCTCTGCACACGGGGAGCAAGTTCTTCACCCAGCCTCGCCCCTAAGCAGGCTCTACTGTTTCTTAGGATGCGGATGTAGACACTTGATTTGGGGTATTTATTCTTTTTTCTAAGATTGCATTCACTGCTATAAACTTGTCTCTGAGCATAGCTTTTGCCACAGACCACAATTTTCTCTGTGTCTTATTTTCATTTTCATGTGATGTAGATGAAGATGGCCTTGAACTTCTCATCCTCTTGAGTCCTAAGATGATAGGAATGTACGAGCACACTCAGTTTTACGCGGTGCTGGGGATGGAACCTAAGGTTTCACGCGTGCTAGGCAAACACTCTACCGACTGAACTACACCCCAGCCTTTAGATTAAATATTTTAAAAACTTTTAAAAAATGCATTTTACTTCATTTATATGAGTGTTTTGCCTGCCTGCGTGTATGTGTAACACACGTGTACCTGGTGCCCAGAAGAGGTCATCAAACCCCCTGGAACTGGAGTTATGAATGGCTGTGACCTACAATGTTGGTGAGGGGGATCAAATCCAGGCCCACTGCAAAAGCAACACGTGCCCTTAATCACCGAGCCAGCGCTCTGGCCCCAGAATAGCCTTTTAAAGCGAACTATTTCCTATACACCGGAACTAAGACTTCACAAACCTCCTTGGATTCTTCTCACTCACCTGGAAGGTGACAGGAATTTCTGCCTTGTGATCGCTCATGGGTGATCCTTGATGCTGTTCTCCTTGGAGAAATACTGTTTTCCCCAAGATTTCCGGTTATTTAAAAACCTGTGTTTTGAGCAATTCCAGAGAACTACTTTGACTCTAGTAACACTTAGAATGGATTTATATTTATTCTTCACAATGGCACCTGTACATAGTTATAAAATAGTGTTGACATTGAACTTTCTTTAGGACTTATTGTCAACACTGTTTTCCCTTCCTCTTTTTTAATTTTTTTTTTTTTGTTTTAACTCTTCAAATACTTATTGATTCTTTGTGGATTTCATATTGTGTATCCTGATCCCACCCATGTCCCCCTCCCATCTGAGCCCTGCCCCTTGCAACCTCCCTCCCAAAACAAAATTTAAAAAAACAGCCAAAACCAAACAAAGACTTCTCAGGGAAGCTGTGGTGTGGCTCTTGTCATGCAATCTTTGCTTCCGTCTCTCCCTCTCCTCCCCACCCTGTACTTGCCCACCATAATGGTGCCCAAACCCGAGGTGCCGAGGCATGGCGTAGACCTGCTCTGCTGACCTCCTGCGGGTCTAGAGACCCCGACAGTACGGGTTTGGTTGAGTCTTGCCCAGTTTTCCTTCCCTTTTCTTTTCTTTTTTTTCTGTAAATGAGTAAAATCAGCAGAGCAGGGCATTCAGACCTTGGATGGCAGGCAGACAGACAGACCCTTTATTCCGGGCAGGCCTGAGCAGCCAACTATCAGCCGCAATCTCCTTTACCGGTAATTGGAAGGATTGCCCTCATTGTTGCCTGGCTAATTTGGACACTTGACAATCCGTCTGTGAACAACCCTAATACCGTGGCGGAAGACATGGCTCAGTCATGACAACTCCAGACAGCCTGCACCGGCTTCAGAGAGCAGGACTCTAAGCAAGACAAGCCTTGACAAATTCCAGGTCACTCTGTACACATTTCACCTAAGCCCAACAGGCAGCTCCTCCCACAGTGGCTGGGCCGAAGGCTTGGGGCAAGCACACTATTGTATTTGCATAAAGACCGTGCTGGGATTGGTGCTAATGCTTTAATCACACCCACTCCTGGTCACGTGACCGGGATGGTGGGCTTTTTCCCCCAGTCATCTGGAAAACAGCATCTAGTGGTGCTTTGTCTACTTTTGGCTTTTATCACAACTAGAGAGGGCTGAGATGACAATGCAGAGGGAAACAGTAGAAATATACTCGCAGCGACAGTGGCAGTATCAGTGGTTACAAGAAAGCAACTGAATAGTCCCAGAGAATGGATTGAGGCAAAGATGGTAGAGGGGGATGGAGTTTGGTAGGAGTAAGAAGGAAGCTGTGGAGAGCTAAAGTCAGGGGGCTGTGGGCTCTGCCTTCACCCATGGTTCATGAGCTGTAACCCCGGAACCAAGGACCCCGACACACAGGCCTCAAGAGCTGCAACACTAACTTCTGTTATGAGCTGCAGGTCCCAGCGTCCACGGCTTGGGACGATGGCGCTAGCTGGTGCCGATGGCTACTGCTGTTAGCTGCTGTTAGGAGCCGTGTTAGCAGCCGAAATTCCAGGCTTCTGGCAATCACAGCCCAGAGTCATCAGCCTACAACCTGAGCACCGAGAAACACAAGCCTCCCCCTGCAGCCTGGAGCCAGAAGAACCCTCCAGGTCCCAGCAGCTAACTGAGTCCCTCGGTCTAGCGCGTAAGCCCAGGGCATTCAAGAACAGCCGTCTGCCACTATTGGAAGGACTGCTCCTTCCCTAGTTCTGACTTCTCAGTAGAGAGAAGAGAAAAAACAAAAAACAAACAAACAAAAAACCCAAAACAAACAAACAAACAAACAAAAAAACCAAACCTCATCCAGCTGATGGGTAGAGCTGACCGTACCGAATTGCTCTGGGCCCTGCAAAATTCATGCAAAGAAATGTAAGAGGCCATTGGGAGTTTGGCAAAATTTGAACTATGTTAAATTTCTTAGGGTCATGGTGCCTTAAAGAAGCCTCAGATTTTCTCTTTTTATACAAGGAAAGATTACTTCACTACTGAAAGACCAGTGTGTACCAAAGAAAGAAAACCGCCACCGGAAGCTCTACCATTTAGAGCGAGGCCAGCTGAAGCAGCTTAGCGTAATCCTAGCTTCAAAGGTCAAAGATACATTTGGGACCATGGAGACCATCCTGGCCCGTTGGCTATGGAGAAGCTGACTGGCTGGCATTTCCCACTCCTCTCCATGGTCTAGCCTCAGGACCTTGCCCATACTCTCACATCCTTGTTTCTAACTCTTTCTGTTTTCCCAAAGCCCTAGGAGAAATGTGATTTTGGGTTGTGTATTTCTCTGTATTCTCAGTTACAAACTTCACACATACACTATCCGGCACAGCTTTCTCTCCCAAGGGCGTCTGATGGGCTTTTCTAACTAGTACTGCCCAGCTCCATGGATATCTTGCTGACACATCAGCCTCAACATGTTCAAAATGGGAGCTGCAACTTCTCTCTACTCCCTTTAGTCCTGGCACTGCTGTGAAGTCATCTGTGTATCTGCAGGACCTGTGTACTGGGCTTACTGCAAAAAGCTATTGAGAGTGGGATTGAGGGAGGAGAAAGGAAAAAGGATGAAAATTATAGTAACATTAAGAAGGACATCACAAAGGCCACAAAGGCAGAGGAAGAGGGGACAGAGGAGGAAGTCGACCAAGAGGGAAAGATGAGATTTTAGGTTGGATTTCCCCAAATTTGAAGGGGTAGAATTAATTCTAGAACCTTCCCAAAAGAGAGCTAGAACATGAGTTCATCTCCTTAACTTCCTTTCTGGTGTCATCTTCACCTCACCCAGTAGGAAGGACTCTGAGTGTTTTAGGGGTGTGATGGGAGAAGACTTCCGGGCACAGTCCCTGCAGACAGCATGGAGGGCTGGGTTAATTTGCGTGTGCATTTGTAACAGTCCTTACAACAGAACGTGTGACCAGGCCCTTGCTTCTAACCTGGTAAGCTCTTTCTTTGGTGCTAGGAGTGGGATCCAGGGAATAAGTGTCCCACCCTGCCCCAGCCTAGCCAGCCCACTGCCCCTTCAGATCGTGACCAGAAGTGAAGAGTGTTTCCCACAGACGGCCATTCCCTGTTTTGCCTTGGGAAGGTAAAGAAACAAGTTCTTGCTTGCTCTTCCCATCCTGGATTCTTTTTTTTTTTTTTTTTTTAATAATCATGTAACTGATTGTTATGTTTTCTTTTGGAGTTCTGTTGCCAACTCCTTTAAAGTTTGATGTGCTGATCTCTTTGAATAATGGCATGTCACAACTGTAACCTCGAGACATTTTCATGCAAAGACAAGCCACGGGCACTCCTTGATTTTGTTTGTGGGGAGCGTGTTCTAGCCCACAGGGAAAGCGGCCTGTCACCGTGAGGGAACTGGAAAAGCCACGCTGACATCTGGTAGTTTTGAAGGGTGCTTAGGACTGTGGAGAGAACCTCTTTCAGAGAAGTAATTTTAAGGAGGTGTTTGTAAGTGAGGCTTAGAGAGCCTCTGTTTTTTAAGCCATAGTAAGCACCCACTATTCCTGAGACAGCCACCCTCACTGGCCTCACATCCATCTACACACTAGCTCTCTGGGACCGCTGGATTTTATTTTCTTTCCTAACACGAACACCCTGAGTCTGGATTTGAGGTGGATGATGAAAAGCAACAGGAGAGGATGCTTCCAATTGGATGTGTCTCCCAGAGAACTGGCAGCTCCTCCTCTTTCTCCTTCTATCTCCGTCTTCATTTTCTTCCATACAAAAATGTAAAGGTATTTGTAGAAGTAAGTTACTTACATGGTACAGGTTGTAATCAAGAGTTTTCCATAAATGTGAATGAATATCGAAAACACAGCTCTATTTCTTATCTCCAGGCATAATACTAGGAAATTATGCAACAATACAGATTAGGGTTCAACACAATCACTACCACCCAAAGAATTGTCCCAGAAAAAAAAAACCCAAAGTTCACAGTCAAGAACTATTTTCACAGCCGGGTGATGGTGACACACACCTCTAATCCCAGCACTCAGAGGGCATAGGCAGGCAGTGGGTTTGAGGCCAGCCTGGTGTATAGAGAAATTCTAGGACAGCCAGGGTTACACAGAGAAATCCCCAAATCATTTTTGTATAAGAATAACATATCTATCAGGTTTTCCTTACCTTCTGCCATGTCATATCTGGGTTTCTCAAGCCTTCCTGCCCCTGCCTCCTAGAGGCTGGGAGTAAAAGCATGTGCTACTACACTTGGCAACATATCCATTCTGAAAAAACAAATTATGCAGAGCATAGAGCAATGGGATGAACACACAGCTCATTTTAATAATTTGTTATTATTATCATTATTGTGTGTGTGTGTGTCTGTGTGTGTCTGTGTGTGTGTGTGTGTGTGTGTGTATGTATGCGTGAGCGTGCACACACCCTCAGGTCTCACTATGTAGACCAGGCTGTCCTCAGAATCACAGAGATCTGCCTGCTGCTGCCTCCTGACTTCTTGTAGATCCCACGTATGAGCCCTGTGTTCTGTTACTATCGTTTATTTGTGTAGCTCTCATGACCTCAATGTAGATTGACTTGCCCAGAGGGAAGGTTTCAACGTCTCTTAAACCTGCGGGTCATGGCAAACTGGTGGGTAATAATATTTTCAGAAAAGAAGGGAAGGTCTATATGTTTTCTATGTTAACATAATCTGATGGTAGGAAGTCTCTAAATAAGAACAAAGATGGGTGACACAGGAAGGAAACTTGGCTGCTCTGAGATCTTTAAGCATCAGGAGGAAGGTGGAATGCAGGAGAAAACAGACTTAGCTGGTGTGGAGTGTTCACTACCATTTTGCCATAACCAAACTCAAGCTGTTGTGCACACTGCTTAGTTGTAGGTACTGGAGGAACCATGGAGGAAGTCCTTATTATTATGATTTTAAGTGTAAGAACAGATGTTGGAGTGTATAATACTTTTATTTTCTTACAGTCCTAAGCCATTTCCTCACAATATTATTACTTTAATAATTTTTGTATATAGAAGAAACTTCACCAAGTCTGTATATTACACTCTGATATAATATAAAGTCAACAATATTCTCTAAAGCAGCTCAGAGCTGTTGAGATGGATTTCCCAACATTGTGAACTGGCCAACCACCAGGAGCTATGTCGTCATAACTTCAATATTGTTCAGTTTAATATATTGGTAAATGCATCTCATAACAATGTTGGACTGCCGTTCTCCCCTTGGGGTAGTAACGATGGAGTCTAAAGGCGTCATGTTCAATAGCTAAATTGGGGGCTAGTTCATCTCTTCTCGGTGCTTAGAGTGGACATGTCCAACAAAATTCATTCTTCAGGACCAAAATGTAGCCTTAGAATTTCCCCTTTAGCCTTGAGCATTTACCAGAAGCCATCGTGACCTGCGCCTTTTGGGCAGGAAAGAACAGCTGTGGGCCTTTCCCATCTGTGTGTTAGTCATCTCTGAGATGTCACACTTAGGAATGCAGCAGAAGGAGCCAAAGAACAGCCTGCTGTGCACAGGTTGGACAGTCAGTGCTCACACAGAACAGTGAACCGAGGCTCGTGAGATGATAGCCAGGAGCAGGATCTGGCACACCCTTGTCCCGAGCATGTGTTGATTCAAAAGCATGATTCACATAGCCCGAATGTGGGTGCTGTGGTCAGCAGGGCACATGGCCAGTGTTCCCAACATTCCTGAGAACATTGACACATCCTTCCAACTAGCGACAAGAAGTGGACGGTAGGCTACCTCGGAAACTTTAGGCCTGGACACTACGGTCTCCTGCTCAACTGCTTGCTCCTAGATGTTTATGTACCTGCTATATCACTTACGTTATTAATTAACGGCACAATAAACTCATAGCATCTCTAGGAAACAAATTGCTTAATAAAGAAGAGGAAACCAATGAGTAGTGGAAATGAATAATCACTATAGAAACTGGATGAAGCTGAGGAACCAAGGTCAGCTTAACCCTACTCACCTAACTCTGGCGGTGGGTACCTGTCGCTATCCATATGTACAAATCCACAGACTGTAGCAATACTGGGGTTTTCCATGGTATTGGTTCTGGCTGTCATTTCCATTAGCAGGTGGAAATGTTCCAGTTAGACTGTTCTATATTGGCCACACTAATACTAGTATGGCTGACTGCCACAACAGCCCCAGTGGAGGCAGTGTAGCAATGGCTGAGAGAAATCTCAATGGCTACCTGTCCAGAGGTTCGCACCACATGTGGTTACGCCTCCTGGGGAAAAGTGGTCCAGGTCCCTGCAGGTGCTTGCCTGGCTGGTTGCTTGGAATGGGTGCTAGATGTGTTTTGTGCTATAACAATAATGCTTTTTAATTATGGGCATTTTAGCCTGTAGCTCCACTGTTAATTCAGAGAAGCCTAGAAAACACTTAGATATAGTTTCAGGAACTAAAAGAGATACAGACCAACATCCATTCAGCGATGGATGTTGACCTCTGTGCCCCCGATCATAAAACCCACAGTGCCAGATGTCAGCCCAAGGCCTAATAAACAATTAGGGCTAAAGCTGTAAGGAAGCAGCCCACAATGTGACCTTGCCTGTAATCAGCCTACCCGCAGCTAGGCTACTGTGGGAGTTACTACAAAATTCTAACTTGGTATCTTAGGGTCCTTGAATCATTGCTATTAAAAGTTTAGTGTTCAAAGACAATGATTCTTCTCTTTACTCAGTGAATCAAATCTCTGATACGCTGACCATAAGCAGGCCAAAATAGACAGAGGCTCTCAGTTATGCACTTGCTTAGATGTATTTACTATCTCATACTTCAAAAGGAATTGCTGACATTTTTATAGAATGTTTGTTTATCTTTAAACTGTGGCCAAAGATCAGTTCTTTCTGCATAAAAACCTAATACTTTGAAGTAAACTTTGCAGCAGTTCGCAAACCTCTTCAAGTGTGTTTGTGTCTGTCTGTCACGCCGAAGCCACTCCTGACCTGGTCATCCAAGTCTTGGTCTCCACACAGACCTGTTACTCACTGAGCAGTCTGTGGCAGCTGACCTTACTCTTTTTGTTTTGTTTTTGAAACAGGTTTCTCTGTGTAGTCCTGGATGTCCTGGAACTCCCTCTCTCCAGACCATATTGACTTTTAAGTCATAGAGATCCACCTGCCTCTGCCTCCCAAGTGCTGGGATTAGAGGCATGTGCCATCACTGACTGGCGATATTTCTTATTTTTGCCTCTTTGGTGGATATGTGGTAGTATCTCCCTGTGGATTTAGTTAGAACTATCTGACCACTAGTGGGATTTTATAATTTCCTGTTTATTGGGCATTTAAATGTAATCAACATAATAAGTAGATACCAGTGTCAGTTGTGGGTTTTAACCAGTAACAATGTCTCAGCAGCCCTCAGCAATTGTAACAAATTGTACCACAGCAATGATGGAAGATGCCAACGAAGAGTGTGCTGGTATATTTGTGGTGGAGGTGAGGGCACATATGAAAGCATTTTCCTTCGCAATCCTTCTGTAAACCTAAAAGTGTTCTGAAAATTAAGTCCATTAATTTTAAAGAAGTATTTCAGTGTGTAAATGTTCTGTAACCACCACATGATTTGTAGTGAAATCCAGGCTGCTTCAGAATCTTCAAATTCAGAAACAAGGATAGGTCTTAAAACACTTAGCTATTTAAACTTGTGTTTATTTACATTTGTGTTTTATTGCCTGCATGTATGTCTGTGCACCACATTTGTTTGGTGCCAAGCCGCAGAGCAAAGCATAGATAAGAAATATGGGCTATCATAAGTGTAGGAGTTAGCTGGTAGCCTGAGCTATCAGCCAAGCATTTATAATTAATAAGTCTGTCTGAGTGGTTGCTTGGGAGCAGCTGGTGGGACAGAAACTTCTGCCTACATGAACCCTGGTCACATTCACTTTCCAGTCCCTTTACCCTTGTGACATGCTCGCCTCCAAAGAACAAAAGATAAACAAGGAAAAAAAAAAGTTCAATTTGTGTTGCCCATGTGGTCACTGGAGCATGGCCAAACTCCCCATTGGCCATCCCCTTAGAGGAACTGAGTCCTTTCCCAACTGCACCCCCACCAGAAGCCGTCACTTGTGGAGAGCTACACTTCAGCATCTGTATCACAGTTTTAAGAGTTGTCTTTGATGGAGTTCTGTCTCAGCTGTCACTTTTACAGTGGGAGCAGGGGTTGTCACAGAAGCCTTCTATGCCCCTCCTTCTCAACTGTGAGTCTGCAGTCATCAATACCACGGCAAAAGTAGCTTCCTTTGCCCTTACAGTCAGGGGAGCACGGACCACGGACATCCACAGGGTCTCTGGCTTCAACACATGCCAAGGGCCTCAGCGTGGTTTTCAGGGGTAGTACAGACAGATCATGGACATCAGCATGGGCCTCTGCTGTAGCACAGGTCCCAGACACCATCATAGCCATTGGTGGTAGCATGGATCACGGACATCAGCATGGCCTCAGGTGGTCACACAGTCCACTCACATCCATGTGGTCCCTGGAGGCAGCGGGGCCCATGAACAGCAACAGGGCCACAAGGATCAAACTCAGGCCATCAGCTTTGTACCTTCAGGCAGCAAGCACCTTTCTCCACTGAGCTATATGTTAGCCCCGGGCCCTGCTTTCCACACGGATGCTGGGGATGTGAGCTCATGTTTGCACAGCAAGCACTTTGCCTGAGGAGCCCTTTCCTCTGCTCCAGGGTTTGTCATAACCACCTATGTGCGTGCTCATGTAGGTTTCAAATGTTGTTTATTCTGTTGATGGTCTGTTTATTATGTAAGACTTAGCCAGTTTTGCATTCCTAATAGTAAACTCACTTTGATCATTCTTTTTTATGCCTTTTCAGATTTAGTTAGTTCACCTAAGAGTAATAATAATAATAATAATAATAGTAATAGTAATAATAATAATAATCTATTTCTTTAAGTTCCAAGTCACTAGAACTCAGGAAAAGATTCTGTGGATTTAAGACTTTGTTCATGATATGCTTACAATACTAGGGCTCAGAAGCCACAATGAAAAATAAGACCTGTCCAGGAAGAAATTCTAAGAGAATTTAGAATTACAAGTCTGTATTTTCCTTGTTTTCAAAAGTAAATGTAGGGGTTGGGGAAATGGCTCAGTAGCTAATCCTGTAGAGAATCCCTAGCATCCACATTGAGCAGCTCACAACTGCATGTAACTCTAGTTCCATGAGATTAGAACCCTCTTCCGGCCTCCATGGGTATTGCACACACATAGTGCACATACAGAGAAGCTAGCACATGCACATGAGTGTAAACAAAAATAAATAAATCACTGAATATTGGTGATGCACGACTTTAATCCCAGCACTCGGGGTGGTGGTGGTGGAGGGGCAGAGGCAGTCAGATTTCTGTGAGTTCGAGGCCAGCTTGGTCTACAGAGTGAGTTCCAGGACAGGCTCCAGAGCCACACAGGGAAACCCTGTCTCAAAAAACCAAAACAAACAAACAAACCCCGAAAAATAAGGCTAGCTATAAAACATAGTTTTATAAGTCCAACTGTAATCAGAAGGTGGAATTGCTATTCCTAATTTTTGTTAGCGTATCAGATTCACTTTACAGTAATACAACCACAAATTAAGCAAAAATTGCAACACAAATGTATAGTTAGGATAGTTCCTTAAACGTAAAGTGTTCTTTACAAAACCGAAGCTTGGCTCAAACTGATGTGTCCATCCAGGTGTTCAGTAAGACCATCCAGAAAAGGCGGAGAATTCCAGAGTCAAGAATTCACGACTGCGCTTCCTAAGGCTTGAGCAGCTCTCTGCTCAGTTACAAGCTCTTCATCGCTAATTCTCACTTCTCAGTGGCTGGTGGAGCACACGGCCTGCACAGGATATCCCTTCTCGGAGGTTCCATTTCTCCTTGGGCCTACTCTTTGGAATGCTCTCCGGCTTAGTGAGGCCGGATACCGACTTAACCCTTGTTTGTAAGCAGGGGGCTAACAATAGAACTGCGCAGCAGCTAACGTTTTGTTGTTCCCAATCTGTATTTATAAGGAAGTGCTCCTTTGAGGCAGAGCTCAGGGGAGGAACAAGCTGGCTCCCTATGGACATTTTAACAGTCTTCTTTGGGGTGTCTTTAGAACCAGAATTCAGTCAAGAGATAGTCAGTTTAAGCGAAAGTGTACTTAGGAAAGCAGCAGTTTAGTCGGTGAAGCTAAGAGGAGCGCTCTGAAGAGGCTGGAGTGGACTTGCCCAAGCCGTAGAACAGCACAGTGGGTTCTGTGTGCAGGATTTTAATGAAGTTTCAATGAGTAATTATGACATGGATCATATACTCATTTTGTAAGGTGACTTTTTCTGACACAGATCATGGTGTACTGGATCTTCCTTCTAGGGCATTTTCTACCACGAACCACAGTGTCAACACTATTGTAATGACAACATGAATTCCACAATGAGGATTCAGACCCACTGTGTATTATTAGGGGCTCTCTAGAATAACAGAACTTAGAAGATGAATTTCCGTACACATAGAAAGGTGATTTTTTTTTTTTAGAATGATTTACAGGCTGTGGTTCAGCTAATCCAACAATGGTTGGCTATGAATGCAAAGTACTAGAATTCAGTAGTTGCTCAGTCCATGGGGCTGGATGTCTCAGCTTGTCTTCCGCGTACTCTGCAGTCCTGAAGAAGGCTCTATTGCAGTGGTTTTCAACTTTCCTAATGCTGTCTGTGTTCCTTTAGTACAGTTCCTCATGTTGTGGTGACCCTAACCATAAAATCATTTTTGTTTCCACTTCCTAACTGTAATTCAGCTACTGTTATGAATCATAATGTATATATCTGTGTTTTCCAGTGGTCTTAGGTGACCCTTGTGAAAGGGTCATTTGACCCCCAAGGGGTTTGCGACCCATAGGTTGAGATCCACTGCTCTAATGCTAGTGAAGGAATGCATTGGAGCAGTGAGAACAAGGAGAAAAGAGTTTATGCTTTATTCTCTGTTTTTACATAGGCTTCCAGCAGAAGGCATGAGCAAGATTAGATATGGATTTAAAGTGGTCTTCCTCGAGATCCAGATTAAAATTACGCCTTTTCTCAGGGCAAAAGACCTATATCAGAAGCATGTCATCCTACCTCAAAGATCTAGATTAAAGGTAGTCAAGTTGACAGTCAAGAACAGTTATTGTACTTGGTTAATGGATATGAGAGCAAACGCTTTTGTGCCCTACTTTCTGATATAATGGGGGAGGGGGGAGCCTAACTGCAATGTCAAGGATATTTATACCCTCAAAAGGGTGTTTGTCAGGAGACACAGATTCCAAGACTTATCCTACTTGGTTACCCCATTTCTAGCTCTTTGTCTCTGGGGTGGTCTGTGGCCGTCCTTCCCTGGCATAGTTGTTTGAGAAGCCATCCTTACTCACAATTTAATCAGTTGTATTAGAAGAACAAGAACATATGAAAGAAAGCCAGTGCCTGATGTGTTTACCAGGGAGGCCTCCTGGGTTCCGGTGAGAGGCTGCCAAGACCAAGACTGGCTTTGTTCCTTTTCTTCTGCACTCACAGTCTTCATATCACCTGGTCAGCTTGATTTACTCATAGCCAGATGTAAGACCTCTCTATCCTCATCTTCTAGCATTCCCGATCTTGTCATTTTAGTCCTAACATCTGTCTTCACCACAACAGTGTAAATTAGGAACAAACCTACTAGCAAGAACATGACCAAATTACATGTTTGCATATATTCAGAATTGTTTTTCTTTATAGCCAAGGCTGGCTTTGAACTCTTGATTTTCCTGCTTCAGCCTCCTGAGTGCTGGTAGTGAGGAGCAAGACAAATTTAGGCAAATAAAATGTGTAAGTGAAACAAATAAACACATATTTTTAGGGAAGTAAAACATGTACATTTTATGTCATCTTTGAAAAGATTCATGCCTTTATATTTTTAGATATTATGCTATTAACATGGTATTTAGCAAGACATGAAACCTGTGTTTTTTCTAAGTTGTATCTTTAATTGGCAAATAATATTTGTATGTTAACAGAGTACAATAGGCCATCTAGATCCATTATCATCAAGGTGGGACATGGCAGTGTGGAGACAGACATGGTGTTGGAGAAGTAGCTGAGAGTCCTACATCTTACAGGCAATAGGAAGTAGTCTAAGACCCTGGGAGTGCCTTGAGCATATGAGACCTCAAAGCCCATCTCCATTGTGACACACTTCCTCCAGCAAGACCACACGTACTCCAACAAAGCCACACCTCCTAATGGTGCCATTCCTTATGAAATTATGGGGGATAATTATAGTCAAACTACTACACAGGTATTACTGCCTCTTGATATCAGGGTTTGTAGAAATAGCAAAGCCTCCATGTACCAGCACAAATAAGGGCACTGAGCCCCCTAGTCTGGACTGAGACTAAACAAAAGGTATTTGGGGCTTTGAAAACACCTCTGACTTCAGCTGCAGTTCTAGCACTTCCAGATGCCTCAAAACCTGCCCATAAGACAAGACAAAAGGGGCTTTAACCCAAACCTGGGGTCATAGAAAGTTCCTGCAGCAACCTGTCCAAACGATTGGACAACCCATTGATGGGAGAATATTTACATATTCTGTAAATATGTTTCTCTTACTGGTTAATTAATAAAGCCCTGTTGGCCAATAGAAAACTAGATAGGCAGGGCTAGGAGACTAGGAGGAAGAAAGAGGAAGTAGTTAGGAGGAGTCAAGATGTAGAGGGGGGGGCGGAGGAAGGAAGACGCGGGCCGCGGCTCCCCAATAAGATGACCACGTGGAAATACTTGGATAAGTAGAAATGGGTAAATAATTAAGACAGAGCTAGCCCATAAACAATAATGGTAACTGGCCAACAAGATTGTATCATATACAGAGTCTCTGAGTGTTATTTGGGGCTGGCGCACCAGACCAGTGGCGGGCGGGCTGGCGGAAAACAGCAAGTTACAACCCATCTATCTAAGAGCTGCGGCAGCTACTACTAGTTTAATAAAACACCAGTTAACTCTGGGTCCCAGTGCTGTTGAGGTCCTCCTCTGAGAAATGCCAGAATGCTGGGTGGGTAATGCCTGTGTGACCTAGTACCTAGGACCACTGTCAAGTCCAGTTTGAGATGCCATCAATCCTGCTTGATGATGACCTCTTTGTAGTTGAACGTTTCTTGTCCCTAATAACCACTCTGAGGCTTAATGTTAATTATAATTGTTTGGCCAATGACTCAGGCTTCTTATTGGCTAGCTCTCTCTTATTAACCCATAACTATTAATCTGTATATCTTGACATGGCCTTATCTTACTGGAGAATGCTCGGGCATCCTACTTTCCCAGTAGCTATGTGCCATCTCTTTGACTGTGCCTACTATCTTTTTCTATCTCTGTTTGGATTTCCCACCTGGATAAATCCTGCCTGTCCATTGGCCAAAACAGCTTTACTCTTCAATCAATAAAAGGACATGTATTCACAGCATTCAGAAGGATATCTTCATCATCTGTTTCCTGAAGACAACTTGCAGGTGCTCATCCATGACTGTCATAAGATGAAAGATGAATCCTGGTATATGGGAGCTGTTTTCTCTGGTGGATACCCCACAACATCATGATTTGAATATGAAATCTCCCCACAGGTTCATGTGTTGGGTACTTGCTTCTCAGTGAGTGGTGCTGCTTTGGAGACTCTGGAAATTCTAGGAGATGGGACCTAATTGGAGGAAGGCCACGGCCGGGGGTGGGGTGGGGTGGTGCACACCTTTGAAGAATATACTCAGACCCCATTCTTTTGCTTGCCCTGCTTCCGGTCTGTCATGAGGCAAAGAACCCCTTCTGTCACACACTCAGTCACAATAACCTGCCCAAAGCAACCATGGATTGTGCCCTGTGCAACTGTGACCCCTCCCCCGAAAACCCCCCAAAACAACAGCAAAGCCACACTCTTTTCTCCCTTAAGATGTTTGGTTTTAGGTGTTCAGAGTGGCGGGGGATGATACGGACTGACTGGTGAGGACTAGTCTGAAGCCCTGGGATTAGGAGGATGATCCACAAAGAGTGTTCAAGGAAAGAGGTCATCATGTCTACCTGAAATCATAGCACTCTGGGGACTGAGGCGGGACGATCACAAGTTTCCCTACCAGGGCTGGAGAGTGACTCAGTGGTTAAGAGCACGTATCTCTCTTATAGAGAACCTGGGTTCGATTCCCAGCACCCATATTGGTGGTTCACAGCTGTCTGTAACTCCAGCTGCAGGGGACCTGATGCCTTTTTCTGGACTCCACAGGTTTTTGCGAACACTTGGGCATGCACATAAACACATATATAAACAAAAATACATATTTTTTTTAAGAAAAAAAAAAAAGGATTATGATCAGCCTGGGCTATTGAGTGGAACCTTGTCTCAATGAAGAAATAAAGAAGAAAGGTCATTAAAGAAAATAATTTCTCCAGGGTGGGTCCTGATTGAATCTATGTGACACATACTGGTGTCCAATTTGTAAACTCCTTAATATATGTTTATTGCTGCCTCCAAAACAACCAGCATATCTTATATGGTATTATTATTATTATATCCCTTATTTTTGAACATTTTATGCTTAACCATTTCTCTAGAGGAAGCCAGTGATTTCTGTAGTATCAAAAACAAAAACAAAAACAAAAACTGGCACTATGGAAGCATGGGTATGGACTTTGTCCAAAATCCATGAAAGAGAGAACGAGGATGTTGGGCACCTGCAGTCTCCTGACCCCGCCCCTGACAATGGGCGGGACGCCCATGGCCATGTCATCAGGCTTTACCTGGCTGTTCAAGCCTTTACCTGGCTGAGCAGGGGACCCAGTTACGCATGCATAAGCCCCCTTTTGAAGCAAGTGCGCCAAGCTCACCTCTCTCTCTCTGGGGCCCCTTCTCTCTTTCTTTGACTCCCCCCTCCCCCCGCTTTCGGTTGGCCACCAGCTACCCCCTTTCTCTCCTCTCTCTCAATAAACTCCACGTGGGCACTGAGTCTTGTGTTTGTGTTCCTTACGCACAACAGAGGACATAGTATTGCATCATACTTGCCAATGTGAGTGTTAGAGTTGGTTGTGAGGTTAGAACTCAGAAAAAGAACTTGGATTAATTCATCCCTATTCCACACAGAAGCCATCTTTCCATTGGAATGAAGTAATCAGAGGCAGGGAAAGTTGTAAACATTAGCAAGTATCATTTGCATCCACTAAAGCTTGTTTTCAAATACATTTTCTCCAGTTTTCTCCTTGTGTCTCAGTTTAAACGGACAGTCCGTGATTATCTCTATTTAGAAAGGATTCAAGCAAACTCACCTTCCCCATTTGTGACCACAACACATTTCATCCCCGATTCACTGCACACAGCAATGCGAATCAACAAAGATGAGGTCTAGAGTGAAAACGGAAATTCAAAGAAGCCAGGTCTGCGGCTTTAGAGCCTCGGCCATTCAAGGTTCCCCACTATAAAACACAGCTTATCAAGCTTACAAGGTGTAATCATGTTGAACATGGCTATTATAACACCCCACCACTCCTAAGAAAGTTCACATGTATCTGCAATGCCTGTTTACGTCTTCATTAATGGTAGAAGATCGGTGTCCCACAATCCCTTCTATTCAATTATATCATAAGGCCTTAAGAACGTGACTTCCCAGAATATAGTGCAGTCAATGTACTCAGGATTTACAGGATTTGGGCTGTTGTTTATACCTCAGAACCCAGTTTAAGTCTACAGAAAAATTGATTCTTTGGAGTACACAAGGGGTGTAGTCAGTAATTTGTTATGAAAAAATAAATGTTTCTGAACTTGAGCTATTTGGCTTCAGGGTAAGAAACAGTTCCTTTCTGTCTCTCCCTCTCCCTTCCTTGCCCCAAATCTCTCTTTCCCCACACAATCCCTTTGGCAGAAACTGAACACTCGTGAGGCCTTTCTTCATTTAGAAATATAGTGTCCCAGGGATGCTTGCTGTATCATTGATCAAAAGCGGATGAGTTTGTAAGCTTGCTTTGGGATCTGCTAGTTAGTGTGCAAATGCTTAATTTCAGCTTCCTAAATCCCCTCCTTATTCCACACAATTCTTAACTGTGGTGTTTCAAACATGTAGTTGATGGGGGATGCCCTTCTGTATGCTGTGAATATGTTTTATTATCATTAGTTAATAAAGAAGTTGATTTGGTCAATGGCCAGGCAGAATAGAGTCAGGCAGGAAATCCAAGCTGAGATACAGAGAAGAAAAAGGTGGGGTCCAAAGGAGAAAGATGTCCAAGCATCACCAGTAAGCCACAAGCCACATGGCAACACATAGTTAAGAAATATGGGTTAATTTAAATGTAGGAGTTAGCTAGTAATAAGCCTGAGCCATTGGCCAAACAATTTGTAATGAATATATTTCTGTGGGATTATTTTGGGACTGGGCAGCTGGGACATGAAAGCTCTGTCTCTGTTTACATGTAATATCCAGGTCCCAATTCAATTCACTCTATCTTCTATTTGAAATCCTTGAACTTCTTTTTCTGGAATGAGTTTTCTTTATTTATTTGAGGAAACTTAATTCTACTATGAGGAAGGGAAGATTCTGATTACTAGTTATAAGACAGAGTCTTTTATGTCTTAAAAATAGGATGTATTCAGTGCAGACAGGGTGGTATTGATTTTAAAATGTGTTGATTGACTCATTCTGAAAATTAGTGTCTAAAAATAGTGCCTGAAAATAAATTGCCTCTGTAGATAATTATTGGAATGACACAAGGTCATCTTGATGTCTCCTCAAAACCCATGGAAAGTAGCTCTAAAGAAAAACATGGACCAATGACGCTATTCCCTCCTGTGCCTTTTTCTTTTCTCCCCTTTCTCCTCTCCTCCTCCCCTTTCTCCCTCTCCTTTAAGCAAGGAGACCATCTTGCCGAATATTCAAACTCATTCCTTTTGGCTTAGCTTAATTACACAAGCTTTATGCTAATTATTGTTGTACTGCAGGTTTTGGCAACTCTACAAAAATCACAAACGTGTGCACACAGGTTCAAAAACTCTGTTCCAATGGCCCAGAGTTAGATCAGGAAGGCATCTTAGACGATGCCAGCCCAAAGTAAGGCTGCCTTCTTCTTTTTTTTTCCTTAACTCTTGTGTAGCTTGTAATTTGTAGTTTCGAAGGAATTTGTTTAAGTCATGTGTGGATGTGATTAGCTGCCTGCTAATCTAAAGCCCAAATCTATATTCCTTAGGACCTGGGTATGTTGATGCCTAAATGACCGATCAAAAGCCCCAGAAGTTTCAATTTCCTTTTGGGTGCTACCCCAGCCCTCACCGTGTAGCCTCACCTCAGACCTTCAGAACACAGAATGCATTTTCAATAGCCATCATTCATAGAAGGGTGTAGATTCAAAAGTCCTAGCAGGGCACCCGGAAGGAATAGACTACATCACTCTTCTCTCCAAGTCTGTGTGTTGGGGGTGGGGTGAGGTGTTGGAGAAGAGTTCTTTCAGTGAACTGTTCCCTGATTTTAAAAGGGGGTTGAAAGTTTCAATAAGAAAAGGACACTTGACTCAGAGGAAGAGAGACAGTGTGTGTGTTTGATAAGAGGAATCTTTGGCAAGAAGCAAAGCTAATTAAAAATTGAGTTAAAGGTTTGCATTGTTGAAGGAAAAGTATCATCTCTCCTAATCTTTGTTAACAGGATCTAAATAGCTGGGCAGAACTTGAAGGACCAGATAAGGGTTCTCTGCCATAAAAGCTGTTAACTGAGTATAGGGGAAGGCAGAGGGGCTACATCCACATTAAATATTCAACAGGGATGACCCCGGCTGATTAGAATTGGAACATGGTGTTTGGGGCAACCTGAGCCTGTGTTCCCAGGCAATAGTCACCATGTTCAAGTCCATTATAAATTACTTCCTACTCCCTGTGACATGAAAGCAATGCTTTTGCTTCAACAATATTTAATCTATGGCAAAGGTGTATTTTTCACTATCAACAAAATAGTGACATCACAAACTAATTATGGGCCATCTGGTTTATCATTAAACTTGTATATTATTTATTGGTAGTACCAAAAGTGTAACAGAGTTAGAAAGCTAGTTAATAATATCGCTGACACGTTGTGTGATATGGATGCAGGAAGAGCAATGGTAGTCTTGGAAGCAGGAAGGAGATGAATGAAGAGGCAAGTCTGCCCAATGAAGCCACGGCAGCATCGCCGGCCATGCCTCTGTAGTGGTCTGTGATGAGCTGTCTTTGCCGGGCCGCCATCGGGGTGGGGTGGGGTGGGGTGGGGTCGGGTGGGTGGGTGGGGTGGGGTGGGGGGGTGGGAGGGCAGCCAAGCAGCCCCAGGTTCACATCTGAGAGGGAGAGTGTGAACTGAAGAAAGGCTAGCCAAAGACGGTAAAGGAAAGACAGAGACACAGAATAAAATCAGGAGGGCAGATTCAGTCAACACTGAATTGCCACGAGTTTACTTTTCACCACTCTTATACCTTAACCAAAAAAGGGGAACATGGTAACATGTATATGGAGCAAACAGACTTTTCTCCTTTTTCCCTAACGGTTCAGTAACCACACCTTAGATTCAACTTCTCTCTACCTGGCCTTGAGGGTCAGGAGAAACCACACTTCAGACCAGGTCTGTTGTTATTTAGAATAAGACAGCCAAGGCCAAGATCCAGCATCCTATAATTGTAGCCACACCTTTGACCTTTACGTCTTATGACTTGCTGAGGACAGTTTTGAACTCTCTGACCCTTGAGGAAGGATGGAGTGCAACCATCTAATGGGCACCGATGGTGGTCCCCACTGGGGATTCTGATGCCTGCTCAGGAGATCTGCATCCAGCAGGTTTGATGCTGCTTATAGAGAAAGTCTGATGATAGAAATCTAAGACTTTCTGTCTCTGCAGGAGAAACCTGGTGTTGTCTCCTGACTGGTAGGATAGTGGAGAAAGAGATTCAGTTTCAGTCTAGCTCTCAGATCCTGAATTATACTACAAAAGTTCTGGTTAACCTAAATTCACGTGTTTGATTCAGTACTATATTTATCATCAAAGCTTGCCAAGGGACGGAAGAGTAGACGCCAAACAGAAAGAAGTAAGATCCTCAAATGTGGTCGAGTGGTCTCTGAACTCCCATTTCCGGCTTTCTCTTCCAACTAAAAAAGTCCCCAAGAAGTCTGTACCCTCAGGACTGAAACAGTAATGAGAGGCAAGGATAGGATACTGAATGGACCTGTTTACCGGCACTTCAAACAGATCTCAATACTGTGGAATTATCATGGGAGTTGCTATCTCTCAAACTCCAAGGTGGTTAAAGATGATTATAAGACAAGTTCAGTTGTTTAAGGATTCGCTGACACCTGATGCCTTTTTCTTCAAATGAATTCAAGGGCGACATTTTTACGTTAATAATGGATCTGAGGAAGCTGTTGCCTGAGCAATCCTTTGATTCTCCTTATCTTCTCATAGTCTGTCTCTCACCCCCTTTCCTCACCCCCACACAGCCCACTTCCTCCATCATCATCATTACTCTAACTTGAATCACTCTGTTCTTCTCTGAGGGAAAAGCAGTGAATCACAGACCATTTGCTCTCTAGTCTATAATGGACTTGATGAAAGTCCAGATCTGGCAGAATAAAAGAACAGGAACTCCATGGGAAGGGAGCACTTGAGGGTTTTGTTCAGTTCATGATTCTGCACCTTAGTTATCAGAAGCTTTTCCAGTTGCCTTGTGTCGGAAAGTGTTTATTTCAGCAATGATAGGGACTCCCATCTATCTCCTCATCTAGGTCCCCATCCTACTTAGTGAGGCAGAATTCTTAGGGATGCTTAAAATGACTAAGAGCCCTTTCATCTCCGGGTTTAAAATACAATTCCTTTGTGATGAATACAGCTGAAGAATAGTTAAAAAAAAAAAAAAAAAAAAAAAAAAGCACAGAAGTTCCTTTGGTAATAGAGTATTTGATAGTCTCTAAAAGTAGATTAATTATACATTTTTAATTTCCCATGAGATCTTTAGTTAACAGAGAAAGAACAAAAAGACACGTAGTTATTCTGAACAGGAAACTTAAGAACACCTTTATTCCCTTGCTGGGTCTATAAGATGCCACTGGAAAGAGAAACCTAGATAAGATTTTTGAAGGTATTTTCCAGTTACATACAAGTAAGAAAATGCCATAGTAGTTAAGAAATTTTGCTTAATTATTCTTTTCTATACTTTTAACTTAATCATGTGGATTTTTTTTTATAATTCTTCACATGAATGGATTTAATCATAGTTTTCAAGTGTTTATATCTTAAGAAAAAACCCTTTAGATACTAGATATGTCTTCATGAAACTTTTTCCCCCCCTGTTCTGGTAGAAGTTTTACCTCAGCCCCTGGCATCCATAGACCGGAAGACTCTGGAATGTTCTGGTGGAAGTTCTACCCCAAACAGCCTCTGTTATCTCTCAGAAAGCCTGCCAAAAGATGACCCCTCCCCAGAGATGCTCAAGACCACTCTCACAAGGTAAACTGTCCACCACAGTTTTCTAGTCTCTCTTTCCTGTCTCCTCTCCTGGGTGAGGGTTGGGGAGGGGGGATGGAAGGCTACCCAAGAGTGTTGTAGTCATTAAACATGGGCCTTCTCTAATTTGGTTTGATTTTGTCTGATTTGGATTGTTGTCAGCAGACAGGCTTATTAGGGTGCAGAAACTTTTCAACAAGGTTTCTCTATGTAGCAGCTCTGGATGTCCTGAAACTCGCTTTGTAGACCAGTCTGTCCTTGAACTCAGTATCTGCCTGTCTCTATTTCCAAGTGTTGGGATTAAAGTCATGAGCCACCAACATCTAGCTCAAAATTTTTTGTCAATATAGAAAATCTATGGAATAAGATAAATTATCCTGAATTAATGCTAGGTTTTTGTTTTTAAATGCCAAAGCTGCATGGTTAAAAGAAAGAGAAATGTACTGAAAAATTTAATTGTGCTTTAAAATATCTTTATTGTTGCATGGGAAAAATGAGAGAGGAAGAAAGGAAGGGGAGGGATAGAAAGAAAGACTATATACTATTGTTTTCCTGCACTTAAAAGATGAATAATGAAACAAAAAAAAATCTCATAAATTTCTAGGTATATGTCATCATACCATCAACAGTAATCCTAGCAGGAATGGAAGACACATTTTACCATCTAGGTATATGTCATCATGTCATCAACAGTAATCATAGCAACAATGGAAGAACATTTTTTACCACTCCCTGATGAATAATGAAGGTGTCAATAGAAGCCTTGGGAATTGAAGAATGTTAAAAACAGAGAAAACCTGACTGGGGATGAAATTAATTACTGTTATTCCTGAGCCTCAGGACAACTCCCCATTGTTCTCTATGGTTGGATAAGGTGTCTTTGTTGTCTGGCTCACAAGGCAGTACTTTTTAGTACTTGAAAATTTCATATGAAGATGCAAACGTCTAATGTGACTAACACTAAATTCTTTGTAGGCAAATAGATTTCAGGTCACTCAAGACATGGCAATATTTGTCTGAAGACACATGGAAACCTTAATGAGTATTTTTTAGTTTTTTTTTTCTTCAGGCTAATGCTCAAACATGGGGCCTCATGAGTAACAGTCAAGCATCTTACCACAGAGTCTCATTTCCATTTGAGTAGGGACAATGTATACATATTCCAGATCTCTCGAACTAAATTGATGGTCAGTGAAATACAAACATGTGGGAAGAGCATAGACACTCTAAAACACACAGACGAGATAAAGGTCAACAAACACACGGGTCTGAACTGACAGACTCTCCCGGGCACTGTCCAGAGCCCTTTGAAAGTTTGGCCAGCCTTATTTTAATACACCCGCTTCATATAAAAACAAGTCAGGACATTCACAAGGCAAGACATTGTTTTTCTTTATGTAGCTAGCAAAACCACAGCTCTAAGATTAGGTTGTAATAATAAAAGGATTTGGGAGCAGCTGATTTTAGACTCATAAAAAACGCCTCATCCTTGTGCCTCAGGGCATCCAGAATATGCAGAGTGTTCATTGTTTCAAGTGTCAAAGCATGAAAAAGTGAGAAGAATTAGTGGGCAGAGTGATCTGTGAGCTGGCAAATAACACCTTTATCGTAAGGTAATAAATTCTGTTGTTGGTGTCCTGAAGTTGGTAAGGTTAATTCATATGTTTCTTAAACATTTAGATGTTTCTTAAAATATTTATTGATAGTCACATGTGAAGCTCCAAATTTTCTTGTATTTATGGCTTAGGTTGTGTGAAATTGTGAAGGACACAGCACCATTAAAAAAAAATTCCTTGCTTATGATACATAGCTTTAAGTCAATTAGGGAATGACGAGTATGCTTGAATACAGAAGCTGTTAAATTTTCTTGGATAGTTTGAATTGTTCTTGCTGCAGCTCATAAATTATCATTTAATTCCCGACTCTAGGAGGTAGATGTTCTCATTTACCAAACCATCAAACTGAGGTACATGGCAGCTACACTCCATAGCAAAACCAAACCAAACCAAACCAAAATAAAAAACTTGAACCTAGGCAACTAACTGCCCGCCGCATTTACAGGGCTAATAACGTCATTAAGTTTAGGACTCTATAACCACTTTCTCCTGGCTACTTTAAGGCACCATTAGAACACGTCTGCGAAGAGAGTCGTGCCTTTTACAAACTCCCAAGTGACTCACAAGTTACTCAGCTGCTTTCCCTATGCCCTGTGCTCCACCCAAGCTAGTTCCCTTGGCGGTTGCCTAGCAACCGAACATCCCGAACAACGGAAACAGAAGGGGCGTTTTCCGTCTAAATTTGTAGCCTCCCTGGGTCTAGCAAGGGGCTTGGATCTCAAGCATCTGAATTCTGGACCGACCCAACCGATCGCTCTGCTTCCTGTCCTGTGCCACAAGAACTCCCTTAGGTTACGTTTTCTCAGATTTGACCAAAACGTGTGAAGCCACGCCGGGGTGGACAGGGCAGAATGGAGCGGAGGGCGGGCGGCAAGGCCAGCGGAGACGGTGTGCAGAGAGGCCGGGACTGACTCCTGCGTGCCTGCAGCCGGCCACAAAAGGCTCGGCCAGGGCTCGCCAGCAGGAGCCGAGCGGGCCCCGCGGCTTCCGGCCCTGCCACGTCGGAGGAAAGCTCCTCTCCCGGGCGCGCTTCCCCGAGGCACGCCCCCAGGGGGCAGCAGGAGCAGGCAGCCCGCGAAGGGCAGCGGCGGGCGGACGCGCGCCCCCGCCAGGCCCCGGCAGAGCCCCAGCGCCGTCTTCCCCCGGGCGCCGTCCCCGGGCTGGCGGCCGCGCGCGCAGGCGCGCAGCTGGGCCCCGAAGCGCGCCGTCCGGCCCTGCCAATCACCAGCCGCGCCCGCCTGGCCCCGCCCCGCCCCGCCCCGCCCCTTGCTGAGGTCGGCGGCCCTGCGCGCACGCGCGGTCGGGAGCGGGACCACGCTGGCCAATCGCACGTCTCTCCTCCCTCGGGGCCCCGCCTCCGTCTGCTGCGGCCGCTGCGCTGGCTGCGGGGCTGTTGTTCCGCCGCGGGCATGCCTGAGGAAGGTACCGTGCTTTCTCCGCGCGGCCGCGCCGGGCGCCAGGCCTCCGGTGGCTGTGGGGCT
This sequence comes from Cricetiscus sungorus, assembly GCA_030556225.1. Taxonomy (NCBI): domain Eukaryota; kingdom Metazoa; phylum Chordata; class Mammalia; order Rodentia; family Cricetidae; genus Cricetiscus; species Cricetiscus sungorus. The sequence goes on from JANBXA010000007.1 coordinate 143,594,720, forward strand.
CATGGCGGAGCTCTCCCCGGCGGCGCCGGAGCGCGGCCTCCCTGCCCCGTGGGGTGGAGGGCTGGGGGGGCGGGGGAGGGGCCGGGAGACCGCTTTCCGTGGGCAGGGGGCGGGAGGTAAGGAGGGCAAGGGCGGAGGGGCAGGGGAGGGCGGAGGAGTGGGCGGGGCAGAGTGGAGAGATGGGGCCCGGGAGGAGGCGATGGGGCCCGGGAGGAGGAGATGGGGCCCGGGAGGAGGCGATGGGGCCCGGGAGGAGGAGATGGTGGGGCCCGGGAGGAGGAGATGGGGCCCGGGAGGAGGCGATGGGGCCCGGGAGGAGGAGATGGGGCCCGGGAGGAGGCGATGGGGCCCGGGAGGAGGAGATGGTGGGGCCCGGGAGGAGATGGTGGGGCCCGGGAGGGGGCGATGGGGCCCGGGAGGAGGAGATGGTGGGGCCCGGGAGGAGGAGATGGGGCCCGGGAGGAGATGGTGGGGCCCCGGACCCCGGGCCCCGGGCCCCGAGAGGAGGTACTGGGGCCCCGGAGGAGATTGTGGGGCAGGGGTGAGGAGACCGTGGTGGAGGAGATGGGTTCTGAGGAGGCTTCTTTCCAGGTAAAACAAAACAGGCAGGGCTGACATTGCTTTCTAAGGCTTCTGCCTAGAGCTCTAATTCCTGGTTCCAGGCACGAAGCTTTTAAGATTCAAGATGTTTACATTATTCTGGCTGTATTGCTTTTACTTGCAAAATTATAACAAAAATTAAAAAAAACAATCTCTACTACATAAAGTTATTTCTCCTTCTCCCCGAAATGCAAAATTTTGGAGATATTTTAAGGAGGACAGTAAGAGTCAATGGCATGCTAGCAGTTTAATTTGTTGTGAACAAACAAAACCTTGTTTCTACTCATGTGGAGAGGTAAATGAAAAACTGTAAAAAGAATTAGAATAAATCACAGTTATATATAATTGGAAGAAATTGCTGGATTTTTTGTTTTTTTTGTACACTAAGGAAAATTTTGTTAATAAAAATTAAGGTCTGTGTTGAGATATTAATATGATCACCATCCATACCTTTCCTTTTTAGAAAGAAATCAGAAGTTCACTTCCAAAATGGAGAGTTCATCAGATTCAGTATCGATCAAGGTGGAGAGAGCATCAGATTCAACATCTACCAAGATAGAGAGTGCAGCAGATTCAGCATCGACCAAGGTTGAGAGTGCATCACATTCAGCATCTGTCAAGATGGAGAGCACAGCAGATTCAGCGTCTACCAAGATGGAAAGTGCATCAGATTCAGCATCCACCAAGATGGAGAACGAATCAGATTCAGCTTCTATCAAGATTGAGAGTGAATCAGATCCATCTTCTATCAAGATGGAGAGTGAATCAGATTCAGCATCCACCAAAATGGAGAGTGCAGCAGATTCAGCATCCATCAAGATTGAGAGCGAAACAGATCCATCATCTATCAAGATGGAGAGTGAATCAGATTCAGCCTCCACCAAAATGGAGAGCACATCAGATTCAACATCCATCAAGGTGGAGAGCTCATCAGATTCAGCATCCAAGGTGGAGAGTGCAGCAGATTCAGCATCCACCAAGATTGGGAGCAAATCAGATCCATCTTCTATCAAGATTGAGAGGGAATCAGATTCAGCATCAATCAAGATGGAGAGTGAATCAGATCTGTCATCTATCAAGATTGAGAGGGAATCAGATCCATCATCTATCAAGATTGAGAGCAAATCAGATCCATCATCTATCAAGATTGAAAGCGAATCAGATTCATCATCTATCAAGATTGAAAGTGAATCAGATTCATCATCTATCAAGATGGAGAGTGAATCAGATTCAGCATCTATCAAGATTGAGAGCAAATCAGATTCAGCATCTATCAAGATGGAGAGCGCAGCAGATTCAGCATCGACTTTACCTGACACTCCCAAGACCAGTGAGATTCCACCATCACCCCAAACAAATAGTTTAGGAAGACAAGTATGAAAATCTTGTTTTCTACCCCATTCTGTGTTTCAAAGTGTTGTGGTAGTGGCAGTTTTAAGAACACTGGAGTGTCAGTGTATGGCCTGTACCTTCCAGTCTTTGCCAGATTTTCTTCCTGAATCAGTTCATTTTGTTGAGTGTCTTAGCAGGTTATGGAGATTCTTCAAATTTGAATCGGTATACTATTTGTTAGGGGAAGTCGGTTGACAGGTCTTTTCCCTAGTCTGTAGTTTTAAAGCATTTCTAGTGTTGCCAGGCAAATGCTAGCTGCTGAACAAATACACCCGATGACTGGGAGAAGTGTCTCAGGCCTAGTTTAGGAAGACTAAAGGGGCTTCTGGGTAATACTTGCTTTGTGGAGACAGAAAGCGGCCCAGTGTACCTACCATAGACGTGTATACAGCTTTTATTTCTAATAGATTGATTCACTCGAAGAATGTTTTTTTAACCCGGCAGTGGTGGCACATGTCTTTAATCCAAGGAGGCATGCATTGGTGGGTCTCCGTGAGTTCGAGGCCAGTCTGGTCTACAGACCTAGTTCTAGGACAGCCAGGGCCACATAAAGAAGCCCTGTCTTGAAAAACAAACAGAAGAGTGTTTTCCTAACATTTTTGTTTTGTGTCTTTTTCAGCCTATGAGTGGAACACTTAAAGAGAGATTAAAGAAGGCAAGGCCACCGTCTCATTCTTTTTGTAGTGTGGTGAAGCGACTTAAAGTAGAGAAGGAGGAAAAGGATGAGACAGTTTCAGAACCAGGAGTGTCGTCAAGAGAAAAAAGCTATTCAGAGTCCCAAGGGAGTTTGAAACACAAAGACAGTGCATCTGAAAAAGACAGCTCGGAGAATATGAATACATGCAAGTCTAAGCCACTTGATACTGGGTCATCCAGTGCTTTCCAAAGTGATTTTGAGAGTGAGGATACTAAAGAAAAATTGAAGGAAGAAAAAGCAAAGTTGGCAAAGCAGGTTCAAGAGAAGGAAGAACTTCTTCGGAGATTGAAACTTGTCAAAATGTATAGAATAAAGGTGAGAAGAATTCTAGAACCATTGAATAATTTTTATATAAATTATTAAAAAGTAATTTCAGAATTTGGAAATCATTTGGGGTGATAAGCAAGAAACCAAATAAGCAGAAACCTGGGTTACCACAGCTTTAACCAAAGTAGAAGTGATTGATTTGGAGTGAGGTAGATGAGCCCTGTCAATATGAGGTAAAATTAAAGAGCTTCAGCTTTTGTTCAGTGCACGGTTGAAACTTCTTGGCTTTAATTTCTATCCAGTAGCAAAATTAAAAGTGTAAATTTTTAGGTGAGAAAACACTGAGGACAGAAAGGGATGATAGAACTAAAGATGGATCACAGATTACAGCAGGAATAAAGACAGATCACAGATTACAGCAGGATTAAAGCTAGATCACAGATTACAGCAGGATTAAAGACAGATCACAGATTACAGCAGGAATAAAGACAGATCACAGATTACAGCAGGAATAAAGATAGATCACAGATTACAGCAGGATAAAGATAGATTACAGCAGGAAGTACTTTAGTAGTGACTTTGTATCTCTAAATAAAATGCCAGGCATTTTATTCCAGAAAACTCCCACAGATTGAAATCAGTAGAACATGGATGTTTGGAAGGAGGTGTCATCTTTTATCTGGATGGTTTTTGCCCATATAACACCCCGTTCTTTCCCTGAAACATGGGATGCATGATAGGACATCATATCTTATTTGTGGTTTTGAAATTTTGACTTTTCTAAAGGTAACTTATTTCTAAATATTGAAAATATCTTTAACTAGAATATTTTCACCTTCTAAGAACAATTTGAGGTTGAGAGAAAAATTAGGAAGGTACAACACAGCATTATATCTTAAAAGAATTGTAGTAATACAGAAGTGTATTGAGAACCTCAGTTTCTCCTTAAGTTTAATATGCTGATTTAATAATTTGTTTCTCCCCCATGGTTAAGGTTTGCCTAGAGGTTGTAGTGACCTTTATGCCTGGGGTATTAGCTTTTAAAGTTGGACAGGAATTGGATTAGCTGCTGTGATGGTGGAAGTTAAAACGCACAACTATCTGATTACTGACTGACGTATTTCTTCTGTTTCAGAATAACCTGTCTGAGTTAGAGATGTTAATAAAGAAGTGGCGTAAGTGCAGCCAGCAGCTGCTGTATGAGCTGCAGGCAGTCATGTCTGAGGATGACGAGAAACTCAGCCTCACCGAGCTCATCGACTACTATGGGGTAGATGAGAAAGTCGTGCACTATAATAGAAGTGAGGAAGAATTTACAGGGATTTGATAAGTTGTGTTTTTGTTTTTTGTTTTGTTCTGTTTTTTTCCCCCTCTCCTTTTGGGGTGATGGGATCATGCCCAGGGCCTCAAATGTGCTCTATTCCTGAGCTATACTCTTGGCCTCTATGGAATATCTTTGAGAATGAAATGTCTTGAAGGGAAGGAAGATGTAAGCTGTTGTGGCTAAGAGAAAAGTATCTGGAACAGTTTAGGATATTCTGATACATAAACGAAATTATAACACTAAGCTTCATATTTTGGATATGTTTGCTAAAGAAAATATTTAAGTATTACAAAATTAAATAATGTTTAAAAGGAAGTTTGGATAATTCTGGAAACCAGGTTTAATACATTGAGTTTGTGGCAAAAGATTTTATATTCAGTGTTTAAAAAGTAGTATTTTGAATGTCTAACCTCACCTGGCCTAAATGTAACCTGCCCCTCCTGAGTTTATGAAACTTGTCTTCATCTACTTAATATATCTTTCCATCTGCTAATCTAGCAAGTAATTAAACATATAAGTTCACAGCTTTTCTCTAGATGTGGTTCTTGTTTTCCTCATTTACTAAAACGGCCGTCTGTTTCTTGGGAGGCTTCATACCCTTACTTCCTACATGGAAGTGTTCTTGGTATGAAAGGTTCCCACAGTTGCCTTCATCTGTGATGTAAATTGGAAGGGCTGGTAGTTCATAGTGAACCTATCAAAGTTAAATAACTAGGGTACCTGTCATCTTAGCTGTGTGTGGTGATGTGACTTAAACTGGCCCAGTTGCTGAGACTTTAGGATGAACCCAGTGGCAAAAGCATGTTGCTGCTGTTCGAGCTACTGTGTAACCTTGGGAGAAGAAAGGCTGGCACCCTAAGTATAGCCGGTCTGTACAGATCAGTAAGAGGAGGGAGACCTTTGTGGATCAGTGTCTTCCTTGTGCTGTTTGCCAATTACTCCTGAAGCCTTCACGATTTCTGCTTTGGGATCTAGAAAAATATTTCTATATTAGTTTGTAAATGGCAACTATTCTTGAGCTCTCTAAGAACTTGATCCAAAACTTGTTGTTTGACACAACTACTATAACATTCCCAACTATCATATACATATATAAATTCCCTCTTGCCGTCTGTGAGTCCAGTACATAAGGCTGTGCTATGCTTGACCTAATTAACTATGCCACTTGTTGGTAATGAGTTGTCAGAAACTTCACATAATTGCTGTTCAGCAGAGGCTGAGAGGCGTTGGCACCTTGGACAGTATTGAGAGATGAGTTAGAGTGCGTGGCACATGCTCAACTGCTAAACATAGTATGAGCAGGAGTTCTCCAAGCCCAACTCATCCATGCCTCAAAAGCTGCGGCAGCTGAGGAAGGACCACCACCTAGAGCTGTGATAAAGACAGATGGCACGGGCTACTTGGTCTATTAAGACCAGAATTAGCCAGTGGAATTTAGGACATTGTCTTTTAGCTCATGGAGTATCTAGGCAACCAATTTAAATGCCATGGCATTTATAATACTAGAAAAGAGGAAAATCAAGTCTAGAGTATCCATGGTTGACTTGCAGTTGCCAGAGAACAGGCAATCCCATGCTAAAGATAAAGTGCCTGCACATCTTACCTTACACACCGTCTTGGTTCCATCTCCATGCTTCTCAGAAAATCATGTCTCAGAAATGTTGCCAAAGGGTTCTCTGCTATATCAGCTAAACTGACTCCTTGTAGTCTTAGTTGTGAGGGAAGTCAGCAAGATGGTGTTGGTCCTGCTGTTCACATTTTCATCCCCAGGACATTTTCCTACTTATTTCCATCTGTGATAGTAGGTAGTTTTAAAGTTTTTTGTCTTTTTATTGAAAATAGCTTTTTCCCCCCTCATATAACATATCCTGATTGTAGTTTCCCTCTACTCCTCCCAGTCCTCCCTACTTCCTCTTCCATTCGAATCCACACCTCCTTCCCATCTCATTAGAAAACTAAAACGGGCTTCTAGGGAAAATAATAAAATAGAAGACTCTCATACACTGGAGTAGGACAAAACAAACTTAAGTGGAAACTTATTTGAGATAGAGTCCCATGTAGCCCAGGCTGACAGCCAACTCATGATCCTTACAAGTGTCCTCCTAAATGAAGAATTGTCATTGTTGTTGTTTTGCTTTATCTGTTCCAGTATGTATTAGATAATGGTGTTGTGTATTAAGCTTAAAGTTAGATTTTTAAATTGCGGGAAAATGGGACATAGACCTCACTTGGAGACTATAATAAATGATCCCGAAGAGACTACCTTGGAATGCAGCACCACAGGCTATGAAGGGTGAATGGACTTTTGTTTGCCAGTGAGTCTTACTACAGGGGTTAGTATTGTTTAGATGAGTAGAATGAACCATTTCAAGGAAACGAGCACTTGTATACTGCACCTTGTTAGGGTGAAAAATTATTCTGTTTCATAGGTAAGGAAGACTGCATTTCCAAATAGAATTTACAAATGACTTAAGAAATTAGTCATGATTTTGGTTTCACTGGTAAAGCCTCCAAAATTCTGGTAATTTTAATTGAACAAAATAAATCTTGAGTGTTTCCTGGCAGAAAACCACTGTTCATTAATGAATACAAATGATACTTTATGGTAGTTTACTCATTTATTTATATAGGACAAATAGTTGCATACTGACTAACCTAAACTTAATTTATTACTAAAACTGTGCAGCTAAGAGGTAACGTACTTAAATTCCCTGATAAGAGAAAGAGAAGTCATTTTTCTCCAGGTTACGTTATTTTGGAGTTGTTAGTTTGCTTTCTGCTCTTGCTGGCATTCTACATGGGAATAAGGGCGGGGAATGTTTTCATCCTTAGTCTTTCAACTTCAGCCTGCAGGATGGCGATCTGCTCAGCCTGCTGTTTGGAAATGTTCGTTAGCTTCTGTTTTTTCAGCAGGTTTTTGTACCGTTCTCTGGCAATCTTTTCACAAGTCAGCTTCGATCCTAATCCAGAAATGGAGGAAGGAATTAGTTGAATTAGACCGCCACTTTTAGTACAAGAACAACATCTAAGATCATTTGTGTGGAAGAGATGCTGTGCACATAATAATGATACTGGTTAGAATACCAGTACCTTTAATTGACTGAAGAAACAACAGCAACAATAAAATGCTCACCCATTTCATTGCAAATGTCTTGTCTCTCTGAGATAGCCACTAGTTCTTCCCGTAGATTGCAGCTCAGCATATAATTTGCTATATCTTTCTGATTACTGTATCTTCCCAATTTTTTGAGTAATTTTTTGCAGTTTTCTACATTCTTCTTGTGAGTCTGAAAGTTTTGGTCCCACGAAACCCCAAAAGCAATTTTGAAAAAAAGTTTTAAACATTTGGACTTTTAACATATTTTATCATCACTAAGATAACTTACTATATCGCTAGTGCCTGTTGTATCGTCTGTCCTTAGTAGTAACTTCATTTTTTTGTTAAGAGACAGATGTTAATACCACACTTTAGAAAAGATTGTATATGGTCTTTTAAAATGAGTATTTAAAAACGTTTGCTTCCACCTTAAATGCTATGTAGTAAAACTGATTTTGTTATCCAGCTGTACAAAGAGGAAAAGTTCAAAATGCCAGGAACACAGTACTTGTGTGGCTCAGGTTTCACCAATGTAAAAGCAAATCCACATTCATCCACATGAGTTCCCAGAGAAATGATGTAGTCTCTATCACTGGCTGTGGTTGCCAAGACAACATTCAGAGACCTCAGATTATCATGAACATCACTAAGTTACCAAGTTTCTGGGTTCATAACAGAAGTCTGGGTTCATAACTGAAACATTTGTCCTTACGATTCACCACCGAAGGCATAACGATTGATATGCTTGAGACTGACCTTGTCTATAACAGTAATGGTTTGCTCCATTATTCCAATCTGAATAGCAATCACATTCTCGTAGTTTGGTTCATTTAGGTACTTAAAGAGGGGGAAAAAAAGATAACAGACATTAAGGATGATTTTTTTTTTCCTGTTTCTTTTAGTTGGTAACTGAACAGTTTTGAAAATTACAGTTTCATAACAAATATTTGTTATGTTAAGATTGATTCGGCTTTTGTGCTATAATTATTTGTATTTAGCTGTCAATATCACACCTATATGCTAATCATTAGAAATAGTTTTCATTCGTTCAGCTCACCAAACAGTGTCTCACCTGGGTCATACATTAATAGTGTTCTGGTTAAAGATACCAAATAGATACTAAGACAGATAACATGACCTCGCCTTCAAGAAAAGAAGTCAAGTGTTAACAAGTTCAAAGGCAGTTTGTGATGGAGTAGGATTTCTCTAGGCTTGGGAAATCAAGAAAGGCTGTTGGAGAATGTGGTATAAGTTAAAACGACAAACTAGAAGATGTGGCAGGAGGAGGGCAGGGCTAAGAACAGAGTAAGGGAAGAAATGAGGTTGGGGGCGGGGGGGGGGCATTCCAGGTTGAAGAGCTGGTGTAAGCAAAGGCAATCCATTTAGGTGCCCGGGAGATGGCTCATTTGGTAAAATTCTTGCCACACAAGCATGAAGATTTGTGTTCAGGTTCCCAGTGCTCTAACTCAGCACTGGGGCCCCCGGGAGCTTGCTGGTAAGCTGAAATCTGTGAGAAAATTCCTGAGGAAGACATCTAATGTTAATCTCTAGCCCCCATAATACCCACCCCCTTCCCTCCCCTCCTCTCCCCTCCCCTCCCCTCTTTCTGCCCTCCTGTCATTCGAGAATACTGTTGAAAGACAATGTCCACTTGGGACTTTGGTAGTTAAAGAGTTGTTTAAAATATCTGAGCAGGGTACTGATGTTGCTAGGGTCGAGTAAGAATTCTGTATAATAGCAGTATTCATTAACTAAGTGGATTTTGAGAGAGGGGAGAGGAGTGGAAAGGGATAGGGAGGAAGAGGGATGGGGGAGAGAGAGACCGATGGAGTGTCAGAGCAGGCCAAGAAGCTAACTGTGAGACAGTATATCACATTCTAAACCAGTGAAAACGGAGGACTGGCCAACAGTGGCAGACACAGAGGAGACAAAGAAAAGATAACTAAACCGGGAAACACAGGTATAGTAGAGACAACCAAGCCGACTCATTTTTAAGCCAGTGTGTGTGTGTCTAGAGAGATGAGAATAAGCAAATAGAATAGAGCCATGAAATCAGCAAATGAAACCTAGGAAAACCAGCTCAGGTGTGTCCACAGACAGGAGCACACCTGGTGTGGGATGTGCTTGCCACCAGGGAGGCTTCCGAGAAAGTGAGCGTTTGAGTGGATGGGGGAGTCGTGGATGGGGGAGACGTGGATGGGGAGAAGACAGGAGACGTGACTGGGGGAGGCGTGGCTGGGGGAGACGTGCATGGGGAGAGGACGGGAGACGTGGCTGGGGAGACCTGGATGGGGAGGCGTGGATGGGGGAGGCGTGGCTGGGGAGGCGTGGCTGGGGAGGCGTGGCTGGGGGGAGATTTGCATGGGGAGAGGACTGGAGACCTGCCTTTTGACGGTCTCGGGAGAAGAAGAGCATCTGGATGTCCCAGGCCTTCTGGTTCAGATCTTCCATTTCCATCTCCATTTTCTTGTGCTCCCACTCAATCTGATAGATCCCTTTGTGCACTTCTTTACTTTCCATCATGCTGGCAACCTTCTTTTGTCCTTGAGTCTAAGAGGGCACATGAGCAGTCACACTGATGTGGACAGAACTGAAGACGATCTTTAGCTGCTTTCTATGACTGTATCTATAACCTGTATGTGTGAAACTTCAATGTCTTCTCATTAATAGTCTGGGTAAAACATGTGGCTAACATGGCTAGGCATACTAGTATCTACCTGGTAACTGGTTGCAAAGAAAAAAGTCAGATCGGACACATAAAACATCCTGCTATTTTATATTTCACTTGGAATAACAGTTATTCAATATATTTGTATTAGGTTATATATTCATAGATGCAATATAGTCACATATTCATATAGGTTACTTAATAACTTATACTTAATTCAGGACTATTTTAAACATTTACATGAACTAAATACTAGATGCATTAAATTTTATCAAAATATAGGTATTCAATTAACTCTGAAATATTTAATATTACATTATCAATTTAATATTAATAAAATTAAGGAACCGCCTATAGACAATGTTTATTTAAATTAAATAAAAATTATCCTAAGATTACTAAAAATGAAATTACCATGTCTCTAAAATAAATTTATAGCCATGTGTGATGGCTTCAACATGTGATTCTAGGGCTTGGGAAGCTATGATCAGAAGATTGCCCCCAAAGAATGAGATAAGCTTTGATCACACAATAAGTTCTCGGCCAGCTTGAGCTGTGCTGTCAATCAGTCAATCAATTTATATATGAATCCCACCAGTTAACATTTTGCATTCTTTCTCTTCTCTTTCCAAAATCTAGCTTTTTGAAGCACATGCCACTAAGCTACATCCTACTGCATCCTACCCTTTTATTACTTTCATCTTTTGATCATTGCCTGGTCCCTGAAACTCCTTTGATTTCCTACTTTTAATGACTTTTTAACTTGTATTTCAATTCCCTTACCTCGCCATGCCCACACACTTTATTTGGCCTTCAGTAGCTCATGAATTGTAAACGTTTAAGCATTTCTCTGACCCGGCGTAGGGTTTGCTTTGGTTTAGAGTTGGGTGGCCACAGCCAGAGGAGTTGCTGTTGGCATCTCGTGAGAAGAGGCCAGGGATGGCGCCAAGCCGACTACCAAGCACAGGGCAGCCCCCGTAGAAAACAGTTTGGCCGAGAGCCACTGTTTTAGAGCTACACCTCCTTTCTACCATTACCTCAGCTAGCGTTGTAGGATGTATTTACATCAGTGCCTTTACTTCCCATTGCCCTCACTAGGGACACCCTGTCCTCAGCTCTCTTGAGACTACAGTCAAGCAGTGACTCTATGTATACATTTCTCTACTCCCTGGGATCTTTGTTCTCGGGTGTCTAGGAGACACTGCCCTAGTGTTCTCTGCTTTACTGGTTTGGCCTCCATTCCCTTTCCTGTCTTCTGTGCTGGACCTTTCAGAGCTCAATTGGAGGCACACACACAAACCTCCCTATTTTTGGTTTACCTGACTTCCTAGGTAGCCTTGAGCAATCTCATGGCTTTAGTGACCTAGAAGTAGTATGTAATAATTGATATAGTTATTGCATGTGCTCTATAAAGAGCGCATTTCAACTCTGAACTCTGTCAGGTTGGACATTCCACTGGAATGTTTTAAATACGTCTCAAAATAACAAAGGTCAAAACTCTTCACTCTATGGCTTTAGCCAAAGCTACAACCGCCCAATCTTTCTGCCATCAGTTAATGATACTATTATCTATTCAGAAGCTCAACCCGCAATTTTAAGATTTTCTGAGACAAGATCTTGGTATGTAGTCTAGGCCAGCATTAAACTTATATCTTTCTGCCCTGGCCCCTGAGTTCTGAGATTCCAGGTATTACCAGGCCTGGCTAAGCATGGCATTTTCTGCAAACCTCCACTACGTGTGTGCTTACCAGGAACACGGAAAAAGCAGAAAGTTGAGGAGTCTACTTTGGTGGTTTAGTCTTAGCGAAAGAGTGGAACCAGCACTTGGGAAATGCTAACCTTTTCCCTCAGAGCAAGGCCTTCAGTCACAGAGAACAGCAAACACTGCCTCGGGAGGATGATTTTGGCTAGGGAAAGTGCAGAATTAAAAAAACAAAACAAAACAAAACAGAAAAAGCAAAGCAAAGCCTACCAAAGCATACACTTCTAGAGAAAAGTAAGGAGGAAGATAGTGAGACCAGAAACCTGACACAAACTCTGTCAGTCAAGAATTTAAGAATCTTGTAGTTATAGAAAGTGTTTCAGAAATGAAGGCTAGGCTGGCACTCAGAAGGCTGAGGTGGAAAGATGTCAAGTTTGAGGTCAGCCTAGGTGATGTCGCAAGACCTTCTCTCAAAAAATGAAACATAGAGTGGGATATTTCAAATGAGAAACAAAGGAGATTTTGAGAGGAACTAAGTGGATGGAGAAAACCCATTGCAGTGGACTTGCTCTGTAAGAGATGCTATATAGGAAGTCCTTCAAATCAAAAGAAGAGTTAGTAGAAGAAACTCAAAAGATAAAGATAAAAATACTACTTATGAATAGTATGAATACATAGTGAATGTAAAATCCAGCCTGGCTCCTAATTACTCCTTTTCTCTCATATAAATAAAAGAAAAAGTCACACAGCACTCGCTATGAATCATTGTGAATGAGCACAGACTTCGGGAAGACAGAGCAGACACAGAACAGAAAGGGAGGGGCAGGCAGAGCGTTAGGGGGGCAGAGCTTTGAATACTGCTAAAGCTGAGCTGGCATTGGCTCAGCTTTTCTTGTCACACAGTTAGGAAAAAGAGAGTCTGCATCATTAAGTTTACATGCCAGAAAAAAGAACAAGCTAACGTAAAAGCCAGCATACGTGAAATAGAAAACAGGAGAGCGATAGAATCCGTGAAATTGAAAGCTGGCCCTTTGAAAAAGATCAGTGAGATTGGCAAACCTTAGCTAGAATAAATCACGAGTGGGGGGGGGGCTCTCATATCTGAGACCAGAACTGTAACGAGAGAGAAAGCAGAGCTTCATAAATCAAATAATTACATACTGAGACATACAAACTGTATATAAACTAAGGTATATTAGAATGGATACTTAGCCTCAGTGTATTGAACTTTATGTACCTTAGAATCATCTAGCGAGATTTTAAAAATATTTACTATCTGGGCACATTTACGAAGTTCTATGGATTAATCTAATGGCAGCTACTAAGACTGATGAGACTGAATTAAAGTTACTGTCTTAGGGTTACTATTGCTGTGATGGAACACTGTTATCAAAAACGACTTGGGGAGGAAAGGGTTTATTTGGCTCACACTTCCACATCACTGTTCATCATCGAAGGAAGTCAGGACAGGACTCAAATGGCAGGAACCTGGAGGCAGGAGCTGATGCCGAGGCCATGGAGGGTGCTGCATACTGACTAGTTTGCTTTTCAAGCTCATACAGTGTCCTTTCTTACAGAACCCAAGACCTCTATGGCCAGGGTGACCCCACCCACAATGAGCTGGACCCTCCCCCATCAACCACTAATTAAGAAAATGCTCTACAGTCTGGCCTACAGCCCCATCTCATGGAGGCATTTTCTCAGTTCAGGTTCCCTTTAGCTTGTGTAGAGTTGACATAAAACTAGGCAGCACAGTTACCACGGAAGTGAGAGACACTATAAATCATTTTGTACAAAAGGCAGTATGTCCGAAAACTATAATTACCCGAATCACAGAATTTAAGTCTTCAATTATGTTCTTATTGATGAGAATTGCATCAGAATATTCCAGAATCAACTGGAAATTCTCCAGTTCTACTTGTCCTTGTTTAAGAAGAATTTGTACCGTCAAATTCACCTGGAATTTCACTTTGTCCTCCTGTAATCTAAATGGAAATAGACTTCAAAACAGGTATCTGTGGTATACATAGATTTTAAACTTCACCTATCACCTGAGAAATGAAATTTGCCCTGAGTGGCATGAAGAACATGTCCCCAAAGACACCTTCTTGGAAGTTCCTCTAAGTGCCTGCTCGCTTGATCTGGAATTCTACTCGGATTGCTCAAACAACAGCAGGGGCAGAATTAGTCCTGAACTTTTACTGTTAGAAAAAAAAAGATGGTGTAGTTTTGATTGTAATGAAAAAAATTTTTAAAACGAAGCAGAAATATTTTGAATGGCAAATCTATTAAAATTATGCCCTTATTGGTTTGTTTGTTTGTTTGTCTTTGAGTCAGGGTAACAGTCTGTACTGGCTGTCCTGGGATTCACTTTATAGACCAGGCTGGCCTCGAACTCACAGAGATCCTCCTGCCTCTGCCTCCCTAGTGCTGAGATTAAAGGCGTGCACTACCACCACCTAGCAACCTTATTGATTTTTGATAATATACCAACAATACTAAATCCATATGCTACTTATTAAATCTGTTGCCTAATTTGTATTTCCCCCTATAGCCTAGACCTAAAACTCAGGTATGCTGATGAATTTGGGAGCATCGCTGATGTATTTATCCATGTGGGTATATACCTTTTTTGAAGTAAAGACTATACAAAGCACTCAGGAAAACCACCAGGCTCCATGAAGAAAAATACAAATCTGGTGGGTGTTTGTGGAGAAACTGCTTGGAAATCTGCTTGGTTCCACTCAGCTTTGAGCCCCAAGGTCTCCGCTGGCAGAGACTGGCTAGGTGTGTTTTTATGTGGTAGGAGCAGATTTACACAAAACTACGATTCTCCCCTCTCCCAACGTTTGCTTCTTTGTGTTAAGAGCACACATGGCAAATTCTCTTTTGAAGCAAGCCCTGTGTAACAAGGTGCACTCTATAATAGAACCTTTCAGCACAGTGCCAGGACTGAGACAGAGCCAGCTGTGGACCAGGCAGGCAGGAGGCTGTCTCTGCAGTGGTAACCCTGCTTGACAGATGAACGAATAAGCCTGAGAGGTTCCAATTACCGGATGAGCTCGTGGAACACTCTCTCAATCTCATGCTGCACAGCCTCATCATCCTCCAGTCTCTTCCGGAGAAAAGTCATCATTTCCTGGAGGCTGGCGGCCTTCTGTTTCACCTGGTAAAACCAACCACCAGTGTGTCAGGACATGTTGAGGCTTGACTGGAGACAACATCTGTCTTTGATTTTTCCTAATAAGCCTACGTTTCTCAGAGATTAATAAAAATCTAAATGTCTGCCAGTAGGCAAATTATTTAAAACGTGGCTGGCATATTCATTAAGAAATTTAAAGAGTATTGGATTGGCCTCTTGCTGAAAAGCAAGTATGCAATTGGTGTGTGTGTGTGTGTGTGTGTGTGTGTGTGTGTGTGTTATCTACATGCCTGCATAACATTTTGAAATCTGTTCCCATCACTTTAGATAATATTCTAGAATCATAGAGACTCAATAAAAATTTGCCAATCCGATGTATGTGCACTGACTTGGGAATTGGGAGAGAGCAGACAGAGGTGGTCAGGAAGCAGAAAAGGTTTCTTCACAGCGAACCATGTTCTTGTGCCTTTACTGCTACTACAGCCCCACCCCTTCTTCTAGAAAGGATGAAGCTGCTTCTGGCGAGCTAAATATATTCTGTGCAAAATGAGATCATTTCTAACAGTGTTAGTAGGGCAGTGTGAACCACATGTGTAATTTTAAATGTTGTTGTAGTCACATTATAAAAAGTGACATAAAACAGATGAATGCCATTTTATTAATACTTTTAATTGAACACAATCTCTCCAAGGGATTTCTCTGCTTATAAGCAATGTAAAAATATTCATGAGACATTTCCCATGTGTTCCATGGTATTTCTTGTAAATCTGTACGTGTTTCCCACTCAAACATTTATTAGTGCTGGTCACAAATATTCCCAGTGTGCAGTAACTGCTAGTACTAGCAGCCATCATTTTGGACCTTGATGATTAATAGCAGCCCAAATACTATTACTTGGTTTGCTATATTATTATTAATATAACTACTACCCAGCAAGAGAATCTTAAAGCTTAGTTTTCCGGGATATGCTGACAGTTGTGATATTTGCTATTAGTACACCTAAAATAAAACTTAAAACAAAGTTGCGTACTTTGTATTCATTTTCCACTTTTGCTCGTCTGGTTACGCAGAAATGTTCCCAGATTGCGAGGTCCAAGCCTTCTGGCATGTTGTTGATATTGTCCAACTCATCCATCGATTTCATTAGGTTGGTAAAGTTTTCCTTGCTTAACTTGCCAGACCCTGGCCGCTCTCCATATGGAACAAGACTGTTCACATCTGTCTGTATTTTCTGTTTGTGAACCCTGGTATTAGCAAGAAACGATCATCGACATTTTATACTCTCACACATACCAACAGACACAACAAAAACACTGCTAACAGGCCATTAGCGCATTGGTTTTGTTACTTCAGGGCTAATGAGTGGGTTACTCCAGGGACAAGCACCCACTTTTGCCATTCCATACTCTAGGTCCCAGACATGCCCTGATTGTTGCTGTCACTGGCAGTTTTGCCCATGCTAGGAAACCCACCCTGTGTGTGTGTGTGTGTGTGTGTGTGTGTGTGTGTGTGTGTGTGTGTATTGTAAACAGGCTAATAAAGAGCCAATAAGCAGTGTGATTATCCTCTGGGACTGAAAGGCATATCCACTTGGCCCTTTTTGTCTATATCAATAACTTAGCTTAGTTTTCTTGGGCTGCAGCTAGGGAGAGAAGAAGGGTATAAAGAGCCGTGTAGGCGCTCCCATTGGAGATACTTGACCGTGTACCGCCATAGTGACGGTTTCACCCATACCGCTGACACAGGATAGCTGGCTTCTGCGAGAAGTTATTGGCCCAAGGCCAGCTCTGGGTCTGAGAGACAGTGGAATTAGACCTTTAAAAATTCTATTTGATGATCAATGTTTCCCATGGGTTTACAATTAGCACACTCCTAGCTAGGCCTGGTAGCCCACATTGTAATCCCTGCACTCGAGAGGCAAGAAAATAACTAAAAGTTTGAGGCCAGTCTGGACTACATATTGAGCTTCAGGCCAGCCAGTGCTGTGTAGTTAAGGCTCTGTCTCAAAAGATGCAAAGTAAAACAAAAAGAAAAAGAAGACGTGCTTTTTGAAAGCGGGAAACAGCTAGAGAGATAGCTCCGTGAGCACTGAGCAGGTAAACACCTGTACCCAGAAGCCCTCCTACACGGTGTACACTTGCCAGCCACCCCGGCACTGCACGGGCAGATCCTGGGGCCTCTCGGGCTAGTCAGCCTAGCAGAGTTGATAGAAGCCAGGCCAGTGAGGAAATCTGTGAAGATGATGGCCAAGGGTGGTGGCGCTCACCTTTAATCCCAGCACTCAGGAGGAAGAGGCAGGCGGATCTCTGTGAGTTTGAAACCAGTTTGGTCTAAAAGAGCTAATTCCAGGGCAGGCTCCAAAGTTACATAGAGAAACCCTGTCTCAAAAATAAAAATAAAATAAAAATAAAGACGACAACAAACAGCCCCAAAACATGGAAGGTGACAGAGGAATCACACATCACAGGCTGACCCTGGCTTACACACACACACACACACACACACGAGAGAGAGAGAGAGTGAGAGAGAGAGAGAGAGAGAGAGAGAGAGAGAGAGAGAGAGAGAGAGAGAGAGAGAGGAGAGGCAGAGGCAGAGGCAGAGGCAGAGGCAGAGGCAGAGGCAGAGGCAGAGGCAGAGGCAGAGGCAGACACAGAGAGAAATTAAGACATGAGATAAGTCCCAGGTTAAATTCTCAGAGTTTCCGGTAACTTGCTCAAGGTGCAATCGTGAATTTGTATTCCTCACATGCACTATCCCTCTCCTTTGGGACAAACAACCCACTTCTGTATTGCATTTGTTTGATAGTTTCCATTTATTTATTTATTTAGCTATTTGGTCTTTCCTGACAGAATTTCTCTTTAACTTTGGAGCCTGTCCTGTCACTCACTCTGTAGACCTGTCTGGCCTCAAACTCACAGAGATCTGACCATCTCTGCCTCCCGAGTACGGAGTGAAAAGGCGTGTGCCAACACTGCCTGGCAAAAGTTTCAATTTATTATGTTAGAAGTCAGCAAACTATTCTAATACTCCTCCCAGCTTAGAAAAGCAGTTTGTGATCCCAAGGCTGCCACTCAGATCATCCGGCTTAAAACCCTGCTGAGCCATCCCTGTGGCCCTGTCCTCTGCACCCATATATGATAATCTAAGAGAAACAAACCTTGGCCGTCGTTTAAAAAGTTTGTAGAGTGTATCCACGTGGTGACCAGAAATTTCAGAAAATTCCTTTTTGAAGCTGCGATCCAGAATCTAAGGACAAACACATTGTTTCCAGGATTGAAGAAACACAGACGTTTCTCATTGGTTAACGCATTCTCTAAAATGCAGACGGTGTGTGTCACCGTGACATTAAGACCTGGATTTTGCAGTTGTTGGAGAACAGCCATTCTCTAAGCACAGACTCCCTTTAGGGCCTGTGTGTTCTTAGGGAGCATGCCAGTGTACTAAAAAGGCATCCAGAAGTGTCCCCAAATAATATTTACTCAGGAAACCAGCACGTCACTGCTCCACCCATTTCACCTTATTCCTTACCTGCCTCATTTGTTCCGGCTGATTGCTGTCACTCCAGCCATTGATCCTGTTGCAATCTGCGTGGGCCCCAGTGTGAGAACCCTAAACTCGATGACCTCACTATCATTTTTCCCCAAAAGAAAAAGCTTGACTTTCAAAATTAAAAACAAAAAAACTTCTTTCTAACCTACAGATTTTACAGAAACGTATAGCCAGCCGTACCGAATGAAATTCACTCATGACTAAAAGATGACGGAGAGAACACTCAATCTACAAGGACATCGATTTATGTCCTGATCTCCTCCCCCACCCCAAGTGCGATAGCTCTGTGCTGCCCAGCGGATGTGCCCGAGACTCACTTTGTCCTCTGCCACCAGGTTGTCGTGGTGCTCCTTGAACAGATCCAGGTCTTCCCGCGCTTTCTGGATGGCTTCTGAAGTACCGCTCTACAGTAACAGGGGGAGTTAACTCAACTGGAGAGTTCTTAGGTTAAACAGAGGTACAGGCGATTCTAGCACGAGCGAGAGGCCTCATGGGATGCAATGGGGCGAGAGCCAGAGTGAGCATGTTATCCAGCCTCTCTGACATAGCCTCTCCTGTGTCAAAGACGTCTAATAGCCTGCCGGGGTGTTATGACACATTTCAGACACAGTCTTACTATGTAGCCCAGGCTGGCCTTTAACTTATGGTCTTCCTGTGTTAGCCTCCCAAGTGCTGGATGACAGGAATGTGCCACCACGCCTGGTAAAAGTTCTTGGCATATGTTATGAACAGACCTTTTCTTTTCTTTTGATTTTTGTTTTTGAAGCAGAGTCTCTCTATGTAGCTCTGGATGTCCTGGAACTCACTATGTGGATCAGGCTAGCTTTGAACTCAGAGATCTGCCTGCCTCTGCCTCCTGAGTGCTAAGGCATGAACCACCACCACCACTCCAGGTCATTTAAACAGACTCTTAAAAGTAAGTACATGAGTTGTCTATGATGCAGTAAATGTTCATACTGGGCTTCATTAGTAATATCAGCAGGCTGACACCCGTTGAAACATTAAATATTAATAATAAGCATTGATAGTCATCTCTTTATCTTATCTGTTTGTGTTCATGTTTAGTGTTTCTGGATATGAAAGTTTTCATTCTGTAGGCTAATCCATGACTTCAGGTTCAGTGACACTTGGGACTACCACATGGCCCATGGAGGACAATGTTCCTTCGAGAATGGCGGCCTATGCATAGCTTCAAAGATTGCGTGCTTTGATCAGGGTCCTACAGCCAGTCCATGTTTGAAAGCTGTGCTGTTTACGTTTTGTTTTTTGAGAGAAGGTTTTTCTATGTAGCCTTGGCTGTTCTAGAACTTGCTTTGTAGACCAGGCTGGCCTCAAATTCAAGAGTTGTGCTTGTCTCTGCCTGCCAAGTGCTGGGATTAGAGTGTGTGCCACCACTGGCTGGTATTAAAGACTCAATATTTGAACTTTATTCTGAGAATCAATTTGGTCTTGTCTTCTATACAGCATATCACTTTGAAACTACAGTGTTCTGAGTCTGAGATGCAGAATTGTAACCTAATTGTAACCTAATTAAGAGACTGGCACGGACACTTCTACCTGGTCATCTAGCAAAGTCCCAGCCATGGAATCGACTATGAGCATGGCTGAACAGGAATGGCAGAAGGAAAACTATGCAGTAAAATAAGCAGACGTCATCGTAACAGCGCCCACTTGCCTCTTGTCTCACTTGATTAGAGTTGAGTCTGTGACTTTAACCAAACAAGGCTCCAGATGTGGAGCCTGCACCTGAACGATTGGCACGGATGCGGGAGAGCCCGGGACTTACTTTCTCCTCCTGCTTCTTCAGGAGGTAGTTGTTGAGGAACTGCTCCCTGGAGCTCAGCTCTTCATCCAGCAGCAAAGAAAACACGAGATTGTTTATTTTCAGTTCCTCCTGCGGAAACAGGAAGAGGACGGGAGTTGAAGTTCAACGTTCCTAGCCGAAGTCAAATAGGGACTTACAATAGTATTGACTGTTTCCCTCATCCATCATCACAGTGTGAACAAAACACATATACAAAAAAGGACTTAACACCGATGAGTTATTTAAAGAGTTCTGATCCAGGCCAGCACAGAACCTAGGTGTCAATCAGGGGACTCAAGGCCAGCAGCGACCACTGTTTTGACTCCAACAATAAACTCCCGTGTTTCTGTCATTCTACCTTAGTGTGAACCCCTGTCGTGGTGCCATAACTTGTCCATTAATGGTACTTTGTCACATCTTCTGAATCTCTTAGAACCTTCATGCCCTCTTATGTCCCCTTCCCTCCTTCATAAGTCATTTGTAGCATTCAGCAGCCTGTAGTTTTGCATCTCCCTAATGGTTTATGCTCAGTGCAGTGTAGAAGGCTCCCAAACACCTTAGTCCTTGAAAATGGGCAGCTGGATCCAGAGGTCCGGTCAGACCTTGGCTGGAGCCTTCTTTTCTCTGGCTAGGTCTCCCACACCCTAGTGTTGTCTTTGGGGATGTTTGCAGCTATGGGTGTCCCAAGCACGAGTCCAGGAACTCTATTGACAGTTGCAAAATGATTATTGTCTGTTTTCACTCTTTTCATTTACTGCTTGAAGTATTTTAATTATTTATTTTATTTTTGGAGACAGAGTTTCACCTCCTGGCTTGAAATACTATATAAAGAGATGCTCCTCCTTATAATTTTGTTGCCTAGGGGAAGAGTTTGTACAGGAGAGTCAGTATGGATATTAGAGACTTTACAGTTTGGGGCATTGCCTTGTTCTTATTGTCTGAAGGTGACAGATGTTGACTGTTAACCTGAAAGGCTCTAGGGTTGCCAGGGAGAGGCTTCTGGGCATGGCTGTGGGGAGTTGATTACTTTTTGAGGGAAGACCGACCTGGGTTGTGGTCGGGATCACTTACTGGATGGGAATCATGGGCCATACAAAGGGAGGAGGTGACACGGGCAGCACACATACATTCATTGCTCCTCTGACGGGACATAGCCTCATGCCTGGCTGCCCTGCCACGGCGGAATGCAACTTAAAACTCTGAGCTAAAACAAACCCGTTCTCCCTTTTGTCAGAGTATTTTATCACAGCCACAGAAAGGAAACCAAGGTAGTGACCACTGAGCATTTTCTTTTAAAAATGTCACAAAACCATGAATTTGGAAAAATTTGATGAGTTTTAACAAGTTGCATTAATAAAAAATAATATATAGTAAAAATAATCATTGTTATTATTATCATTGTTGGTGCTGGAGTCTTGCAGGTGCAAGGCAAGTGTTCTACCCCAACCTTTTAGTCTTCATTTTTAAATGTCCTCTAGAGCAGAAGTGACAGTAGCTCCCGAGTCCTTTGAACATTTCCTAGTAGTCGCCCCCCATCATATGTAAAAGGAGATATTCATGTGTTAAAGGAGGTATTCTAGGCTTTAAGAAAAATAACAGCTTTCTTGAAGCATTTTCCACATACCATGTATACCCTGATGCTTAGACACATGCACTGTAGCTATTGCCAGAGTCAAGTTTAGAGCAAGCTACCATTCCTAGAGAGAGCCTTTCCGTTCCTATTTTATATCCAGCTCCCTGAACCTCTCGGAAGCGCCTCCCTCTATCTAAAGCAGCTGCTTACCAGGGCCCTGGAGGGGAAGTCAGCAGGAGAGAGAGGGAGTGTGGCAGTGCCCGCATGGGAGGGGGCGCCAGCATGGAGGGCATGGGCACCAGGGAAGGGTGCGGGTCAGCTCCTAAGATGATGGGAGCCCCACAGCCCACTTGAAAGGACAAGACACGGAAGCCAAGCCTTCGCTTACCTGGTTGACAACCATCTCCGCCTTCACCCTTCTTTCAAAGAGCCTCTTCAAATGCTCATCGAAGTTCTGGGTGCTCTCCTGGATAGCGTTTTGAAGTTTCTTCAGTTCTGCTTCTAGAGACTAAACGGGAGGCGATAGAACAGTTGGACACTTGTCGTAACTAGTCCTTGCATTTTGCTCCATGGAGGAAGGAGGCGGAAGGCAGAGAACTACCTGAACCCATCTAAAATGCTGCGCGTTTGGAATTTTTGCTTTCAGTTCTCATTTCATCCCCACTTTTGTGCGTATTTGTGTGTGTTGTAAATGCATGTATGCATACTTGTGTGTACATGTGTGTGTGTACGTGTGTGTGCGCGTGTGCGCGTGCGTGTGCGTGAGCCTGTGCAGACGGGTGTGAAGGCCAGAGGATGATGTTGGTTGTCCCGAGTTATCACTCTCTGCTTAGTTCCTTTGACGCCACTAACCCTGAAGCTCACCGTTTGGGCTAGTCTGGCTGGCCAAAGAGCTTTCAGGATCTGCCTGTCTCCCACCCCCGCTCCCCAGCCACCCCAGCATTGGGGTTACAGCCAGGCCTGGTTTTCTTAAAGTGGGGTCTAAGAATTGAATTCTGGTCCTTGCATTTGTGCAACAAGCACGCTTACCCATCCACTGGGCCCTCTCCCCAGCCTGGACGCTTGAAGACTACATTGGACGGAAATAATGTCAACGATCACTAATCAAGCAGGCCCAGTAAATCAAACTGCAACAAATCTTTCCAGAAAAATTCTGACTACAGATAACAATTTACAGATACAAAATTTGGTCCTAAAATTTTTGCTTCCCCTCTCTTTTTTAAATACCTTGGATTTTTTTATATCATACATTTTGTTTTAATATTTAATTTAAAGTGTGTGTGTGTGTGTGTGTGTGTGTGTGTGTGTGTGTGTGTGTGTAGACAGGTTACATGGAGGCCAGAAGATGGTGTTGGATCCTTTGGAGCCAGTGTCAGAAGTGTCATGGATAACCCCTTTGGGTGCTGGGATCCAAGTGCCACCCTTATGATTGAGCAGCAAACACTCCTAACCTCTGAGCCTTCTCTCCAGCCTCCTGAACCTGATTTCTATATTACTGAAAAGGTAGTCCAATGTCCAGTGTTAGGGAAGAAGGTGGGGAGTGTGAAATGAAAAAGGATTGGCTGTTAGTAGACCCATGTGTCAGTGTGAGAGCACCAGGCTGAGCAAAAGAAAAGCGCCGTGGAAAAGCTTTTAAAACCGAGGCTGAAGTTAGCGGGGCGGAGGGTGGAGCTGAATGTTGTGTTTGTTGTTCCCTTTTTTTACTGCATGAGAGCAGGTGCAGAGGAGGCAGGGATGCTGTGCTTGTGAGTTTCCTGTCAACTCGGAACAACCTGGAGACATCTGCCAAGGGGAAACGATTGCGTGACCATCACCATCACGGGCCTGTGGACACGTCTGTGGGGCATTTTCATGCTGAGGGCAGGGGTGTCCAGCTGACTACCCTGGGGCCACCCTGGGCAAGCGGCCCTGGGCTGTACAGAAAGCAGCCTGAGGGAGCCATGGCGGAAAGTCCGTGGTAAGCAGTGTTTTTCCTCTGCTTCAGCTCCTGCTTGCGGGTTCCTCTCTTGAGTTTCTGCCATGACTTCCCTTCATGACAGGCTCCAAACTGTAAGATGAAACAAACCCTTCCCTCCTCAAGTGGCTTTTGGTCATTTTGGGTCATCGTGTTTATCACAGCAGCAGAAAACAAACCAGGACGGACACTGAATTTAATCAAGGCTGGGGTTTCGCCAGAGCGCTATAATGGATGCGCGGGGAAGTGAGGGTGAAGGCAGGAAACTACATTAAACATGGAGTGAGCACGGCTGACAGTCACTACTATTCCTACCGCTCTCTATTGCTGGGAGAAACACCATGACAAAAGCAACTTGGGGACAACATTAGCTCACACGTCCTGGTCATAGTCCATCAGAGAGCGAAGTCAGGGCAGGGACTGAAGCGGGCCAGGCAGGAAGCGTGGAGGAGGCTGCTTGCCAGCTTGCTTCCAGGCTCACTTTCAACTGTCTTCTCCCACCCGGGACTATCTGCCTGAGGGCGGGCTGAGCTCAGTGGGCTGAGCCTCCCACACCAATCCACAAGAAAAGTCCTACAGGCATGGCCACTGGCCAGTCAAATGAGGACATTGCAGAGTCAGGTAATCTGTTCCCACATTGACAAAGCTACCCGGAACGCCACCCTTTACTCTTTGGGCAACTAAATCCCTAGCTCTCCAAACCTTGACTTCTTCCATGAGTAGTTGTTAGGTTTTTAAACTGACTTAAAATCACAAGGAAGAACTACGACGAATAAAAATGTAAGCAGGTTAGCAACAGACTCAAAGAAGTTTCTGAAAAGATAATGCCACGATAAAGCTGGTAAGTTGTTCTACCCCGTCTTGAGTGATGGTGTGGTTTTTTTGCCTTCCTAAAAGAACATTATTTGCTCTGTTACAGAACATCAACCTTTTTGGAGGGGTCCTACTATGTATCCCAGGCTTCTTAGACTCGCCTTGACACTCCTGTTCTACCTTCCAAGTGCTGGGACTGTAGGTATGCACTACCATGGTCAGTCACTGCCAACTTTTATGTCTCTGCGGCAGTGTGAGGTATTTTAACGTGGGGATGTTTCTTTGAGCTGGAAGAACATAAAAACATAGAACCATGTAACAAAACTGATCACGCTTTTCTGCTCTCAAATCCTTTCCTTGAGACTGAGATGGAATCAACCACGAGCATTACTGAACTCAGATAGCTGTAGCCAAGACAGAGTAGTCTCTGGTGGCGCCTTGCATGTGCTAGAACAAAGAAGGGTCAGGTGGATGGTAACAATGTGGAAAGTGTTGTCACTAACAAAAACTTTTTTTAAAAAAAAGTGTTGTGTATTTCGCTTTTGTTTTGAATGTCCCCAGTCATGAAGTTCTTAGAGGCACGGGGAAAATTTGACCTAGAGAGTCTAGCGATGTTTTGCTCATTCTCTGCCCTTCTGACCTTTCTGTACTTCTCTCTCTCTTCGTTCAGCTCCTTGACTTTTTTCTCATACTCTTTGAACTGCTTCCTTTCTTCCTCAGTCCACAGCGCGTCAGCCTTCGCCATGAAAGCAGGCTGAGGGATCGTCTGCAGACACAAGGAAACAGCGTGCATGAGTCACACCCATGTGGCCCTACAGCAAAACCTCCCAGCTCAGATGGCAGTCAAAAGGGCAAACATTAGGGGAGCAATTGATGCCTTACAACCGGGTTCCGATGACTCTGAGAGGGGCATGACCATTTTAGGGTGTCCCAGTCTCTTAAGCAACAGACACAGATGGTGTCGGTATCTTTGTAGCTCAAACTTCAGGAAGACCTGGAATGTCTGAACTACCTTAGGTGAAGCAAGATCACCATGCCCTATGCTCACTCTCACCATGCCCTACACTCCCCTCACGATGCCCTACACTCGCCCTACGCTCCCCTCACGATGCCCTACGCTCCCCCTCACCATGCACTACATTTGCTCGTTTGTGCCCATTCCTCCTCCTCCTCCTCCTCCTCCTCCTCCTCCTCCTCCTCCTCCTCCTCCTCCTCCTCCTCCTCCCCCTCCTCTCCCTCCCCCTCCTCCCCCTCCTCCCCCTCCTCCTTCCCCTCCTCCCCCTCCTCCTCCTCTCCCTCCTCCTCCCCCTCCCCTCCCCCTCCTCCCCCACTCCTTTTTTGCTGGTGGTGAGTGTATGTGAGAGAATGGAAGGTAAATTTGCTGCTGGTCCACTGTGGCATCTTCCTAGGTTACTGAATATTGGGGGCTGTAGAATTTCTAAAACTGAGTTTTACAGGAAATAAAACGGATGGGCTTCAATTTAAGTAGCTCTTTCTGCCTTATTG
Organism: Cricetiscus sungorus; assembly: GCA_030556225.1. Classification (NCBI taxonomy): domain Eukaryota; kingdom Metazoa; phylum Chordata; class Mammalia; order Rodentia; family Cricetidae; genus Cricetiscus; species Cricetiscus sungorus. The sequence continues at coordinate 143,620,808 of JANBXA010000007.1, forward strand.
CATGTTCTACAAAGGTCACAGAGTATCTCACCATCCTCAAGATGTCTTCCTTCTTGACTTCCAGAACGCCTCCCATCATGTCCATCAGGGCTCTTTGCCTTGCATTGGACACCTGGGGAAGGACCGTGGCATTTAAAACAGAGAGGTAACACGGCAGGCAGCTGCTTTCCTGCCAATAGAATGATCACGTTTGGGAAGTGACAGTGACATGGGGAGAGAACAGAAGGACAGCAGTTGAGATCCACATGACCTCTAGACTGTGGCAAGTGCGTGGTGCGTTTCTAGGACGCAGAGAAGGTTGGGGTAGTATTTGAGCAAATCCACATACCCGAGCTTGTTGTAACTGTCCCATTTCAAAGGGGGCGGTCATTTCTGTTTTGGACTTTTGCCATGGAGGAAGATGTTTTTGAAATGAAATCTGAAAGAGAAAGTATAGTTTCTTGTTGAGTTTCTTAAAAAATATCAAGCCAGATTTTCCTTCCACATTCTGGGAAAAAGTTAAATGGTATTGGGGGTGGGGTGGAGGGTAGTTAAAGGAATATTCCAGATTTTCAACCAGTGTTTTCATTGTGGGACAAAGAAGGTCTAAAATAATAAGAGTGCTGGAAAAAATGGACCCTCACTTATCTACTAACTCTCAGGTGCTCTCTCCACTCAAGAGGAATTTTATTTAGATTAAGGCAAAATGGTAGGAGGGTTAGAAGAATCACCTAAGTCATATCCAAAAAGGTAGAGGTCTTAGAGTCAGAACGGGGTGGGCGGGGTCACCAGACAAGGAGGGGGTGAGAGGAGGGGCCCATGGGCTTTATTCCCATTGGTGGCATGAGTGGCCTGTGCAGGAGCCAGGCAGAGCAGGGGCATCACAGATGATGCAAACAACCGTTCTCCTGCATGCGGAGCGGCTTGGAGCTCAAGCCACGCTCAGCTGGGCTTCAGTAGCATTGCAAAAGCGATGGCCATGGTGGGAACCTCAGAGGGTGGCAGAGTGAGGTCTTAGTTGTCACCTTGCCGCAGGCCTCAGGCTGCACAGCAATAGGCAAGGAAAAATGACTTGAATAAACAAGCAGGGTAGGCAGAGGCCAAGCGACTGTCCTCTGAAGGGTGACGAGGGGGCAGTGTTCAGGGCTCAGCTCTTATTCATAAGCCGGGAGACTGTGCACAAGCTACTTAGCCTCTTGTGCCTCACTTTCCTTATTCGTGGAATGGGGATCAAGCTTGCATCTTCACAAATGCCTTAGAATGGCACCTGGCAACTAACATAGATCACAAAAATTGTCACTTACTTCTAGACACCATTATATTTTGCCCCCAAATAATTTCAGCTTATTTCTTATGAGCCAGAGATTTCCTTTGTGTATTTTCTCTGTATTTTTAGCTGTGAAAAGATGCTATGTAGTCCTTTCTATGCACTTTGGCTTTCTGTGGACATTGAAAGCTATCTAGTATTCCTTCCCCTCTCCCTGGGCCTGAGGTACCCCGAATGACCTAGATAATTACCCGAAATCAACAGCTTCACTGGCCTGTTGGGGTTCTACTCCTAATACCTGTACCCAAGCTGGGCCAAGGGTCACCTCCGCAGGCACACCTGGGAACTACAGTCTCACTGAGATGACCGGTTCTCTTTAGTAGTAGAGACACACAGTGGAAATTGTCAGAAGAGGTTAAACCACACAGAGGCAAGAGATACCCCCGAAGACAGACTCCTCGACACCCCACAACGTCCCAGCTTTGGGCTCCTGCTCCCTCTGGGTTCGGGATTTGAAAAAGAAACTCCCCTCTGCTGAGTCTGTCTCTGCTGGGTCCCCTTGTTTCCTGTGACTAAGTGCTGCTCATGCAGCGGCTTCCAATCACAGTGTAGACAAGAAGATGAATGAACCAGGGTCGGCAAGCTCTCCCGAGACATGGAAAGGGATAAGATGGCTAGCCTGTACCTCATCGTCTTCCACCACGAGGGCCCTTTCTGGCTGCTCACAGTCTTCAAACACTGGTTGCCAGACGGTGTCTTCCAGGTCCAGGTCTGAAATAATTTCTTCAATTCGAACATTTCTTTCTCTTACGCGAGTAATTTCTATCTCTTTTTGTTTATAGGCAGCATCAAACTCACTATTGAAAGCCTTTTTTACCTTGTAGATGATATCCTGAAATGCCAATAGATTACTGAAGTCACGTTGTATCTTACATCTTTTCCAGTAACGTAATCCTATATACACCTCTAAGATCGTTCCAGAAATTATCACTGGCAAGGTCAAAATCATCTTCCCAGACTGGTGTTGACAGCCAGTTTGATAATATACAGTGGTAGATAGCTGGGTTTGGATTTACACCCTAGCTTCTCCTTCCTAAAATGTGAGCTGTAATTCAACATGCAGGTCTGCTAGAAAGTACTGATGGGTACTTGGAAGCTTATCGGACAATTCTACTTTTTTGCATGTCCTTAGAAATCTACCCTAAAACTTTATAAAGAAGCGTACAGAACTCAGCTCTCCTTCCTTGGAAACTGTGATGGAGATGTGGAGAGAGGAAGCAATGGTGTTCGGAGAGTCTTACAGAGAAGGACCACTGTGCCTGAGTGCTTCTTTGGCAGAAGTAAGTTATCTCAAATGGAAGGGGGATATGAGTTAGCGAGCCAGTCAGCCAATAGCTATGGTGGCATCATGATCATGAGTTGGGTTGCCCAACTCAACCCAAGCGCTCAAAGTTCAACTCAAGTGACAACTCTTACTCAAATGCTGGTTTATGTTAAGCCAGAGTTGGGTCCTTCAGTTTCTCCCAGTAAAGATGAAATTGTTAAAGTAGACTGGGAGTAATTTTAACGCCTGGCACCTGCTGGGCTCAAACATGGCAGCAGGAAGAGGGTCAGGAGCCGATCAGAGGTGACTAAACTGTTTTATGTGTAAATAAACAGATGCGCCATGGGCTGGAGGAGGAGGAAAGGATAGGAAGCAAGGGCTGAGGGACAGGGAAGGGACACAGCGGAAGACACGGTGAAGAATGCAAACAGCTAATGGAATTTCAAACCCTCTACAATCTTAGCTGTTGATTTAAACAAAAAATCCACTGGAGTCTTTTCCGTCCAGGTGTGTTCTGAGACTGGCACATTGGCAGAAGTCGAGGATCTGGACATTGTGTTTCTCTGAGTTACGTAGACAGAAGAGCAGTCACATCCTGACCTTACAACATCCCAAGCGATGCGTGGGTTACTGGGCACATGGAATTAAAGCATTCTGAGCCAACGAAAGCTCTAAGAAGAATATCTATGTGTCAGTTAAGGAAAAGCATTCCCTGAAAAACTTGGCACCATCAAATCCAGGTTGAATACAAGCTCTTTTGCATACAAGCTCTGTCAGTATGAGCCCTTGAAAGGCACCTTGTGGGGCAATGTCAGAGATTTCAAATAAATAAATAAACAAACAAACAAACAAACAAACAAATTCACTCACTTTTAGTAATATAATTTGATTGATTTTCTCCTCTCTGGAATGAAGTTCCAATTGATTTGTCAACAAAGAGGTATCTGCCCCAAACTCCGTACTCAAACTGCCGAGTAGGTAATTGGGCGGACTGGTGTCTTTTATTGCCTTTTCTTCATCCTCTTCTTCCTCTTCTTCCTCTTCATGATGTTTTTTAAGCAAAGTGCCTGAAGACTGGACCTCTATGATTTCCTTCCGAAGCTGGATATAGGGAAGAAGAGATGACACTCAGGTCATGTAGTCAGAATCCCACAAAGGGCGATTTCCAGGTGATTTAATTACTTCAACCACCACCTTCAGAGGTTAAATTGTCTTGCCAACTATTTGGCTCAATGTGATGGGTGCTGAAATGGCGGCAGAGGAGATGAAAGCTTCAGAAGCCGACTCGCTGTAAATCAAGAGAATAAAAGGGGCTCCTGCTAGCACACACTATTTATGTTTTTGTGTCAGGATGATGCCTGCTTGTAAATATTCTCAGTCTCTCCTGGTACTTAAGCTCAAAAAAAGTATCTCCTCGTATTTTATCAAGGAACTTGTTCACGTGGGAGCAGAGAGTGTAAGTTGATTTAAGTATGCCTTCATTTTATGTTTCAGAAAAAGACGGGCTACAAAATTCTGGCCAAAACTAAGTTATGCCAAAGGGACACATTTTACTGCTTTGACGGAGACTGTTGTCTAAGAATTGTAGCTGGGGTTGCTTTTGGACAATCATAAATTCCATCAACAGAGATTCAGTTCATCTTTGGTCAATGACCATATAGCCCCTAACGTAAGGGTGGACAGAGAAGGGATTGGAGAGCCAGACAACCTCTGAGCAGGATGTGAACAGCACCCACATCACATTTTACTAAAGTGAATTCATATACTTGAAGACTAATCAACATATAGGATATAATATTTTTTATTATTTGGATATAGGATTATATATTTATGAGGATACAGTCTATAAACTAGAGATATAAATACACATTATATGCACACGTAATGATTTAATCTTAGCACAGATCCACAAGATGGGGTCTGTCCTAGCTAGGGCTCCTGTTGCTGTGATAAAAACAAACGTAAGTATGGGAGTAAGTTGGCTCACATTTCCCCATCACTGTTCATCATTGAAGGAAGAGTAAGGAAAGAAACTCAAGCAGGGCAGGAACCTGGAGGAGGCAGGAGCTGATGCAGAGAGGCCATGGAGGTAGGGTGGGGTGCTGCTTACTAGTGTGCTCAGCTAGAGCCTCAGGCCACCACCCAGGGATGGCACCACTCACAGTGGGCTGTGCGCTCCCACATCAGTCACTAAATAAGAAAATGTTCTACAGCTGGATGTTAGGGGGGCATTTTCTCATCTGAGGTTCCTTCAACTTGGAAGGCTCTAGCTTGAGTCACGTTGACATTAAACTAGCCAGCTCAGGGATAATAGATGGCATCATATATGTAAACACAAACGCACATGTTTAGAGTGGTACCTTAAGACACTCTGCCTCGGTCTTCTTTTGCTCTATAACTCTCTTCAACTGCTGCAGCTCTTCCTCGGTGCGCGCTTTCATGGGGAAGTTCTCAACCACATAGGGTATGTGAAAGCACTTGGGTGGAAAGCAAGATGACACAAGTTCATTCTCTACCACACTTGTGGGTATCCGGGGAGCTCAGGGGCTGCTTCCTCTCGTTAGACCCAATTTAGAGGTTAATCCACGACGAGTGAAATTGACACCAGAGACCTTTCAAATAAGGCAGTGTAATGCGTTTCTTAGGGGCAGAACCATCGTGCCAGTGAAAGTGTAATGCGGTTCCTATGGGCAGAACCGTTGTGTCAAACAGCAGGCTTTTTTGTGAAGGGGATCTTTCTGGAGCAATGATTCTCAAGAATAACTTTCCCCACATCCTCCCCCTCTCTTGGATTGTTGGGGAGTGTCTAGAGACTTTTTCTATTGCTACGATGCAGTACGAAGATGCCTCTGCTATTATATAGAGGCCAAGGAGGGTGCAAAACATCCATCAGTACCTGGGATAACCCTGGCAACACAGAACCACCCGCCGCCACACGTGCTACCCTAGCTACCCAATCACACAAATGGAAGGTGGCTGTGAACTTTATCATCCAAATGGGGATAGGTAGGGAAGGCATATTTGAAAGACGGGAAAGGCGCTGTTCATAGCTATCTAAGGACAGAAGCGTAGACCGGGATGTTTGTTTACCCTACGCGTACCCTATTCAAAGAGCTAAAAGAATGGCGATTCAGAACACATGTTGGTAAATGGAGGTGTAAATGTGAGCAGTGTTTTGTCGGCCTTTTACTCTGTGTGGTAGGAACATGAGGTAGACAGCCTTTGGGGATGGAAGGCATTAGGGGAAGGATGCGGGGGCATTATAGAGGATGGAGGAAAAGGTACTGAGACAACCTGGAAATACACTGTCTTCGAGCACATGAGACTGAGCAGAGGGACGGATGAACCAAAGGAAGGTGACAGACACCTCTGGTGCAGGGGGTAGCAAGGCCTGCTCGGGATGCTCTGTTGTGTGGATTTTTTTTACTTTTTAAACAGTCATGTGATGAAATCTTTTTTTTTTTTTTTTTTTTTTTTTTTAGTGAAAATTCTCATCAGATGGGATTCTGCGCCTGGGGTTGTGTGTCCATTTATTACCTTCAGGGCTCGGCCCTTCACGGCCATGGAATTCCAGCACTCTTCCCTGATGAGCTCAGTTAAGTAGCTCTTGGCTAAGTTATGCATCTCCACATCTTTCCTTATCTTGGAGAAAGGGAAAAGACAAAAGTGAAAATATGGCCTCCTGGGAAAAAAAGATGTGCTCTCCTCAGCTTATTAACTAGCCAGAGCTGTACACTTAGCAGGAGTGTTCTTAGAGGATTCCCCCACTTGAGCTGGCCCACCCGGCCCCGTTTTGAGAATGCTATGCTTCCTAAGGTTTGGGGCAAGGCTTCCTTCCATTGCCTGCCTTGAAGACTGCTGTATCAGTACAAATGCCTAGAAGGGTGGCCAGACCACACCCGTGAACAAAAGGTAACACAAGCAGCAGGACTGGTCTAGACAGACCCGGGGGGGTCAAGTGCCATGTCTTCCTACGCTCTCTCTGTGTAGACACATGTACACACGCACGTGCATTTGCTAGAGGACAACCTCAAGTGTCACTCCTCAGCATCTCTCACCGTCCTGGGGTTCTGCACACAGGCTAGGTTGCTGGTCTGTTGAGTTTCAGGGCCATTCCTATCTCAGCCTCCCCAGCGCTGGGATTACAGAGATGAGCAGCTACACCCTGTTTTGCTTTGTGTTTAAGTCTTTCCAGTCCCGTCTTCCTGTTTAATCGGAAGGAGACTGGAATCCATTCTTGCGTGTGGTGCCGCAGGATACTCAATGCTACCTTCATTCTTGTCAACACAAATCCCGTGTCTGCAAATTTGTACTCAATTCCTCTATTATTTACGTTTGCAATAAAAAGAATGCCAACTTATCTAGGGAGATAGATTATTTGCTTTTTTAGAATTTATAAGCATATGTGTAACTTCGATTGGCTTTATCTGTGGATCTCTCTTAACAGACAAGCAATGAAGTGTCCCTCTTTAGAGTCTGCCCAAAGCATGGTATGCAAGTGACCCACATCAATCCTTGTTCCTTAGGCTCCTGTCTATCAGCTTCCTTGCAGTTCACCTTGGTGGCAGGGTTACTTACAGACTGGTTAAGATTAGTCTCTCAGACTAATTTCCTCCGCATTCCTTTTTATTTGTTTTGTTTGCTGATCGAATGACTTGGTTTAATTTGCATTTCCTTTCTTTTTTCTTCTGATCCACTGAGTCAATGGCCAATACAGTTGTCCTTGACATAGCAGTTCTCTTGAGTTCTAGTCCTTTGGCCTCTATCCCCCTGCTGACACTGTTTTCCGCTTAGGGTTCTCTGCTGTGGAACCCCAGTGGCTGGGCCGAGAAGGACGCTAGGGTCATTGAGACCCCTGACTCAGATGCCCTGTCTTCTCTCCTGGAATCACATTTTACTCCCAGTGTGCTAAGAGAAGATGGGCTTTATGCAGCCAGCTGTTAGAAGCTTCCTCCAGGAGGGCTAAGTCCAGGGCTGGAATTTACTTCCAAATATCACAGTGCCGGGGAAACTAATCCGGGAAGAGCCTTTCTCAGCATTGTGTTGCTCTGTGTCCCCTGGCAAGCTTGGGGCCTCCCCGAGGGGCTTTCTTACCTTTGCTACCTCCTCCTCACTTTCATCCTGAAGCCTTTCCAGCTCCTCAAGGTCCAGGCAAAATTCCTGCTCATCTAATTTCGCAATTGGGTCCATCTTTTCATTTTCTTCCATCATACTGGTAATCTGTATTTTGGAGAGAGAGAGAGAGAGAGAGAGAGAGAGAGAGAGAGAGAGAGAGAGAGAGAGAGAGAGAGAGGGATGATGGCAGGTAAAGAGCTGAACAACAAAATAGGTGTTGTGTTTCTCTAAACATACTGTGGAATACAGAATTTGATCCTAGGCTTATTGTATTTATTAAAGTTCTAGGTTTGATACTTAGAAATTCAGTCATCAAGTGACAGAAATAGTGGTTTGTCCTTGTGACGGAGCAGGTTCCCCGAGGAGACTAGTCTCAGGGCAAACAGGTCGGGAGGGTCTTGGCTTCCAGAAATGGCTATAGAGAGTTAGGTTGGTTAGGTTAATTGAAGTGGAAAGATTCTCAGTGAAAGTGGGTGGCCCCATCCTCTGGGCGTGGGTCCTGAACTGAATCAAGAGGAAACATTGGGAAACCTAATTACTTATTTATTAAAGGACCCAAGCAGATAAAACTAGCTGGAGTAACACATGGGCTTCCAAGAAAAATGGTGAACTAGAGGGGATTCTTTTTATTGTGGACATAAACCACAGGGGAATTAGGCAAGCATCCATTGTCCACATCTTCCTGACTGCAGACAGCCTGTGACCAGCAGCTTCAAGCTCCTTCCTCCTCAGCTTCCCCCCCAAGTACCTTGAATGGTGAGCACAAACAGACCTGTCCTTAAGTTGCCTTTGTCAGGGTATTTTATCATAGCAACAGAAAAGGACAGTCACAAATGGGCCTTAAAATTCAAATAGCAAAGCAAGTGTCCACACAATTTATATTGAAAAAAGAAGTGTCAAGTTAGACTTACTCTCAAGATCCAAAAACATTCATGAGCCCATAACACTGAGCAGCGCGGCGCTGCCGAGGGGAGTGGCCACTCACAGAACAGTGAGTCCAGAGAGTTCTGGCCCTGGAGAAGCACTGGGCATGCGCGGAGAAGGGAGGGGTGGTATACTCAATTAGAAAAGAGTCCTGGGAAATGGAAGACGTGAGTCACAGCCATCCATAAAAGTGACGAACACAGCAATTGAAGGGAAGGGCGGCACATGCGCAGGCCTGCACTTCGTGGCCCGCTTTCAGAAGGCCTTTAAAATCAGAGACGACGGCAAAAACTGTGAAAGAAGACATTACTATCCTGGGGCATGCCATAGTTTTAGAACACTGCATTTAAAAGGCATATTTAAAAAAAAAAAGTTACAAAGACAGAAACACTTGCCACTGATTGACATATGCATGCATTTATTGCATTTTGTTTTCTTTTTCCTGAGAGGATATGGTCAGGGCGCCGTGGCTTAGGCATCGAGGTCAGAGAACAAGTAGTGGGGGTCCATTCTCTCCTTCTGCCATGTGGGTCCTAGGGATCCAACTCAGGCCATTAGTCTTGTGGTTGTAAGCGCCTTTTCTCACTGAGACATCTTGATGGCCCCTGATTCATACATTTTTGCAGACTTTTTGTAGCTTGAAGTATGTAAGTATCAGTATGAAGTATGAAGTATCAGTTTAAGCATAAGTATCAGTATGAAGTATGAAGTATCAGTTTAAGCAACACGACCTAATGATAAGAACTACCTTCCAGGAGGATGAACAAGAGGAGGCCTACAGTCAGCAGCCATGGGCCTGGCCTGCAGGGCAGGGCTCAGACTGGAGCTGAAGGATTGTCAGCTCTAGAAGGGAGGGGGCATCACTCAAACTGACCTCACGTACTTGATTGCACTGCACTCCGAGAGTCTGAATAGATAACAGATGCACAGAAATGCAAAGGGGGAGTTAGTACATCCTAGGGGGAGAAAAGTAAAAATGATTGTATAATCGTAATATACCACGTGACCAGGCATTGGCAATTTACATGGCTGCAACAGATGAATACTGAATATAGTTTTTTTCAGTGTGCAGGGATGCATATGTAAAAATATCACGAAACAGTAGTATTAGTAGGCCATTTAGAAAGATGGAAGTCAGAGGAGTATGAGCACCATGGTGAAGAGAGGCAGGACAGAGGCTGCTTTTAAACAAACAAAAAGGTCAGTGTATAACTTTGAAGAAAATAAGTACTAAAATACAACATCAGATGGGGCACTTAGGGAAGAAAGTAGAGGGGAGCCCACTGTTTGTTTACTATTGGAGTGTGATATAGCCAAGTTTTGACCCTGTTAGAGCGCCCTGGAACCCTCAGGAATTTATGGTGTGAAACTGAGTAAGATGAAAATGTCTGGATTTTTTTGATGGAAGTCACAGCCATGGCACTTACAATTCTGGAAAGCTCCTTGATTCCTTTTTTGATCTCTCTTCTTTTTTGTGAAAACAGCCTGATTTCATTTTTGATGGCCTGAAATGGAACAAGCACCTCAACTTAATAAGGCAAGAGAAGATGGCGGGGAGAGACGACGAATTGCTGATAGACACACAGGCAGCATGGCTTTAAAACTGAAACACAATATTTGCAAAGTCTATGATCTCAAATATAGGGGTGGGGGGAGCATGGCTTGGGCAGTAAAAACTTGCTACACAACTGTGAGCACCAAGGTTTGGATCCCCAGAAACACACATAAATGTCAGATGGGTGTGACAGCCCATCTGCAGTTCCAGCCTCCCAGCGGGCAGGTCCCCAGAGCAAGCCGGATGGCAGCACCAACCATACTGGTAAGTCTGAGTTTGAATGAGACCCTGCTTCAGTGAGTAAGGTGGAAGAATGACGGAGAACATCCCTGACATCAACTTTGAGGCTTCACAAGAATGCACATATGCTCACAAGCCAACACATGAATATGCATCCAAGGAAAACAGGAAAATAAAATAAACAATTAAATTACATCCCTGGGATACTTCACTTAAATCCAACTGTGTTTGTAAATGACCACCAAAACAACATCAAACTGATGCCCAACATACAAAATAGAAATAAGCAGAGACAATCAAATAGTGACAAAGGAAAACTAATCTAATGTGTTCCTTGGCCTGAACTTGAGTGACACTGGATCCAGGCCTTGCCTTCAGCCTGCTGCTCATCTTTAGAATGTCCTCAGCCTTTCTGTCCCCGACCCACCCCTTTAAGACAACACTCCTCAAAACAAAATGGAGTCTTACGGGTCCTTCTTGACTTTGACTTTCCTGAATACTTTTGTTGGGTTTCAGATTAAGTATAAATATGTATGTATGTATGTATGTACTTATGTGTGTATAATTTTTTTCCTTTTGGTTTTCAGAAACTGGGCTTTTCTGTATAGCCCTGGTCATCCCGGAACTCTCTCTGGCTTAGGTATGTATTTGCATTTAGAAAAGTCATTTGTACAATGCAATGTGTTGTAAAGGGTATCTCACATGACGTTCTAACTTTCCCCATAGGTTTCCATAGAAACAAAATGCAGTATGAACATCACAGAGCATTAATTCAAACCTGCCTCATGCTTTGCAATCACCTTTTCATAGGCTGGGCATGGTGGTGCACACCTTTAGTCCCGGCACTCAGGAGGCAGAGGCAGGCAGATCTTTGAGTTCGTGGCCAGCCTGGTCTACTGAGCGAGTTCCAGGACAGTCAGGGCTACACTGAGAAAACCTGACTCAAATAAACAAGCAAAAATAAAAAATGAATGGATGAATGAATGCATACCTCTTCCCTTCTTTGTTGGATCCAGGAAATTTCCTTGTCAGGACCAAGGACTAATTCCTCTTGTGATGAGTCCAAGCTCACCTTTTTCTGAGAGAGATTAGAAAGGGACACATGGTCTTAAAAGCAGTCAGACTCTTCCTGCCGCACTTCACATGGCTTCACTGACCCCTTCGCACTTGGCTCACTTAGAAATAACCCCAGATGTGCGCCTGCCTAGATGAAGCCTTTAATCCTCGTACCTCTGCCACCGAGGAAATAAAGACGGTTTAGAGACTAATTGTTATGGAAATTACTTTAACTGTGTAGAGGCATGCTGTTTGTTTAATGACGTAAGGATGTGTTACATTTGTGCTGCATTTGCTTATTTACGTAAAGATGCGTTACATTTGTTTCACCTTGCTTGCCTAAGGCACCTGATTGGACTAATAAAAAGCTGAATGGCCAATAGATAGGGAGGAGAAAGGATAGGTGGGGCTGGCGGGCAGAGAGAATAAATAGGGGGAGAAGTCTAAGATCTAGAAGAAGAAGAGAGAAGAGGCCAGGGAGAAAGAGGGGGACATGTCTGGGGTCAGAAGCCAGACAGTTGCCAGCCAGCCATAGAGACAGCAGGAAAGATACACAGAAGAAAGAAAGGCAAAAAGGCCCGGGAATAAAGGTAGAAGAGAGAACCAGGTTCGTTTAAGTGAAAAGAGCTAGCAAGAAACCAGCCTGAGCTAGGCTGAGCATTCATGACTAATAATGTCTCTGGGTCATGATTTGCTGGGTCCCCACACATCATACACCAAGCTCCTTGTCCCTCTGTCCTGTGTTCTCTTGCCCTTCCTCTTTGCAGGGGACACCCTCTTTAAGTCTGATCTTAGCGTATGGAGGGGCTAGTCCACCCAACACTATTGTTATTTCATGAGTTGCCCTTGTTCACGAATCCATTGGTTCGTGTTTGCTTATGTAACCTTTTTTTCTAAATACCGGCAGCCTCACCGGAGTGAAAATTCAGAAAAGACCATCTTCTCCATCATGGTTGTGTCTGTCCTAGACTGACACTTTGTAGGTACCCAATAATTTTTTTTTTGGTTGTTGTTGAATCCTTTCCTATTCCACTGTGATAGTTTTTCTTTTGGGGTGGGTCCATATCTAAAAATGTAACAGGCAGAGGCTATATAAGTTGGAGGCTATATAAGCGAATTCTATGCCAGCCAATGCTGTGCAATGAGACTTTGTCTTAAAAATATAAACACAACAAAAACCAAAACCAACCAACTCATGACTGGCAGTGAAAGTGTAAAAATCACCATTGCTTCAGAAGGCCCGACGTCACGGTGTCAAAGTGAGTGAGGTGTATAGAGTTTAAGAGTGGACAAATGTTTCGGTGGCTTCCCTCACCTAGCTGTGGCGTTTTACATGGGAGTGCATTACAATAAAGTGATTTTTATTTAGTCTTTAAAAGTATTTGTTGAAGAGGGAAATAAATACTGTTTTCTAGTCAGATGCTTCTTCAATCATATGATATAAAGGTAGAGAGACTGTTTTGACCAAACACCAATATCAGCCAAAAAAAAAAAAAAAAAACTTTTTTGATGAAGCCCAGATCTTATAGTTTTAGTGAAATTTTAGATATAATATTTGTGATCATTTTAAGAAAAGTTGAGTTTTTTTTGTCAGATATAGCTTATATTCTAGTTGAAAAATCACCAGGCACCTGGGTAAAAAGAAAAAGCATTAAATATGTGCTTAAAGAAAACTATAAACTGAAAATTCCCATCTTATTTATAAAGAGGGAGAAAGCAAGCTAGCTACATTGGAGGATTCCGTTGACTGTTCATCTTCTTGCTCCGCAGCTTGGGAAACTCTTGGTGTAGCTAAATATTTATTTTCTTTTTTCATTGTGTTTTTCAGAGTGGCCATTAGTTTCTGGTAGTATTCAGAAATCTCATTTACTAAGTTTGTTCCAAGCCGCCTAATGTTGGGGGTGGGGTGTGGGGGAGAGAGAGGGGGGGGAAGAGAGAGAGAGAACACATACTTATCAGTTTAAAATAATCACAAATCAGCAGCGTCACTTCCACAGATAACACTACACACAGATAACTACACACAGAAACATGGGTAAGTTTTCCACGGAGCCCTAAACTTTAGTCATTGGGCCTCTGGTTCTCAGAAGGGGACCCTTTCATGGACTCCTGAGGACACAGGTTCCTGACCCTTCTTGGGTGGTCTCTCCTTCTGTTGTCCTGTACCCTCACCCAAAGGGCCTTTGGCCACTACACGGGAGAGCCACTGCTCTAGCTGAGCCCCCGGAATGCACCAGGCTTCATCACATACACGATCTCGTTATTGGATCTAGCCCTCACAGCCCACCCCAAAAGGTTATTTCCGTGCCACACACCAGGGCATCTCGAACTTCATGCTAACATATGTGGGAGGGCTTGGGGAAAACCTTCCTGGATCTATTGACTCTGCTGGTTAGTTTTCGTTGTCACCTAGGAAAGGGGCCATCAGTTGAAATGCCTCCATTAAACTGGCCTATGAGTATGTATCCGGGGAATTATCTTGATTGCTGATGTAACAGGCCCCAACATACAGTGAGTGATGCCGCCTTGGTAGGTGGGCCTGTGCTGTACACACAGGCCACGGGGAGGCAAGCCAGCAAATGGTGATCCGAGGTTTCTCTGTCAAGCTCCTACCCTGGGTCTTGCCTTGGCTTCCCTCAATGATGGACTACAAATCCGCAAGCTGAAATGAACCATCTCTTTCTGAGTTTCTTCTGGTAACAGAAAAGCAAGCTAGGACAAGTGCTGATGCTCTGAGGCCGGCAGAGGACATGGCACCCAGACACAGATTTCTAACAAGTTCACAGAAGGTATGGACCACCACCCTTGAGTGACACTGTTATAGACAACTTAGAGCAGCGGTTCCGAGCCTTCCTAATGCTGTGACCCTTTAATGCAGTTCCTCATGCTGTGGTGACCCCCAACCACAAGATTATTTCACAACTATTATTATTCCACAACTATAATTTTGCTACTGTTATGAACCACAATGTGAATAATTGGTATACAGGATATCTGATTTGTGACTCCCCCTAAAGGGGTCATGGCCCATGGGTTGAGAACCACAGATTTAGTGGTATCACTGAATGCCCATGTGTCACAAGGCTTATAAGTCTCATAACATGAGTTTGTTTAGTGTGGGAGTTCAGGTGGTCTTCGGTTTCTAAATGTGGCTCCTAAACTTGTTTGCAGACAAGTTTAGGACTCCTAAACAGTGTCGCCTGAGACACTGTTATTCATTGACTGTAAAGGGTATGTTATGACTTATTTACTAAGATGCAAGTTTCTATTTTACTCAGGGTTTTTGTGTATGAAATGGGTGTAATGATGCCATCTTCAAATGGGTCCTTGAAATAAGTGGCTCCCCAAATTCTTATGGTACAAAGTCTCCGTGGTATTGAACGTTTCCACCATGTTACCTAGAAAGGCTGTATTTTAAAAGTACTGTTGCCAACGGGAACTGCACATCAGTAGGTGATGCCCGTCAGTAGCTCCCATAAGACAACATTTAGCCAGGCTGTGGTGGTGCACACCTTTGATCCCAGCACTCTGGAGGCAGAGGCAGGTGGAGCTCTGTGAGATCGAGACCGGACTGGTCTACAAGAGCTAGTTCCAGGACAGCTTCCAAAGCTTCATGGAGAAACCCTGTCTCAAAAAATCAAACCAAACCAAACCAAACCAAACCAAACCAAACGACAGCATTTAAAGTCCAAGCTCTCTTTTGGGTCTCATGTTGCTGACACAGGGTGAGCCAGTTCCCTCTAGAGCACTCTTGCAAATGCAACCAACCAACCCAGAGGCCATACTCCAGACAACTGGGGGGAGGAGGCGCTCACACTTACAGCCATGGTTTTTCCAAGATAGCCTCAGGGGCAAGCTCCTACAACAAGAAGTAGCTCCTACTACTCAGAACTTGATGGCCTCATCCATCCCAGCTCACTGTGTCTTTCTAGGTCCTTCTTTTGGAAGTGGTGCTCTGCCTATGTGTCTTCCTCCGCATCCTTATCCAGCCTGGGGCTTTCCACGTGGTTCCTAAAGCAAGCATGGTGTGCCCTCTCCTCTCAGATCTCTGAGTGTAGCAGTCTATTTCTTCAGATACTGGCTTTATGAATTTTAAACACCATACCGCGTAACATTGCTTACTTCCATTTGAGATAGACAAGGGTGCCGTCATCATTCCCATTCACCAGGATGTGTTGTCCATCCATTGACATCTTCATGTACTGAATCCCATGCCCCTGATGAGAATGACTCCGACATCGAGCAAATGTTTCCTTAATAGTTTCAGGGATAAAATGGAGAAATCATAAATGCACTTTTCCAGCTTTCCCCCCCCAACATAGTCACATATACTGCTTTTGCTTATGGGTAATTTTTTTTTGTGCTTCTAATGACAATTTATCTGGTTCAGAGGTACTTCTTGATAATACACAACACTTAGAACCGCTAGCTCAAGGCAAGATTGATTTATTTCCCCACTACTTTGTGTAATGTGGAAGGACAGGGATCAGAACCAGCGGCTTGAACCACTCTGTCAGTGTACTGCTGAAGGCTGTGGAGTTAGGGGAGGGACCTTCAGTGAGCACAGTTAGGATGCCTCCATGGACCAGGTGTGATCTGTTTGTGTAAAGTGATGAAAAACACACAGAAGGAAGCTGACATGCATGTCGTGGGGCGGGGGCGGGGGGTGGGGGTGCTAATTAAACCGATTAAGTAATTCAAAGAAACACATCACTGATGTGTTTCTCTACAACGGACAACAGTTTAAGCTCTTGTAGTAAAAGCCAGCTGTTTTTTACTGTTTCCCTGGTACTCAAGCCCAACACCTCTCCATGTTCCTTTCTGAATGGACAATACATCCAAACAGTTTGAAATAGCAAGTGAGCCTGGCATGAAAGCTCTTCTGACCCCATGGCTCAGCAGTCCCCTCCAAAGCTATGGATATTATACCACCAAGAGCCTTATATTTATGCAGATATAAATTGTTTCACACAAATTGTAGAATAAAATATGCATATACATTATGCACCTTGCTTTTCTACTTACCAACCAACATTTCTTGAGAATTTTCTGTACCATTACACAAGGCTCTTCCTGTTCTGTCCCAAGGCTGCACTACGGTCCATGTATTGATTTTGTACCATAACTCATTTGTTTACCTAGTCTTCTGTGCATGAAGACTAGGATTTTTTTCTGTCTTTATTGGCCAGGTGTAGCACAAAACATAAAAGACCTAGAGACTGGTATTGGGGTTCAAGTTTCAAGCTCAAGTTCAGAAAAGCAAAGCTGCCAGCCACTAGCTCTTACCTCTACCTCAGCTTAGACCAAAGGGGCCGTCCTCAAACTGCTCCTGACTCAAACTGCTCACTGCTCTCCAGATTCACTCCGACTGCTTTGCTCTCCTCAGTGTGGGTGGAGACTCATTCTCAGACTGAATGCCTCTACCTGTTATAACTCTCTCATCCTGGGATTAAAGGTGTGAGCTCTGATTAGCTCTCTGGTAGCCCAGGGTTGTCTTGGACTCAGAGATCCATCTGCCTTTCCGCTGAGTCCTGGGATTAGAAACTGCACCACCACTGTCCAGTTTCTGTAGCTGCTGGGATTGAAGGTGTGCATCACCATTGCCTGATCTCTATAGCTTGCAGCTGGCTTTGCTTTCTGAATCCTCAAGCAAGCTTTAACAAATCATAAATAATGTATCCCCATAGCCAGGTCCCATGACTAACTCCATCTGTATGGGGTTTTGCCTTACCATGGTACACCATGCTGCAGACATTGCAACAGAGTTTGCGAATCAGTCACTTAGAAACAATCTCCAGGCCTGCAGAGATAGCTCAGGGTGTTAAGTGCTTGCAGTGCACGCTGCTTCACAACCTGAGTTCAAATCCCCTGAACCCTCATAAAGGCCACAGGAAGCCGTGCAAGCATCCCTATCTTAGCATATGCCCACAAAAACTCCAGAAGCTTGTGGGCTAGCTAGCATGGCTTTGGCAGCAGCAAAAGCAGTGTGACGGTTGTCTCCTAAAGGGAAACTTGTCTCTGACCTTCATACCCTGCCATGGCCTTTGCAGGCCTGCACCCCCCAGTGAACATCAACACTCAGGCATCTCACACCAAGGAAAGAGAAAGCCCGGTCCCTAACAGAGCCATGGCTTCCATAGAACCGTATTGAGTTTGTCCGCATTTTTTTCTTCTAAAGAGGAAGTAAAGGAACTGCCATGTGCCCAACCAGGGACACAGGTATCTGTGGACATGTGGGAGAGTGCTGTCACATGGATAGTTATGACATTTCAGGTAGTGGAGGAGAGGAGTGGAGAACTGGGAAAGAATCACTAAGCAATTTAAATCACACAGATTGGCTGCACAATGCAGTCTCAAGCCTAGGAAGCATGGCCGACCTCCTAGTGTTGGTGGACTCAGACAAGGGTCTCCCTGACCCCTTCTGCTCTTTCAGAACTTTTCAAGGGCAGGGGAAGGTAGTGACAATAAGTCAAGGTCCTCCAGGCCAGAGTGTGTGTGTGTGGGGGGAGGAGGGGCACATCTGTAGTGTGTGGGGGGGAGGAGCACATCTGTGCGTGTGGGGGCAGGAGCACATCTGTAGTGTGTGGAGGGGGCAGGAGCATATCTGTAGTGTGTGTGGGGGGGCAGGAGCACATCTGTAGTGTGTGGGGGGGCAGGAGCACATCTGTAGTATGGGGGGCAGGAGCACATCTGTAGTGGGGGGGCAGGAGCACATCTGTAGTGTGTGTGTGGGGCAGGAGCACATCTGTAGTGTGTGTGGGGGGCAGGAGCACATCTGTAGTGTGTGTGTGGGGCAGGAGCACATCTGTAGTGTGTGTGTGGGGGCAGGAGCACATCTGTAGTGTGTGTGGGGGGGCAGGAGCACATCTGTAGTATGGGGGGGCAGGAGCACATCTGTAGTGGGGGGGGCAGGAGCACATCTGTAGTGCCCTGTCCGTGCTCTCTGTGTGCACATCTCTTGTAACAGCTGGGGTTTCCTCCTTTAAAGTGGCAGGCTGGCGGGGGAGAATGTTAGCAGTGGTTAACATACATGCCCAATGAGAAAGAAAAACAGAGAAATGGGGTCACTTTTCCTAAGGAAGTTGATTTCTCCTCTGGGGGCTTTGTTCTTGCCTGAAATCCGCGTGCACACCCCACACTGTGAACATTGTTCCTGTTTAATTACGGGCATGTGTGAGTATGTGCCCGGAGAGCAGCTGCGTAGAGGCCAGGGCATAGGATACCCCTGAGACAGAGTTACAGGCAGCTGTGAACCACTCAGCCCAGCTGTTGGAACCACACTTGAGGCCTCTGTAGGAGTAAAGAGAGCCCTTAGCAAACCAGCAGCATCTCTCTGGCCCCTGCTCCATATATTTTTATATAAATTTTAAAAGATTTGTCTTTGTTCTATGTGTCTGAGTGTTTTGTCTACATGTATGTATGTGTGCCATATGTGTGTGTGGTGCCCACGGAAGCCAGAAGAGGGTACTGGATCCCTTGGAGCTGATTATGAGCCACTGAGTGGGTGCTGGAAACTGAACCTGAGTGCTTTGCAAGGCC
This sequence comes from Cricetiscus sungorus, assembly GCA_030556225.1. Lineage (NCBI taxonomy): Eukaryota > Metazoa > Chordata > Mammalia > Rodentia > Cricetidae > Cricetiscus > Cricetiscus sungorus. Next base: position 143,639,807 of record JANBXA010000007.1, read on the forward strand.
AATAGATGCCCTTAACCACTGAGCCTTCTCTAACACACACCCCTCCCCCCACTCCCTGAACAGAGATTCTTTTTAAAATTTACCAGACTGAAAATGTCTCGGACACAGAGGTATCCACACTTGGCTATTGTCAGGAGCCATAGTCCATGTGAAGACAAATAGAGCATCCCAGATCCATACTGTTTGCTTAGGACTTTTTGGTGTGGCTTAAGCACGTAGACATCGGTGTGAGTCTGCCAATCAAAGCAGAGGACAACATTGTGGAGAAGATGAGGCCAGTGGCAACTTTGGTTTTGCAGGTGTAAGTTACAAGATTGATCAGGTTCAAGTCCCAGAGTGCTTTCCTTGGAAATGAACCTGTACAGGACAGAGTAGGCACCCGTGTTTACACCGTGCATTAACTATATCTCTACAAATAAAAGCTGGGTTTGCCAGCCAAGGAGCAATTTGTTTGTTTGTTTGTTTGTTTTGGTGCTGGGATCACACTCAGGCTCCTGTGCGTAATAAACAAATACTCTTGAGCACAGATCTACATTCCAGCCCAGGAATAGCCTCTTTATATGTAATTCCGCCATTAAGGATCCAAGCCTACCCTCAGGGTCTGTGTTTTCAGCCATCATTTTTATATGCCATCATGCACAAATCAAAATACAAGTCGTCCATGTCCTCACTACGTGTCCCATGCATCCCCTTCTCCACACCGCAGACATGACCTTCCTTTTGTCTGACGTGTCCTTCTCAACTCCATCCCGCCAATCCTATTCCTCTTTCCTGTGCCTGCCCTCCTTCCTCAGGGCGTTATTTTCCCGTGTCCAAATCGGACTCATCCTGCTTCTTCTGCTTCTCCTACAACAGTTCTCTTGAGTCTCCGTTACCAAAGTCCATCTCTTCTTTTTCTCTATGTCTATGCCTAACACCAGCTGCACCGAGAGAGAAGAACTGGGAGGAGGTAACAGTAAGTTAGAGAAGCATGGTGGGGTCCAGTCTCCTCCCATCCACCTGAAGGCAGGCCTCAGCGGAATGCCAGGAGGCCAAAGGCAGCAAGCGAGACACCGGGCTGCTCTGAGCGGCAGGGCGCGCCCCAGAATGCAAGAAGTTTGAAGAGAGGAAGCGCCACGACAGAAAAATAGTTTAATTATTTTGTGCAGTTTTACTTAGGGCCCGGGTATAAAGTTTTACTGAAAATTAGCTACCTCACAGCCACTGGTCTCTATGGGACAGATCTAATGCCAGATGGCTTTTAAGGCACTAAACAAATACTTTATCACCTACATGTTTATCTGACAAGAATGCTGTCTGTGGCCTAAGTGTGAGGTCACTCAGTTGTACCCATGATGGGTTAACCAGTGACTCCCGTGCCTCTGACTGAAGGCAACGCTGCTTTTATAATAAAGCCGTCTGCTGCTTGAATTAGTCGGCCGAGGCAGCCAAGAGGATGTTGTCTGATTAGTAAACATCAGTCTGGATCACTGGAATCTAGCATACCTTCTCGGGAAGCACATAGCTACAGATGTATGGCACCTGGCTGCAGAAGCCGTAGATCGTGTCGCTTTCAAAGCCCAGCACAGCGGAGGACAGAGCGTGTTCCACCTCGTACAGGAATTTGCGGATGAATTTATTCTTCAGTCTTCCTCGTTCATCAGAAAATCTATCAGAAACTAAGACGGGGAAAAGAGCAGAGCTCACATGCACCAAGAGTTCACTCGGGCAATCAGTAGGCACACTTACAGAATGCAAAATGAAAATGTAAACAGTTGATAATAGGACAGAGGCTAAAAAAAAATGTTAAAACAATTTACCTCAACCAGAGATACTTAACACTGATAGTCAGGAAACTATATTTCATAGCCTTTAATTTCATAAACTAGCTTAAAGATTAACATTAAAATAAACATGGCAATATCAAGATTCTTTTTCCCCTTGAGTTTTTTTTTTTTTTTTTTTTTTTTTTTTTGGTAAATGTGTTAACTGGCCTCAAACTTGCAACAATCCTCCTGCCTCAACCTCCTGTGTGATGAGATTACAGGCCTTTTCCTTCCTTCCTTCCTTCTTTCTTTCCTTCCTTCCTTCCTTCCTTCCTTCCTCCCTCTCTCCTTCCCTCTCTCCCTTCCTCCCTTCCTCCCTTCCTCCCTTCCTCCCTTCCTCCCTCCCTCTTTCCTTCTTCCCCTCTTCCCTTTTTATTTGAGAGAGCATCTAACTATGTGCTTTGGTTAGTCTAGAATTTGCATATAGAGCAGGCCGACTTGGAATTCACAGAGATCTGCCTTGCCCTGCCTCCAAGGAGCTGGCTTCTTTATTTTTTAGATTCTTAGTTAAGACAGAAAAGAAATTAGAGGATTTTTTTCTTGTTTTCTGTAATTCTATATTTGTAAAATATCTAGCTAGATAGATTTGTCAAGTAGGACAAAAAGAGTACCCGGTTTTATGATTCCATGTAGCCACACTGTAAAACATCTGAATTTAACTGTGAATATTTAAAACTGCAGAATAAGAGCCTTCAAAAAAGGACTTGGCATGGCACCTGAGCTTGTTTCTTTTCTCTTATTAAAAAAAAAAAAAAGTCAAATGAACAATTCTGAGTTCTGAGGCATGGAGAAAAGTCCATATGTCACACTGCTTAACACCTCCCTTCCCTGCCTCCAGCATTCACTTTTTGATGGTTTGTTTTTGGAGAGTTGAGATAGGGTTCCTGTGTGTAACAGTCCTGACTGTCCTAGAACTCACTCTGTAGACCAGGCTGGCCTCGAACTCACAGAGATCTGCCTGCCTCTGCCTCCCGAGTGCTGGGATTGCTTGCAGAGGGCAGCAACTTCTCCATCTCTTTGCCAGAAGAATACCAAACCAAAAGAAACTAAAAACTAACTACTGCAACTCATCTGGGCCAGGAGGGAGGGCCTTGTCCATCACCTTGTGCTAACATGATGGGCAGGGTGAAGTGTTCCAGCTTGCTTCTTCCCGATTCAGGGAGTGCGGACAGCACCAGCACTTCCACCACGTCCGATGCTGGGAGGGACACTGTGGACATCTGCAGGATGTCTTTGCCTGTCTCTGAAAGGGAATGCGCCATCGGCTGAGTTCACAGAAGTTCACAGAACCTTGTGTCATTCTAATTAAGGTTCTACGTTCCCTGATTCTCAACATGGTCTTTTGTTGATATTTTACACACACACACACACACACACACACACACACACACACCAAGTTGTGTTTCTGTGTGTCAAAATAGAGACACTGTTCTCAGTCTCCAGTAGCAAATTTAATTATCTGATTTTTACGATGGGACATTTCGGATGGACTGATAGGATATTTTTCTGCTTAGATGTCTGAATTGCCTTTTCCAGCCATGTGGGTTTACTCCTGCTTATGTCTACCAGGGGTGCCTTCTTGAGTCTGCCATCTTTGTCCCCTCTGTACCCCGTGTGCTCATGTCCTGGCTCTCTGAGCAGCTGTGCCAGCCAGTTCCAGGGCTCTTACACTGGGCAGCCTCACACACTGGTGCTCTCGGCATCGTGACTGATGTAGTGGAAATGCGCCTGGTTCTGGGTTTGGTCCTTGGGGAAATCCTGCTCGACGGCCTGTGCCACGCCACATTTACCTCTCACCCGACACTGCATAGTACCGCCAATTTCTTCCTCCTCACAAGGCGCTCAACAATAGGGCTTCTACCTTCCATAACTAGGAAGACTGCAAACGTCTCAGAAAATTGCATTGCAGTGACCTCATCCTGGGTCTTACTTTCTCTTCCTCTTATCTTTTCTTATTTATTCCCATCATCTCCCTTCATTTCCTGGCATTGCTGTGACGCAAGGGTCAGCCTCGGGTCCCATCTGTGGTTTTGAGCCCATTAAGACAACACACCTCGGCCCATTACTGCTTCTCGGCTCCTTGTGTTCTCTTCATGCCTTCTGCTTTCCTGGGTCTTGACAGTTGCCACACGAGCCTTCAGTCCCTGGAAACTTACTGCACCATCTTACCATGTACTGAGTCCACTTTCTCACCTGTCCCCTCCATGACCCATCCATCTGTGCTCTCTCAGGAGCACCAGCTGCCTGAGCAACACACAGGGACTCCTGGCCCTGCCTAACCCACACCTGTCTGAACTTTCACCCATTCTGTCTTCCTTGAGCTGTTTCTGGAAAGGCCGGTGCAGGTCCCTCTCTACTCGGAACACCCTGGGGCTTCTCACTGCTTCATACTCTGCTTGCTGTTTCAGTGAGAGGTGAGGAGGATTTCTGTTGGATTCTCAGCTTTTCCTGTCCTTATAATATCAACATGTTTAGGTACTTCACTAATTCATTCAGTAGCTGATATAACATTTTTAGCATCAATCACATACCAGGCAACTCTAATAATCCAAATTTCTCTAAATATAATATGGGAATTTAACTTATATTTAAAGTCTTCTTCGGAAAAATGACAGATGTAATTGTTTTTGCCATAATTCAAATTTTTAACTTAAATTCTTTGTCATAAAGTGATCTAAAAAAAAAAACCAATAAATTCGCTGTAGCATACCAGTGTATCCGAAAATATGAAATGATCTTGAGGGTCTGGCATCAATAACAAAGACGTTTCCATCTTCTGTACCGACTAACAGAAAAATTCCCCGCTGGTCGTAACTAGGAGAGAAGAAATCGAATGTCTAGATTGCTCGGTGCTAAGTGAGCTTGCAGGGTGCTTGATCACAGAAACACATTCTAAAGCAGCTAGGCTCACATCAAGTGGCATTTACTTATGTACTCCTTTATTTTCCTTTATTTTGCGGTGCTGGGGCAGAACTGAGGGCCTTTTGCACGCAAGGCCTCCAGTTTACAATCAGGCTGCGTCTGCACCCATAGGGCTTGTGATGTTAAAATAGTCTCTGACTTTATGAAAATCTACATCTACATGTTGAGTAGTCATTCTTCTCTGAGCCAATGCTACCCCCCAAATTTAACTTACACATATATAATCAAGAAGACTGAGGAGGGCTGGAGATGTTGCTCAGTGGTAGAGGGCTTGACTAGCATCCGTGAGGCTTGGGGTTCAGTCCTCAGCACAGAAAAAAAGAAAAGGAGAAAAACCCAACATCCAGCCAACCAGAAAATGCTCAAGAAAGACAGGCAGATGTTTCATGGTAAATTGGTGGAATGCATTGGCAGAGGTTTACCTGTGATGGGTGTGACATTTCAGTACCTTACAACTGCCAACCTTACACAGTGAGACATTCCTACAAGTTCCCCCAAACAGGAAAGAACAGAATATGAATCGGGAGTGGGGTGGTGTCTGGGAAATGGTGGCCACAAAAGAAGATATAATTCAGAAAAGCAGGAAACAAAGAGGGAAGTCACTCCAGTCTCCTCTGTGCTGGAGCCCACAGATCAACAGGGACAGTTGAGACATCATGAATAAATTGGTTTAATCTCAGAGATACAAGATATATCCAACATATGCAAAATGTCATAGGCAAAACAATACAAAATAGACTTAAGAGTAGAAATCACCTAATTATCTCAATGGACAGAGAAAAGGCTTTGATGAAATTCAATGTCCCTTCATAATAAAAGTTCTAAAAAAAAAACTCCAAGGAACTCAAGGAACATGTATGTGTATAACAAAGACTACATATGACAAACTCATGGTCCAAATTCTAAAATTTGGAGAACATTGAAAACATTTCTACTAATACTTGGAAAGCAAAAAGGATGCCAACTCCCTCCACTCTATTTAATGCAATGCCAAAAGTCATTAGGACAGTAAGACAAGAGAATAAAATGGATACAAATAAGAGGCAAACTAGTCAAAATACCCTATTTGCAAGTCACGGAATACCATATTCAAAGACTCTATGGACTTTACCAGAAAACTCTTTGATTAGATAACACTTATAACTAAGTAACAATACAAAATCTACAAACAAAAGCCAGTAGCTTTCATGTATACCAATAAAAAAAAGTGCTGAAAAAGACATTTGGAAAAATATCCCATTAATAACAGATTATTTTTTTTAAAAAAAAAAAAAGCTAGAAACAAGCATCATTGCAAGACCTCTGCAATGAGACTTTACACACACTGGAGAAGGAAGTTGGACACGTTAGAAGATGGAAGACCTTCTGTGTTCATGGATTGGCAGGGTTAGTGTGTGTGACAAGGTCTCTATTACCCAACGTGGTCTTCAGCTACGACACAATCCTCATCAAAATCTGTGATTTTCTCCACAGGACTAGAAAAAATAATATTACAATTCACATAAAAACATGAAAGATCCCTGGATACGAACAGCCATTTTCAAATACATGTTTGACAAAGTATTCCACGTTCTTAGATATCAGGGAAATGCAATGAAGACTTCTCTGAGACTCTACCTCTTCCCAATTGGTATGGCTAGCATCAAGAGAACAAATGACAACAAATAGAAGTAAAGACACAGGGAAAGAGGAACTCTTATTTGCTGGGGGTGGGGCTCTAAACTTGTGTAGCTGTTATGGGAATAAGTACAGAGGTTTCTCAAAAGCCTAAAAGTTGACATAATACATGACGTAGTCTTGTGTAGCATTTTCCCTAGAGATTAACACCTTTCATCTTGAAGGGAAACATCTAAAAAGCCTGGTATGGAAGGGGGTGTTTGAGTGTGTGAAATAACACCATATTTTAGATTGGATGTTTCCAGGAAGGTGAACCAGGGTGTTCTTAGGGAGGGTGAAACTTTCTATGTTGCAGCAAAATTTGTTAGCCTCAGGCAGTAAGCAACTCAAAACAGCTTCAGGAAGTCCCGGAAACTGATTGGGTTCACTTGTCCCTCCCTTCCAAAGCACAGAGAGTAGTGAGTCCTGCTGAGAGACTGACCCACAGGAGGCTCAGCCCAGCCCCAGCAGCCTGAAGGAAACACAGTGCCCAGTGACGCTGCCTGAAGAGCTCAGACAAACTGAGCCACCGGCAAAGGACATTCTTCACCCTGTTGAGCATCCTACAAGCTGGGCAGCGTGCTCCAGGGTTCCACCTTTTATGAGCTTTGGTGATGCACTTGTCTTTGAGTCCTCTCTGCTTCTGAGAAGCAGCCCTCATCCATAGCCCTTGAAGGAACTCTGCTGGTTGGGTTTTTGTTTGGTCAACCTGGTGCGAGTCAGGGTCATCTGCGAAGAGAGAGCTTCAGCTGAGAAAATGACAGCTTCAGACTGGCCTGCAGGTAAGTCTGTGGGGGGATTTTCTTGATTAATGGCTTGTGTGGGAGGATCAAACCCACTTTGGGTGCTGTGAGCTCTGGGCACAAGGTTCAAGGCTGTATATGAAAGCTGACTGAGTAAGCTGGTAAGCAGCATTTCTCCTCCGCCTCTGCTTCAGCTCCTGGTGCTTCCTGCTCTGACTTCCCTTCATGATAGACTCTAATCTTTAAGACGAAATAAACCATTTCTCACCCCATCCCTCTCCTGTAAAAATAAAGCCAACCAATAACCAAGTAAATGACAACTCATGCTTGTGAAGATGCAGAGTAAGGAGAAGCCTCGTGCATTGCTGGTGGGAGTATAAACTTTACAGCCACTGTGGAAATCAGTGTGGTGGTTCCACAGGGAGCTGGGAATAGATGTACCTCAATGTCCAGCTATACCACTCTTGGCTCTTGGGCATATACACAAAGGACACATTATCCTACCACAGTGACACTGGCTCATCCATGTCCATTGCTACTCTATACATAATAGCAAGAAATTGGAAACAGTCTAGACTGAATGGATAAAGAAAATGTGGCATGCTGCATGGAGGCCTTAACTGGGGCACGTTGCATTCCCCATCCCACCTACGAAAACCTCAGATACCTGGGGGCAGCCCCAAACCATCCAGAAACACATTTGCCACCATGGGAGCCTTGGCCCCGCCCACACTGGGAGAGGAAGAACAACCATCTGTATCTTATCACATCATCATGGTTTAATGTTAGAATTCAACAACAGCACAAACTGCAGGGAGCCTACGAACTCATGGAAACTGAACAATGCTCAATTGCACCAACCCTGGGTCAAGGAAGAAATAACGAAAGAAATTAAAGACTTCCCAGAATTCAATGAAAACAAACACACAACATACCCAAACTTATGGGACTCTTTGAAAGCAGTGCTGAGGAGAGTTCATAGCACCGAGTGCCGACGTAAAGAAACTGGAGAATAGTCACAGTAGAGAATTAACATCACACCTGAAACCTCTAGAACAAAAAGGAGCAAACTCACCCAGGAGAAGTAGATGCCAGGAAATAATCAAATTGAGGGCTGAAATCAATAAGTAGAAACAAAGAAAATTATTTAAAAAATTAATGAAACAAAGAGTTGGATCTTTGAGGATATCAACAAGATAGACAAACCTTTATCCAAACTAACCAAAAGGCAGAGAGAGAATATCCAAATTAACAAAATCAGGAATGAAAAGGGGGACATAGACATAACAACAGACACTGAAGAAATCCAGAGAATGATCAGGTCATACTTTGAAAACCTATACTCCACAAAATTCAAAAATTTAAAAGAAATGGACAATTTTCTGGATAGGTATCACATACAAAAAATAAATTAAGAACAGAAATAGAAGCAGTCATCAAAAGCCTCCCAACCAAAGAAAGCCCAGGGCCAAATGGTTTCATTGCAGAATTTTATCAGAAATTCAAAGAAGAGCTAATACCAATACTCCTCAAAGGGTTCCATACAATAGAAGCAGAAGGGCCATTGCCAAACTCTTTTTATGAAGCTACAATTACCTTGGTTCCCAAACCACACAAACACACAACTAAGAAAGAGAACCATAGACCAATCTTCCTCATGAACACTAATGCAAAAATACTCTATAAAACACTGGTAAACTGAATCCAAGAACACATCAGAAAAATCATCCACCTTTATCAAATAGGTTTCATCCCAGAGATGCAGGGATGGTTCAATATACGAAAATCTGTCAACATAATCCACCATATAGACTAACTGGAAAGAAAAGATCTCATTAGATGCTGAAAAACCTTTGATAAAATCCAGCAACCCTTCGTGATAAAGGTCTTGGAGAGATCAGGGATGCAAGGAGCATACCTAAACATAATAAAGGCAATATACAGCAAACCAACAGCCAACAACAAAGTAAATGGAGAGAAACGCAATGTGCTTCTTCTAAAATCAGGAACAAGACAAGGCTGTCCACTCTCTCCATATCTCTTCAATATTGTACCTGAAGTTCTAGGGAGAGCAACAAGAAACAAAAGGAGATCAAGGGGAGGCAAATTGGAAAGGAAGAAGTCAAACTTTCACTATTTGCAGATGATAAGATAGTTTACAGAAGTGACCTGGAAAGCTCCATCAGGGAACTCCTACAGCTGACAAACACCGTCAGTAATGTGGCAGGATATAAGATTAACTCAAAAAAAAAAAATCAGTAGCCCTCCTATATACAGATGACAAAAGAGCCGAGAAAGAAATCAGAGAAACATCACCGTTCACAATATTCACAGACAACATAAAGTATCTTGGGATAACTCTAATCAAACAAGTGAAAGGCTTGTATGACAAGAACTTTAAGTCTTTAAAGAAAGAAATTAAAGAAGTAACAAAGTATGAAAATGTTATCACAAAACTTATTACTTTCTATAGTAATTAGTAGAAATATCTTTGAGAATATTGCTTCAAAGGATTTGAAATAATATAAATTTCCATCGTTATAATAAAATGATGAAGTGTGTATAATGGTGTTCCATGCCACCATACAGAACGTGGATGTTGAACATTCTCCAGTAGGACTGGGAGATCAGTTAATAAAGTGCTTGTCCCTCAAGCATGAGAGGACCACAGTTTGAGAACCTGCCTGAAAAAAGAAGAGCTAAGCCACAGTGGCCTCTGTGCCTGATCTCAGGTGGAGACAACATCTCTGGGCCACACTGGCCAACCCACCTAGCCTAGCCCAATCAGTGAGTTCCAGGCCCACTGAGAGGACCCATCCCCACAAAAACAAGGCCGCTGGCATCTGGGGAAATACACATTCACCTCACAAGAGCGTGCGCACGCACACACACAACACACACACACACACACACACACACACACACACACACACACAGCCTCACACAAGAACGCACACTCCAGCCTCTCTCATTCTCTGAAGACCATGTAAGTGAAAATAAATACTGGTATTTTGTTTATTTATGGATAAAAATTGTCTTTAGGAAGTGACGCTGGGAACGGGTAATAGGCTGCTTCCAGGTGGGAGCTGTGTGTGTGAGACTTTCTACTCTGTGCTCCTTTGTACTTTTTGAATGCCGAACCGAGTGAATGTTCAAAATAAATGAAATGTGTAAAACTGAAAAACCAAGCCTGGCCGGATGACAGCCTGGCCCGAGTAGGAGAAACTTACATCAAGATCTTCACCAGGGACTCGGAGAGGAAGACACTGCTAATCACCCGAGGGGACTCCATGCTGTGGATGTCCAGGAAGTACAGGTAGCCATCGGCTGTCCCCACGACGGCTGATGAGGAGGAAGGGCAGCATGCTAGAGTGGTTGCCTGTTTAAGATAAAGCCCAGAGAAAGAGACCTGCTGCATACACAAGAAACCCATGGGGCTGGGCATGGAGCTCAGGGCTGTCCAGCTTGCACTTAGCATGCTCCAGGCCCACCATCTCATCCTCTGCCCAACCCCCACCCCACCTCAAATGCTTAGAATTTTTGAAAAGCCTACAAGCTTGTTATGGTACATATTTCTTTTCAGAAAGTCTGAATCGGACCAGTTGCATAAGCAACCACAGGAGTATCTCTGTGTTATTTTATGCTAAAACTAGAATGATAGAATTTCCTAAAGAGGCATGGATGAAAACTCAGCTGTAGTGTCACAGGGAAACATGGGTCCCTTGTGCCACAGGGAAACATGGGGTCCCTCATGTCACAGAGAAACATGCTGTCTGCTTACAATTCTAAGTCTCATATACAAAAGGATGCAGAATCAGACTTAGGTAGAAACCCAAGGACATTTTTATTGGGGTCCGAGAAAGAAAAAAAAAAAAAAAAAGAGGGCAAAACAGATGGAGATTTGTCTACTGTTGTGAGGACAATGACAAGTAAGACTGGGCTGGTGACAGTGTCCAGATGAGCACTCAAGGCTCTGACTCTCAGAACAGGGCATTCTTCTAACCAAGTGGACCGTTTGGGTTTTGTTTGTTTTTGTTTGTTTTTGCATGAATTTGTGAGTGCAGTGTGCATGCCTGTGTGAGTGTCCACATATATGTGTACATGTGTGCAATTATAGGCCAAAGATGATCACCAGCGATCTTCCCTGATTGATCTCCACCTTACATACCGAGGCAGGGTCTCTTGCTTGAACCCAAAGCTTGCTGAGCCAGCTGGTCCAGCCACACGCTTGCTCCACCAAAGCCTGTTTCTGCCTCCCACACACTGGGAACACAGGTGGCCATGATGCCTGCACAGCACTTACATAGGTGCTGGAGATCCCGGTCCCTATGCCCACACAACAGGCATTTTAGCCACCGTGCCTTCCTCCCTTCCCCAGCATGTGCCTGTGCCTGGCTCCCTTTCGAAGGAGGGGAGAGAGAGAGAGAGAGAGAGAGAGAGAGAGAGAGAGAGAGAGAGAGAGAGAGAGAGAGAGAGAGAGAGATACTCCTCAAATTACCTATATATATGAAATTCTCCTATATTCTAGAGCTATAGTGAGCTACTTTAAATAGCAATAGCCAAGGGACTCGTGTCCTCTCACAGGTGACAAGGAAAGCTTCTGCAATGTGGGTGCTGGGCTGGGCTCCTTGAGAATCACAGCTTAAAGTGTTCCCAGGGAAACAGCTGCAGCAGAAGCAGAGTATTTGGCTTCAGCATCACTGGGTTTGTTCAATGATCATTTCTCTGTAGTGCAGTGGGATCTACCATAAAGAAAGACCCCTGGCTCCCAAGCAGAGGCTGACCTACAGCCATGTAGCAGGCCTGGCTTGGTGGCTAAGACCTTCTGAGGGTGGCTGTATTCTGCCTTGTCCAAGAGGAGCAAGGTGAATCCTGGTTATACAGCCTCCTGGGTTAGGGGGATGGATTGTTATATGTTCCTTCTTGTCTGCAGAGATGGATGTGGAAGTCTCTTTAGTTCTAGAAGTTCTCATAGAAACTGATACTCACAAGCTTTTGTCACACAGATTATGAAGTGTTCTATATTTCATGGCTTTGTAGACAAGAGCTTTTATTGCTACATTTCTGGGAAGAGAGGCGGTTTTTTTTTTTTTTTTTTTTTTGTAACTTGTAACATATGGCATGATACTTAGTATCATGTTCTATATAATTTATTGGTACCTTTTATAATTGACATTTTTAATTTTGTAGGAGAAAAGGGCTGGAATTACCTTGCTTTCTAAGCTGTAATGGGAAAAAATAGGTCTTTACATTTTTTATAATATTTCTATGCAAAATGTACTTTGAATTGTGCAGAAGTGATGGCATGTTGAGGAATGTGTCATGCGTGAATGATAGCTAGCACCTATGTGTCTTCCTTCTATAAAAACCTGAGAAATCCCTCCCATCATTTCCAGGGCTGGGTGGAATAAATGTGACCCTGTGTCAGGGCTGTACTCATGTTGATTTCACAGGGATTACTCTCTTAGACGAGACTCTTCAAGACCTTCAGAGAGGGGGAACTTCTGCTGTGTCTCCACCCTTCTCCTACAGGATGGTTCCCTTCTCCGATACTGTGATTGGAGGTTCACACTGTGCAAGGTGGGTATGATTGTATCAGGGCTTCTTAAACTCTAACTCTCTGTGGGTGCAACAATGTAGCATCGAGGATTTCCACAGACCACTGGGATGTGAAATAGAAATGTGAGGGGAGTTAGAATAAGTATTTTAAACACTGACTTTTATCAGGTACACTTACTTGAGTTCCCAGCAAAACCCTGCCGATACAAGTGCAATCCTCTATCAACAAAATAGCAATTTCCCCTGTATTTGTGAGTGTCTGCAAGAGAAAGAAAGGTAATACTGAATGGACTGTTAGCACATGCTAATTATCTAGTATGTTAACCTGGGGGGCCAGTTAAAGCTTCACTGTTTGTATAGGTTATTAATTATTTATAAATTCAACCTCAATTATTATTTTCTTAAGAAACGTTAACTATTACCCTTTTTTTTATCCCGCCCCCCCCACTCTTCCCTTCCCCCTTTCTTAGCCTCCCTGAAACAAGGTTTCATATATAACCCAGGCTAGGCTTGAACTCCCAGTCACCCTGTAAAATATTCCTTTACACTGTGAGAATATATGTCACTGTGATTCGTTTATTAAGGAAGCTGACTGGCCAATAGCTAGACAGGATAAGGTTAGGTGGAAGAGCCAAACTAAGACAACGCCGTGGAGAAGAGGGGCAGAGTCTTGGGGTCAGAAGGAGGAGCCATGAAATGCAGGGCAAGTGGATGGGAAGTACAAGCCTCAGGGCAGCACATAGATTAATAGGAATGGGTCAATTTAACTTATAAGAGCTAGCTGAAAACAAGTCTAAGCTATTGGCCAAGCATTTATAATTAGTATTAGGTCTCTGTGTGGTTATTTGGGAGTGGGCTGGTGGGCCGGAAAAACTCCACTTACATCCATCCACCTGCCTCCTTCCCACATGCTTGAATTACAGGCACAACCTATTATACTCGGCTCCTTTTATGTTCTTAAAACAATTATCTTCAGCACTTGGGAGGCAAAAGGAGGTGAATCTCTGTGAATTTGAGGCCAGCCTGATTTATATAATGATTTTCCCACCAGTCAGGGTTACGAAGTAAAGATACATTCAGTGGGTAAAGACACTTGCTACGGAGCCTGATGGACCTGAATTTGATCCAGGGACCCACGTGGTGAATGGAGAGAATCAACTCCCACAAATTGTCCTCTGAACTCTCATGTGAGGGCACGCGCGTGTACACACACACACACAGTCACAGTCACACACACACACACATACACACACACGCAAAACACACACACACAGAAAACACACACACACACAAAACACACACACACACACAACACACACACATACACACACACACAAAACACACACACACACACAAAACACACACACAAAACACACACACACACAAAACACACACACACACAAAACACACACACACACAAAACACACACATACACACACACACAAAACACACACACATACACACACACACAAAAACACACACACAAAACACACACACAAAACACACACACACACAAAACACACACACACACAAAACACACACACACACAAAACACACACATACACACACACACAAAACACACACACACACACAAAACACACACACAAAACACACACACACACAACACACACACACACAACACACATACACACACATAAAACACACACACACACAGCTGTCATTCTGTAAATATGTTTCTCTTATTGGTTAATGAATAAAGCACTGTTGGCCAATAGGAAAGCAAGATAGGTGGGACTAGGAGACAAGGAGGAGAGAGGAAGTGGTAGGGAAGAGTTTCAAGATGGAGGACTACAGGGTAGAACGTCAGTCCCTCTCTCGGGTAAGATAAGACCGTGTGGAAGTACTTAGATTAATAGAAATGGGTTAATCATTAAGACAGAGCTGCCGATAAGAAACTAGTAACTGGCCAACAGCATTATATCAAATACAGAATCTCTGTGTGTTATTTGGGGCTGGCGTGGTGGGATCAGACCAGCCCGTAGGAAAAAAACCTTACTCATAACAAAAAATAATAAAAATGTAAGAAATAAAACAAGTCATCCTTTAAATTTTTATTGATTCTTTAAGAATTTCACACCGTGCACCCTAATCCTGCTCATTTTATAGTCTCTTCATATCTACCCCTCACCCTATAGCATCCCCCCAAAATAAAACTTTAAAAAATATTAATTAAAACCAAAGCACCAAACCGAACAAACAATAACAACCCCACTTCACTCCTCCATTCTTCCTGCCTCTCCAACGCCTGCTTGCTCGTCTTGAAGGCGCTGGGAGCTGAACCATGCAACAGAGCCTTTTGTCCAATCAGCTTTACTTGCAAATGTTCATTGTGATGGGTTGTTAGTGCGGTTCAAGGCCTCTGGCTTCTTGTACACCATCAACACTGTTTTCTTACCAAAACTCCTCTCAGATATCCTGCCGAGGCCCCAAGTTGTGGGGACCCTTTGGCTATGGCCCCACAGGACTTGTCCCTTCATACACTCCAGCAGATCACAGGTTAGGTAGATGCTGATCCAGGTGGGCTAACTTGAAGCTCAGGATGCTGGTCTGGTGGTAGCTGATTGGGCCAGTCTGGGAGGCTGGGACCCCTCCCCTCAGGTGAGGGGTGGAGCCAGCCCTTCCACAACCTCCGCACTGGGGCCAGCTCTCCCATGCCCATGGTGAGGGGTGAGGCCCCTCCAGTGTGGGGTCGGCTTTCTCCTGAGGGGCAGGGCCAGCTCTTCCAGGGCCAGGGAAGGGAGATGCTGGCTTAGCACGGCCCTTGGATTTCAACACCCATGGTTCCTATGGCTCCCTGTGGTAACCGGAGCCACAGATAATAGCATGAACCCTGGTTGCTGTAGGGCCATGGATCCAGACCCGGCCCTCAGCTTCGGCCTGGGCCCAGATGTCACCATGGCCCCAGGGGGCAAGCAGGCCACCTGCGTCAGCCTGTCCCTTACCACTTTTGCCACCCTTCTTTCCAACAACACACGAACTGGTTTGCTTCTCTCCCATTTCTTCACCGTGCATTTGCTCATCACAATGTTGGCACCGGGCAGGCGAAACTATGGCTTCGTGGTTAAGAACTGCCTGCTCCTCCTGAGGACCGAGGCTTGGTTCCCAGCACCCACACGGCAGTTGACAATCCTCTGTAACTCCAGTCGCAAGGGATCTAATGCCGTCTTTCGGCCTTTGCAAGCACCAGACACATATGTGTGCACAATCATACATGCAGGTAAGACAACCACATACATAAAAATAATGTAAAATAAACATTTCCTCTACAATCAATCACACTTCAAATAAAAATCCCCTGGATAGTCAATGGAACCATTGCCTGATGATAATGATTAAACCTAGAAACAGGAAATTATATATTGTTCTTTTATAATTCTTTTACTTTTAGAGCGCTTTCAGGACCATAGAAGTTTTGAGGCCCAGGTTTGATCCCTCCCCCCAACACTCCTCTCCCTCCCTTCCCTTCCCCTCCCCTCCCCCTCCCCCTCCCTTCCCTTCCCCCTCCCTTCCCTTCCCCCTCCCTTCCCTTCCCCCTCCCTTCCCTTCTCCTCCCCCTCCCTTCCCTTCCCCTCCCCCGCCCCCCCTGCAGTTCTCAGTGGTAGACAGCTTGCATCAGAGTGCACAGGTGCCTACACTGACACTTGCTGGCTAGGGTCTATAGTTTACATCTGGGCTCCTTCAATCTTTGTGTTGCTCAGTGTGACAGTTTTGATGAGTGCATAATGACAAGCATTCACCTCTGTATATACAAAGGACAGTTCCTCTGCCTTAAAAAAAAATCTCATGTCTGTCCCTGCCTCTCTCCCCACACTTACCAGCTGCTGAGAGTTTTTACTGTCTCCATGGCTTTGCTTTTTCCAGAACATCCTGTTTGATTCGTACAGCACGAAGGGTTTCCCATGCCAGCCTCTTTCACTTAGCACTGTACTTTCATGGCCTGTCCGTCCAAGTCTTTTGGCGGCTTGACAGCTTTATTTCTCTTTATTACTGAGCAACAGCATATTGTGTGACTGCCCCACGGTCTCCCCATTTGCTGGCGGATGGGCACCTCCGCTGCTTTCCAAGTTTGGGCCACTATGAACACTGCTGCTGTAAACATTCTCGTGTAGCTCGTTTTTTGGATGGCATTGTGTTTTCAGCCCATTTGGATAAGTACTACGAAGTATAACCACCAGGGCATATGGCACCTTCTAGTGCTGAAACAAACAGACAAACTATCTTCCAAATTGTCTGCACATTGAAGGAGCTCTTCAGCTGCTCCGCGGCAACCTTCTGTCATTGTCAGCATTTCAGATTTTAGACGTTCTCATAGGCGGCAGCATCTCGTTACCTCGACATCCTAAGGATGATGTTTCCAGCATCTTTTCATACACTTTGCATCCACATGTCTTCCTGTGGAGTCTATTCATACTCCCTTTTTGCCTATTCCTGAGCAAAGTTGTTTACTTTCTTTGATTTATTCTGACCTAAGTTTCCCCTCCTCGTCCCTCGCCTGCCTCTGCTCTGCCCCTGCTCTGCCCTCACCATTCCCCTCCTCCTCTGTTTCTATTCAGAAAGGGCAGGTCTAAACACGGCATATCAAGTTTCAGTGAGACTAAGCACCTCCCCTCATATTAAGGCGGGGCAAGGCAACAGGGCCCCCAAAAGACAGCAAAAGAGTCAGAGACAGTCCCTGCTCCCACTGTTAGGAGTCCCACAAGAAGGCCACACTACACAACTGTAACATATATGTAGAGGCCCTAGATCAGTCCCATGCAGCCTCTCTGGTTGTTGTTTCAGCCTATGTGAGCCACTATGAGCCCAGGCTGGTTGTTTCTGTGGGTTTTCTTGTGATGTCCTTGACCCTTCTGGCTTGTACAAGCCTTCCTCCCTCTTCAGCAGGATTCCCAGAGCTCCACCTAATGGTTGGCTGTGGATCTGCACGTCAGTTGCTGGGCAAAGCTTCTCTGATGACAATTGGACTAGGTAACGATCTATGAGTTTAGCAAAGTATCATTAGGAATCATTTTCATTGACTGTTTTTGCAAGTCATATCCTAGGTCTCTAGGTCTTCCAGCTTCCGGGTCCCGGCACGCCAGGCAGTGTCAGGGGTGGGCTCGCTCTTGTGGCACGGGTTTTAGGCTGAACTGTAATTGGTCATTTCCACAATTTCTGTGCCACCATTAACCTAGCATATCTTGTAGCCAGGACAGATTGTAGGTTGAAGGCTATGTGGCTGGGTTGGCGTCCAATCCCTCCACTGGAAGTCTTGCCTGGTTATAGGAGCTGGCCAGTCTAGGCTACCTATCTCCTGTTGCCAGGAGTCTTAGCTGGGCCATCTTTGTAGATTCCTGGGAGTTTCCTTGGCACTAAATTTCTGTTGAATACCCAAATGGCTCTCCTTTCCAGTTATTTCTTCCAATACTCTCCCCAATGTAACTCAAAATTTTTTCATCATTTTTAAAATCATTTTATAATTTTGCCTTTACATTTGTCTACAGTTGATTTTGATTCTTTTGAAAAGTGTAAGATTTGCATCTGGGTTCAAAATATTTAAAATCATGTGTGTGTGTGTGTGTGTGTGTGTGTGTGTGTGTTTGTCTACAGTTTATTTTGATTCTTTTGAAAAGTGTAAGATTTGCATCTGGGTTCAAAATATTTAAAATGTGTGTGTGTGTGTGTGTGTGTGTGTGTGTGTGTGTGTGTGTGTGTGTGTGTAACTACCATGGTGGGTGTGTTAGAGTTAATGTGTAAGCAGAAATGAGTTGTTTCATCATCTTTGTTGAAAAAGTGATAATATTTTTCCTGAATTACTTTTGCTACCTTTTCAAATGTCAGTTACTTTTGTTAGGCATGGTGTTGGCACTTACCTATAGTCCCAGAAAACTGAGGAGTGGAGATATGAGTATTGCAGGTTCAAGGCCAGCCTAGGCAACTCAGCAAGACCCTTTCTCAAAAATTATTGAAAACTTTATAGTCTAGCCACAAAGTTTTTGTTCAGGGTTCAAAAAGAGATACCATAATACGCATAGTGTCTAACCCTGAGGGCTATGGTGAAGGAATCTTCTCACACAGCATTCTTTCTGTTCATGTGCTCTTTATTGTTCTGTTTCTATGCTAAAAATTCTGTCCTGCTTCTAACTTCTCCATGTTTCTCCTCCTCCTCCTCCTCCTCCTCCTCCTCCTCCTCCTCCTCCTCCTCCTCCTCCTCCTCCTTCATTTCCTCACATACTTGTTTTACTTACATTCCTATCCTTCTACATTTCTCTTCATTTCTGCCAGGCTCTCCCTCCAGTCATTACCAAAACTCTCTCGTAGAGGTTTGAAGCAAATGGTAAGAATTAAGAGTTAGGTTTTCATTGGAGCACATTTCTATGCTGCTGATAAAGGCAGAGCCATCGCCATAAAGATCCCAAGGCCATAGGAGCAAGACTGTGACCAGACAGGGATGGCACAGTACACAAAGACAACACAGGTCTATTGTTAGTGGACTGGCAAGTGAAAAATAGGAATGCTTTAAGGTTAATGTGAGGTTAGCTTAGGACAGCACTTTCCTATTACTTAGTATGTATTATTCTAGAATCAGTATTTATTTCTCAGTATAACACTGATGTCTCTTCAGTAGTTTATTGATTTTTTGCATTGCTAAGTAAATTTTACAAGCAATCAATTTTTACAAAAACTTATTGGTATTTTGACTAGCATTATACTAAGTATGTAGCTCAACTTAAAAAGTGACATGTTAACAAAACCAAAACTTCCTGTCCATGTCAGGGTGACAAGTCTCCATAGAGCAAGATGATCATTATGGTTCTTTTATCAGGGGTTTGTGGCTTTTCCCACATAGATTGTAGCTATCTTTTGTTAGATGTATACCCAATTTGCTTTATTGGTAGTAACATAAACAGTATTGTGTTTTTAATTGCAAATTTTAATTGCTTGTTGTTTGGTATGTGTGAAAAGAATGGTCTCTTTTTGTGTTAACTGTTTCTTCTGAAGCCTTGTGAGTATTCAGTGCTAGGCGTGTGTGCCATTTGTCTGTAATTTTTTTTATAGTGGCAATCATGTCACCTGAGAACAGAGGTAGTTTTATTTCTTTCCAGTCTGTATACCTTTTACTCTTTTTAACAAGGGTATAAGCTCAGACTTTCAGTGTGATATTGATTAGGAGTTAGGCATGTTGTAGATATTCCAACCATAAGGAGCAGCTCTATTCTATTTATTTTTGAAATGTTGCTATTGTAAGTAGGCAACAGATGCTGTTGATTGCTTCACTGACTGATACGATGACACGAATTTTCTTCTTTAATCTATGATGACTAGTTGTGATGTGATGGATTACATTAATTGATTATTTGGTGTGGATCAGTGTCTTGCTGTTGCACACCTGAAATAAATCATGCTGAGGTTTGCAACTGTTTTTATGCATTGTTAGTATTTAGTGGAGGGTGTTTGTGTCTGTGCTCAGGAGAGATACTCACGCATAGTTCACTCTTCTTGGCTGTTTTCTTTGGCTTAGTTTCAAGGGAAATCTTTGGAGAAAGAGTTGGGAAGGATTCCTTCTGCTTTTAATGATTTGAAATGATATTGTGAAGAGTTGGTATTTTTTTTTCCTGAAATGTTTATCAGGTAACCATCTGGTCCCAGATCTTGCACTTTTGGAATGTTATTATTAATCCAATTTCTTCGATATCAGCCTTTCAGAATATCTCTTTCTTTGAACATGGGTTTTAAAAAAACTGCCTATTAAAGAGTTGGTCTGAAGATACTCAGTTACACACGGATAGGAATTTAAACCTTGAAACGCAACAAATTTGATTCCACAGTGTCCCAGTAGACCATCTCTTACCAGGAAATGTTTGGTTCCAGGTGTGATGAAGTCCATTGCCTGGACTTTGCCATCACAGGCTTCGAGGACTTTATCTAGCATTGGCTCTGGACCATAAGTGTAGATATAAACAGTGCCCTGAAAAAAGTCACACAAAGAAGAGAAAACACACAGTTACTGCATGTCATTAATCAACAAGTTCTTGTTTAATAGCCGCTGTGCGCAACACACTATTTGGGACTAGGTGATGGGAAATCATGGACTTACACAAGGTCCTTTGAGGAGCTTAAAATATGCAAATCTTACTTATTAATTTAAGTGGATGAATGCCTCAATACATCAATAAATACAGCAAGAGACAAACGTGGGAGATGAGGTCAGGGGTGGGATATAGAACCTGTGTTGTGAAGGGTCATTTAAAGCTCCGTGTTTGGGGCATTTACTCAGAATAAGAAGCCACCATAGCTGTGAGTGGTTGAGAGAAATACTCTGTCTGTATTGGCTGCTACACCAAAAACATATCGTTCATTCCATCACACATGTGGAGAAGCCTCTTAAAAATCTCCTGCTGGGCCTTCCCTAGTCATCCCATCATGTATTATATGTATTTGTGGCTATATTGTTAGGCACATATGTGTTTTATATGTTTATACGTTCTTATACATTTCATATCCTATCATTTGAAAGTAAGGGATTTTACCTTCTGTTTGATTTCCACCATGAGGAATTTATTCATCTAACACCAACGGAGCATCACTAGATCCATTCTAGTTGGTGTCTGAAAAATGCATTTCCGTCATCTTACTGGACCTTGATATTTTAGATGTGCTGTCACAGTGAGTAGCTGGGTTCTGCTTTTTTGATTTTTTTTAACCTTCTACTTAGGATCTTTTCCCTTTTGTTCTCATGAAGTACATTTATTTTAAGAGTTTTCTCTAGTAACAGCCTGCTGCTGGTACACTCTTGGTTTTAGAGTGTTCAAAAATGTATTTGAATTTTCCTCCTTAACTCATTTAATTTTAAAGGGGTTTTGTTTTTGTTTTTCAAATGGTTTATCTTGGGAATAGTAAGTATAGATGTCATTTTGTTCCCCTTGGGGTGAACTCCTATCCCTGATTTGCTCTGGAAAGCTATGTTAGCGCCTCCTGAAGTATTACCTCTGTCTGCATCACTTTGATCACGTATATTACCCTTTCATAGTATAATTCCCATCTCTTTTCTTCTGGACTGTCTTCCATTCTGCTTGTCTAGGCAACAATCTCAATTATCTCTTCATCCAACTTCCATGTCAAGTCTTTTGTCAGGTATGTTCATTCAGTTTTTTAACCTTTATTTTTGATTTTATGTGCATGCGTGTTTTGCTTGTACATATGTCTATGTGCCACATGGGTGCCTAGTACTCACAGAGGTCGGAAGAGAGATCTAATGCCCTGGGACCCGAGTTACACGATGTTTGTGAGCTGCTTTTGAAGAAACCTAACTTAACATCAGTGCAGCCATGACAGGCTGCAAACTAACAATATTGGAACTTGGCCTCACCCTTATAATATGCAGGAAAAGCCACAGACTCTACTCTGTGGGGAAGCAATCAGAATTGAGACAAATAAATACTAAATGCTCCCTAACATTAAGGATAGCTTACCTAACTTGTACAGAAGTTGCCAATTTCCTTGCAGCAAAGCCAGTACCAATCTCTGTTTGACAAGACTTCTGTTACCCCACTCCTACCCAACCAGGAGTTCGATCCCCATCTGAATCCAGAATTCCTCTATGCCCCCATCCTTTCCTCCTTAAAAACACTGCCTCAACTGAGCTCAAGGCTCTCCCTGATCCAACCACTGTGTTGGAGTGGACAGAGAGCCTAAGCTTGAGCTTGCAACAAAGGCTCTTTGCTTTTGCATATGAACTCAGACTCCTGGTAGTCTCTGGGGGCTCATGATGCGGCACAACACTGTGGGTGCTGGGAATCAAATAAGAGTTCTCTGGAAGAGCAGCCAGTGCTCGCAACTATGAACCACCTCTCCAGCTCCAGATACATTCATTTAGTGTTTCCTTTGGTGTGTGTCTGTGTGTGTGTGTGTATGTGTGAGTGTGTGTATGTGAGTGTGTGTATGTGAGAGTGTGTGTGTGAGTGTGTGTGTGCATGTGTGTGTGTGGGTATGTGTGTATGTGTGCCTGTGTGTATGTGCGCGTGTGTATGTGTGTGCGCCTGTGTATGTATGTGTGCATGTGTGTGTGTGTGTGTATGTGTGTGCCTGTGTGTATGTGTGTGTATGTGTGTGTGTGCCTGTGTGTATGTGCGCGTGTATATGTGTGTGTGCCTGTGTATGTGTGTGCGCGCCTGTGTATGTGTGTGGGGGGGGTGTGTATGTGTGTGAGAGGATGTGTGTGTGTGGGGGTGTGAGTATGTGTGTATGTGTGTATGTGTGTGAGCGTGTATGTGAGAGAGAGAGTGTGTGTTTTAGTAGTTTTGTTTGGCTATTTTCTTTTTCTATTAGGTCATTTTTAAAAACAGTTTCTTGTTCTCAACAGATATTTTTAGTTTTTATTTATTTGCAATTTGTTCAATGTTGTTACCTAACAATACAGAGAACTGCTAATCTTGACTTTTTTGGGAGTTCTTTTATTAATTGGGGGTCTTTCTAACTATATAACTCAGAAAATAATTTGTTTAACTCTGTACTGATTCTTCAACCTTCTTTTCATACAGGACTCATAGTTGGGTGAGTCAACTAAGACCGAAGTCTAAGGGTAGAGATTTGACTGGCCTGGCCGTTCAGAGCTCAGACTTCTGACTGAAGTGACTGTACAGGAAGATGATTGACCAAGTTAGCTCAACACATCTATATTCAAGGACATTTTTATTTTCTAGTTGGGAGCTTTCTTCCAAAGTTACCTATAGGACAGAAACAGAAGCAGGAGTAGTGGAAGGGCACTAAATGCCAGATGGGAAAAGTCTGCAGGGAGATGAAGGCAGCATAGGGGAAACAGCCAAGAGACATGGAGGGAGGATGCAGAAACTGGGGGACCAGGGGGCTGGAAGACTTGGGGGTTGGGGAGAAGGGGGGGCATGTGGGACCCTAGATTCAAATTTTCTCTTTCCTCTATTGGTGTGTATACATAATCAAACATATTTTTTGGTGGGAGGGTGGTGGGGTTCAACACAGGGTTTCTCTGTGTAGTCCTGTTGTCCTGGAGCTCACTATGTAGACCAGGCTGGCCTTGAACTCAGAGAGATTCTCCTGCCTCTGCCTCCTAAGTGCTAGGATTGAAGGCGTGTGTCACCACTGCCCAACCAACATCCAACATCTACTTTTTGTTGTTGTTGTTGTTTTTGTTTTTTCTTGAGTCTTTGTTCATAGGGTGCCTTCGATTTGCAATAGAGTTTGATGAGAAGGGAATCATCACACACATCCCACCACACAATAGCAGTGTCTGATGACTGCGTCACCATCTTACGTACCTTATGTGTTTGAATCAGCAACGTTTTGTAACTAGGGGAAAACACCAAATGTGCCACTGGCCCATCAACCTCAAGAAAATTCTTCACATGGTACTTTGAGTCTTTGATGAGGAATGAGTATATCATACCATCCTGTGGACCAAACACAGTGAGACAGACAGACAGACACTAAGTCAATCTTGGCCGACGTGTAGTCCAGTCTAGTCATCAGACAAGTCAAGGCTCAGAGACTGCTACCATCTGCTTTACATCTAGAATGCCTTGCCACTTTTTTTAACCATATCTGTCACTATACAGAAGGCAGCACAAATGAAACAGAGTTTGTGTGGCTTGTGTGTTAATTCTCCTCATTTCAAAGGGCATTTGTCTTGTGTGTCTTAAAATCATTACTATGCACATTTTTGAAAAGCACCTCTGTAATGCAAAGGTAGAAGTGTGCTGTTTTATTTACTGTAGGTCCTCTTCTCCAGTCCCTGATACAGTGCTACATCATGGCAGGTGTTCAATAATACAACTGGTCAACCAGTTGCTGATAAATAGACCTAAGTGAATGATTTCAAGAGGAATGTGAGTTATTTCTACAACAGTTACGAGGCTTTGGGAAAAGGCAGCCATTTTTCAGATTGAACCTCATTGTAATTAACACAGGCATTTGAGAGTTGTGACTTCATAGGACTGAGACTTGGGGGGGGGAGAGTTGCAAGCTACTTTCCTCAAGCTTATTATCATTCTCCATCCCTCATCAGAACAAAGGCAGTGGCCTTGAAGAAGATAAGAACCTCAAAAGTCACAGATGCAGACTAAATGTAGGAATGGGAGGCAGTTTTCTGTTGAAAACTCCAGGAAGGGGATTATAAGCGGAGTATAAACATAGAGGCTCAAGGTGGCTTGTGCTTGGTGGAACCAAATCTTTCATCCTGATGCCATTGCCTCGCTGGCCTCAAGTTGACCTGTCGCAGGGAAACAGACAAAGCTAACAAGGGACTAGGGGAGGCTTCAACAACTGGACCTGAGATTTCAGAGTAATGCTGTCACCAATCCTGACATTTATGACGCTGATTACAACTACATGGAAACACGTGCTCTTTCCCCGTTTGAAACTTCCTGGGACTGTGTGTTCTCGTAGATAAAAGCATAGTCCTTGGGTTCATGTCCCAGGTTCACTTTCTGGTGACTGCTGTGAGACTCGGTACTTTCACCAGTGTAAGGAGCAAGTCACATTTCTAGCTGATGAAGTTGAAGCGGTTAAGGATTAATAATATGCTTGCATGGTGCCTGGTATGAACTGTGGCTAACTCCATCTGCTCAAGCAAACGAAGATTAGTAAACCGAATCTCATTATCAACTCTAACAGACAAAAGACCTATGCTCATATCTGACAGCCCAATTCATTACTGTGGAAACAGGCACAGTTTGGGCTGCAGACAATTTTTTTCCCTGGGTGGGAGGGACAGTAGCAGATTTTTAAAGTCCACTTTTCTTTGTTAGTGACAACATAGACATGATCATTCGTTAGCTGTCTTCTGTTTTCACATAATGGAAAGTTTTCCTAGTAATTTTTTTATCATAAAATCCAACAAGGAAAAAAATTATAATTGCTAATCTGAAAAAACCCAACATGCCAAAATGTGGCTCATAAACACAAGTGGCAGCAAAGGGGAACTCTGCTTTTTCATGAAATGGAGGAATTCTGAGGAATAGAACACATTACAATTTCAGAGATGAGAATACATTACAATTCCAGAGGTGAGCACGCCATCCTTCTGGTACACCATTGTGAGTGGGCTGATAAGCTGGCCTGCGTCTTCGGGGGAAGAAGAAAGAGAAATTAGATTAAGACAACAGTAACACAATGAGCAGTGAGGGCTGTGTGGGATGATTAGCTGTAGAAACCAAAACAAAGTTGTGTTGGGGGTCTAGAGTACTGACCTGTGGACTCACTCTAGAGAACTCTATAGCAAACACATTTCCGTTTTCAGAAAAGCATTGCCAGAGCCTGGGAAAGTCTGGTGGCAAAGAGCCATGAAATCAAAACCATTATTGGGCTGTATACATAAGATCTGTGTGTTTTCCATATAAACAAACTAAAAGAAAATTACCCCCATGACAGTCCCATTAGACACTGAGAAAGCCTTCGACAAAATTATGATAAAGGTTTTGGAGAGATCATGGATACAAAGAACATATCTAAACATAATAAAAGCAATTTACAGCAAGCCAACATCAAATTAAATGGAGAGAAACTCAAAGGGATTCCACTAAAATCAGGAACGAGACAAGGCTGTCCACTCTCTCCATATATTTTCAATATACTACCCGAAGATCTAGCTAGAGCAACAACAAAAGGAGATCAAGGGGTTATAAATTGGAAAGGAAGAAGTCACACTATCACTACTTGCAGATGATATGATAGTTTACGTAAGTGACCCCCCCCCACAAAACAACAACAAAACAAAACAAACAAAAAAACCAAAAGAAAAAACCTCGACCTGGGAACTCCTATAACTGATAAACACATCCAGTAAAGTGTGAAGATAGAAGATTAACTCAAAAATATCAGTAGCCCCCTATATACAAATGATATATGGGCCAAGAAAGAAATCAGAGAAGCATCACCTTTCACAATAGCCAAGTATAAAATATCGTGGGGTAACTCTAGCCAAACAAGTAGAAGATCTGTATGACAAGAACTTTAAATCTCTAAAGAAAGAAATGGAAAAAGACACCAGAAAATGGAAAGATCTCCCAGGCTATTGGTAGGTAGGATAAACATAATAAAAATGGCAATCTTACCAAAAGCAATATACAGCTTTAATGCAATACCTGTCAAAAATCCCAGCACAATTCTTCACAGACCTTGAAAGAATAATACTGAACTTTATATGGAAAAACAAAAAGCTCAGCCAAAACAATCCTGTACAATAAAGGAACTTCTGTAGGCATCAGCATCCCTGACTTCAAGCTTTACTATAGAGCTATAGAAATGAAAACAGCTTGGTACTGGCATAAAAACAGACGGGTGGACTAATGTAATTGAACAGAAGATCCTGATATCAACCCACACACCTATGAACACCTGATTTTTGACAAAGAAGCCAAAATGATACAATGGAAAAAGGGATGGTACTTGCATAACTGGATGTCAACACGTAGAAGATTGCAAATGCATCCATATTTATCACCCTGTACAAAACTCAAATCCAAGTGGATCAAAGACCTCAACATAAATCCAGATACACTGAACCTGACAGAAGAGAAAGTGAGAAGAAGCCTTGAGCACATTGGCACCGGAGACCACTTTCTGAATATAACACCAGAGGCACAGACACTGAGGGCACCTTTGAAAAACTTCTGTAAGGCAAAGGATACAGCCAACAAGACAAAACAGCAGCCTACAGGATGGGAAAAGAGCTTCACTAACCCTACATCTGACAGAGGGCTGATCTCCAAAATAAATAAAGAACTCAAGAAACTAGACATCAAAATATACAATAATCCAATTAAAAATTACAGAGCTAAACAGAGAATTCTTACTAGAAGAATCTCAAATGGCTGAAAGACATTTAAGGAATTGCTCATCATCCTTAATCATCAGGGAAATGCAAATCAAAACAACTTTGAGATATCCTCTTACACTTGCCAGAATGGCTAAGATCAAAATACTTAATACTTAGGTTGGAGAAGATATAGCATCAGGGGAACACCCCTCCACTGCTGGTGGGAGTGCAAACTTGTACAGCCATTTTGGAAATCAGTATGGTGGTTTCTAAGAAAATTTGGACTCAATCTACCTTAAGACCCAGTGATACTACTCCTTGGCATATACACAAAGTATGTTCAATCATACCACAAAGACACTTGCGTAACAATGTTCATAGCAGCATTATTTGTAATAGCCAGAACATGGAAACAACCTAGATGCCCCTCAGCTGAAGAATGGATAAAGAAAATGTGGTATATTTATGTAATGGAGTACTATTCAGCTGTAAGAGACAATGGCATCATGAAATTTGCAGGCAAATTGATGGAACTAGAAAAAAACTTCCTGAATGAAGCAACCCAGACTCAGAAAGACAAGCATGGTATGTATTCCCTCATGAGTGGATATTAGATGTAAAGCAAAGGATAACCAGACTACAATCTACAGCTCCAGAGAAGCTAGGTAACAAGGAGGACCCCCAAGAGGGACACAGGGATTTCCCCTGGGAAGGGAAATTAGATGAGGTCTTCTGGGTAAACTGGGACCAAGAGGGGATGGTAAAGGGGAAGGGTGGGGAAATGAGGATGTAAGGGAAAGGGATGGTTGAGGTGGGAGGAGGAGTGAGGTGGGAGAGCAAAGAAAGAGTTATCTTAATAAGAGAGAGCCACTGTAGGGTTAGGGAGAAAGCTGGTGCTGGGGAAATTACCAGGAATCCACAAGGAGGACCCCAGCTAAGACTCCTAGCAACAGTGGAAAGGTTGAGCAAACTGGCCTTCCCCTGTAATCAGATTGGTGAATACCCCAATTGTCACCATAGAGCTTTCATCCAGTAACTGATGGAACCAGAGGCAGAGATCCACAACCAAGCACCAGGCTGAGCTCTGGGAATCCAGTGGAAGAGAGGGAGGGGGGAACATATGAGCAAGGGAGGTCAAGATCATGATGGAGAAATCTACAGAGACCGCTGAACCTAGCTCATGGGAGCGCATGGACTCTAGACCTACAGCTGTGGGGCCTGCATGGGACTGAACCAGGCCCTCTGTATGTGGCCCTGGTGGTAGGGTCAGGATCTGTCCCTAGTTGGAGCCCATTCCCTCAGCCTTAATGCAGGGAGAAGAGGCTTGGTCTTGCCCCAACTTAATGTGCCAGACTTTGTTGACTCCTCATGGGAGCCCTTACCAGTTGGGAGGGGTGGATGGGTTGTGGGCTGGGGATGGGGTGGGAGGGAGAACTGTGGTTAAAATGTAAAATGAAATCAAATTAATTAATTGATTTTTAAAAAAAACGGTGTGTTTTATGGCATTTACATTTATATCAATAAATAAAGCACATTAGGGAAAAATTTCTGCAAGAACATTTATTATGTAATATAACAAATATTGTCTTTGGGGAAGATGTAGCAAAACTCAGTTGCCAGTTTATGTAGGAAAATATGGTAATTGCAAGGGCTCAGATGGCATCTGTCAAATGTTCATAGAACATGTTTGATACTGTTGGCGCTGGGAAATGTGTCCTTTCCTTCAGTTGCCAGCCACCTTCCAGCAGTCCCCTCTGCAGCCCAGTTGTCACTGGGGTCTTAAGGTCTGGTCTAAGGGCCTGCCACCCACCCGACTTAATCTGCAAATGCACAGTTGTGAGTGATCTACACCTCACCTGGGGGATTTACTTACACTTAGTCCCCTGGCTATGGTTATTTGTCAACCTGTGTTTAATAATATTGATGTCCCTAGAGGATGGAAATTATGTGACTATGTATTTGTAATATAGGCAACTCTACTGTCCCCTGACATTATAATGGCACTTGAAAAAATCGGTATTTGCTTTCAAAAAGGGTTGTTTATATGCTGTATTTTTGTAGTTTGGGCTGGTTTCAAACTGTCCATCTGTCAGCCTCCTGAGTGCTGGGATTGCAGTGCCACCACACCCAGTTAATAAATACATATTTGAAAGCATTTATGATACACAGCAAAGAAGAGTATGCAGGGAAAGAATTGTGAACAGTGTGTAAGACAGCATGATTGAGCCTGAAGCATAAAGTACATGAGAAGTGTGATGAGTGTTTAGGAGGAGAAACATAGCTTTACAATTCATTCTGCGATTGAGTCTGTAGTGGGATTAACGAGTGATACAATCCTCTGGGAGACCTCAGTCAGCTGATGACCAAGAGGGAAGAGAGGCTGTGGGGCCATGGTGATGGCCCAGGGTGAGGCTCCAATGGAGTTATAGAGCCCGTGGAATCCCGTGTGAGCACCTCGAGTGCTGGAGGGTTGGGGTGGGGCTGAGGAAGGGTCCACAAGAACTGAGTGGACAGGAGGGAAACGGACTTCTCTGACAAAGGCCAACGGGCACAGGGATGAGGGACTTGAGCAGCTTTAAGCGGAAGACCTGAAGATGAGCTGAGCCGACAGAGGCTTGCTCTTAGAGAATGTCCAGGTAGCACTACAGATCCTCCATAGAGAGGAGCAGGGCTGGAGGGCCCATCACCACCAGGATGATATGTGGGGAAGCTTTGCCAAGGAAGTGTGATGGGGAGAGGGAGTCCATGGAAGATCCCGGAGCTGTAGAAAACTTGCAAGAGGGAATGATACCTGAGCCAGACATTGGGTAATATAGAGAGGAGATGGGGCAAGAGAAAGAGCCAGGGGCAGGTCTGTGAAGGGCCAGGAAGAAACGACGGTTAGAGAACTCATCCTGGGGCCAATGGGAAATGACATCAATGTGGCAGTTAGAGCCCGAGGAAGGAGGTGGGACACCAGGGCAGCACTGACCCTGAGATGGGTGCGATCTGAGTCTTCAACATCAGCAATTTGATGGTAACCAGCCGATTGGGCTGGATGTAGATTAATGTCAGAAAAACTGTATTTGCTGCAAGAATCAAGGTGGATGATAGAAGAGCAGACTGAATGATGGAGTTCACCATGCAGGTTCGAGGAGCTCTGGCGGGGATGGCTTCTTGTGGCCAGGCCCTACACAGCTATAGCTGATGAACCAAGAATGGATACGGGATGTAAGTAAGAGCCCATAATGTGGTCCTTGAAGCAACAACACAACCAGGAGGGGGTTTAATGTGCAGGATGGATGGCAGGTTTAAAGAGATGGCTGCCCCAGGAAAGGGGGTGGAAAGGGATGGGAGAGAGAAAAGGACGCGATTAGCTGACTAAGCAGAACCGGAAAGGTTCCTGATTCAGAGATCAGAACTGGGGAGTCCGAGCTCTTAGGCCCTGGATTCTGGTGTCAGCCCCACAGTTTATGTGAATGTGTTGGTTGGGTCTGAGCTTTTGTGTGGTGAGAGGGGAGGGTACATGTGCCACGATTTGTATGTGGAAGTCAGAGGACAGCTCTGTCCATCCATGGGAATTCTGGGGATAAAACCCAGATTGGCAAGCACCTTAACTTGGTGAAGACGACGACGAAGCTCTTTAAACCTCATGTGCTACAGTGTGCTGAGATTTCGTGGCATGAGCATATGAAGTGGTATTGGCATTGGCACACTAAGAGCCTATTAACACTCAGCAGATAGTGGTTAGGCACAAGGGGTATCCACCGGATTTGGTAAAAAAGATCAAACTGAAGGACACCTCAGGATGTCTCTAAGAAGGGGAAACCAGGGGCCAAGACGGCTGTGGGATATTTGTACACTGTGATGTATTGCTGTAATTGGTTTAATAAAGAGATGAATGGCCAATGTCTAGTCAGGAGATATAGGCAGGACTTCCAGGGAGAGAGCGGAAGTAGGAGGAGGAATCTAGGCACACAGGAGAGGCGTGGAGACATGGAAAAGAAACAGGAGGTGTAAGATGGAAGAGTAGTGATCCCACGGGATAGAACATAGATTAATATCTATTAATGGGTTACAAGAGGTAGTTAGGAATAAGCCTAAGCTATATCATGATTAACAAGAAGCCTCCCTGTCATTATTTGGGAGCTGGCTGACAGGACAGCAAGACTTGTGACACTAAACACCACGTTGAAAGGTATGCGAGGCTGACCCCACCGCCGTGCTGGGCTACGGGAAGAGGTCTCTTACCCATCAGTGGTATCTCCTCCAGCTTCTGAAGCACGGTCACCTTCAGGGTGTCTGAGTTAATCATCAGAAGATGGCCCTCTTCACACCCAACGCACAGGTCGCTGGATGGGGTCCAGCAATGCATAGTTGGGTGAAGCAAAGGATAGATATCGTCTTTCGGCTTTGGGGAGAGAATAGCATTTACATGTTAAGATGGCAATCCTAGTCAAGGCCCGCAGAAATACCCACTACCGTGACGGCCACCAGAAACCAGAGGGAGCGGCTGGTGTGAACGCGCTGGCCTTTCATTGTCAACACTAGTCGGCCTTTCCTCCATTTTCCTTCGTGTGTTTGATTTCACTGTGAACACCCGAGGCTTCCTGCTAATGCATTCAGAGCTCTCTCTCCACAGCAAAGGCAGAGGCAGGCAGATCTCTGAGTTCAAGCGAGGCCAGCCTGATCTGCATAGCAAGTTCCAGGACGGCCAGGGCTTCACAGAGAAAGCCTGTCTCAAAAAGCCAAACCAAACCAACAAAAGCAGCTCTGTGTTTATACCCTACTTACTCAGGTGCTCATCCATCTAACCAACTTTCATTAAGTATTTGGCCTTTCCCAGATACTGTTCCAAGCATCCACATGGGGCAGTGAACGACAGAGAAAATTCCCTACCGGTTAGGGGAAACAGACTATGCGAAGGGTGCAAGGCTGAATGTGGGATTCATGGAGAGACATGATGAATTAAAGTGAAGTGAGGGCGGGCCCTACAATTGGGAAGCGCTGGCAACCGCACGCACCGCAGACCTCCATTATGGGCCCCTTCCTAATACTACTCAACTGTTTAATAATAGACAACACACTGCTCTTTTAATTTATGAAACATTTGTAGATTCAAGGTAGCGACAGCAGCAGTCCTACCAGATTCTCAACTGACATAGGTTGCTGATGCTACATATTCCAACGAAGGCACACTAGCTACTAATTACATGGCATCCAGTCTAGTTTCTTCTCAATGGGAGAGTCATGTGGAGGAGCATCAGCCAACAGCAGAATCCGAGGGCGTCAGGACCCAAGAAAGTGGGCCCGTTTCATCTTTACTTGAGGTCAGAGAGCTCCAGCCCATTGTTGCTCTTTCAAGGTCAAACAACAGAATGTTTGGCCTAAGTGTGCTAGAGTGAGTCTTGCCTTGACAACAGGTTATCTGGCCGGAAGTGTAGCTAAAGGATGTCTCACTTTGACAACAGGATGTTTGAGTTAAGGTGTGGATACTTGATGTTTTGGCTGTTGCTTGTTCTTTGTAAGTTGGTAAGGAAGTCTTTTGTCCCCCCCCCCCCCCTTTTGATTGGGATGTAGCTTGTTGTTTTCCGCCAGCACACCCACCGCTGGCCTGGTGCGCCGGCCCCAAATAACACTCAGAGACTCTGTATTTGATACATCCTGTGGGCCAGTGACTATCATTGTTAATGGGCTAGCTCTGTCTTAATTATTAACCCATTTCTAATACTTATCTAAGTATTTCCACGTGGTCATCTTATCGGAGAGCCGCAGCTGGCGTCTTGCTTTCTCTAGGGTCTACATGTTGACTCCTCCTCACCACTTCCTCTTTCCTCCTTGTCTCCTAGCCCCACCTATCTTGCTTTCTCATTGGCCCAACAGTGTTTTATTGTTTAACCAGTATGAGAAACATATTTACAGAATAACATCTCCCATCATTGGGGTATCTCTTGCCCCCCCCCTTTGATTGGGGCATCTCTTCCCCCCTTTGATTGGGGTATCTCTTCCCCCCTTTGATTGGGGTATCTCTTCCCCCCTTTGATTGGGGTATCTTGCCCCCCTTTGATTGGGGTACCTCTTCCCCCCTTTGATTGGGGTATCTTCCCCCCTTTGATTGGGGTATCTTTCCCCCCTTTGATTGGGGTATCTTGCCCCCCTTTGATTGGGGTATCTCTTCCCCCCTTTGATTGGGGTCTGTGAGCACTCTGAGTAATAAACTTGGGGCTGGTCCTGCATTCCCTGGGTGCCCTCCCGACTGTCTCTTGTTTGCAAGAGACAACTCCCTCTCTCAGGTGCAAACCCAGATTAGCTGGCGGGTCCAGACAGAGGCCCCAACGCGAGTAGTTAATAATACAAGAGAGCAGACAACTGATGCTGAGGCCGGCTGTGGGTTGCAGGAGCAGTGACGATAAAGCTACTGCTGGCTGAGTGTGAAGAGGACCAAGGCCAGGGTCAGACAGAAGATGCATCTCCATGATATTTTAAAGGGGGTGGTGGCTTTCACCGTATGACTGATCTATTTCCTGTCTTCACAGACTTGGATAGTTAGGAAACAAAAGCCTGGATTATCACTACGCACCAAAAAGTCACCACCTGCTCACCGATCAATGGGATTAGACTGTTGCCAATCAATGGCTTTCCTGTGGACCTCACGGAGAGGCACTCACTGAAACATGGTATTTAAACCCTCTCAAGCGGGTCTGATGCTCTAAATCACAGCTAAGTGTACTTAGCATTATTTATTTGTTTATTTGAGATAGGAGCTCACTATGTAGCCCAGGCTAGCCTGGGACTTTTGGTCCACC
This sequence comes from Cricetiscus sungorus, assembly GCA_030556225.1. Lineage (NCBI taxonomy): Eukaryota > Metazoa > Chordata > Mammalia > Rodentia > Cricetidae > Cricetiscus > Cricetiscus sungorus. Next base: position 143,674,065 of record JANBXA010000007.1, read on the forward strand.
TACTGCTGTCGCCCCAATGCTGGTAAAGCACAACCATGTCCAGCTTGCAGAATTAAAAAGAAAAAGACAGTTTCCCCCCAAACTCTCCAAAACAAGCGCCAGCGGTTCTGCTTCCCCAGTCCCAGGGCATCTGTGTATGAGAAGGTTGTGAGGATGAAGATGTGGAAATTTCCCGGCTGCAGAAGGTTAAACTACAATTAGATACTTTCTTCTTTTTCATTTTCTGTAGGTTTGACTTTGTATTTTCTCTAATAATATACTTGGTTATTTAAATATAAATGTAGGGACACATAGACTGTATGAGTCTATGTCATGATTTTTGGTTTAGCCTTTTAAAAGAAGTGGCTGTGTTATAATTATGTCTACAAACATCGGCCAACTCAGCCTCCTTTTCCAGTCTCCTCGATCACACTTCCAACACTCTAATAATCACTTCAAGGCCAAAAGACTCCAACTTGTACTGCATTAAAAGTTGGAAAAACACTAATATGTTGAAGAAATATTTGTGCTTGTCAAAGAGATTGTTAACTGAATTCCATTAAAAATGGGGATAGTTAGATGGAACAAGGGACCTGGACCCTTGAGTTTAAATTCATTATGTTGGATCCAGTTCCAACCCAGACAATGTCTGCTTTTGATTTTCCCCAAACACAACTGGATAAGCTCCGATTGCTTGGAATAGCTTGCATAATGTGTACCAGGCCTGTTTAAAGCCTATGGTGTGCCATGCTAGCAGTAGCTACAAATAAGCAAATAAATAAAATAAAAAAGAAAGAAAAGAAGAGTGGGATTATTTAATGCCTGTAACCTCATAGAAATCCCCAGCCTGCCAATATCTGAGACTCTTGCTTTGATCAGGTCGCCAATAATTTCTTCGCCGTTAGTACCCAGGGTACAGGAAATGGCATCCTCGAGGCTGGAGGGATGTCTCAGCAGTGAAGAGCACTGGCTGCCCTTCCAGAGGACCCGGTTCAGTTCCCAGCACCCACAGGCAGCTCACAATCATCCGTGAGTCCAGTCTCAGGCCCTCTTCTGGCCTCCTTGAGCACTAGGCATGACATGCAGCAGACACACATGCAGACAAAACACCCACACACATGACATAATAATGAATAAAATTTCAAAATCGTTAAGAAATCAAAGAAATGATTCCATTCGAAGGAAGAAAGGAAATTGAGGCATAACCTTTTCCTGTATCCTCACTGGACAATCACTAATCAACACTTTATCTATTTTCCTCACTGTATGTATGTATGCATGTATGTACATATGCATGTATGTATGTATGTATATAGTATATATTGAACAATTGCTAATCAATGCTTTATCTATTTTTCTCACTGTATGTATGCATGTATGTACATATGCATGTATGTATGTATATAGTATATATTGAACAATTGCTAATCAATGCTTTATCTATTTTCCTCACTGTATGTATGTGTGTAAAACAAAAGAGCAAACCACTGGGAAATTAGATTCTAAGTTAAACTCTAATGTGCCATCTGTTGACAGAGTTTTAACACCACAGCATTAAATTTCTACTTTCAGAAAATTGTGAGAGCGCACTGAGAAGGCGGCCCCGGGAAACGAAGCTGTTTAATTTGTTTATGAACCTTATTCAACACAGCAGCTTCACATCTAGGCATTCTTTTTTCTCTCTCTGTGGTGTGTGTGTGTGTGTGTGTGTGGTGTGTGTGTGTGTGGTGTGTATGTGTGTGTGGTATGTGTGTGTGTGTGTGTGTGGTGTGTATGTATGTGTGTGTGTGTGGTGTATGTGTGGTGTGTGTGTGTGTGTGGTGTGTGTGTGGTGTGTGTGTGTGTGTGGTATGTGTGTGTGTGTGTGGTGTGTATGTGTGTGTGTGTGGTATGTGTGTGTGTGTGGTATGTGTGTGTGTGTGTGTGTGTGTGTGTGTGTGTGTGTGTGGTGTGTGTGGTGTGTGTGTGTGGTGTGTGTGTGTGTGTGGTGTGTGTGTGGTGTGTGTGTGTGTGTGTGGTGTGTGTGTGTGTGTGGTGTGTGTGTGTGTGTGTGGTGTGTGTGTGTGTATGTGTGTGTGTGTGTGTGGTGTGTGTGGTGTGTGTGTGTGGTGTGTGTGTGTGTGGTGTATGTGTGTGTGTGTGGTATGTGTGTGTGTGGTGTGTGTGTGTGTGTGTGGTGTGGTGTGTGTATATGTGGTGTGTATGTGTGTGGCGTGTGTAAGTATGTGGTGTGTGTATGTGTGTGGTGTGTATGTGTGTAGGTACAGATGGGCACTCTCAGAGGCTAGAAGTCAACAGTGGGTTTCTTATCCTCTTCATTAATTTCTTCAGACCAGGAATCTCACTGATGCTAAAAGTTAGAGCTCCTGATAAGGCCCCTACACTGGGCTGACAGGCGCACAGGCTGCACCCCTACACTGGGCTGACGGGCGCACAGGCTGCACCCCTGCACTGGGCTGACGGGCGCATTGGGCATCCTCAGGACTCACACGAGCTTCACCCATTGCCATGTCCACAGCCACACACAGAGTTGTTTAAATGCGTTGTTTCGTAGCATCTTCCAAAGGCAGGGGACAGTTGCCTGGATTTTAAGTGTTTTATGTTGGACCCATTATTTAGTGTGAAATGTGAGATAGTAGGACTCTACCCATTTACTCAAGTGGGGGGAGGGAAGGAGGGAGAGGAAGAGGGAGGAGGAGAGAGAGGAAGAGGGAAGAGGAAGGGAGGGGAGGAGGGAGAGAGAGAAGTTGAGAGATTTGAGTGTTCTAGGCACCAAATAACAACTGACTGATGACTTGCTTTTTATTTTGCTGCCCCCTTGTGGCTGATGAAGGTGATGCATTGTTCCAAGGCTAGAACGGGGTCTGGACAAGAACTAGTCATGTTTCCTTATTTACAAAAGTGAATTAATACTATGCACATGGATGTTTCCTCTTGTGTGCCTGCCGCAGACATTTTCTGAAAATCTAGGTCTTCACTGTGAGTTACTTGTAATGCCCACAGCTTTGTTTTCAGCAGTGCTGTCTCACTCGGGCATACAGCCACCATCTTTATCCTCTGCTTAATTTCATGGGACATCAGTGTACAGGCCCCTGTGGCCCAGAGGACTGGCACTCCTCACCTCCATCCCAAATGCCTTGCCCCGTGACCTTCTTGCTGTCTGAACCCCGTTTAGCATTTTTGCCCCCATTAATCACACTCTAGCCATATGGATCTCAAACATGCCACACTGTCCCCCCAGGGCCTCTGGACATGCTGTCCCTTGCACTCCGAACAGCCCCCCTTCTGCTTGTAACAGGACGGCTCCTTGCACTTCAAGTTTCAAGGAAGAGGCTCGACTGTGTGGCAATCCCTCCCTTGCCACCTCCCCCTGTGTAACGAGGTCATGTCTCTCTGGTTTTGCTGTTAGTCTGTTTCCTCTGACAGCATCAACCCCCCCTTGGTCACCACTGTCTGGAAGGAACTTGATGTGAACGTGTGGAAAGCAAGTGAGGGTGTGACGCTGCTGACAAGTTTTCTCATTTTATTCCCCCCCATGCTCCTCCCCCCCATTTGCTTGCACTCAGGGATGAGTCTTCCTGCAGACCCCCCTTTCTCCTCCGCATGTTGGCAGTGCACTTCTCCACCCCTGTTCTTACCCCCCAGACTCCCTCAGTCTAGCCACCAGCCCCTCCCTTTCGCACCCAGGTGCTACAGTTGAGAAGAGCTACACTAACGGTTGCATCTCCATCCCTGCCGCTTCATCCCCGACAGGGATGACTTGCCAACTCCCACCCTGCATCTCTACTTGGATGATTCCCAGCCCTTAAGCAAACTGTGGACATCTGGGTACTAGGTGTCTGCCACCGTCTTCCTGGTCTTCCAGACTCATTGCTTCTTAGGCTTAGGCAATGCAGTAACAATCGGGTGATCCTCTGCTCCCAGCTGTCTCAGAATCAAATGAGCCCTCACTTCCAAGACTGCCACCCTGGAGCAAGCAAGACAATTACCCTGAACGTCTCAGCCTCTTCGCCCACCAGGCCAGCAATGGCGGACAGTGGCAGCACGGGGCCATAAATGAGGTCCTTGCTCAAGGAGGTGGGGAAAAGCATATCTGTTTCATTGACCAGTGACCCATCCTCTAGGGGGAGCTTGACCAACCTGGAGATATGGGAGACAGCAAAACAAACAGAGTAACAGAAACCGGTCATGGCTGGAGGTTCTGTGTATCAGTGTGAGATGGGCTGGTGGTGTGCCATAAAAACACATGAGAAGAAAAAGGCCACGAAATAGGCTTAAAGATATATGCCATAGAGTGACGAGTTATGTGTAGTTAAAAATGAAGTACGTGAGGATTATTGAGAAAACCCAAGAGCTGGGCGCAGGTGTGTGTGTGTGTGTGTGTGTGTGTGTGTGTGTGTGTGTGTGTGAGAGAGAGAGAGAGAGAGAATAAAAGACAATCATGCTATGGCTCACAGACCCAGAGATGCTCAGTAACAAGGGAGGATTGAGGAAGGACACAGGGGTCCCCTGGGAAGGGGAAATAGAAGAGATTTCACTGATGGATTTGGGGGTGGGTGGGTTTGGGATCAAGTGGCAGGGGAGTAAAGACTGAGAGAAACAGCTGGAATTGCGGTGAGTGGAACCCTAGCAGAAGGGAACTCCATGGAGTCTGCAAGAGTGACCCCAGCAAAGACTCCTAGTAATGGGGACCACAGATCTGAACCAGCCATCTTCTATAACCAGGCAAGGCATCAAGTGAAGGGAGTAGGACCCAACACGGCCACAAAACCTTCTACCTACAGCTTGCCTGTCTGCAGAGGGTTCTGGGCCTTCAGCCCAACAGGATCCTCATCAAAGAGACCAGAAACGCTTCATCCAGAGTGGGAGCAGATGCAGAGTCCCACAGTAAAACATCAGGCAGAGCTCAGGGAGTCACGGCAATGGGGAAAGGGAGGATGGGAGGAACATGAGGGGTCAGGGACACCACAAGGACATGGCCCACAGAATCAATTGACCAGGACCCATGGGGGCTCGAAGAGGTTAGGGAGCCTACAGGGCTCTGACCTAGGTCCCCTGCATATATGTTATGGCTGAGTAGCTTGGTGTTCCTGTGGGATTCCTAACAGTGAGAGTGGAGGATAACCACTGACTCTTTGACCTACTCATGGGACCCTTTTCTCCTACTGTGTTGTCTCAGGCAGCCTTGAGTCCATAGTACGGGCCTGGCATTATAGTAGCATGTTATGCTGTGATTGGCTGATGTCCCCAGGAGGCCTGCTCTTTTCTGAGGGGAGACAGAGGGATGGTGGATCTGGGGAGAGGGGAGGTGAAGAGAAGACTGGGGGAGGAAGGAAAGGGGAGGGGAAACTGTAGTGGTGATATAATATACGAGAGAAGAATTTTTAAAAAGTATTAATGTGAGCATATCAAATTTTGCAAAATTAAGCGTGTTGGAATAAGATCTCAGAGGACTTGAGAAATCTAAGAGACTCTGATGTGTGAGCAGCCACTCCAAAGTTATTACAGATGCAGAACACGGTTATAGATTACAACAAGCTCTCTCTCTTTCTGTCTCTGTCTCTCTCCCTCTGTGTGTGGCTTTGTCTATTGATCTATGCCGGTCCGTGTGTGTGTGTGTGTGTGTGTGTGTGTGTGTGTGTGTGTGGCCATGCTTGTGGGTATTGTATGAAGCCACTTAATTCATCAAAGAGGCCCAGTGTTGGTTGTGGACACAAATGAAGACCGCCACATGGCTGTGGGGCCACGTGGCTGTGGGACCACGTGGCTGTGCGACAGCAGAGGCCCCACCTTGTCCTGAAGTGATGGTCCTGGTTACTTCTCTCAATGGTCCATACACTCACTGCACTTGAACTTGACAGACAAATTTGGTGCCAGTTCATGGGGTTGAAGGACATCTGGCTCACGTCCATTCCAGGTTGAGATTTCTTGCACAAGATGACATTGGATTCCCAGTTCCTTAGAGGGAATAACATTTGAGGAAAAATTACTTTGTTTTAATTTCTTTTCTTTGCTTTTTTTTTTAATTGTTGCTTTGTTTTCTGAGACAAGATTTTTCTGCATAACAACCCTACCTGGAACTCACTATAGTAGACCAAGCTGGCCTCGAACTCACCGAGATCTTCCTACCTCCGCCTCCCCAGTGCTGGGATTAGAGGCCTGTGCCAGCACTGCCCTGCTAGTTTGTTTTAATGTTATGCCTGAAAAATATCTTATTTTAGGACAATTTGCCAGCAGAGCAATGACTGGAAAACAGACATGGTGTTTCCTGAACTCAGGGCCTGCCATCCTATCCCAGCCACAGCTAGAATATTGCCTGAATCTCTGGCTCCCTCAGTCCTTTGGTTTCTTTCCTCAGGCAGCTGGCAATCCTGTCAGTCCTAGCCGTATACAGCTGGAATCCAGGGTCTCTGTGGGCGTAGGAACAAGGTCACAGGGCTGTATGCCAGCGATGCAGGGAGTCCTAGTTAGTACGCAGTGAAATCACATCGATGCAACACTGACCTGCCTGTTTCTCTGGCTGATTCTTGTAGTGATATTTTGTTTGTGCTTTAAGAAATAAGGCTTGCCTGAAGATCAGAGTTGAGAGCTAGCCACTAGTCACCCATAGTGGCCAAGCAGTGGTGGTTCACAACTTTAATCCCAGCACTCAGGAGATAGTGACAGATGGATCTCTGTTAGTTCGAGGCCACCCTGAGCTACACAGGAAATTGATCCAGCCTAAAGGAGAAACAGAGCCAAGCAGTGGTGGTTCACACCTTTAACCCCACTACTAGGGAGGTGGAGACAGGAAGGGATATGGCTGAGCAGAGAGAGAAATATAAGGCAGGAGGAGACAGGAGCTCATGCATTCAATCTGAGATTTCATGGAGACGGCATTCAGTCTGAGGCTTCGTAGGGACACGATAGCCCCTTTGGTCTGAGGATTCAGGCGAGGTAAGAACTAGTGGCTGCCTCTCTGCTTCTCTGATCTTTCAGCATTGACCCCTATATCTGACTATGGGTTTTTATTAAGATCTATTAGAATTCAAGCTACAGATTCTCTCTCCCATATTCTACAGCAGCCAATGTAGACACTCTTCAGTCTCCCGAGGCCTTTAGCCCATCCATCCCTTCTCTCATATTTGTGAAGTCTCTGATGGAGTCCCAAATCCTGCTGTCCAATCAATTCAGTTCCCAGAAGCCGCCAGGTTTAATGTCCACTGCCTCTCTCCCCTGTTACTACGCAAAGCCCACATGATGCCTCTGGCTGTGTAGGTGCTGGATCTGGTCTTGCCTCCTAGAGCAAATGCTGCTGTTCTGCACACCCTCAGGGTCCTCCTGCCCTTACTGTCAATGCTTACATGCTCATCTTGGGAGAAAAAAAATCCTTCCTTTAGTCTTATCTGTCAACACCTCCCTTCTTTCTACTTCCAACCAAATGTCTTGAGAACTTGTTCTAAACTCCCCTCTGCTCCCTCATCTCCACTACTCTTCTCATCCCAAGACATCTGAACCCATCACCATCATTCCCTTGACATTCCTGTGTCCAGTACTCACAGACATCTGCCTTCATCCCAAATGGAGCCACAGTGGCCATGCTTACAATTACGCTTGGGATTACTCTTGACCCTCTGTCATACAGTGTCTATGGGATACCTCGTCATCCTGTCAGCCCGTCATGTCTGGTGCCTCAGCTGCCTCTTCTCCTGATGTAGGGGCTGTCTGATTCTGTGGGCGATTCTCTTCCGACTGACTGCACATGGCACATCCCACCTGTCTCTTACTTCACACAGCTTCCACATGCCCAAGGACTCCCTGTGGGCCCCTGATGGAAACTCTAGGTGGTGGCAATAAACCTCAAACTGTAGAGGCATCAACACCCTACACAGCGACACTTCCATCAGTGGGACACAGGAGTCACAGGATGAACTGGCTCCTCCCTGCTTCCCTATAGTCCACCTTTGATGGGAGATGTCATTCTGTAAATATGTTTCTCTTATTGGTTAATGAATAAAGTACTGTTGGCCAATAGGAAGGCAAGATGGGTGGGGCTAGGAGACAAGGAAGATTCTGGGAGATGTAGTGAGAAAGGATTCAAGATGTAGGGACTTGAGAGGAAGAGGTCCGGACCCTCTTTCCGGTAAGGTAACACCATGTAGAAATACTTAGATTAACAGAAATGGGTTAAAATTTAAGACAAAGCTAGTCAATAAGAAACACTAGTAACTGTCAACAGTGTTATATCTAATACAGCGTCTCTGTGTGTTATTTGGGAGCTATGCGGCTCTGGGACCAGGCTGGCAGGGAAACTGCTGGTAACACACCTTCAAGACAATTGTGGCAGAAGCACGCACTCCTCTTGGCTCCTCCCTTCCCCGGGGACTTAGCAGCATGCTCCCACTGAAGAGCCAATCCCCCAGGTTTGCTTCAGACTCTGGGTTCTGTGGATTCTGGGGTGAGGCATATTCTGGAACCCACTTCACCAAGGGCTTCTTCCCCTTCCTCCATTCCTGCAGCTGCTCTTTTTGAGCCCCTTTGGGGGCTCCTCTCTCCAGGAGCTTTCACGGGTGGCCCTCTGGGTCTTTAGGTGTTCCCGTCTACTTTCAGGACTCTGCTGATTTGCTTTAGCTAGTCCCAGCTCTTCGCCTCCAGCCTCCTTCCCCCACCCCGGCCCTGGATACCCGTGGCAGGGACATATTGTGTTCCCTGTTTCCACTCTGTCTGAGGTCCAGCCAGGCACATGACTGCCCTGAATTGTAACACGAGTTCTAATAGGTCTTAATCATAAAAGCCCGGAGCCAGATACAGAGCAGAATGCTGAGAGATCAGAGAGAAGGAGCAAGTCAAAGCCATCTTTACCTCACTAGATTCCCAGAGGAAAAGAGACCGAGTTCCTGTTTCCTCCCACCTATATCCTTTTCTCCACCCAGCCATTTCACTTCCTGTCTCTCTGTACAGACCTCCAGACCTCTATGGTTAGCAAGTGGCTAGCTCCGCCCTCTGATCTTCACACATACTTTATCTGTACAAACAGGATACCACCACACTGAGCTGCAGTTAGACATGGTTTGTGATTATGCTGGCAGAGAGAAATGGCCATGGGTACCGAGGAACCACTACACTGTCCAGTGGCAACTCACACCCAGACCCCTGCTGGTGAGAGAAGGCACTTCTGTCAGTGACCTGGCTTTCTGGTACCCAAACCCCAAATGATGCACCAGTTGCCCAGTGGACATCTCCACTTACTTCCCCTAATCTGCCTCAGGTCAGCTTGCCCCTACCCCACTCGTATGCCTCCACTGCCTCCTCCAACGTCCTTCTTGTCCTTGATACCTTCCATTATTCCTTCCCTTTTCACATCTTTCCTTTGCATATAGGATAAAAAGTGATGTGTCCTTAGCAGGGTCTATACATAGGTAGGTACGTCCAGGTGAACCCAACTTTAAGCCCCTTCCTCTTTATTAATCATTAAGGACACCCTCTTTCACTGTCAGAATGTCCAGATTTAGATGGCGGACACCTGTTTATTAGGTTGCTCGTGAGCCAGGCTCACACTGTGTCTCCCTCGTGGCTAATTTTTTGTTCCTTTTATTGTGGCTCTAACTAAAATCCTGATGCATGGGGCTTACTCTGTAAAGTGCTTGCCTTGGAAGCAGAAGGATTTTAGAGCCCTTGAAACCCAGCTTTAAAAAGAGAAGCCGGGTGTGACATTATACAGTTGCAATCCCGGGCTGGGGAGGTAGAGACAGACTGATATCTAAGGGGCTCAACACACACACACACACACACACACACACACACACACACACACACACACACACACACACAGAGAGAGAGAGAGCTGATGTGTGTCATTTGACCTTGCATGGGGCACTTGCTTGTCATCCTGGCCTTTTAAAGGCTGATCCTGACTTAAATCTTATACTTTATGTATTGCTGTGGGTTAAATGGGAGAGGCAACCATTCATATACTGATGTATGAATCGTCTTCGGAATGTGACCTTAGTTGGAAATAGGATTTTTTATTGAGGATATCAAATGCAGTCAAGTGCAGTCATTAGGGTTGGCCCTGATTAAAAATCACTGAGGGGGGACATTATGAGACAGACATATTGGGAGAATGCCGGGTGTGCTGAGAGAGAATGGAGACAGAGAGCAGGGTGTGTGCCTGAAGGACAAGGGACATGGAAGCAGCAGTGGGAACCAGCCAGGCACAGAACAGATTCACTTACAGCCCTCACAAGGGACCAAGCCTGCCTGCACCCAGATTCTAGTCTCTGGAACTTAGGACAATGAATTTCTGTTGCGTACGCCACCTGCTTTGTGGCATTTGTTACAGTGATCTGAGATTTGAGAATCCTATCTGTGAGGGAGTCGTCTTTTCCCTTCCTAGGAGCTCTTCCCTGATCCCACCTCTACTCTACATAGTTGTTTCTATGTACCTAAGACTACTGGAAGCTGGGAAATATCTCAGCCCCTCCAGGATTAAACTCTACCCAGAATAAAACAGCTCAAACATGGAGGAAGAACAGTGTTGTGCTTGCTTCTAGTATGTCATTGAGAAGCAATTCCAACCGGCTTCCCATGAAAAACCTGGACCGTCCCTTGCTTTGCCCCTCATTTGACATGCCAAAGAAATGAAACTTTGCTGTCCTTGTGTACTGATCGGCAGGTCCCAGGTGATAAGGACAAGCACGGCTTTATAGGATGGAGTGTTTAACTACAAAACAGCTGATGCTGTCCTGGTGTTACCTCAGAGCAGAGCTCAGTCAGCCGCCATGGCATAGACACCCACCCAGAAGATTTAACCACCCCCCTTTTTACTTCAGGCTCATGAGCTGCTGCCTGTGGGTGTTTTGGTCCCTCCTCCCAGTCACATGTCCAGGTGCTTTGGATTGTGAAGACAGCTGTGATAAGAGGACCACAACCCTTACAAGGAGAGATGTTAGACAGCTAACATATGACTAGATTGCAGTTGGTTTTATTAGTTTGTTTTGTCTTCCCTCTTTACTCCTAGGGGGCCACCACCCAGCTCCCAAATAAGTACACGGAGACTTAATCTTACTTAGGAATGCGCAGCCTCAGCTTGGCTTACTTCTAGTCAGCTTTTTTCTTAACTCCAATTGTCCTGTTTACCTTTCTGCATTCTGTGTGACTTTCATTACTTCGCATTCCATTGCTGGCTGTGTAGCTGGGTGGCTGGACCCTCGTGCGTGCTCCCTCCCTCTCCTTTTCTCACTCCCCTTCTCCCCTCTCTTCTATTTATTCTCTCTTCTGCCAGCTCCACTTATTTCTCTCTCCAGCCTAGCTTATTGGCCATTCAGTTCTTTATTAGACCAATCGGGTGTTTTAGACAGGCAGAGTAACACGGTTTTACAGATTTAAACCAATGCAACATAAAAGAATTCGACACATCTTTGCATCATTAAACAAACCCTTCACAACATAAAAGAATATAACACGTCTTTAGCTAATACTCCACAACACTAGATGGTATATCCATCCCATGGAAGAGCAAAGGGAGCTGTTGAGATACACAGTGCTCTCGGATTTCCAAACCATGAAGGTGCATAAACACAGACAGAACAGAAGATGGTTATATGGCTCCTGTGTGCGAAATGTGTAGAGAAAGCAAACACAAACACACCAGAGGCAGACGGGGTGAGGGCAAGGGTGGGTTAGAGTATATGTGACAAGGAACAAGGCTTTGGGAGGTACAAGAAAACTGTGGATATGGGGTACATTTGTCCTGATTACAGTGATAGCTTCAACAGTGCTTGTAGCAGCCCAATTTTAAACTGTATATTCTGTAAGTGAACAGTTCAGTATACACCAGTTATATGTCAGTAAAGGGTGTGTGTGTGTGTGTGTGTGTGTGTGTGTGTGTGTGGCTAAGAATCAAACTCAGGGCATCAAGCATGACTGAAAACATTCTACCAGTGAACTACATCACCAGCCTTCAGTGGAGCCATCCCTCCCTCCCTCCCTCCCTCCCTCCCTCCCTCCCTCCCTCCCTCCCTCCCTCCCTCCCTCCCTCCCTCCCTCCCTCCCTCTCTCCCTCTCTTCTCCTCTTCCCCCTTCTCCTTTCTCCTCCCTCCCCAGGGTTTTATACTTTAGAGCAGGAGCCCAGGTTGTCCCAAAACTGTGTAGCCAGGGCTAGCCTTGAAGTCACCACAATCCTTCTATCTCAGCCTCTCATGAGCCGCCACGCTAGGCTCAGCTTTTGGCGGCTCAGCAGTTCAGAGCACTGAATGCTCCTTCAGGGGATCTAGGTTCAATTCTCAGAACCCATATGCAGACAAAACACTCATGAAAATTAAATAGTAGAGGGAAATACAATAGCACATAAGTTAAGCTTGGCTCTCTGAGCTGGGAATCTTAGATTTTTGGGTAGACATGCTTCCCATTCCCATTAAAAATAAAAAATCCCAATTACCCTGAGAGGTTTATGTCATGGATGGAAGAGAATGCATCTACAGAGTTGGCCACCACACACACACCCGTGCCTAACCCACACGTTTCTCTACCCAGCTGGCCAATGTGGTAGAATGTCCCACTCCGAACACACTGCTAACTACAAAGGCACAGACCATCCTAATGTCAACACAGGCAGAACACATGCTAATAACGCAATAGAGCCATGAGCTTTAGGGGAAGGTGAAACTTTATGTACTTAGAACCATGTCTTCTCAGCTGGTTACGGAAACACTGCATGTGGTGGTCAGAAAGCAAACGGCCCCGAGGGAGTGGCGCCTCTAGGAGGCGTGGCCTTGTTGAAGAAAGTGCGTCACTGTATGGGCACTCTTGGCGGGTCTCTTTTCTTAAGCTGCAGTCAGTGTGACAGTCAGTCAACTTCCTGCTGCCTTCTGGTCAAGACAGAGCCAGAACCATGACTGCCTGCAGGCTGCCGTGCTCCCTGTCACGATGAAAATGGACTGAACCTCTGAGCTGCAAGTGAGCCACCTCCACAATGGAATGTTTGCTTTGCAAGAGTTGCTGTGGTCATGGTGTCTCTTCACAACAATACAAAACAAACAAGCAACCCTCAGACGCTGCACATGTCACTGAAAAGGGAAAGAGGCTAATTCTGCTGTCACAGTTTTTGCCCCGACACATTTCGTACCTGAGCATAAAGGTGACACTACGACATGTGACTGGGATGTTCATTCTTGCCAGCTTCCCTTGTTTGGGACTTTGGTGTGTGTCCCCTTTGGTGGAATCTAGAAGGTGCTGACTTACCAGAGGGCCAGCTCAAACTCCGGGAGAGACGAGTAACTGGCTAGATAGGTGCCACAGTAGCTGAAGCTAAGTAAAGTGTAGTCCAGGAGGACATTGCCTGAAACAGAAAATCCATGACAGGGACTTAACTGTCACATACAGATGAGCTCACAGCCTCCTAGTGATCCGCATAGACCTGTAAAGTACTTAGCTAGGAAGTGAGTGATCTTCCGGCCAGCGGCTAGGATTGTGAGCAGAAAGTGCAATGCTTTTGTTGGTGGTGGTTTTGCCTTTTTCTCTTTCAAACAAGGCTTTCTATGTAGTAGAGATTAGCTTCACAGTCACGATCCCCCTGCCCCTGTCTCTCAAGTGCTAGGATTATAGGCTCACTCCACCACACCCAGTAAAATCCATTCTTATTACGACCATTATGTCACTGTCTTTAGACTTTGCTACTGCACTGAGCAAACTACACCATAGAGCCCCAGCCTGATTTGAAATAAATGTCCCTTAATGTCTCATAAATATGAGACATTGGGATTAGACCAGTTATTCAAGCTTCAAGTGTCGTAGGGGGTTGTAATGACTCTAGATAACATATTAAACGGTTTCTTCCAGTTCTTAGACAACTTTCTTTATATGTCTAGCCGAGGAAATGCATCGTTGCTTTGAAAGCCTTAGTAATTGAAATGTTTACAAGGTAGCTCTTGGGGAGGCAGCATGAGGAACAGTCTCACGTCTGTCTCGAAGGGAAGGGACAGGGCTGAGTTTTTCTTCACTGTGGTTGCTTGGGCCCAAGGTCAGCCTTGATATTTGTGCCTATTTGTTTGTCCTAAGTATTTCAATGACTGCTTCCATTTTCACACGTGTGTGTGTGTGTGTGTGTGTGTGTGTGTGTGTGTGTGTGTGTGTGTGTGTGGTGTGACATGTGTACAGATGCCTGCAGAGGCCAGACAAAGGCTGTCAGATCTCCTTCAGCTGGAGTTACCGTGGCTGTGAACGTGTGGGTGCTGGGGTCGGCTCAGGTCCTCTGCAGGAGACACAGGTGCTCTTGACTGCTGAACCATCTCTCCAGCCCCGTGATAAACTGACTCTAGTGTTTCTTAAAGTGTGACTTTGTCATTACATTTATTTAACATGGCCTAATCACCAAAAAATATGTATTTACTGAGCATGTAATGAAAAAAAAAATATTCTGTGGGATGAGACCTTAATACAAGCATTTTATATCCTTTCTTTACTTATTCTATCATCAACATTAATATCAAGTAAGTTCTAATTGTCATATAATATGTAAATATTATTATACATTCAAAAATTTTACATATATGATGCTTTGAAGAGAATTTTTAAAAGCCTAGAAAGAAAAAAAAACATGTATTTTTATGAGACTAACATCAAGTTGAGTACATTTATTTTTTGCTCTTTTTTTTTTCTTTCAGACAGTGTCTCATGTAGCCCAGGTTGGCCTTGGATTCACTATGTAGCTGAGGATGGCCTTGACTCCAAATCCTCTTGCCTCTTCCTCCCTAGTGCTGAGATTACAGGTGTGTATTACCATGCTCAGTGGTATGTGTTTACATGTAAAATACATGCAAATATACATTCTGTATATATGACTTCTCTATTTATAGTTGTAATATGTGTTGATTGAATATTGTGTACAAAATGCTCCATCAAAACTATAACTTAGATCACACGATGTGTTCTATCTTATTGGTTTTCTTGTTTACATTACATTAAGCACATTATCATGTTCTTAATATTTCTTTAAAGTTTTGATTGGTAATGCTTGCAATAATAACCCTCGTGGGATTTTTAACATATTTACTACTGTTCATATACCAGGTCTGTGGCCTTTATAATTATGACAGTACTTTTAAATCCTCTGTACACAAGCCTATAACCATATTTCAGACTACTACATTGCCATAAAATTGAGTTCTAACCTTCACAGTGGCCCCAGAAGGGCTCTACCAGTTTATGCTCTCACAGCCAGCAAGCAAGAAGTACCAATTTTGCCACGCTCTGACTGGCTCCAACACCCTGAATCCAGCTGATGGAAACAAAGCCCCGGGTTTACACCACACTACAAAACTGTCACCTATGTTGTTTTCACCTGTGTTGTTGTCACCTATGTGCTATATGCTTGTGTTTGTGTATGCGGGAGATCGTGGACCTGGGTGGGTTGATTTCTCTCCTCCCACTTCTATGTGGGGGCTGGCTTTGAACTCTGTTCAGTAGGCTTATGAAACAGTACCTTTTGTCTGCTGAGCCATCTTGCTGACCCTAAGCTACACTTAAAAAAAAAAAAGAAATATAAAGTCAGATCGTTTTAATATAATTCATCAGTTATGATTTGTGAACTGTCTGGGAAAGTTCCTTGTCATTCATTCATTCCTATGAGATGCTAGGAGGACCTCTGATCATACTTTTTTTTTTTTTTTAACCATCTATTGTCCTCGTTCTGTTATTTGCATGCTACTTTTTGACCTTGCTATTGTTTTACATTTGTTAGTAAATATGCCCATCCTTTTAAATAGTGTACTAGGTCTTTCCCCAACCTGAAATATTTTCTACTGCTTCTCAAATGGATTTGCTTCCATTGAATCCTATTTTCATGGGGTATGTCTTATGTGTAGGATGTCTATCTTGACACGTTAATTCAAATATTCAATTTTTCTTAACATCACTGTTGAAAAATTCATATCCCTTGGATTACTTTGCCACAGAGCTCACTTTTCTGGATCTAGCCTTCTTCATACCTCCACTGATCTGGGGGTCCCCACAGGAACAACACTCTCCTAATTCCCTGAGCCTTTCAAAGTTACAAAGACCCTCTGCCTGTCGTTTGTTTCAGAAACACATTGGAGTTATTTAAGTACTCCCTACTCTCTAAAATAATGAGCTTATGAGTGACTTTCCGTGACAAATTAAAAATGCATTTATTTATAACAATAATAATTTTTATCCTGGAATATGTCTCTATGGAACTATATATTTAAATATATGGTGTGCAACTTGTTACTTAATATATATTTAAGTCTGGATCACTGAAAACATCTGAATTATTTCTCAGTATTTAATCTGCTTGTGTGGGCATTTATTCTGAAATCAGTACTCTTGCTAAGCATCCCTTCTTAATTTCCAGTGGGCTATTTCTGTCCCACAGCTACACATTTCTGCTACGTTTTATTGTATTGGTTAGATCTATACACTAAATGACATAGATGATAACGGGTATCCTTGATAATTTATTTTTATTGTGAATTCTTCTAAGGATTCCTTATGCAATATGGATGTTGTCTACTGGCTTCAATTAATGTCCAATTGCTTGCCCAGGGCTGGAGTCGCAAAATTAAACTGGGGGCATCTTTTTGTTGTTGTTGTTTTGTTTTGTTTTTGAGACAAGAGTTTCTCTGTGTAGCTTTGGCTGTCCTGGAACTCGATTTGCAAACCAGGCTGGCCTCAGACTCACAGAGATCTGCCTGCCTCTGTCTCCCGAGTGCTGGGATTAAAGACATGCACCACCATGTCTGGCAAGCTGGGGGCATTTTAAACATGAAGTGTAGCTACAGTCTACACAAACAGTCCCCTACTTATGACTGGGTTATGTTATGTTTTTATTAAGGTGTCTCAATGTACGAAGAACACAGATTACTCCAGAAACAACATGTGAACTACAGTGATGGTGTCTGACTTAATCCAAACACCTGTTTGGCCCACGTGGTTCTGAAACGAAGGCTCCTCCAGGGGTCAGCTTCTTGACCTTGCTGCTGTGGACTTGCCCTGGTTAGCTTAGTTGGAGGCAGGGTCTTGCTTTTAGCTCAGGGTGGTGTTGCACTCTAGATCCTTCTTCCTCTGCCGCCCAAAGAATGGGTTACAGGTGTGTGAAATCACAACACTCAGATTCAGGTTGTGTTAAATGGGGGCAGGCATCATAACATAGAGACTCCTAGCAAGTTAATGGAGGTCCTCTGTGTCTGTGGATGACTTAACAGCAATACAGAAATAAGAGGTAACCACGGACTAGTGCTTGGTATATGTGTGTGCACGCAAACACACACATGCTTGCACACTCACATGTACTCCTCTAGCATCACCACAGAGGAAACATTGGACAACATGTTTAGCACCATTTTGTGGTTAAGAACAGTGGGTTTAGACTTGTGCTTATTAGTTCCACAAGCATCAGCATTCCAACAAGTCACCTGGAAAGAAGAAGAAACGTTGTCCCTGAAAGGTCAGTTCTCACAGTTTAAAACGCTCGTGAGTCACCTGAGAACTATTGTTAAAACTAAGGTGACGGTTGTAGGTCTGGGGCAGGAGCCAATTTGTACATTTTTGAGGGAGTGGTTGTTTCTAACTTGCCTAGGCTGGTCTCTAGCTCCTGGGCTCTGATAAGCCTCCCTTTTCAGCCTCTAAGCTTCAGGGTGCACGCAAGGCTTGACCGCTTCTATCCAAACCACCTTCATTTGGAAGAACTTGATTTGCCTACATGAAAACATTCTTCAGTTGTCAGGTGTGGTGGTGCTGTAACCCTTTAATCCCAGCTCTCAGGCAGTAGAGGCAGAGGGATGGCCTCTGTTCGAGGCCATCCTGGACTACAGAGTTCCAGGACAGGTAGGGTTATGCAGAGAAACCCTGTCTTGAAAAACCAAACCAACCAGACACAAACAAACAAACAAATCCTTTGGCTCCAGGGGTGGGAGGGTGGTGTGGGGAGGGTCTCCCAGATACCTTTTAATTTGTTTTTTCTAGTCAGTGCAGGAAAGCTGTATATGTAGATGATGGGTTTTAGTCTTCGGTCAGAGAAAGCCACAACTTCACTAGGAATGTTAGTTGTGATGACGCCCACAATTCCATTAATACACTGGAGCACAGTCTTCTTCTTGGTCTCAAGGTTAATGAATATTACGTAGTTCCCAGAATTGTAGCAGATGGTGCGGTCGTTGATGAAATGAACATTCTGACCGGGGAATCCTTGCACCCATCTTTAGAAAAGAGAGATCACCATCAGTATAATACATTTGCTTTTCCTTTTTAACACATCGACTAGAAACCCATCAAAACCTTTGGAATACATCGATTCCATTTTTAACTCCCTCTTTGATCCAATTGCTCAGAGAAACACACATGCTCACTGTGAGACCAGCATGAGCCAATAAGCTATAGACATTTAAAGATCAATAGATCTTGGGTCAGTGAGATGCTCTTTACACATACACATACACATACACATACACATACACATACACATACACATACACATACACATACACATACACATACACATACACATACACATACACATACACATATACATGCATACATACATACCAATACGCATAAATCCGGAGTGAAAGGGAGGAGCAGGAAGGGGTCACAGGGATGAGAATCGCCTGAGGCGATGCGGGTGAAGAGGGGCTGAATGTGTTGAAGCCGTGGGTCTGAATGAGCAGGGGATACCGAGGCCGGAAGAGGGCGCAGACACAAAGGGTGGAGGAAAGCAATACTGCGCAAATAAATGAGGGTCCCTGCAGCAGGATGGCGGTGGGAACTGAGGACCGGTCATCCGGGGAAGAGACCGAGGGGTTGGACTGAGGAGGCTGCCAGGCGGGTCTGCAGGAGAACCGAGGGGTGGGGGTCCCGGCGGGGTTTCCTGGAGCCCCCCGCCCCGCGCGCCCGCAATGCCGCACCTCACGGACAGGGAGGCGCTGACGAAGTGCGTGGAAACATCTTCGCGCTCTCGGCCTTGCGTCATGGCCACTCTCAGGCCACTCCCGGCCGCGGCCGTTACTCCGAGTCCGGCCGGGTCCGGCTTAGGCACCCGCCCAGATGCCACTGTTTACATCCGTCCGTATCCCGGAGACCGGAGCCCCGCGCCCATTGGCTGGCGGCCACGCCCATAGGCGAGGGAGGAAGCGAGGGGTGGTACCCCTGTGTGTGAACGCTGGTTCTGCCAAGGCCAATAGTTTCAGTATTAATAAATGTCAAAACAACTCTTAATTTTGCATGCTGCCCCGACCACACCGCTCCTAGCGACACGCTGGGAAATATTTCATTTATTTCCCTGACTGGCTGAGCCTGCTTTCCCCCCCAAAGAAAAGTGAGAAGCCTGAGATTACAGAACCCATAGGGCTGAAGGCCAAGTCAGAATCCAAAGCGCCAAGGACTCAATGACTTTCAGACGTCACCTCTGATACCACAGGGAGGCAGATGGAAGCAAGCTGGCGAATGATAGATCATGCTCTTTTCGCCTCGCCACCTTCGAGATTTCTCCTCCCATCTAATCCTTTTCCTTCCTGGGGCTTCTCCCTCCTTTCTCCAGCTCTTTCTGTCCTACCCAGTCACTGTCAACGTAAATCAGCAGACAAAACCTAAACAGAAGCTGTCCATATATATATGGGAATGGCAGAGCATGGTCCCAGGAACATCCACAACATAACTGTGTTACAGCTCTGCTGGGAAAGGTACCCTGGCAATCAGGAACCAAGGAAAGTCATCCTCATCCAAGAGATGTGACGGGAGGGGAAAACCCAGGAGGGTGGCTGCCTCTGCTCTGGGGACAAGAAGCAAGGAACTGAGCAGAAGGTAGGGTTTGTATGGGGTTTCAGCCTTTTCAGGGTGGCTTGGGATTGCCGGGAATTTTGTGCCCTGATCTTGGGGCAAGCTCAGGGATTTGTGGGATTTTTTTTCTTGTCTTGGGTTTGGGGTCAAGTGCCAAGTCAGGGTCAGAGTGTTCTTTCCCTGGCCTTGGTCTGGGGTGGGTGGGTGGATAGGGGGTCAAGTCAGCCTGTTCTCTCCCTGGCCACTTTATCTTACAATAATAAGCTATGAGTGTGTTTAAGTAGGTTAAAGTATGAAGACGTTTTAAAGGACAACAAGGAGTATATCAAATATTTGAAACACTAATCCACAGCAGCAATGTTTAATAAAGAGAATGATGAGGTAGGGCAGAAAGATGTAGACATGGGGGAAAAAAGGGCCCACTAGCTTGAGCCTGGCAAGTGAGAATCAAACTTCCCAACCCATTATCATATGCATGGGCCTTATTCCCTTCCAGCTGCAGACCGTCAGAATTTGCCTGTCCAGTACAAGGACATGTCTAAGCCCCCTTGTGCAATCCTAGTGGCCACTGGTCATACCTCATCGTTTTTTTTTTTTGTTTTTGTTTTTGTTTTTTGTTTTTGTTTTTGTTTTTCGAGACAGGGTTTCTCTGTGTAAACTAGGCTGGTCTTGAACTCACAGAGATCCACCTGCCTCTGCCTCCCAAGTACTGAGATTAAAGGTGTGTGCCTGACTCATACCTCATCATTTAACCCCATTTAAGGCATCTCCTATAATCTCATGTATCAAAAAGAAAAAGGAAAAAAAAAGGTGTGGTTTTTAGCAGCCTTTAAATGTGCAGCTTGAGAGCTGCCGAAATTGTATATGAGGTTACTACTAAGACACTCAACTGGAACTCTCGTGGGAATCCCGTACCCACACTAGGCTGCTTTATTCTTTCCCTGGGGATCTTTCTTTCTCTTAAGCCCTGTACTTAAAAATCTATGCCAACTGTGTTTTAATAAACTCTTCTTTGAGAAGCCCACACCCACACTCTTGGGGTGCTTCATTCCTTCGGTCCTTTCTTTTTATTCAGTTTTGTTTTAATTTTTTCTTTACTGCTTATATATCCCAACAAAATCTTTCAACCAGTATAAAAACTACAATATGGTTACATTCTATTTTTCAAGTGAATGATTATAGTGAATACAGGTAAAACAAACAAACAAACAAACAAAAACAAATATGTCTATCATTTCCTTTGCATGATTAAGCAATGCCATCCCAAGAACCTCACATGCATTCATGTCTAAGTAAGGTGTTATAGTTTAACAGAGTGTGAACAAGCAGAGCATTTTTCTCAGCCATTCTATTACTGAAAGGCTGCATATCGTGCTTACAAAGAAAGAACTATCACTTTATTACTTATCTTGAAAGGTAATCTTATAAGGAACTTTAAAAGAATCACAAACTTAAACTTTTATATATGAAAAGCACTATACTTTAAAGTTTTAGGGTGCATACCCACTCATCAACAGTTTTTTTATGTCAGGAAGCTGAGGGCAGATGTTAAGTGTAGTTTTTTCCTGCCAGTCTTGTCCCTCTGCCATGCCAGCCCCAAATAACACACAGAGACACTATATTAGATATAATTCTGTTGGCCTGTTACTAGCATTTCTTATTAGCTAGCTCTGTCTTAAATATTAACCTGTTTCTATTAATCTAAGTACTTCCACGTGGTCTTACTGGAGAGAGGGGCTGGTGTTCTTCTCTCTTTGTCCTCCATCTTGAAACTCCTCCCTACTCCTTCCTCTATCCTGCTAGTCTCCTAGTCCCGCCTATCTTGCTTTCCTATTGGCCAACAGCGCTTTACTCATTAACCAATAAGAGAAACATATTTACAGAATGACATCTCCCATCAGGCAGAAATGGGTGCAAGGAATTGATCATCATCTTTGATCACCAACCAATCACAGCAAGAAAGGCGGGTCAGCTAAAAGTAATTGGGCTGTGTGGTCTTGTTCCCTGACCGCACAACAAGTCCCTCGTTCAACCATGTGCCTTTCTAAAATTTTAGGTAGTCTTCTTGTTTTTCTTAACCTCAAAGATATTTAACAAAAAATATCTTAATCAAAGCTTTGTTTCAGTTGTGATGCACTCTGAAACCTGTGATCACACCTCCCAGCATTAAGATAAAAAGAATTTAAGCTGGTTGGGCTCCTGGTAGTCAATTGTTTTTCTTAACCATTAACCTAAGCCTCAGTGTATACAGCTTCCAGTACAAACTCATGTTCTAGCTGTGTGACGCTCCCTGGTGTTATTTTCATTTATTTATTTTTTCGTGGTAGTAAAGCTTTTATTTATTTCTTTTTCTTTTACATACTAATTCCAATTCCCCCTCTCTCCCCTCTTCCCACTCCGCCCACCTTCCATTCATTCTATCTCCCATCACCACGTTGAGGCAGGGCAAGGCTGTCCCCACTGTGTCTAGGCTGAGCAGGGTATCTCTTCACAGGAAAAGAGCTCCAAAAAGTCAAGTGAACTCGTGCATTAGAGATAGATCTTGGTCCCACTGCCAGTGACCCCATAAACTGGCCAAGCCAGCCAGTCACCTGCTGTCAGGGGGGTCTAGTTTGGTCCTATGCAGATTCCCCAGCTGTCAGTCCAGAGTCAGCGAGTTCCCACTAGTTCCGGTCAACTGTTTCTGTGGGTTTCCCAATCCTGGTCTTGACTCCTTCGCTCATACGATCCCTCCTCCCTCTCTTTGACTGACTCCAGGAGCTCAGTTCAGTGCTTAGCTGTGGATCTCCGCACTTGCTTCCATCAGTTACTGGATGAAGGTTCTAATGACAATTACAGTAGTCCTCAGTCTGATTACAAGGGAAGGCCAGTTCAGGCACCCTCTCTCTCCACTATCGCTTAGAGTTTTACCTGGGGGTCATCCTTGTGTATTCCCGGGAATTTCCCAAGTGCCAGGTTTCTCCATAATCCCATAATGGCTCCCTCTATCAAGATAATTCTTTCTGTGCTCTCCCTCTGAGTCTTTCCTCCAACTTGACCATCCTTTTCCCTCATATTCACCTCCCCACTCACCTGCGCCCCTCCCCTCCCCCCTTCCACCCACTTCCTCCCTCTCACACTCCCAATTTACTTAGGAGATCTTTATTTTCCTTTGCTAGGCAGATCCATGCATATTTCTCTTAGGGTCCTTATTGTTACCACTATAGCTTCTCTGGGATTGTGGACTGTAGGCTGGTTAGCCTTTGCTTTACAACTAATATCCACTTATAAGTGAGTACATACCATGCTTGTCTTTCTGGATCTGGGTTACCTCACTCAGGATGGGTTTTTTCTAGTTCCATTAAATTATCTGCAAATTTCAAGATGTCATTGTTTTTGTTTTGTTTTGTTTTTTGTTTTTTCCCCACTGAGTTATGCTCCGTTGTGTAATGTATCACATTTTCTTTATCCATTCTTCAGTTTAGGGGCATCTAAGTTGTTTCTAGGATCTTGTTTTTATGAATAATGCTGCTATGAACATAGCTGAGCAAATGTCCTTGTGGTATGAGAGTACACCCTTTGGGAATATGCCCAAAAGTGATATTGCTGGCTCTTGAATAGATTGATTCCCAATTTTCTGAGAAACCACCATACTGATTTCCAAAATGTCTGCACAAGTTTGCACTCTCACCAGCAATGGAGGAGTGTTCCTCTTACTCCACATCCTCTCGGTCATAAGGTGTCACCAGTGTTTTTGATCTTAGCCATTCTGCCACGTGTAAGATGGTATCTCAGAGTTGTTCTAGTTTGCATTTCCCTGATAGCTAAGGATGTTGAGCAGTTCCTTAAATGCTTCTCAGCCATTTGAAATTCTTTAGTTGGGAATTCTCTGTTTAGATCTGTACCACATTTTAAAAATTGGATTATTTGGTATTTTGCTGTCTAGTTCCTTGGGTTCTTTGTGTAGTTTGGAGACTAGGTCACTGTCAGATGTGGGGTTGGTGAAGATCTTTCCCCATTCTATAGGCTGTTATTTTGTCTTGTTGACTAAGTCCCTTACTTGCAGAAGCTTCTCAGTTTTGAGACTCTCAGTGTCTTTGCTACTGCTGAAGTGGTCTCCTGTGCCAGTGCTTTCAAGGGTGCTTGCCACTTTCTCTTCTTTGTTTACTTTTAAAATTTAAATCAGAAACAATCTTATTTAATATATCAGACCCAGTTCCCTCTCTCTCCCATTCTCCCATGGCCCCACCTCTATCCCACCCCTGTTCTGCTCCATAGAAAGAGTGGGGCCTTATGTGGGGGATCATCAAAGTCTGTCACATCATTTGGGGCAGGGCCTAGGCTCTCCCCCATGTGTCTAGGCTGAGAGAGTATCCCTATATGGGGAGCGGGCTCCCAATGTACATTCATACACTAGGTATAAATGTTGTTCCATTACTAGGGGTCCCATAGACGTCCCAGCTTTCCTAACTGTCACCCATGAGCAGGGGGCCACCGGATTCCAACCCATGCTGATTTCCAAGCTGTCAGTCTGAGGTCCATGAGCTCCCACTTGTTCAGCTTTTGGTTTCCCCAGCATGGTCTTGACCCCTTTGCTCATCACTCCTCCATCTCTACAACTGGATTCCAGGAATTTGGCTCAGTGTTTAGCTGTGATTCTCTGCTTCTGTTTCCATCAGCTACTGGATGAAAGTTCTATGATGGCATATAATAAGGTAGCCATCAATCTCATTATAGGGGAAGTTCATTTAAGATAGACTCTCCCCCATTGCTTAGATACTTAGTTGGGGTCATCTTAGTAAATAACTCTGGATATTTCCCTAGTGGCTGATTTGTCTTTAAACCTATAATGGCTCCCTCTAGTATTGTACCTCTTTTCTTGCTCTCCTCTATTCTTCCACTGATGCAATCTTTCTGCTCCCTCATGTCTTCCTCTCTGCTTCTCTTCTCCCCCTTTTTCTCCTAACTCTCTCTCCCTTCCCTCTGTGCTCCCAATTTTCTCTGGAGATCTTGACCCTTTCCCCTTCTCTTAGGGTCCTCTTTGTTTCCTGGCTTCTTTGGAGGTGTGGATTGTAGGCTGGTCATCCTTTGATCTATGTCTAAAATCCATATATGAGTGAGTACATACCATGTTTGTCTTTTTGTGACTGGGTTACCTCACTCAGGATGGTTTCTTCTAGTTCCATCCATTTTCCTGCAAATTTCAAGATTCCATTGTTTTTTTCCATTGAGTAATGCTCCATTGTGTAAATGTACCACATTTTCTTTATTCACTATTCATTTGAAGGACTTCTAAATTCTTCCGGTTTCTGGCTATTACAAATAATGCTGCTATGAACTTAGTTTTACAGTTGTCCTTGTTGTATGAATATGCATCCTTTGGGTATATGCCTAAGAGTGGAATTGCTGGATTTTGAGGTAGACTGGTTCTCATTTTCCCAGAAACCGCCATACTGATTTCCAAAGAGGCTGTACAAGTTTGCACTCCAACCAGCAGTGGAGGAGTGTTCCCCTTTCTCCACATCCTTTCCAGCATAAACTGTCATTGGTGTTTGTGATTTTAGTCATTCTGACAGGTGCAAGATGGTGTCTCAGAGTTGTTTTGATTTTCATGTCCCTGATGGCTAAGGATATTGAGCACTTTTTTAAGTGTCTTTCAACAATTTTGGATTCCTCTATTGAGAATTCTCTACTTAGTTCTGTACCCCACTTTTTTAATTGGATTGTTTGGTGTTTTGGTGTCTAGCTTCTTGAGTTCTTTGTATATTTTGGAGATCAGCCCTCTGTCAGATGTGGGGTTGGTGAAGATCTTTTCCCATTCGTGGGCTGCTGTTTTGTCTTATTCACTGTGTCCTTTGCCTTACAGAAGCTTCTCAGTTTCTCACTTTCTCTTCTATGAGGTCCAGTGTGGTTGGATTTATGTTTGAGGTCATTGATCCATTTGGACTTGAGTTTTGTGCATTGTGATAGATATGGATCTATCTGCAGTCTTCTACATGTCAGCTGTAACAAGTATGTTCTCCCTTGTGGTTGGTCCCACTGCCACGCCAGCCCCCAATAATACACTGAGACTCTGTATTTGATATAATGCTGTTGGCCAGTTACTATGTTCCTATCAGCTAGCTCTGTCTTAATGATTAATCCATTTCTATTAACCTAAGTATTTCCACATGGTCTCATCTTACCGGAGAGTGGGCTGGTGTTCTGCTCTCTCCAGTCTCTCCATGATTACTCCTCCTTACTACTTCCTCTTTCCTCCTTATCTCTTAGGCCCTCCTATCTTCCTTTCCTATTGGCCTACAGTGCTTTATTCATTAACCAATACAAGAAACATATTTACAGAATGACATCTCCCATCATCTCCTCTTTTCTGTCTAAAATAAAAAGAAGGGTTTAAACCTTAACATAGCGAAATATATCACACAACAGTTATCAAATAAGAATAACAGTTAACAATATTTTGTCCATTAACATTTAGTAAGATTTAAGAAAATATTTTATCATCTATCCTATCGTTGTGAGTCTAAAGTCCTAAATGTAACTTATTTTTAATCCTAACTAAGGAAAACTGTAGAGAGCTGAGAAGTGCCATGCCTTAAAGATGGCGCTGGCTCCTGCCTTCCACCTTCCTGATGGTGAGCACTCTCTGCGATAAACAAGTCCTTATTTGGCTAAGGCTGAGATCTAGGCTTGCCTCCGAGTATGTGAACCTATCTGCATTTGCCACGTGGTGTGCTGGGATTGGCTACCCCAAGGCCTTATAAGCTGTGGGCTGGCTTTCCCCGGGGTCAGAAGATTGTTCAAGGTTCCTGAGAAAAGCTGCTTAAAGAAGAGTCCGAGCATTGCATCTTCCTTGCCGGTCGAGGCGGTCGCCACAGAACACTATAACTATAACTATCTGTCTTCAACTCCATCAAAGACCACAGAAGGATAATACATAAATTCTAGAATGACAGGGACATCTTACTACCTGATCACTCACCTGAAGTTCTCCTGTAATGTTCCATCTTCAGCATATAGGCCATAGGGTGTCTGGCAGACTCCTCAGCAAAGCAGGAAATTTTAAGCTGTCTACCTGTATTGGCAGTTTTTCAGTCATTTTTCTCTGTGTCCTGTAGACTGTCTAGCAGACTCTTCCATGAAGCAGGAACCCTGTAGCAAATGTCCATCTTGTATCAGAAGTCACTTTCCTATGGGTCCTGCATGTCCAGTTTATATAGTGTAAAGTCAAACAGTCTAGATAAGAGCAGTATCTTGCTCAAATGGCTAGTCTTGCCATATTGCAAGCAAACTCCATAACATATTTCTTCAAGGTCCATCTTCCTTACTGATGCAGGTGGTGTTGCCAGGAGCAGTTATGTCTCACTGTCAAGAAAAACCCTAAACCATTTTAAATGCCGTATTCTGTATGTCTTTGAAAGGTTTGAAGAATGCCCATTCATCTCAAATACATCTAGAAATCCTAACTAACTTAACTCTAAGTTTTCACTATCATAGGTAACTATCTATAATCTGTACTAATTTATAACTGAGGTATATAAACACAATGCCTAAACAAGAGGAGAAATATACACATCACAAAATTGACCTTAAATAGTATCAATAAATGAAAATCCATTTCAAAACAAAGTATTCATATCTATAACATAATCCCCTTTTTACCTTTAAAAAGAGATTGGCTGTGGTCATTAACCATTTGTAACCAACCCCATTTAACTGAAAACAAACATTTATAAACAATATTTAGGAATTTGGGCATCCTTCTTTCCAAACTGCTTCCTGCTTGTAGGGGGTGCTGTCATGGGGATCCTAAGAAGATGCAGAAATCCTGGCTGTAGTCTGCAAGGCTGGCTTGTCCTAACTATTTTGAATGGTGGATCACCTGGGACACAGTTTCAGGGGGTCTTGCTTGATCAAACCACATTAGTTTGGAAGGAATCCACAGCTTTTCATTTTCTGTGGAAAATGAAGTTTCCCCAGTAACTTGTCCTTACACTTAAATTTCGGAGTCAAACATTTTTAAAATATATAAATTGGGTTAATCCAATTTATATTGTTAAAGGAAAGCAGCATTTCCTCTAACAGTTGCTGTTATTTCCTCAGCAGTCAAACGATTTAAAGACAACAGAATCGCGTATAGTATCCAAAGTTTCTCTGTGCTTTCCATCTTTAAGTGGCTTTCTTATGACTCTATTTCTTCTACTTCTATTTTTACATATTTTGAGACAGGGTTTCTCTGTGTAACTTTTATCTGTCCTGGAATTCACTGCATACCAGGATTCCTTTGAAATCACAGAGATCTGTTTGCCTCTGCCTCCTGAGTACTAGAATTAATGGCGTGCGCCACCACACCCAGTTACTCTACTTCCTTTTTTCTTTTTTAAACCATTGTATCCTGTTTCTTTTTCTCTCCCAAGCCAACTTTATATTTTAAAATACACTGTAAACCTTTAGCGGTTTTTCTTAATCTGAATCTGTCTTTACTGTACATCTTTATCTTTTTCTGTCCACAAGTCTTTTATCTGGTAAACAACAACATTGCTAAAATGAAAGCCCTAGTTTTAGCTGCGGTCTATCCAAGAACATTGTGATTCTCTCTGAAGAACTGTGTGACAGTGGAGATGGTTGTGGACGATGACTCGGGGCTTCTCAGGGGATCGGTCCTTACTATCACTTCCTCTCCTTTGGTTAGCATTTGTACAGTCATCTGAAATCACCGTGGTTTCATCTTGGCTTAGTCATCATGAGCTCATAGAGTGTAAACATTCTGGACCCAGGACTTAATCGTGTGTGTGTGTGTGTGTGTGTGTGTGTGTGTGTGTGTGTGTGTGTGTGTGAGAGAGAGAGAGAGAGAGAGAGAGAGACAGAGACAGAGACAGAGACAGAGACAGAGACAGAGACAGAGAGAGACAGAGAAAGAAAGACAGACAGAGAGACAGAGAGACAGAGGGAGACAGAGACAGACAGAGAGAATGCTGTTGACAGCATGCTTCTACTGGGTAACCAGTTAAATCCTTAGAGGTTTGGTTTGGTGGGGTTTTTTGTTTGTTTTTTTGTTTTTTATTTTTATTTTTCCTTTTGCTGGGCTCCCTGTCTGTCTTAATTTGCCTTCTCACAAAAGCTACACTTACAACACAGTCTATTTTTGTCAGTTAATCTGGCTTTCTGCCGATGGCATTGTTCTCTGGGGTCTGTCGTGTTTTTGTGTCCCTTTGGACTAGAGGATGCTGCTTTCCCAAGCACATCCTGTGCTTTTCTGCCACGGTGAGTTGAGAAAGAGTGCTGAGTTGTGCTCTGTGATAAAAGCATGATTCAACAAGAAGTAAGCGCAGAAGGAGTAGTGTACTTGGCTTCAGATGAAACAACGTGACAGAACCTTTAACAAGTGGGGATAAGAGGGACAAAGACTGTGCAGTCCAGGCCAGCCTGGGTGACACAGCAAAAAACTGTCTCAGGCAAAACAAAGTGCACGTTTACATATGTGTGGTCCCCTCTCATGGCTGGTCCCAATGGAGAGCATAAATGCAGTTGATGACCCCATATGTTCATTCTCAGTTTTCCAAGAAAACACTTTTCCTGAAAAAGACAGAGCACATTAGAAGGAGGGCTGTGTGGGAAGCGGACTGTTTTGAATTAAATCTAAGGTAGGGTGGGAAGGGAAAATATTGTTACAAAAGAATCGGAGGACTTGTACTTTGCATTCATTGGAAGCACTCTTTAAAGCTCAGCCAAACTGTTTTCATAACACATCTTACTTAGGAATAAACTTTTCTCCGGTTTCATCTGTCGAGCCGGAAAAAAGGAAATTGCAAATGGCCTAAATTAAAATGTGCTTTAGTCTGCTTGTTTTGAACCCAGGTCTTTTGAATTATGTTTCAGATCATGCCTGTTAGCCCCCAGCACCATCCTCTGTGCCTATACTAACTTTTAATTTAAGGACACAGCAAACACGCTCTCTTACTGTCTGGGACTTTATTCCAAGCCATGGACACCCTTCCTGTGAGTTCAAAGTGCAGTAGGGCTGCCACCCAGCCTACAGCTATTTTAAGACATAGCCCTGGTTTTAGAGGTCTCAAGTTGTGAGGAAATATGACTCTCAGAGTGGACATGACATGGTAGCAGTTTTAGGAGAGGCAGTCAGGAAAACAGCTCTGCCCCTTTAAAGTGTACTGATTCTGAGGTAGCCTCTGACATTGACTTAGTTAGGTTCTTACTGCTGTGAAGAGACACCTAGACCACAGAAACTCTTTTGTTGTTGTTGTTTTTGTTTTTGTTTCCTTGAGACAGTGTTTCTCTGGGTAGCTTTGGAGCCTGTCCTGGAACTCACTCTGTAGACCAGGCTGGCCTCGAACTCACAGAGATCCACCTGCCTCTGCCTCCGGAGTGCTGGGATAAACAACTTGTGCCACCACCTCCTGGCCTGATCATGTCAACTCTTATAAAGGAAACAGCTAATTGTAGTGGTCCATTTACCTTTCAGAGGTTCAGTCTGTCATGGCGGGCAGCATGGCAACATGCAGGTAGGCATGGTCTTGGAGAAATAGCCTACATCTTTTAGGCAACAGGAAGTAGACAGACTGTCACACCAAGCAAAGCTTGAGAAAAAGACCTCAAAGCCTACCCCTATAGTGACACACTTCCTTTTTAAAAATTTTTTTCATTCATTTTCCATACCAACCACAGTTTCCCATCCCTCCCTTCCTCCCCCTCCCCATCCCTCTTCCCCAACCAACCCCCATCCATTCCTCAGAAAGGGTAAGGCCTCCCATAGGGAGTCAACAAAGCCTGGTACATTCAGTTGAGGTAGGACCAAGTTACCTGCCCCCAGCCAGGCATCCTGACACATGGAATGGGCTTCAAAAAGCCAGCTCATGCACCTTGGCACACTTCCAGCAGAAGGTGTGGCCCAGATTAAAGTGTGCCCTCTGGCCTCCACCAGCAAAGCCACACTTCCTCTAACAAGGCCACACCTCTTAAGTACCACTCCCTATGAACTCATAGGGGCCAAATACGCTCAAACTACCAAAACCTCTACGTCTCTCATCCATGAGATGATACTAGTGACAGCACTCAGTTCTCAGGAATAGATTTTTTATAGGTGAATTTAGCCAACTAGATTATCTCTAACATACTGTCCTGCAGCATTTTCACTTCATAGTGTGTTTTGAACATGTTTTTATGGTTGCATAAATAGCTCTACTTCATCTTTTAGGCAGTGTGGTGATATGTTATTTATGATTTAATAAAGATTGCCTGAAGTATCAGAATGCAAAGCCAGACACATTAGTTAGCTATGGAAGGTAGATGTTGGTGATACACACCTTTAATCCCAGGACTCAGGAGACACAGGTAGATGGATCTCTGTTAGTTCAAGGCCACTCTGAGCTACACGAAATTAGTCAAGTCTAAAAGAGAAACAGCTCAACCAAAGGGTATCTCAGCACTTGGGACCACGTGCCTTTAATCCCAGGATTTGAGAGGTTTAAAAGGAAGAAGCAAAGGGTCTCATGAGGGAATTGTCTCTAGCCAGGTTGAGGAGAGGCAGCAGTCTGGGACTGCAGTCTGAGGTTTGGTGGAGAGCATTGTCATGAGGATTTGTAGAAACGGGATTGCCATTTCAGTCTGAGGTAGAGGTAAGAACTAGTGTTTGGCTGTTTTGCTTTTCTGATCTTCAGCTTGAAGCTTAAACCCTAATATCAGTCTTAGGGGTTTTCATTATTCATATTACAAGACAGTTGCCTTTCAAGCGTATTCACTTTCCTCCCCATGAGCCAAAATATTTATTTATTCATTTCTGGCATTTCAAGTACTCCTTGCTGATGCCTGAGATTCTTTGCCATAGTTCTTAACCATGACACAAATGTGGTTTTCCCTCCACCAGTTTTACAGAGGCCTCCCCGTTCTCCTAGTTTCTTGTCTTCAGCCTTTATACATTGATTTGGTGCTCAGCACAAAGTTTCCCACCAACTTGACATACCAGGCTCATCACTATTGGATGCAAGGACACAGAGGTGTGCTTGGTGCTTGTCAAAGACAGCTTCACATATACCACATGCTAGGCTGTCATGGATGAGGTGGTCTCCGGCAGCTCTTGAAAAGCAGTGGTGACATCTGTATTACCTCCAGCAGCAATGCCTTCCTTGGCCACGGTGGTAGATTACAGGCCTTGGCAGTGACAGGGAAAATATTTTCTATTCTAAAGAATCACTTTTAGTTTCTTAGCCATGCGTGGTGGCTCATGCCTTTAATCCTAGCATGTGGGAGGCAGAGACAGGTGGATCTCTGTGAGTTCAAAGCCAGATTGGTCTCCACAGTGAATTCAAGGATAGACAGGACTACGTAGAGAGACACTGTCTCAAAAAGGAAAAAAAATGACTTTCTTAAAGTGTTTTCCAGAATAACATTAATTAAATATTGATGCTGTGAGGACCAGTCTCCAGCAGCTCAGGGTTTGAGGGGGAGCCTATAGAGCCAGTAGACTTTTCTATCTAAGGGAGTAAAACTTAACTCTCTGGAGTCAAACTTAACTCTCCATGACTAGTAGAAAAAGGGAAAATGCACACGCTTAGGGTCTTTCTCAGTTTTCTCTCTCTGTGTGTCTCTATGTATTTTAAGCTTATATATCTGAGCAAAATATTTCAACAATATAAAAATTACAATATGATACATTTTATTTTGCAAGTGAATGATTATAATGAATACAGGTTTAAAAAATTCCCATTTCCCTTACATGATTAAACATCCTATGTATTATAGATGAAAAACAAATTATCCTAAGAGCCCACATACATTCACATCCAAGCAAACTAGTTATAGGTTAACAGAGTGTAAGCAATAAAATTTTTCTCAGCCAATTCTTGTGTTGACAGGCCACATTTTGAGGTTACAAAGAAGGACCAATTACTTAATTCAAATGTTAATCTTATAAGGAATCTTGAAATAATCACAAACAGAAACTCTATATATGAAAAAAGAATCTGTCATGTCTACTTTAAATCTTCAGGGTGCGTACCCATTTGTGAACAGTTTTCTACACCAGGAAGCTGAGGGCAGAAATGGACACAAGGTTAATCATCATCCTTGATCTCCAATCAGTTCTAGCAAAGAAAGGCGTGTCAGGCAGTAATAATTGGCCTGCTTTTTTTTTGTTGTTGTTTTTGTTTCCTGAGCTCAATGAGTTCCTCACTTCACTATGTGTCTTTCTAAAACTTCAGATTGTTTTCCTTGGGTTTTCACCTCAAAGCTATTAACAAAAATCTTAACCTAACCTTAGGTCACATTTAAAGCTTTGTTTTAGCTCTGATGCACTCTGAAACTTGCCAACACATCTCCCAACACTAAGAATAAAAGAACACGACAGTCTATAGGGTTCCTCAAGAGAAACTCATGTGTTTTAGCTGTGTGACACTTACTTGTTTTGTCTCTTATCCTCTGCATCTCTGCTTTATCAGGAGCGGGGCAAACACCATGTCTTGCTTTTCGCTATATTAGTTTTCCCTGTAAGCTAACCTCTGTCATGATCCCTTACTATATTTATAAAAGACCCTCAACCATCAACATCCTATTTAAACTAACACTATTATTATATAAAAATCATTGCTTCAGTTAAACAGTACGGCTTAGGAGGAAATCCTCTTCATAATAATCTACAGGTAAAAACGTCCAGTAGGGCAGGATATTTCCAAGAGACAATCACGTTACGTTAAGGTGAGTAGGCATCTTCTCACACCCATTCACACCATGCCAGATGCCAGAGAAACATGGCAAAGGCAGATACGTAAAGGCACAGAGGTAGCAAGAGACGAGCTTCGGCAAAGCTCTTGGGGCCCTGCCTATCTGAGATTCATCAGAGGTTTCCTTCTTGATGGGATGACCCCCTGAACTCGATTGCTCCTCTGACATGGCCGCCCCCAGTAAAAAGTTTCGTAGAAAGTTCCCAAGTGACATCAGAAAAGTCTGCATTCTCTCCCTGCCCCAAGTTCATCCTGTGTCATACTGTCCAGAGCCGTCTTCCAGGTGAACGGATGTGGCCAAAATTCTTGAATCATCCTTGCACACGTGAGCAGGTGCCCCACCCCCCCCACCCCCCCACCCCCATTCATTCTCCTTCCCATTGCAAGGACGCATTACACTAAAGTCTGCAGAGTTTCCCTTGCTTGTTAAATTCTACCACATACACGTGTGCCAAGGTGTGCTTCATCTTGTATGTCTTAAATTGAATATGGAGTCATCACATATCCCTTACCGTGCCTTGCTTTTATGACTTGACTGGGTCATGTTTCTGAGGGTGTCCTTGAGTTGGTGGTTAGGGTTGTAGATTTTTGATTTCCTTTACATGAATAAACCACAGTGAATTCATTCTCCTCTCCATTTAACTTAAGTCCCTTTACTTATTTATATTCCATTTGTTCCTGTGCAGCTTCTACTGTGAGGGTATTTGTTTCTTCATAGGCCAGCCTCTGGCTTTCCTACCTCACTCCCTCAACCTTTTAGCTGCGGTGTCTTTCCACAGAATCTCTTTGGTGATGTCCATTCTCCCTGCGAGGGCCAGTCATAGAAGTAATTAAATCAAACAAAGTTTATCAACGGAGCCTTGGGTTAGAGGCCCAACTCTGGCCTGAAGAAAACAAATAAAAGCAGTTGTAAACTGTATGAAAAGGTTTTAACCAAAATGGCCATGTAGGTGTCTCATCCCTCCTTCTGGGTACCAGTAAAAGCTTTAGATTTAAATAGAGGAAGAATCTGGGGAGTGAGTAAGAGGCATGCACAATTAAAAAGTGCTGGCCAGGCCATGGGTTGGTTGTTTCTGTTTGCAGAAAACACCCTTGGAGGGGTCTTTATTGCTTGTGTGGACAATCTGGTTCCCACAAGAGGATGGCTCCTGTTGTGGGGTGATCGCCTCATGAGATCATCTGACTGCAATGGTCTATTGATCCTGGGTCCATGGTGTCTTCAGCTCTCCGCGGATGACCGGAGATTGTTTGGTGCCTTTTCTGATGTCTAGAATAGGATGTTGTAAAAGCTGATCGTCAGATACTTCAGTCATTCTTACTTAGAAAAAGAAATGCTTTTTATTTAAGTATCAACCGTAAGGCAGTCAATGTGACCTTCAACAGTCTGAATTTAACCCTGTACATATGGATTAAATATTTAAAAGTTTTTGAAAAGTCACAGAAGGATGCTGTACCAAGTGGATACATCTGGACAGTGAAGGTGGGCATTACTTAGGTGAAAAACTGTTTCTTGTCACTAGGGTTTTTAATTTTTCATCTTCTTGCAATGCAGTTAGTTCAAATCAATCTCTTCAGGTTAATTAATGACGATTTACAGCTACAAAACATATAGTCCTGTGACATTTTAGTTGTAGTCAACAGTGATAGATATCTAGGTGCCCCAATACTGCGCTCTCAGTTTCTAGGACGTACACGCGATCTCTACTGTAATCGCGTGCTGTGTTTGCTGTGACGTATACTGCTTTATTTCTTGGCAGTACATGTTTGCTCTCTGCTTGTTAGTCTGGCCAGATGAGAATCCCTACCTGCTAGGATCATTAGCTGTACCTGCTAGGGTGCTGCTGTTCCCTGGCTGGGCTCTTGAGATGTATCTGCTGCTTCAGCCACTTGGTACTTTGTTCGTAGTTTTAGTGAACACAAGGAGAAGCCAAGATTAAAAGTGGAGCAAGCTCCAAGGACATTCTCTGCTTCTCCGGTAATAGAGCCAGAAACAAACCCAGGTCTGTTCTTCTGTAAATAGCGTAACAGGGCCAGAGGTACTGGCTTTCACCATTGGCTGTGTGACTCCTGGTGCACAGACTCCACCCAGTTTTCCCGAGTGCTAAGCGGAAAATACACTGTTTTGCATAGACCTTCAGGGTTTTTTTTCTATAGATCCTGGAAGATAAATTCCCTCAGCCCACTGTGCTTAAGTCAGCTTAAGTGCTCTTTCTAGGACTTCCAAACAATGTTTTATGGGTGAAATTTTGAAAGTACAACCATCATCCTGAGGCTAATAACATCCAGACCCGTGTTCTTTTCACCTAGGTGAAATTGCTCCAGTGGGTACGGTGGCCCAGAGTAAGCCAGTACTGACGGAAAACGGAGAAGACTGTCCAGGAAGCTAGACCGACCACCTTTTGGGGTGACCCCTCTGGAATGTTGAGAACAGGCCACAAAACCCAAGTCTTGGAGTTGTGGGGCAGAGCTAGAACTGGGAGTAGGGACCAAGGGTTCTTAGCACCAGGAATTGCAGCCCAGAGGCCGGTGCCATGTGAATTACCAGGGCATGTCTTGGTGGCCAGGGAGTAGGTATGAAGCTACACAGACCAGAGTGCTGTGTGAAGGCAGACAGGACAGGAGGGATGGGGTGACTCTGAGCATCTCAGCTTTGGCGAATCTCCAGGTGACCAGCACGTGACACAAGGGACCAAAGATTTCCCAATTTCAGCACTGATCTGTGTTTGGGCGGGGTCAGCTCCGGGCTAGGGGGCGCGGTCTGGGCGGGGCTGAGCTCAGACACTTAAAGGCGAAGGGAGGCCATGTGCTTCCTGAGTCTCCCGCATTCTCCAGTGGAACTCTCGTGGCTCTCAGCTTGCACAGATCAACCATGTCCGGGGCATCCTCCAAGAGCTTGGGAAAAGGTGAGGCTGCCCGCGGCGGGCTGGCTCCGGGAACCGCGGTTGGCTCGGATCTCCCTGCGATCTGGGCCCTGAACTCCTCCTCTCTCCTGCAGGAAGCTCGCCTCCCGGTCCGGTCCCGGAGGGCCTGATCCGCATCTACAGCATGAGGTTCTGCCCCTTTGCTCAGAGGGCGCTGATGGTACTGAATGCCAAGGGAATCAGGTGAGAACGAGGGCCATGACTCTCTGGCTACCCAGAACTGCTGGCAGGACTGGGCCAGACCCTCGGAGCGCTGGTTTTGTGTTTAGGGGAAATAGTCTCACCCTTTTGTAGGACACTTAAGTTCCATACCCTCTTTTCAAGGGGAGAATTGTCGCGGACTCCGGGGACTTAGGGCAGCCTGTTTAAATATTCCGTGTCTTGAAAATGCTGTTTTTTCTGTAAAGTTAGTGACTGGGGTGTCTCAGCTCTGGCCCCTGAATTCTTGGTCTATCTACTGAGCTTCACTTTCACAGAGGAAAAGGTCAGAGAATTTGACCTGGCAAACAAAGTTCTGAGTCAACTTTCTTGTGCACAGCCAGGTGGGTTGGGCTCTTGCAAAATAAAAGGGAATGTTTGGTTCTAAAATCTCTTTGCAAAACCGTGTTGTTGAGAGTCATTGACCTACACATTATCTACAACTTGGCTTTTTTTTTTTTTTTTCCTGAGAAAAAACCCTGCTGTTTGGAAGACCACTCTTAAGAACATATTCATGTATACAGTTAAAGTATACATGAATTGGCGAGAATTGGCTGTCCTAAAGCGATATATTAAAACTAACTATACTTCATAACAACTTTAATTTCTTTCAGACCAGAGTACCGTTTTGAACACGTAAGAAAAATATTTTTTTAGTATTTGTCTAGAGCAAATTTTTTTCTGCATTCACAGAATTTCTGTTATCACTAAGAAACTCAAACTCAATTGAAAAATGAAAGGTATTTATTGTCCTCATGCAATGGAAAAGCCCAAACTCGGTACAGCTGGACTCAGGGACATGGCACCTTATGTGTTTCCCACTGCAACTCTGGATGGAGAGAAGCACATTTCTCACCAGCAGTTTTCCAGAGCAAAGTTGAAATTATTTTACCGTAACAGGGTGGAGGGAGGCTCTTATTAGGGGAGGTGGTACCTTCGGAGAGTACCTGTAATAGTTGTACTGTGTTCACAGTTGGATTTCAAACCCCAGCAAACGTTCCCTAGAGCAATAACATCTTACACAGGCCATATCTGTTGCATGTGCTCTGTAAAGAGCATCCTTCATCCCGTGGGTGCAGGTGTGCCCACTGCTGGCTCAAAATGGCAGCATTCGTGTGTGTTCTTGGTCCTTAAGCCTAGGGCTCACCTTTCATTCTCAAAGTGTGATTCTCAGAGATGAACAGTGTTGTAAGGGTTTTGTTTTCCCCGTAGTAGCTGGTCTGTACGTTCATTATTCAGTGCAAGAACCTTTTAACACACACACACACACACCTTTTTACACGCACGCATGCACTAATGCGGGAACATACTTCAGGGTTCGGTTCACACTGGTAGTTTGTTTTTATGAAGGATACCTTGTTAAGTCCATGGACTAAATCTGTCTGTTGCAGGTGAGGACACAGGAAATGAGAGGTGTTGGGATGTCCTACCTTTGAGTGGTCAGTCCTATTGGACAGTACTCCAGATTTGAGTCTACAGGCTTTGCTCTAAGGGTTATAACACGTTCTTACAGTCTCTGCAAAATACATGTGTATCTTGTACAATTGCAATTGGATTTGGCCTGGCTTCCGTGGATTCTTTATTAATTCTGTATTTTAAAAATTAGGATGGTCTCCAACTCACAGAGATCCACCTGCCTCTGCTGGGATTAAAGGTGTGTGCCACCACCACCCAGTGCCCAACCTTTAAATAGAAGGAAAGTCACAGTATGTGACAAAGATGAATCCTGGGGACCTGAAGGGAAGTAAGTCAAACACAAAAGAGAGTGTTGTCTGATTCACTTGCTGAGAGCCTTGAAAGCAAGTTCTTAAACTGAAAATTCAGCAGGGTGAAGGCAGAGGCAAGACTTTCCCTAAATTCGAGTCTGGTCAGCTAAGTAGATGGGAGAACCGATCAACACTGTCTCAGGAAAACAGAATGGGCCTTGCTCTTGTGAACAGTCCTGTGTCCTTCAGGCATGAAATCATCAATATCAACCTGAAAAACAAGCCTGAGTGGTTCTTCAAGAAGAATCCGGCTGGGCTGGTGCCAGTTCTGGAGGACAGTAAGGGTCGCTTGATCTCCGGGTCTGCCATCATTTGTGAGTACCTGGATGGGGCATACCCAGGGAAGAAGTTGTTCCCAGATGACCCTTATGAGAAAGCTTGCCAGAAGATGATCTTAGAGTCATTCTCCAAGGTGCGTGTAAGAAATTGCAGCTCGTGTTTAAGCTAAATCAGCAGTGCCTTTGTGATGGTTCAGGGGATGGGGACATGGACAGGGAACTATACTCCATCGCTGTGCCCTCTGGCCCTCATGCTCTGCTCTCTGCTTGTCTTTCCGTCTTGGCTTTCTCCTGTTCCACCCCTGATGGTTTTATCCCCAATCTTTCCACACGTACCCACTTCTCTCTCAGCTTTTGCTGGAGTCTTCTCTTTTCTTTTACATGGTTTAGGCAACTTTGATGTATGTGCTTGGACCTGATGTCCAGGCTGCTCAGGACCCCGGCTCTGTTCTGGATAAGCTTTTCTGCACCGTGGCTGTCGGCGCTATGTGTTCATAACTGCCTGCCTGCTTGCCCTTGTTGCTATGTCAATGTGAGCTTCAGCTTCAGGAGGAGTGGCTGTGCGTCCATCACTGATCAGTTTGTGCCTGGGTGTGTGATCTGCTTGGAAAACGTTCAGACGACTTTGTGGCAGATTTCTAGTTCTACCTCTAGTGTGCTAGGTCATGTGCAAACAGTGTCACAGGAAGTGCCCAGAGCTGACAGATAGACGGTACCTTCCCAGCCTTACCTCTTAATTGCCATGGCCAGTCTTTAGCAGTGACAGGGTTTCTGGGGGAAGAATGTGTTTGCATCTTATTTATCGTCAGAGCAGATTAATTCAAATTAGTATTAGCAGAGGTGACCAACATTGATGGGATTTCATGAGACTCTGGGTGAGCTTTCTTCATCTTGAAGAGCTACCTATCAAACTCACAAGACCGGCCGCCCTCATTAACAGGTTGAACACCACACCTGTCAAGTCTTCAGAAAATCAAGCCCCCTTTGAACAGTCTTTTGCAGTTCTAAGGTGAACTCAGAAAACTGCTTCTCCCCAGCTCCCTTTCTAGCTGGGGCCATGGCCTGTGGCCTAGGCCCTTCCTTTAGATGCACACGGTAGTCTTCAACTGAGATAAGGGCAGTGTGAAGAAACAGGCCTGGTGTGGATGGCGGGTGCCAGCAAAGCAGGTGGCAGAGCTTCCAGGTATGGGGTGGTGGTGGCTGCGAGATTAAATTCTAGGGGAGCAGTGGCATTTCTAGTTGTCCAGTGTGCACCAGTACAAATTCCCATTAGTGTCCATAAGCACTGGCAGCATCTGGTACCTCTTGGTTAGTCTATTTCTCAATGTGGTGTTACAAACTTTCCCTTACTTCCGGGCCTATTTCTCTAGTTCTAGGGCCACTTGGTGTCTAGTTATGAAATTTTGGGCTCAAATTTGCCAAAGTGGGTTCCATTATCTGATGGGAGATGTCATTCTGTAAATATGTTTCTCTTATTGGTTAGTGAAGAAAGCGCTGTTGGCAAATAGGAAGGCAAGATAGGCAGGACCAGGAGAGGTGGAGGATTCTGGGAAATGTAGTAGAGTTCCGATGTGATCTCAGGAAAAGCAGATTCCAGTCTGGTGTTCTCAGTTATGATAAGACCAAGTAGAAATACATATATAAGTGATTATGGGTTAATATTCAAGACAGCGCTATTCAATAAGAAACACTAGTAACAGCCAACAGTTAAATAATTAATAAAGTGTCTCTGTGTGTTATTTTGGGACTGATGTGGCTGTGTGACCAGGCTGTGGGGAAAGTGCTCGTAACAATTAGCTGCAAATTACAAAATCTGCACCACCTCAAATCCTAGTCTACAACAAGGTCTGCAAGATCAGGCTGTGGTTTCTGTAAACACGGCCTTGGTCCACACTTGTCTCTATAGCACTCTGGAGGAGGGCCAGGACTGTGAGGGCTTTGTGTGTGTGTGTGTGTGTGTGTGTGTGTGTGTGTGTGTGTGTGTGTGTGTTGGGGGTGTGCAGTAGCCTCCCACTGATAAACTAAAAATATCATTTTCTGACCAGGTGCCACCTTTGGTTGGAAGGTTTATTAGGGAGAAGAAGGAAGACCACCCTGACATAAAAGAAGAATTGAGGAAGGAATTCCACACGCTAGAGGAGGTACTCACTCTCTTAGCTTTCACCACAAGATGATAATCTCTGTCTGCATTTCTTCTTTTCCCTCCTCCCTTCATAAGCTCCCTCTCTCCAAATCACTTTCTGACAATTAGAAATAGCACCAAATAAAAACAAACCACAAGAGATGTCTGTAAGCTGTACCCCTGGTATAAATCAACACACCCAAAAGTACCATCATGAATTGTCTATATTTTTATTTAGCATTTTGAGACAGATGTCATTGTATCCCAGGCTAGCCTCAGACCCACTGTGCAGCCCATACTGGCTTTGAGGTAGGTGTCGATCCACCTGCCTTAGCTACGTGAGTGCTAGCGTTACAGGCATGCATGACTACACGTGGTTCAGAGACTTGAGGTATTTAATACATCAGCATTAAAGTGAATAACAATGAGAAAAGAATTGCCGAACTTGTTTCCACTTTTCCATTCTCGTCTCCAGCCTATGTTCGTATGTTCAGAGTGGTTGTTGTAATCAGGCAACAGATGCTTTTTCCTGCTCATGATGTAATAAGACATTTCCCACTATAAAGTCTGCCAGGGATGCAGACATACAGGGAAGCCCAGGTTTCTTTCCTTTTGGGGAGAGCTGTCCTTTAGGTCTTGAGATAAAGCTTTCTTCGTGGTTTTGATGCACAGATGGGGATACATCCTAGCATTTTATCACTGGGCATGGAGTTTACGTTCTAGGTTTTTTTTCCCCTGAAGCTTTTTTCACTATGTCCTGTTACTAATTTGCTATTCTTAAGGCTTTATTTTTATTACTTTTAATGATGTGTATGTGAGGATACAGTGCAGGTGGGTGCAGCCATACCTGTTGGATCCCCTGGATTGTGAGCCAGCTGACGTGGGTGCTGGGAACCAAATGCTAGTTCTCTAGAAAAGCATCCATGCCCATAACCTCTGAGCCATCTCTGCAGCTCTAATCTGCTAATTCTTACCTTGTGAGTACTGAATGTTTCTGGTGTCTGTTACATCTATAGAAGTGTTTATAGAACCCATTTCCTTTAACCTGATACTTTGGTCTGTAAGCAGCCACGCTTACTTCCCAGGCCAAGGTTACCTGATATTGCCTCGGGGACTGAACCAGGCCTTGGAGGGTCCACAGCAAAACTTAAGCTGTGGCAATTTTTATTGATCAACCATACTTTTTATATCTTTATCAGAAACAGAATATAATGGCAGTTGCTGGGACTAATACCGTTGTAGTTGCTAGGATACAATGATGTTTGCAAACTATTCAGGTTACACACGATAAATGTCTTAAGAGCAATTACCCTGTGAAATGTCCACATTGGCTTCCTTTACTTCTGAGGGAACATACAGAGAAACACGAAGCAACCCGAACACTTCACTGCCTGAGGAAGTGCCCCGGGATCTAGGGATCTAACCTGAAAAACCTCTGCCTCATGTCTCTCAAGACAGCGAGGCCAGGATAACGCCAAGGTTCCCTGCATGTTCTTACAGGGGATGGCGTCTTGCTCAATGGACTTTCATATGTGTCAGACTATTCAGTTAATAAAGGATTTCTCTCTGTGTGGTCATGGGTTTGATCCACAATTCACTATTCTGATATCTTTATTTGGGCCTGGTATCATGACTATTCTAATCTCCTAAAGTGGGTTGGGTAGCTTTTCTTATTTCCCTAACCCCTAAAACAATTTAACAGGGCATTTTAATTTGTGCCTGCTGTGCTGTGCAGTTCAGTTTCTTTACTGAATTCATTGTGGGGTTTTATATTTGCTCTTAAATCCGTTTTTGTAGTTGATGGCTTTCTGTGGGACAGCATGGAAGTTGGAAAGATGTAGTCCACTTTCTTCAGGTTCTTATTTTAGTGGCGAGAAGACAAATAATCAGACATGCACAGTTCATTCATACTGTGTAACATTACATGGTACCTGAGGAAGATTATGGAGGTCATTTATTTATTTGTTTATTTGTTTGTTTATTTATTTATTTATTTATTTATTTTGGAGGTCATTTATAGTGGGCAAATTGGTTCTGGCCTTCAAAAATTCTTTGCCTGTGTCATATATGAAAATACTGACTTTTAGTCATATGCACCCTACCTTCCTCCATAAGGGAGAGGTTTAATTAACCAATATTCTCAGTTTCCCTCTTTGGTGAACCTAGTACCAAACTCACCTTTATAACTTCAGAAACTTCCCATCTGAATTAAACAATTGCCATCTGTTTAATAAGTAGCTCTGTCTATTTCTAGGATACTTTAAGTATGTTTTAACAAAAAAAGCTATATTCAGAGAAGCACCCAACGCATAAAAGTACAACTTGACAACTTTTAAAAAATAAAAACATCATGGTACCAGCTAAGAACCAAATATGAAGTTTGGGTTGTCGCATACTTTATACAAATGCAGCTATATAATGTGCATGTTTCAATTGCTTCCTATACTCTGTTTTAAGATATTCTACTCTAGTGTTTTAAGATATTCTACTCTAGGTATAGTTCCTTCCTATTGGCTATCCAGTGTTGTAAGGTTTGATAGTAACAAAAATTCTTCATTGTACTCTGGACAAGTGGCTTGATTCCAAACAGTGCTGCAGGATACATCAGTGTGGGGGTCTCTGCCAGGGCTGGCAGAATAACAGTCCAGGTGAGACAAGTGGGAAAGGTGGTTCAGCATGATTCAGGAGCCGGTGCTGGTTCAAACTTCTGGGCTGACACCAGGCAGTTTATCTTAGTCGTATTTAAGAACAGTGCAAGCCTCTGTGCACAGACGCTCAGTTACATGGCAACTCTTCTCAAGGTGCATGTCCACAAGAGGGGCTGCATTGGTGACATGTGTTATCTTATAGGCCCAGGGGAGGATGTGACATGTGTTATCTTATAGGCCCAGGGGAGGATCTGGTGTGGTGATGGTCATACAGATAGCGTAGAGGTCATCTGGGCTAACAGCCACCTCTGGTCCTGGTTGTGGGAGCCCTTGGCTATTAAGATGATACAAAGGTCACCTAGGCTAAAGTCACTACCAGTTATAGT
The DNA here is from genome assembly GCA_030556225.1 of Cricetiscus sungorus. Taxonomy (NCBI): domain Eukaryota; kingdom Metazoa; phylum Chordata; class Mammalia; order Rodentia; family Cricetidae; genus Cricetiscus; species Cricetiscus sungorus. The sequence goes on from JANBXA010000007.1 coordinate 143,717,845, forward strand.
TGTGAGAGCTTTTGGGGAGCCATGTATGGCTTGGCCCTGCAGATAGCAGCGGGGCTACCTAGGCTGTTAGACACCTCCACTCCTAGCATCTAGACAGAACAGGTTATACATCTGTTGCTTTGAAAAGACAACCCCGCCTGTTTAGTATTCCTGTTTCCCTAGTGCTGCCTGTGAGCACGAGGACCTTTATGTTCCCAATATCCCTGTATACTACAGTGGCTCTCAGCCTGTGAGTTGTGACTCGCACCCCTTGGCAGCTGAACAACCCTTTCACAAGGTTCGCCTAAGACCATCAGAAAACACGGATGTTTACATTAAGATTCATAATAGCAACGTTACAGCTATGGAGTAGCAATGAAATAAATACCTTTATGGTTGGGGGGTCACCACAACATGAGGGACTGTATTAAAGGGTTGTAGCATCAGGAAAGTGGAAACCATTGATGTACTGTCTGTCAGATTTCCAATTAGAATGCTGGGTTACAGAAGGTTTTTAGTCATATAAAAGCCTAACTTGACTACATCGGGATAAAAGGGACAGAAGTGCTCTACCTAATTTGCCTCTGTTTTTGAAGATGTTTGTTTCCAGCTGCACCAATAAACTTGTTTTTCCTTCTTTTCCATCCAGGCTATGACTAATTATAAGTCAGACATCTCTGTTGGGGATGCTGCCTCTATGACTGATTATCTTATGTGGCCTTGGTTTCAGCGGCTGGAAGTGCTGGAGCTCAATGAGTAAGGCATTTGAATATTTTATGTATAATTTAGGATGAGAGCTGTAGTATTATAAAAATGGTGTAATGTAGGAACTTTTCTGAGCTAAGATAAGTATTTAACATCGCTGGCATGAATGAGAACCAGCCGAGAGGAGAATCCTAGCTGTGCAGACCTGGCGGGTTATGGTATTCACACTCAGGCTCAGCCCCGGGCATCAGGAGACACCTGTCTGTGACATGACTGGAACCTTTTCAGATTTCCTCTCTGCTGGTTAATGTAGACATTTTTTTAAGGGTAGACCACTTACTTTCCACCTACTTGTACGATTTCCACATTACCTTCGATATTCCTGCTTTGGGTTTGATGGTTGGCCACATGAGCTAACTTAGAAGTCTGTAATATCTTGGAAGTTACAGCTCCCATTCATACAGAAAATCAGTATTTACCACCTAGTTGTCAGTCGGTCTCAGTTTGAAGTTCTACTGAGAGTTCACTCACTCTCACCCTGCCTGCTGCTTCTGTCAAACAAAGGCCTTGACGACAATACTCAGGTCTGATCTACTGCTTGCCTTTGAAACGTTTTAAAAGTGAAGGGGATGGCTGTGGTGGTAATTTGATTCTCTGGATGCCCATCTGCTTCACCCAGCTCACATCTCGCATCTTGTCTACCCACAGGTGCGTAGCCCACACTCCGAAACTTAAGGGCTGGATGGCTGCCATGAAGAAAGACCCCATAGTATCTTCCCACTTAATTGATGCCAAGACCTATGGTGATTTCTTAAAACTCTACCTTCAGGACAGCCCTGAGGCCTGTGACTGTGGGCTCTGAAGGGCCGGAGTCCTCACTGAATGATGTTTTCCTTTGCTGATATGAATAACAAGCCTTCACTTTACCCAGGATTCTCACGGGCTCATTTCTCACAGACTTGACCTCATGGCTTAATTGTGTTTCCTGCAGGCCTCTCTACTGCTGTTTTTCCATTTCACAATAATCAATTCTAGTGGTCCTTACACCCTTCGATGAAAACCCGAAGACCATCATCTCTAGTTTGACCCAGACTTCTTACCTACATCTCCTGATTTCAAGAAAATGTCAAGTTTTTGATTTCTTATTTCTAAATTAAAACTGGGAATTCCCCCCTTTTTTTCCACCCTTGAGTTTCTTATTTTTGTTGTGACCAGTGAAGGCTGAATCCAAACAACCTCAAATCAACATGACTGGGTCACCTCCTACTTGAGCTCCCAGCTTCTAACTTCATTAGAAGGAAGGGAGGGAGGGAGGGAGGGAGGGAGGGAGGGAGGGAGGGAGTTTGTGTGCGGTGCCTGCAGGGGTGGGAGGTAGGGGGTAGGAGAGAGTTAAAGCCGCAGGAACAATTGTCACTGATAGTGGTCATGGGTGACAGAGTCTTCCTCTAGAAGGGCAGCAAACACTTTTAACCACCAAGCCATCTGTCCTGCAGTTTCTAACCCCTTCCAAGTCCCACTGTCTCTGATGCCACACCGTCAAGACCCCATCGGCCACTTCAGTATGTAAAACTGGGTGAGTGAGGGGTGCCACATCTCCGCTGAGAAAGGTTAATCTCCCTGCTCTTATCACCACATCGTCCCCTACGAGAAGGTAGTGTGCGAGCCTCATTTCATCTGTGGCTGGTTCTGAGAGGCCAGGAGACCCACCCCGACCCGCTGGGCTCCTGACGTGTCTTCAGGGTTGCCATCATCAAACCCATCGCCCGTCGCTGGGCGAAGCGGCCGCACCCTGGGGACCGGGTGACTTCACAAACGGGACAACGGGCGTCCTGGCTCCGGGAGGGCCCCTGTGCCGCAGACCACTGGCCAGACCCCGGCGGCTGCTCGCAGCCTTCCGGGAGGATGTGAGGAGACCAGACGCTGAGGCGCGCGGTCGGCTGCCCGTCTTGCTCTTTCGGGAGCCGTGGGTACCAGGCCGGAGCGCCATTTCTCGAGCGAGCACCACAACGCGGCCGCCTATTGGCTCGCTCTCCCAAACGCGTCAGGTATTGGCTGGAGCGCAGGGCTCGCGGCCAATTGAGGAGCAGGGCGGAGGGAGAGGGGCGGGCCCTTCTCGGTCTCCTGGTTACCCGGGAGCGCCGTAACCATTGGCGGGTTCCTCGGGGGCGTCTCCTCCGCCTCCGCCCCCCGGTGCCCAGACTCGCCCGCCTGCTGGTGCGAGGGAAGACGGTTCCCAGGTCGATTCTCAACTCTGGGAGCTTGTCAAGTTCGGGCTGTCAGGAAAGGACTCTAAAATGTGCACCTTCTTTCCAAAAGAAAGCCCAAATAGTTAACCATAGCTGGTGTTCCATTTTCTTAAATTGCCACAAAATAAAAGAGGGGAGGGGAAGAGAGAACTTAGAACGTAGAACTAGGGTAAAGAAAAAGAGAGAGAGAGAGAGAGAGAGAGAGAGAGAGAGAGAGAGAGAGAGAGAGAGAGAGAGAGAGAGAGAGAGAGAGAGAGAGAGAGAGAGAGAGAGAGAGAGAGAGAGAGGAGAGAGAGGGGAGAGGGGAGAGGGGAGAGGAGAGAGAGAGAGACAGACAGAGACAGAGAGAGACAGACACAGAGAGAGAGAGAGAAGAGAAGAGAAAGAGACAGACAGAAAAAGGACAGAGAGGAAGAGAGACAGGAGAGAGGGAGGGAGGGAGAGAGAGACAAGGACATAGAAGAGGAGGGTGAGAGAGAGAAGGGCAGAGAGAGGAGAGAGACAGAGGGGACAAAGAGAGAGAGAGAGAGAGAGGGAGAGAGAGAGAGACAGAGACAGAAGAGAAAGACAGACAGAGAGAGGACAGAGAGAGGAGAGGGAGGGAGGGAGAGAGAGAGAGAAGGACAGAGAGAGAGAGGAGAGAGAGAGGGAAGGAAGGGGGGAGAGGAGGGGAGCACGCGGGCCTTTAATCGCAGCACTCTTTTGTAAATTCAAACCCAATTTGGTCTATAGAGCAAGTACCAGAACAGCCAGGGCTACACAGAGAAACTGTCTGGAAAAACCAAAACCTAAATAAATAAATAAATAAATACTCTGGAAAAACCAAAACCTAAATAAATAAATAAATAAATACTCTAAGAACAAAGAAGGGGTCTTTAAGCCAGATACTTGTAATCAAAATTAAATTGTTCTTATTTTCTGTTTTGGGTGAAGACTGGCAAGTACCATTTCACAAGAGTGCTTGCTTTCAGCTTGGAGTTATTAATTGAGTTATGCTTTCTGATGAGGACACAAGCAGGTGGGAATTTCATTTCAGGGACCGCCTGTCTTTTGAAGGCTACGGAAGTCTTCCCCGCTACATTTAAATAATAGTAAATATAATAGCAGCTAATGTTAAAAACTTGATAGATGACAGACACATGGTAAGTATTAAATGTTTACCATACTGACCCAAATAAAACTTCTCAATCACATGGTTCTCTTTCCTCTACATTACAGACTAGAATAACAGGGCATTAGGATATCAGTGTGTAGGAGGCTTCTGTTAATTTGCCTAAGACAATGCAAATAACATTAAATTATTAAATGCTGAAGTAATTCAAATGTAGCCTTCGTTCATAAAGTCAGTTAAGGGTGCTCTTGAGATAAGAGTATACACATCTATAAAGTTCTTACTTGACAGCTCTTACATTTAGAGATTAAACCAAGGCAGACTAATATGATCTATTCTTATCAGTGGATTCCACATTCTCCAATTTGACTACCTTAGAACAGAAAAGAAAGATTGCCTATCTATTGAGTATGTTCAGACTTCTCGTGGCAGTATTCCCTAAACAATACAATGTAACAACTGTTGATAGAAAGTTTCCCTAGGGCGGGGCATTTCAAGTAATCAGAAGTGGTTTGATGGATATGGAAAGATGTGGTTAGATTATTTGCAAACTCTGCATCATTTTATATAAAGGTTTTGAGTACCCATGAAATTTGGTGTTCAAAGAGGGTCCTGGGAGTAATTCTGGGTGGATACTGGGGAATGGCTTGATTCAGACACACCTTTTTGGTCACAGTGTTAGCATAGTTTGGTTTTAGCAGGAACTGTTGATGTTTTTGCTTGAGTTTAGAAATTTTATGAAATTTTATTTTTGATTATTCAAATATTGAGAAGTTGTATAAATGTGCTCCATGTTGTACGGATAAATAGGAACAGGGAAACGGAAGTATGTACTTTAAAGAAAGGCCACGTTCACTTAGGTTTCCCTAGGTGGAGAGGAAAGGTCCTCCTTGTTTAATGTGTCCCAAAGTCGGCTTCACTGGAACACGAGAGTCCCTGTGGTTCTCACTTCCCGCAAACCCGGAATAAAGGCAGGCATGAGAAGAGAGCCCTTTCCCCTTCTGACTCTGGGAATTCAGTGAACAGCAATGGGACACCCAGCAGTGCACCTCTCAGTCAGGTGGGCTTCCACATAGAGGAATTCAGTTGTTTCTGGAATAGAGGAATGCAGTTTCTGCTGGTATTAAAGACTGAAGTGACTTTTTTGTTTTTAACACAAACCAGGAATAGTGGTGACACCTTGAATCCCTGCACTCTGGAGGCTGAGGCAGGTGGATTTCTATAAGTTTGAGGCCAGCCTGGTCTACAAGTTAGGTCCATAACAGCCAGAGTTATATAGTGAGACCCTATGTCAAACAAACAAACAAACAAGAAACCAAAAAACAACAAAACAAAATAACACACACACACACACACACACACACACACACACACACACAGTGGATATGGTTATATTTCAGATGCCTAGAAACTTTTTTGGAATAGGCTTCTGGGATTTTATTATAATTGTTTTGTGCTTGAGTTGGTCAATATAATAGAGATGTGAACGTGAAGTAGCATAGACAGAGCATTTGCAAAAGAACATTTAGGAGTTACCTTCTGAATCTTTAAAAAGTGGAGAGCAAGCTTAAAGGTCGTAATTAAAATCCTTCCAGGAAAACTGTTGTGAGCTTTGGTGAGATTAAAAATCACATTCCTGAAATGTAGCCTGCAGCCTTCAACACATGCAGCCAGCATTAAACTGCGAACTGGCGAAATGAGTGTTGTAAATTAGACCCTCATTCTGATACCCCCCACAAAGCTCGCTTGAGAGGCCTTTCCTGTATGGATGCAAAACATGAAGGGTCTGCTACTAAAATGTATGCCTATTCATTAGTATTTCTCTTTAATTTTGAGGTACCCTGAGCTAAAACTCTACTGATGAGGTGTGGATGACTTCATTCTATATTCAGAACCACCATGTACATACACCATGTACATACTATTAAGGTTGTCATCTTAAATAAGGAAAGTGGAGGTCTAAGAGGCTCAAGAGTTTTGGCCAAGTGCCAAAAAGCAGGTCACACAGCCCATGTGGCTCTGGGGCCCTTTTCAAGAATCCTGGCATTGCACTGCTTCCTATAGATGAAGAAAATGCTTCCCACCTCTGACCTAGCTACACTAAATGGACTTTCATCTCAAAACTTGACCTTCCATACACAGGCATACTTTTTTTTTTTTTTTTTTTTTTTTGAGACAGGGTCACTATGTAACCTCAAACTCGTGGTGCCTCAGACTGTACCACAACAGCTTCCTTAATAAATGACATTTCCAGCTCTCAGATTTAGTTTCCTTTAGTAGGAGAGACTCACAAGGGAAAATTGGAAATGCAGCCTCTTCTGGCATAATAGAATCTCTTAATTTGCAAATGGAATTCCCATTCTGACCATTTTTAGCTCAGCCATTGCAACATAAGCTATTAATGCCCAAATTAAAACCACTCAGGCTAACTCAGGCCAACTGCTGACTCTAAGAATCAAAAATAACTGTTTTTAAGTAGCTGAAAATATAAAAATATAAATCATAACTCATGATGTAGAAATCAAAAGTCAGCCATGGTGAAAGGTTTGTGAATTGTGGACTTGGATGTGTCAATATATGTACATCTATTGTAACAAAGGTACCACTCTGATTGGAATGTTAATACGATAAGAGGCTGTGAGTGGAGGTAGCGGGAACACGAGCTGCTTTATAGTGCTGGGAACCTAAAGCAGCTCTAAAAGTTATAGGCTATTAAAACATATATCAAGCTCAGTGACCATAAGTAAGGTTTTATTGGTGCACAGCTCTGCCCATTCATCATAAGAATTGAGCAATGAGATCTGAAAGTCTTCAATATTCACTCCATGGGGAGAAGTTTCTAACTGTCCATTCCATTGCATCTAGTACTGACTAAGCTACTGGATGAGAATGATATCCTCAGAGTTAAAATTCTTCCCCTCTTACATTGACCAGTTGTAAAACATTTAACAAGTGTTTAATCTTGTTAGCCCTCACTTACTCATCTTTTGAATGGGATAATAAGTCCTGTGGGCCAGTTTAAGGGTTAAATGAACGAATAAAACACCAAACAGGTCAGTAATGATTCATTTTGATTTGGAAATTCTGCCTTTCTCTTATGCCTTCCCTTTTAGAATCTGGTGTGTTTTCCTCAGTTGCCTGCTTTATTTATGTGAAAGATGAATGAGAAAGAAAGAAAGAAAGAAAGAAAGAAAGAAAGAAAGAAAGAAAGAAAGAAAGGAAGAAAGAGAAAAGGGGGACATGAAAGCTCCTTGGGGGTTGAGGTTCTTATTATAGATGTAAAGAACACAGCAGAGGCAGAAACATCTGGGAGAGACCAGAGTGGACAGAACTGGAAGACTGAGCTGGGCCATGTGGGGAGAGGAGGAAGTGGAGAGTCCCTGGGCTGGTAGGGGGCAGGGTATGCCAGCCAGGGGACCCTGCTACAGGTAGGGACTGAGGGATGCTGGGAAACCTGGTGGCCAGCATCCTCTTTAGTATGCTGATAGGCACCTCAGTCCCTTGTCCAGAGTTTGAGACCTAACAAAAGGTACATTTGTCTGCTCAGAAGCCATCTCCTTACCTCTCCTTACTTAACACAGCATGGTTATGTTCCTTGTTTCTGTTTTACCATCAAGCTTGTCCTTGATCAAAGGTAGTTCCAGGGAAGTAGATGCCTATGACTGCATCTGCCAAAGTGAAAGTGTCAGCAAGGTAAGATCGGGTCTGCCTTAACCAGTACCAGGTTTCTGATGGTACCTATGCACTTCCAAGCATTGATCCAATCACCCCTGCTATTCCTAATTCCTATATAGGAGCTATAGATGATGTATTCCCTAATTCCTATATAGGAGCTATGGATGATGCATTCCCTAATTCCTATATAGGAGCTATGGATGATGCATTCCCTAATTCCTATATAGGAGCTATGGATGATGTATTCCCTAATTCCTATATAGGAGCTATGGATGATGCATTCCCTAATTCCTATATAGGAGCTATGGATGATGTATTCCCTAATTCCTATATAGGAGCTATGGATGATGCATTCCCTAATTCCTATATAGGAGCTATGGATGATGCATTTTCTAATTCCTATATAGGAGCTATGGATGATGTATTCCCTAATTCCTATATAGGAGCTATGGATGATGCATTTTCTAGTTCCTATATAGGAGCTATGGATGATGCATTTTCTAGTTCCTATATAGGAGCTATGGGTGATGTATTCCCTAATAACTATATAGGAGCTATGGATGATGCATTCCCTAATTCTTATATAGGAGCTATGGATGAGGTGTTGGCATTTAAACGTAACTCCCACGGAATCACTGAATTCTTGACTAAAACTGTGGAGAAATTTGTTCTGAAGATTTCAAAGATTCTTATTTTGTAGAAAAAAAATATCATTAGCCAAGACATTCTGAAGAGGGGAGAATTCCAAAGGCCCTGAACTGTCCATCTTCTAAGCCCTGTGACAAAGCTCTATTATTTTAATGAGAAATTAGACCCAGCAATGAAGCTGCCATTATGTGCTGTGTATTTTTCCGGACGTACTCTTCGCTGTTGCAGACAAGGACAACAGAACTTTTAAAAGTCTCTGGATTTTTAAAACTCTTTGATTCTATAATTGTTCACTTTGGACATTTTTCTGGGGGCACTTTTGTGAAAGAGTAATAGTATTGATCACATGACCCGGAAGTTTGGGAAATGAGACACACAATGCTTTTCTGTCCTTCCTTTCATCCTGTAAAATGCATTGGCAAGCCATTTCCACTTCCTCTCAGTCCCTACAGGAATTCTCTTTTCACCTGCTGGGATTCAGGTTCTCAGTTTACCAGTGTCAGAGTCAAGGCCAGCGGCCTCCTCGGCCTCTCATAGGTGGGAGCTGTGCTGCTGAGCTCTGCCCTTGGAACTGAAGCTGCGGTTCTCTTTCTCAGTCTTTCGTCCCATTTGCCAAACCGCGAGAACGTTCTGCATTTTTAGGCGAACACGTTATGCGGAAGGTCTGCTCCATTATCTACTTAAAACAAAGATGTGTGGTGTGGTGGAGAGGGGAAGTTAACATGAGCTCGGTACATTTTTTACTCGATTCCTTTGAAATCTACGTTGGGGTTTAAAAGTCCAGTCTTCTCCATGTGGGTGTGAGGGCCAGCCAAATGCTTTCTTTTCCTGTTGTGTCTTGAAGCAGGAGGTACTTTGGGTGGGGGGCGTGGTTTGGGTATTTATTGTTTCCCTTGCTCCTTTATGGACTTCCATCTCTGGGGCGGTGTCTGGGAGAGGGCTAGATTATCCTAGCTCCCGCCCCAGGGGTCCCAGTTCCCTTCCTCTCTGCCCCACTAGAGTGCTGTTGACCGTTGAGAAATCTAATTTGGTCTGGAGAGAGCACCCCTGTACCTGTACCTGGAGCAAGCAACATCAGAGAGCCAAAGGCGGCGACTGTGACCTTTTGGGTACTGCGTAGACTCTATGGAGACTAATGTCTGGGGATGCGACCAGATGCTTGGGGAGAGGTAAACATTCAAGACTTGGACCCTCGGGCTGGGGGAGAGGCATGATGGAGCTGCCTTCTCTGGACGGGAGTAAGTGGGCCTTGGCCTGTAAACCAGAGGACAGAGGACCCACTTGGGTGGCTCTGCCCCTGCACAAACTGTATGTGCAAGTGTCCCCTCTGGAGCACGAGAGAACAGAGTCCTGAGCACTGTGAGGCGAGGTGGCCCCCTCCCCACAGGGCTAACCAGATCTCCATCTTCTCTCCCCTGCCCCGCCCTGCAGGCAGCTGTCCCCCAGGGCCTGTCCCCGAGGGTGTGATCCGCATCTACAGCATGAGATTCTGCCCCTATTCGCACAGGGCACGCCTGGTCCTCAAGGCCAAAGGCATCAGGTGAGAAGCCGAGGGAGGCCGAGAGCTCCCTGAGCACGTTGCTCACCCCTCATCTCCAGGGACTTATTTCAAGTGTCAGGCTCCTAGAGGGACTTCTCATCTCTTTCTTCTGAGGCTGAGAGACTCTAAGGGCTGATTTTGTGTAGGCTTTACTGAAATGCTGAGTTCTTTTCCAAATCAGATTTTCATGAACTGGTAGACAAGGCAGTGTAAACTGAAGGATGCTGTTGGTGAACTGGTCCCCGCCCACCCACTGTTTGTTTAGGAAGGGCACAGACAAGCTCACTGAGGCCTCCTAACTGTACCAATGTAGCCTTACCTTTGCCATAAGCGGCTTGGATTAACTGTTCTATTTCTTTATGGTACTTAACCATGTCCAACATTTCCTTATTTGTTCTGTCTTTTACCACCTCTCCCTCACCCCATGAAAGCCATACCAAAAAAGGAATTTGAGAGGGTAAGGTCTGCCTTATTGAGGTACCAGAAGGGAGCCTGGCCCTCAGTAGGTATTCGAAGGTGTTTGTTGGGGGTGTAGCTGAGTTAGTAGGACAGCGTGCATGAGGCGCTGGTTCACATGCGCAGTGACCCCATGAAACCTAGTGTAGAGGGACATCCCTATGATCTCAGAACGTGGGAGGTTGAGGCAGGAGGATCAGAAGTTCATGAATGTTCTTGCTTACAAACCAAGTTCCAGGTCAGCCTTAGCCACAGAAGGTCCTGTCTTACACACAAAACTCAAGTGTCACTCCAGCCTCTGGCTCAGGGCTTGGAAAAGCCCATCATAGGAGTTGGCGTTTGACTTTCAGTTCCTGTCATGAATAGAGAGACCAATATGGTGCTGTGTTAAATAAAAGTTGTTAACACTTCATAGATGCATATGGATAACATACATTTCCAGATTATTCCCGATGGCTCAAATCTATTCAGTCCTATGGCTACCTACCCTTTCTGTTTGTTTCTAAGAGCAATACGATATATTTATTGCTCATTTGGGGACAAACTGGTAGCTTAGGAACTGATGCAGATACCTTACTATGTATCAGAGGATGACCTTGAACTTTCCAGTGTTGGGATTACAGCAATGTGTCACCATGTGTGGCTGTGCGGTGCTGGGGATGGAATCCAGGACTTCCTGTACCTGGGCAAACATTTGAGCACCTAAGCCACGTGCCTGGCCCCATAACTGGTTTTCCAGAATGGAGTCTCTCAGCCTTAGCACCACTGACTGGCATTTGCTGGGGAGAGGAAAGGGCGTTGTCCTGTGCATTCCAGGCTATTTGTCAGTACCCCCACCTTTATCCGTTAGGGTGGTACCCCACTCCCAGGATGAAGATCAAAGTGTCCCTAGATATTGATATACACTCCCTGCATGGGGGAGAGGTAAAATAATTTGTTGGGAACCCCGCTTTGAAGAACATAGTTATTTGTTTCCTTTAATCTTTTTAAATGTGCTTGTGACTCTGGTAACTCCCTAGATTTGAACCGGGTTTTGAAATGTGATTGAAAGCTAATTAATTGACTAGCTCTCTCCCAAACACACACATGGTCACTGTTCTAGCATCACAATGATGTCAAGAGATGGGTACAGGTGTTAACTTCCTTACAGTTATGGACACTGGGCATGAAGAGAAGGAACTAAGATCTCAGCTTGACGTGGGGTTTGTGATCTTAACTGGTAACGTTCACCAATGTCTGCTATAACCTGTAAATACACATTTGCATTTTTGTGGTTGTTTTAATGTTTTCGTTTTGAGACAGGACCTCACTGTGTAGCCCAGATTGTTCTCTAACTTACAGTCCTCCTGCCTCTGTCGGGTCCTGCTGAGTTTGTGCCTTTAGGCTTTCATGTCTCAGCAGTATGGCCAACACATATGGAGTCAGTCAGCCTGGCTCACATCTTTACTCAGATGCTTCTTAGGAGATGATACCTGCTCCGAGTCAATTCCAGGAAAAGAAAAGCCATGGAAGACACCCAGCACCACTGCAGAACAAACACACATGTCACATATTTGACACAACATTCCCACATCAAACAGCTCTAAGCACGAACGTCCCAGCTGTTTGTTTTCAAGGTGAGTGACTTCCTGTGTGCTTCTCATTTCTGGTCTTTCTTTTCTTTTCCTTTTTTTAAAGGCATGAAGTTATCAACATTAACCTGAAGAACAAGCCTGAGTGGTACTTTACAAAACATCCTTTTGGCCAGATTCCTGTCCTGGAGAACAGCCAGGGTCAACTGGTCTATGAATCCGTCATCGCTTGTGAGTACCTGGATGACCTCTACCCAGGAAGGAAGCTGTTTCCATACGACCCTTATGAACGAGCTCGCCAGAAGATGTTACTGGAACTATTCTGTAAGGTAATTTTACTTCGTGTTTCCCCAGCTTCAATCCATCCTAAAATCAACCATGAGCCTCTGAGAATAACTCACATGGGGTAAGAGTCAGATGTGACCGCAGAAATTCATAGTGGAAGGCAGAAATTCATGTGGCTAGAAATGGGAGTATTGAAATAGCTGAAACTAATAATCCTTTTTACAGGAGAATTTCCCAAGCATGTGTGTGTGCACACTTGGACACACACACACTCAAACATACATGCACACACAAAATAAATACACGAATAAATAAATGTTTCAAAAATTAGATGCAGAGTGAGTGAGGAAGGCATGCAGTGTTGACATCTGGCCTACACACACACACACACACACACACACACACACACACACACATACACATATACACATTCCCACGCATACACATACATACACACATACACACACACATACACATACACACACACACACATACACATATACACACATACATACACACATACACATACATACACACACGTACACACACATACATACATACACATACACATACATACATACATACATATACACATACACACATACGTACATACACACACACATATACAAAAGAGTTATGTACTCAACTTAATGCCATTAATATGCTATTAATTATACATTGAACACTCAGGATGTTCCAAACCGTCTCTAACTATTGATTCCTAGCTTGACTGCCCTGGGAAGGGGTATTGTTACTGGAACCATTTTTCAGAAAGGAACACTGAGACTTAAAGAGGCTAAATGACCAGCTTCACAGAGTGTGCAGCATGGGACTAGGTGATCAAGCTGTGGCCGCTGAGAAGCCCGCTACGCCCCTGGCTTGATCAACTCCTGTGAGGCATGGTCCCTGGAAGCCAGATAGCGCAGAGCCTCTGGCCGAGGAGGGGACATCTGCCTGTGGCTGCGCCCTCTTTTGCGGGGGCTGGGAAGCTCCAGTGCATTTCCGTCAGCGTGGGGACACTCTTCACAAACCTCCACTAAGCACCTGTTCCTCTGACTAGATCCCGCACTTATCCAAGGAATGTCTGGTGGCAATGAGGTGCGGGAAGGAGTGTATGGATCTGAAGACTGCCCTGCGCCAGGAGTTCCGCAACCTGGAACAGGTACATAGGAATGTCTTCCCCATCGCAGGCCACGGACCAAGCCTCGTGCGGTGTCTCTAACCTAGACACCCTGGCACCACCTGCTTGCACACCTTCTGCCAAGCTTTGATGTCCCTTTCTAGTCATCTGACTGTGGCCTGCAGATGCTTGCATCCCTGGCCTGCTTTGGAGTAGTTCTTGAAAAGTTGTTGAGGGTGAACAATGAATTTGTCCTTTCCTGGCACTGTGTTGTTCCCTGAGATGCTCTGCATGGTTTCTGCCAATGAGGCTGAGGTATTGGTTAGTGGCTGTGCAGGACCTGGCTGCTGAAGGCTTGTCTAATGATGGTGTATTCTCTCATATTACAAAGCCAGAGGCGGGGAGCCCATGGCTGTTTCCATACTTCCTCATGAAGTTATCAGGGACCGAGGGGCATCTTTCCCTTCTGTCACATTTAGTGCAAGGTTTTCATCCTTAAGAACAAGGTAGCTACTGGATTTTCTGCCATCACCTTCCTCCCAGGCTGTAGTGAAGACGATGAAAGAGAAAATGCTGGACCCTCTTAAAGGACTCACCCAGAAACCCAGTGACTGTTTATACACCCCAGTGGCAACAATTTAGTTGTCAGGTCCTGACTATCAGTAGAGGAGGTTGGGAGATTAATCTTTTAGTTGAGAGGAGGCTGGGGAATTTATCTTTTAGTTGAGATACCCCGAATAAAATCAGTTTTGTGTATTTTAGAAATGGAAGGTGTATGTGGATGGGGAGCAGTCTTTGCTGGTAGAATTGCTGTACCAGGGTGGTATGGAGCTTTCTAACCCACCCCACCCGGAGTGTACTCTGTGGGTCTTTGACTTTCTTTACCTTTGGTCTAGAAACCAATGAATTCTTTTTATGTGTGAGGTTGCTCACCTGTTGACAGCCAGAAAACTATCTTTATCTCTTTAAAAGAAGTCTAAGTCGGGCGGTGGTGGCATACTTTTTTAATCCCAGCACTCAGGAGGCAGAGGCAGGTGGATTTCTGTGAGTTCGAGACCAGCCTGGTCTACAAGAGCTAGTTCCAGGACAGCCTCCAAAGTCACAGAGAAACCCTGTCTCGAAAAAACAAACAAACAAAAAAAACCAAACAAAACAAAAAAACCCACAAAAAAAACCAAACAAAAAAACCCAAAATAATAAAAAATCAAAGACAAAACAAAATAAAAACCAAGAAGAAGACTAGCTATTAATATTTTTCAATTTGACTTCCCCAACTAAAACCAGATTACATTTACACTTTGTGTCCTGTTTTGGAGTTGTACAGTTGCAGTGTCTTTGGAAGATGAGTAATAAATACTAACTTTTGTCCTGAGGTCTCAGACCCCAGTGACCCCGAGGAGGCAATGGATGGTGGGGATCATGATTTTAGGGGTAGCTTTGCTGGGTTCCAGAGCCTTGGGCAACAGGAGTCCTGGGGGATGGTTCCAGAACTGTTTCACCCACACCTTTAATTACAGTGTTGAAAAAGGTATCTGCTAAGAGTCTTCGTCCAGGAAGAGGCAGCTTTAAAAGACGTGGTTGGAACCTCTCTGAATAGTTTTTAATGTCTCTGTGTTTGGTGGTGGTTGCCATGTTTCTGAGACAGGGTCTCACTGTGTAGCCCTGGAACTCATGGAGATCTGCCTGTCTTTGCCTTCCAAGTGCTGGGATTGAAAGTGTGTGTGTGTGTGACCACACCCAGCTAATCTCTCTCCTCTGTCTCTCTCTCCCTCTCCCTCTCCCCCCTCTCTCTGTCATACACACACACACACACACACACACACACACACACACACACACACACGCATCTGAACTAATCCCATGATATATGAACACTGGGTCAGATTACGGAGCTGAAAACAAACCCTGAATTCACGGATCGCTAAAGTGCATTTTGGTTGTTCTTGCTGCGCTTCTGCTTGAAGCCAGGGCGTCAGGATGCAGGTGTGGTTCTTCTCTTCAGCTGGGGCTTCCTCTCACGATGATTAAGCCAGAAGTTTGTGCCACCCACTATGGTGCCGCGCTTTGCATACACTCACTCCTCCTCACAGCATCCTGTCTGGCTAACAGCACCCCAGCAAGTCAGAGTAGCTGTGAACTAACTAGGAGTGCAAACAAAGATGTCCAGAGGCTCCCTGGCAGAAAGGGAGGTCAGCCGTCAAGCTCATTGTGAAACAAGTGTTGGCAATTTCTAAAAAGCGGCCCAGAGAAACTGGCCACAAGAAAGGGCTTGGGTAGAGGGGTTTTTTGTTGTGTTTTGTTGTTGTTTTTTGTTTTGTTTTGTTTCTTGAATAAAGTGAATGGAAACGAACAGGTCGGGAGAGGGGAGACTGGTCTCTGGGGTCAGGAGCAGCAGAAGAGGAGAGGGGAGGGGAGGGGAGGGGAGGGGAGGAGAGGAGAGAAGAGAAGAGGGGGGAGGCAGAGGGGGCAGACAGACAGGGAGAAAGAGAAAGATAGGAGGTGGGCAGGGCCTTTTAAAAGGGATAGTGGATGTGCACAGGTGGCGCTCTTAGTGGCTGCAGCTGCGGTTCCTATCAGAACCCCAAGGACGGGCCAGCACAGAAGCCTGAATACTAACAGCAAGCATGTGGAGTGCTAGGCTGGAGACACAGGGGAGAGAGCTGTTGTGTGCAAGAAAGCAGAGACTCAGGGTAGAGGCAGACCACAAACAGAAGTCTCCCCCCTCTCCCACCAAAGGAATTTCTCCTTGATCCAGGAAGTCCATGAGGAGTAACTAGCTAGCCTGTTAACAGAATGGATGGGAATGTGGAGCCAGCAGGGTGGTGGTGATGAGAATGCCACAATACTCCCTGAAAAAATAAGTAAAACAAAACACAACAAAAACGAACCAACATGCAGATTCGTAAGGTTTGCCCATTTCAGTGGGGAAACCCTTCCAGCAAGGCTGGTTTCAAGGTGCCGCTTCAGAAGAGGAGTGGTCAGCTGGCCAGCTGTGCAAAACTTTTCACTTGTGGGCCTCAGAGCCTTGCCTCTGGTGGTGTCACCCATGCACGTGAGGACCGCTGAGCTGTGTTCGGCTTTGTTTCGGTGGGTTTGCGTGGGAGTGTTGTCTCACAGTGTTAGGAACAACACGTGACATCAGAACCTCAAACAGCGGTCCTTCCACAGTTTAGGGGGTCTAGCGAAATTAAAGTTTACCAAATAATCTGACAGAAATGCCCCTTAATCACATGAACGTTTTTCTCCATTTTTTGTTTGTTTTTGTGTTGTTTTGTTTGTTTGTTTCTTAGATAGGGTCTTGCTGTGTAGCCTCAGCTGTCATGGAACTCGTCATTTAGACCAGGCTACACTTGAACTCACAGAAATCTGTCTGCCTTTGCCTCCAGTATGCTGGGATTAAAGGCGTGGATCACCACATCCTTTATGTTTTACAAGCAGGATTTTGTATGGACTAAAATGCTATTAACACATGGTTTTTCTGAGGTACAAATAAGCTGATTTCTCTCTCTCTCTCTCTCTCTCTCTCTCTCTCTCTCTTCGTGTGAGGGAGTGAGTGTGTATGTGTGTATGAGTGTGTGTGTCTTTTTAATGTATGGGGTTTGGGTGGCTATAGATCACCACACACTTCAAGTGGGTATTTTTTATTTACATTTTTTTCATTTTACATACCAATCCCAGTTCCCTCTCCCTCCTTTTCTGCCACCTATCTCCCCCTATCTCACCTCCCGTCCACTTCTCGTGGTAAGGTCTCCCTTGGGGAGTCAACAAAGCCTGGCATACCAAGTTCAGGTGTGACCAAGCCCCTGGCCCTCCGTATGAAGGCTGAACAAGGCATCCCACCATAGGGAGTGGGCTCCAAAAAGCCCAGGCACCCAGGAGAAGTCCTGGTCTCACTGCCAGCTGGCACCCCCACAACAGATCAAGTCGCATAATTGTCACCCACATCAGGAGGGCCTACTTTGGTCCCATGCAGGTTCCCCAGCCGCCAGTCCAGAGTCAACGAGCGCCCAATAGCTTGGGTCAGCTCTCTCTCTGGGTTTCCCAATCATGACTTTGACCTCCCCTTGCTCATATGACCCCTCCTCCCTCTCTTCAACTGAACTCCAGGAGCTCAGCACAGGGCTTGGCTGTGGTCACTGCATCTGCTTCCATCAGTGATGACAATTATGGTGGTCACTAATCTGACTATAGGGGAAGGTGGGTTCCGGCACCCTCTCCACTATTGCTAGGAGTCTTGCTGGGGTCGTCCTTGTGGATTCCTGAGAATTTCCCCAGCACCAGGTTTCTCCCTAACTCCATAATGGCCCCCTCTATCAAGATCTCTCTGTCCCTCCAGTTGGCCGTCTTGATCCCTCATATTCTTGTCCCCCACCCCTCCCTTCTACTTCCCTCCCAGGTTACCCAGGAGATCTTAACTATCTCCCCTCCCGGGCTCTCCAGCATGTCCCTCTTAGGGTCTTCCTTGTTACCTAGCCTCTCTGGGGTTGTGGACTGTAGCCTGGTCATCCTTTGCTTTACATCTAATATCCACTTATGAGTGAGTACATTCCATGTTTGTCTTTCTGGATCTGCGTTTCCTCGGGACTTTTTTTCTAGTTCCACCATTTGCCTGAAAATTTCATGACGTCTTTGTTTTTTACTGCTGAGTAATATTCCATTGGGCAAATGTATGATGGTTTCTTTATCCATTTTTCAGTTGAGGGGCATCTACATTGTTTCCAGGATCTTGCTGTTAACGAATAATGCTGCTATGAACATAGTTGAGCAAATGTCCTTGTGGTATGAGTGTGCATCCTTTAGATATATACCCAGAAGTGGCATCGCTGGATCTCTGTCTCTCAGGGATTTCTTAGTGATGGCCTAAATGATGGCAGTGTAATGCAGGTGGCCATCACAAGGGTTAAAGATCTCATCCTGGGCTTTTTAGAATTCGTGGTCTGAAGAAGTCTGGAATTAGCCTTTTAAAATCGCTCTGCTGTTAGTAAAATTGGGGTGGTACATGGCCCCAAACAGTAAGTTTCGGTGGTTCTGTAACACTTCTTTCTTAAAAGCCTTGAAGATTTTTTTTCTCCTCTTTAACAGAGTCCTGGCCACTGTGATACACCACCGATGGCCACCAGGGGGAGCCCCACACACTTCTTCCACTTGTGTTCCTTGCTGATGTTCCTCCTTTATCCCTCTAGGGGGAGCCCGAGAGCTCCCTGGTTCCAGGGTGGAAGTACAGCATCTTCACTAAACCAAACAGCCCTCCCCTGCTGCCACCAGCCACGCCTTCTAGTCTTCCTTTTCAGTGACTGGGGAAAGAGAACAAATTTTGTATTACCATTCAAAAATTTTTTGAACTTATTTATGTTTTTGGTCATCATTGTGTATATGTATAAAGTGTGTGTGTGGAGAGAAGAGAGTGTGTGTGTGTGTGTGTGTGTGAGTGTGTGTGTGGTGTGGAAGCAGGGGCACACGTGGTGGTCGGAGGGCAAGCCTCTGGCGTTGGCTCTCACCACCTTGTCTGAGGCAAGGGTCTCTGTTAGTTATCCTCTCTTAGTCAGGGTGTCTCCCCACAAGGTTCCCTGGAGTGCAGGGATTACAGAGGTCTTGTTACTCTATCTGGCTATAACTGTTCTTGTTTGTATGTTTATTTTTACCTGGGTTTTTAGGATTTGAACTCATATCACATTTGTCTACTGATCCATCTCTCCAACCTCAGAACATTTTAAAATAGATTCTTTTAAACACCAAATTCCCCTTTTCGGGATCTCCCCGCCACAGTATCTGGGATTCTAAGGACAGGGCAACATTGTGTGTCTGAGAGGTACCAGATTAGCGTTGAAGGGAGCACCTTATTGAAGATCTTAAATAGAGCAGCAAATCTCCAGGGGGCAGGGCCAGGGTGCCCTGTGTCACCTGGAAGCATCTGTAAAGAGATCCATGGTGAGAGGAGTTTTACACTTGCCCTGTCCACTAGTGACACTAGTGACAAGGAGCGCCTTAGGAGGGAAGGGCTTATGATTTAAGGGTCCTGACAGTCATGGCAGCCCAGCTATGGCGGCAGAAGCGGTTTGCAGCTTAGAGGCTGCCTGCTCACATCTGTGGTCACGAAGCAGTGACTAGACAGGAAGCAAGCCCAGACTACGAAGAGTTGGGGCAGGCTTCAGCTGCTCCGAACGTCAAGGCAGTTTAGAGCCTCCTGTTTGCCCCCCCCCATCCCTGTCTTAGTTACTTCTCTGTGGCTGTGATAAAACACGATGAGCGAGGCGATGTGGAAGGGTTTATTTGGTGATTCAGGCTGGAGCGGCAGCCGGGAGCTCGCATCTCAGTCCACAAACAGGAAGCAGAGAGCTTACTGGAAATGGTCGGAGGGTTTTGGTCTCAAAGCCCACCCCTGTGACACATCTCCAGCAAGACAGCACCTCCTCGTCACTCCTAAACAGTTCTTCCACCTGGGACCAGGTAGTCAGACATGCGTCTGTGGGGCCCTTGTCACTCAAAGACCACACCCTCTAAGCCAGGTCTTGCTAGTTCATGGCTGAAACAAGAATTGGAGCCACTTCCCATTGTTCAGACACGTTTGACACAGTACCGTCCTGCTTGCTTCTTGATGCCACCTAATGCTTTTTCCAGACTTTCAGGACAATGATCAGGGACCACCCTGGGAAATATGAAGACTTAAAGGGTAGGGCCATCAGGTCTGCTTTCCCTTCGTAGAAGGGGAGGTAGATAGGGGAGCTCTTCGATGCCCGGCCAGGGTGATGATCTCCCAGTGGAGCCTGCAGGGGCGAGGCTGTTTACCCATGCTCGACACTGCAGGGGCGAGGGTGTTTACCCATGCTCGACACTGCAGGGGCGAGGCTGTTTACCCATGCTCGACACTGCAGGGGTGAGGCTGTTTACCCATGCTCGACACTGCAGGGGCGAGGGTGTTTACCCATGCTCGACACTGCAGGGGCGAGGCTGTTTACCCATGCTCGACACTGCAGGGGCGAGGGTGTTTACCCATGCTCGACACTGCAGGGGCGAGGCTGTTTACCCATGCTCGACGCTGCAGGGGCGAGGGTGTTCACGCATGCTCAATCAACACTGCAGGGGCGAGGGTGTTCACGCATGCTCAATCAACACTGCAGGGGCGAGGGTGTTCACGCATGCTCAATCAACACTGCAGGGGCGAGGGTGTTCACGCATGCTCAATCAACACTGCAGGGGCGAGGGTGTTCACGCATGCTCAACACTCCTCACCATACCCTGAGGTACTCTGCAGTGGCCACAAGTATCACCATCGCTTACAGATGAAAACACTGGCTGGTAGGAGGGAGGAGGTGAGTCGTCCGGGGTTCCATATTGCATCAGAGGTAAGGCGCAGATCTTTAGTACAAAGCCACAACCACAGCTAAGAGAGCCGCACAATTGGAGTGTGCCTGGCTTGGGTGTCATTTCTGCTCAGTGACATCTACCTTGAGTGTTTTGAAATAGGGTCCTCACTGGCTTGGTGCTCGCTGATTCAGTTAGCCCTCTGTCAGGGACTCTGGAAGATCCACCTGTCTCCACCTCCTCAACACCGCCGAGAACATGTGTGTGCCTCCACGCCAGCCTTTTCTACATACATGGCTTCTGAGGGCCAGCTTTAACTCCTTAGGCTGGTGTGGCAAGCCCCTTACCTTCTGAGCCATCCCCCAGCCCTGAATTTACAGTTTGTATCTTTGTAAAGTTCTGTCCTTCAGCAGGGTCTCCAAATCTAAGGAATATGAGCACAACTTCTTTCCACAACTCGCCAGGCAGAAGTGGGTTGTATGCTGTGTAGGTCGGTGTAGACTTAACTGAGAGCTTGGCACCGAGCTGTTCTCTTAGGGAAAATGTGGTTCACCTTTGCATTGGGAAAATTTCAGGTGCTTTCTTGTTGCCGCCTGGCAATGGTCTGTTGCAAGTGTGTTTTCCTTGCAGGTCACATATGTGCGTTGATTTATCCCATTTGAGAAAGATTTTTTTTTTAAATTTTATCATAGAATGTTGATGATGTTGAGTAGAATAGGTTTGAAGTGTTTGAATAAAAGGAGAAAGTTGGGATTAAAGGGAGCCCATGAACAGCCTTAGCTGGGGACCCATCCAGAAGGCAGAATAAGCAATGGAGACTGCAGCATCCCTTTTAGTATAAAGAGTACGTGGGAGACCAAGTCACAATTACAGCAAATGGGGTTCCAAGGCTGGTTTTTAGCAAAAAGCTCAGACTTTCCATGTCCCTGGGGAATGGGCAATGCTGCCCTAAGGCAAAGTGTCCCAGCTTCAAGTTGAGATGATCGGGAGACAGCCTAGGACTTGGAGGAGCCTGTCCCAGGCCCAGAGAAGGGCTGGGACACTTCTGCCTTCATTGCTCTTTCCAAATTCTCCAGTCAGATGAGCCATGTTGTTTGTCCAGTGTTGAAGGGAGTCAGAGAACAGAATGTGGCCAAGACTATGGATGGTCCTAGAGCAGTTAGGGCGACACGGGTGGAGGGAGGAAGCGGTCTCTTGAAAACAGAACATGGCAAGCTAGCTCTCCTTCCTTGCAATTAAGCTGGCGATTGTTATTTATCATCAGTAAACATGTCAACAAATGTGTAACTTAACTGGCTATTGCTCTGTGCATATTTCTAGGTTCTTGAATATCAGAACATTGCATTCTTTGGTGGAGACCGTATATCTATGATTGATTACCTCTTCTGGCCCTGGTTTGAGCGTCTGGATGTATATGGACTATCTGAGTAAGACATTTGACTGTGTGATTGCAAATCTACTGAGTGCCACTTGTTGAGATGCTCTGGGTATCACTAATTACCCTGGGGGACTGTCTCAGGATGTTTGTGAAACAAAAATCAGGGCTGGCGGCCACTCATGCATGCTTCCTCGTCCACAAAGGACGGGCCCACATCTTACCTACATCCCTGTGGATAAAGGCTCTGTGTGCAAAAATGCTTCAGAGCCCACTGTCCCGTGTGTATTCACAGACTGCGAAATAACCTGTAGCTCCCTCCACGGTCACACACTTGGTCCTGCTGAGTCACAGCACATGCCACACACCTGAGTCCCATCTCACATTCCCCCAACAGGAATGCCCTTTAAAAACCAGGTTTCTAAAGCAACGCATGCATAACCTTCATATAGACACATGGCAACCATATATCATGGAACCGTCACACTTTTTTTTTTAAATATATTTAAAATGTGGCAGGGCTATTTAAAGCTTTGTCACCTCAAAGCTCAGAAGTGACACTGGACTTGTGACCTGCAGCCGATTCAGATCTCAGCAAGCCACATTAGGCATGCCGTACACTTCTAGTATTTGAAAAGTAATTCTTCAGATCAGACCTAAGGTGACTGGATATTTAAACGCATAGGCAAGTTATAAAAAACCCATTTTCCTCCGAGGCACAGTGGTGAACCCCAGATTATGGCCCCATCTACCAGCTCTCTTATCTCAGTTTATCATCCTGCAGACCCTAGACCCGACTTCCCCTGTACGTCTTTGAAAAGGCCCGTACTTAAAGATTTCATGATTGTTTTATTTATTGTAAAAGTGTTTGGGAAACTGCTCTCCTTTCCCAAGCCCCAAAAGTAAAAACTGCCTAAGACTTTAGTTTGGGCGTGTATGGGCCAGTCAGTCAGCAATGAATCGAAGGTCCTTATCTCCTCCACCCCCACCTCAGCTCACAAGCATCTTAGATCTTCACAGAAGCCATTGTAACAATGTCAACAGTTGGACAGCAGCTCCAAGTAAGCCTTTTCCTCAGGGAAGACCATGCTTCCTGGGTAGTAACTGAGCTTATGGTATTTCCCAAATCTATAAAGTGGTGAGCACCCTTTGCTAAGCCTCTCCTCTCTCTGTCTTGCAGCTGCGTGAACCACACCCCGATGCTGAGGCTCTGGATAGCCACCATGAAGCAGGACCCCGCAGTGTGTGCCCTGCTCATTGACAAGAACATTTTCCTAGGCTTCCTGCAGCTCTATTTTCAGAACAACCCTGGTGCCTTTGATTTTGGGCTGTGTGCCCCAGCCATTCGGTAATTGTAGCATTGCCCAGGATGCTCAGCGTATCTGATTCTGCATCCCGGTTGTCTTGACGGGTTGTCAGTTCTTTTTTTTTTTTTTTTTTTTTTTTTTGCGGTCCTCCATAAACATGGAAATGTAAACTGTACTCTAGTCATCGTGTCTGACTCCGTAGCCTGTAGCTTCTAATGGTGCTCTGACTTGGAAGTACATTTGGGAGGTAGAGTGACTTCTGGGAGCTAGAGTGATTTCTGGCTTCTTGATTCTTGCAACTCTCCAAAAGCCTTTCTGGTGAGAAGAAGCCCTGAGTGGGGGGAGGAAGTGGAGGAGGAGGGGAAGAAGGTGGGGAAGGAGGAGGCTAAAGAGCAAAGAAGAAACCAACCATACGTACTCTTTGTTGAAGTACCATCCTCTTAGCGGACAAACACGGCTGCCCACATGGGAAGGCATGCGTATCATTCCTGTTCAAACTTTGGCCGTGGGCCTGGGAGACACCCAAGGGTCTTGTGACTGGAAAGAATTCTAAAGCAGGAAATGAAACACCCGTTTATCACCCTGGACTAACTACGTCAGAATCTCACTGGTGTTACTGGAGCTCAGGATGTCTCACAAAATGTTTTATTAACCAGCATCCGGTCTCCAAAACACCCTCCCCTCTAATCCCAGTCACTGGCAAAGGTCACTGCTGCATATGCATCACAAACTCAGTTGGTTCCAACAGATGCCTCTGGTTGCTTGTTGGGTACCAAATCCTGGACCACAGGGAGAGGAGGATAGTACTGATGAAGACACAGATCCTGCTCCATGGACCTCCCATCTCTACATCAGCTTGGCTCAGGCTTTGGCTGCTGCCATGTTCTGGTCTTGCCTTGCAGTGACAGTTTGGCTTGGCTTCCATGTAGCCCTCCATCAACTTGACCAGGCAGCACCGTGTCGCCAAAGACTAAGACGACTGGATTGCTGAAGGTGGCTGTCCTGTCAGCAGGGGCTGCTGTCACTTTCTCTGGAGGAGGACTGGCACTGCCCCATGCTGTCTTATGTCACTGTGTTCTCATCAGTCTGTTATCATTTTGGGTTTGTTCTCACTTCATATTCTCTGGCCTTTCAGCATCCCCAGCCTTGCCCAGAGGCCAGGCAACAGCAAGTGTCATGTTTTGACTTCTGCATGCCCCTGCTTTGGACTCTGTCCAGACCCACCTCCCTCTCCTGGCATCTCAGCTGACTCTGCTGTCTGCTGGCTGTGGGCCTATTTTGCATCATTTAAATAGTTAACAGGTGCTACACCATGCTGGTTGCACATAGGCAGGCCTCCCTGGTTAGATGACCAGGTCTGCCAGAAGAGGCACCACGTGACAGGCAGTGTGTGGTACCATCTGCTCCGGATGTGGTGCCCTGTTGCCATGGTACCCGAGCTACTGTAGAGTAGAGTGTGTGAATCATTATTTCCTGGGATCTATGCTTAGAAAGAGGGAATGGTTCCCATCGTCTCCGCTAGGACGGCAGGGACTGACGAAGTCTGCAGGTGTTTAAGAGGTTTCAGCCTGGGGCTGAACTGCTGTTGGAACGCAGCCTCGTCTGGGGTTTGTGCGGGCTGCCGAGTCCTGGTTTCATTCACTGCCTCGAGCTTACTCCTTGTCTCTTTTTGTTACTTTTCCTTTTTTCTTCCTTACACAAGCTATTCCTTATGTGTTTGAATGCTTTGCCTGCGTGCATGTGCACCATGTGTATGCCCAGTGCCTGAGATGACCTGAAGAGGATTTCAGGGCCCCTGGAACTGGAGGTACCTGGTTGTGAGCCACCATGTGCATGCTGGGAACCAAACCTACATCCTTTGGAGAGAGCAATTATCTTAACAGCTGAGCCATCTCCCCCTCCTCTGGCTTCTTGATGTCACCTCCCAGACTCTTATAGGAGATGAGTCACCAGTCTCTGACTGGAACTGAGGAGTACAAGACAAATCAATCATATTTCACAAACATGGAGAGTTCTTATGGGGGTTCCAGGAAGAAAAACATATATGTTGAAAATGAATGGCTGGAGTGACAGCTCAGTAAAGTGTTTGCCACACAGCTGTGAGTGTTGTTCTTTTGCTATGATTATTGCCTAAGAAACACAAACACGCCTCTCAGCGCCCAGGTGGAGTTTATTGAGAAAGGGGAGAGAAAGGAGGGTAGCTGGTGGCCAACCAAAAGCAGGGGAGAGAGAGAGAAAGAGAGAGGGGGGTTAAAGAAAGAGAGAAAGGGCCCCAGAGAGAGGGAGAGAGGTGCGCTTGGCACGCTTGCTTTAAAAGGAGGACTTGCACAGGCAGGTAAAGCTTGAGCAGTCAGGTAAAGCCTGACCTAGGGATGACCCGAGTCTGGATGCCTAGCATCCAGGTGGTGCATACCTGTAATCCCAGCCCCGGGAGGCAGAGACAGGATCCGGGAGCTTGCTAGGCAAGCTTGTGTAGCTAGATCTGTGTGCTCAATGAGCAATGGAAGGAAGACTTTGTCTCAAAAAGTAAGGTAGAGAGCCTGGAGATTTGGCTCAGTGCTTAAGAACATCACAGGATCCCAATTCCAGCACCCACATGGCACTTTCACAGCCATCTGTAACTGCAGTCTCAGGGGTCTGATGCTCGGTAGCTTCCAAGGGCACTGCATGCATGTGGGACAACACACACACACACACACACACACACACACACCAATAGAAGAAGATACCTAATGCTGGCCTCCATATGCACACATGTGTACATGTGTACATGCATACTCCATGCACAAATAAATAATAATGTAAAACATAGGAAGTCTTTTATGTTTGCCCAGGGAGAACCATTTTTGTCTTGCAGCGGGCATTTTAAACCTTGAGACTTAGGTAAGGCAAGAGCCCCATATCCAGAGCCATTTGTTGTACCCCACGGTCATGGATGATGCTCACGTCAGAATTCATAAGCAGAGGACGCTGTGCAACATTCTCTCCTGGGGGGAGGGGTGTCCTGACCTGGACTCCGCAGCAGAGGCCGCATGTAGCTGAGCCTGCAGGCATGGTAGTGGACGGCATGATGATAAACTGTTATTTGAAAGTCTTTCTGGGTCTCAAATTCTCTGATCTTAGCCAACAGATGTGGGGATGGATGGGAAAGGGGATTTAATCTAGATTACACTTCCCTTTTCCATGCCAGGCCTGCTGCGTGTGGCTGCCATAGTGCCTTGGTGGGGGGTGGCCTCTCCCTTGATTTTTCACCTTCAGGTCCCCCGTGGCGCACACACACCCTTTGTCATTGTACTGCTTCCCTTCCTCCCTCTCTCTCTTCCTCTCTCTGTCGCTCTCTCGACCGTCTCTGTCTCTGTCTTCCTGCCTGCCTTCCTGACCGTCTCTCTGTCTCTGTCTTCCTGCCTGCCTGTCTATCTCTTTATCTCTGTCTCTCTGCCTCTGTCTCTGTCTCATACACACGTACACTTAACAATTGAAAGGTAATTTATTTGCTTTCAAAAAGAAGCAGGGTTTTTGTTTTGTTTGTAGAGAAAGGTACGGATAGAGAAGAACATAGATTATCCATGGCAAGTCCAGCTGGTGTGGCCACTGGGGGTCTCTGGTAGAAAGTGGCTTTTAACTTTTGCTCATCCTGCTTTTGCTTCTGAGTGCTGGGCTGTGTACCAGCACGCCACCGTGCCCAGCAAGGCTTTCTTCATGGAGGGGGACTGGGTTGCTCCATGTTGACCAAATGCTACGTGTCTGCTTTTTGTCAGCGTGTTTGTTGGAGTCTACATCACTGCAGATAAAGCACCCGAAGGGGTTTTCACACCCGGCCTCCAGCCCCTTCCTCCCTGCATTGCCACCAAGTAGAACGCTAAAGCGCCCTAGAACGATACTTGGTGACGATGGTCAGGAGCTACGTGTGTGTCTTGGAAGAACTCAGGAATGCTCTACTGTGTCATGCCCTCCCCACCATGACCACACCTGCTTTGGACAGCCATGGTCCTTAGCCACCTTTGACATTAGCACCCAGCTTTCCCCTTAAGGGCATGATTGATAGCAACTATCAACTTCTAACCTGGATGAGACAGTCCAGGCCTGTTCTGGGACCGATGATAAGGCAACAGAGGTCAGAGGTCAGAGGTGTGTTGAGCCTGAAGAAACGCCGAACAAAATCAGTCTCTTAACCTCCTAGATGCGGTGGAGAGAGAGGAGATAAATGTTTGATTTTGGAACCAGTCTTCGGTAAATCTGGTTTAAATAGGTTTATACTTATGGGCACGGATGTTTCTCCAAGTGTCCCTCCCTCTCTTTCCCTTTGCCTCTCTCCCCCGCCCCTTCTCCCCTTCTAGACATTTTGGCTGCAGGAAGCAAGTAGCTAGATGAACAATGAAGCCAGGTGGTTGTATTGCACACCTTTAATCCCAGCACTTGGGAGGCAGAGGCAGGTGGATCTCTGTGAGTTCGAGGCCAGCCTGGTCTACAGAGCAAGTTCCAGGACAGCCGGGGATACACACAGAGAAACAAAAAAACAAACAAAAAAATGAATAATGGAGAGTTGAGCTGCATAAATGGTGAATGTGGGAGGTATTTATTTATTTATTTGAAACGGTGATTGCCATTCACTTGCTGAACAGAAAGGCCTTTTGTGAGACTCTGTTTCAGCTGAGGTTCTGTTCCTGATGGTCTGCAAGCAACATGGAGGGGGGTGTGGGTACCCTTGCATGCCCCAGGTGCAGTGATGATGCTTAGCCCGAAGCCAGGGGAAGAGGTCACTGGTGCTCGCTGAGGAAGCTCTATAGGAGGACTTCACCTAAAACCAGCTCCCCAGCGTGGGAGAGGGGACAACAGAGAAGTTGTTTACTGAACACCTGATGTGCATTAGGACTCTGCCAACAAGACCTATTATTCGCAAGATGAGTAGTTCCCCCATCTCCCAGGTGGGCAACCTGAGGCTTTGAGGTCCTGTGATTTCTCCAGATGTCCTAGAGCTGGTGGTGGGCAGATCCAGGCTTTGCACAAGTGCCCCAAACCTCTGAGGCCTCTGCTTTCCACCACTGGTTCTGCCTGGCCTCTGCCTTCCCGACCTCCCTCTTCCACTAGGAGGAATGGGAGCTCTCAAGCAAGAATTGTCCCTTTGACTTTGCTTTTCTGGTCCGTTGTAATAGACAGGGCAATTAGACTGTAGTAGCTGCCATTTAGTGTGTGTGCTGAATGAGCCCAGGGTTGATGACGGTAGGTGAGTGTAACTGACCCAGCCCAAAGGGAGTCAGTCCTATGAGGCAGCTGCTACAGCTCTTTTCTCCTCTGCTGTCTAAGAGAGAACCCTGTCTCTGGAGCTTCAGGGGTTCTGATGTGGTTTTCAGATTCACAGAGCCAGTGAGAGCACACGTGTCAGAGGGCCGTGGCGAAACTTCTCACCAGTTCTCAAAAACTGGTGCAGCATCCCAGACTCCCCTATAAAGTCCCTCAGTGCTCCCTCTGTGCCTGGCACGCGTCTGGATCCCAGGGAGCTATGAGCAAAACAGTTCCCAT
The DNA here is from genome assembly GCA_030556225.1 of Cricetiscus sungorus. Lineage (NCBI taxonomy): Eukaryota > Metazoa > Chordata > Mammalia > Rodentia > Cricetidae > Cricetiscus > Cricetiscus sungorus. The sequence goes on from JANBXA010000007.1 coordinate 143,746,685, forward strand.
AGGGAAGTGTGCTGAAGGGTGGACAGTGTCCATGTGAGGGGCATTGGACTCACTGGGCAAATGGGAGTGGGGATTCAGCTCTGGGGAACTCTCGTGGGTGAGAGGTATGAGGGGTGTCGTTCTTTGTGTGCTAAGCTAAGCCCTTCGCATATACCCCTTCCCCTTGGTATGCTCACTGGCATCACTATCCGCATTTCACAGCTGAGGTGATAAGAGGCCAATCCAAGCTCACAGTAAGCCCGAGACTTGCTGTGCTAGGATGCGCCACAGCCAGGCAGTCCCTGGGGCCACATGCTCACTCAGCTGGGTGGCCAGTGAATGTGGGCCTCCACACCTGGGAGCTGTGGGGCCGGCGCAAATGCCTGCTCTTCTCGAGTCTTTCTGGGTCATTAAATACACAGCGGAGCAACCTTAACACTTAACATCGTGGCTCCGGCCAGAGCTTCCTGTCTGGCCAGAGCATAAGGCACCACTGAGGAAAGCATGGACAGGGTTTCTTAGAACCCGCACCGGGCGAAGCTGTGGCCTCAGGACAGGTGCTTAGGGCATCTGTCGTGGTCTGGCTTGGCCCTGATTCCTGGAATGTGGGTCTATGCAGAGTATGTAAGAGCTGCTCTATTGTCTCCCATTAGGATTGACCTGCATCCTCCAGTTACCATCCGGCTACACCCCTGCCTCCGGAAGCTGCAGTCAGCATTATTTATGCTTTTTGGAAGAGACTCAAGGCCAGGGTCCGTCTTTGGGGGGAGGGGCTGTCCAATCGCCATCCCCAGAGAACTTGATCTCAGCCTGCTCTCCAGAAGTTGTGAGGCTGGGAGAACTATTTTTTTTTTCTTTTTGATTTTTAATATTTCTTTTTCTTATTTTACATATTGATCCCAGGTCCCTCTCCCTCCCATCCTCCCATCCCTCCCACCCTCCTCCCCTTCCCATGCCTCATCCACTCCCCTGGGAGGGTGAGGCCTTCCAGGAGGAATCATCAAAATCTGTCAAGTAGGGACTAGGCCCTCCCTCCTGCCTCTAGGCTAAGGGAGTGTCCCTCCATGGGGAATGTGCCCCCAAAGTCCTTTTGTGTACCAGGGATAGGTACATCCTGGTTCCACTGCCAGAGGTCCCATAGACTGTTCAGGCCTTCTAACTGAGACCCACGTTGAGGGGGTCTGGGTGGGTCCTATGCTGGTTTGCCAGCTATCAGTCTGGAGTCCGTGAGCTCCCCTTGTTCAAGTCAGCTGTTTCTGTGGTTTCTCCAGCCTGGTCTTGACCCCTTTGCTCATCATTTCTCTCTCTCTGCAACTGGATTCCAGGAGTTTTGTCAGTGTTTAGCTGAGGGTGTCTGCTTCTGCTTCCATCAGCTACTAGATGAAGGCTCTAGGATAGCATTTAAGGTAGTCATCAATCTCATTATAGGGGAAGGGCATTTAAGATAGCCTCTCCACTATTGCTCAGATTGCTAGTTGTTGTCATCCTTGTAGATGTCTAGACATTTCTATAGTGCCAGATTTCTCTCTAAACCTATAATGGTTCTCTCTATTACGGTATCTCTTTTCTTGCGAGGAGAACATTTTTATACAGATATGAATTCAGCCAAGGGTGGCCAGAGAGAGGAAACAAGAGGTAGACCTTTGCTTTCTGTTTCAGTTTTAAATAAAATCAGTCCCAAAAGAAGCCAAAAGTACAACCCTGGGTCTTAAAGGAATAGATGGGACTGAAGTCTCCCTGACTCCCTCCCTCTCCATCTTGCTTCCATCCAATCTCTGACATCACCCAAGAGACCCCGAGATTGCTCTCCTCTTACTTTTAAAGAGTTAGCTCAGCAAACAAGAAGCTCCACCCCTACCAGGCCAGGTAGCCCAAGGTCAGGGGTGGGGTGAACGCACACCACACCCAACTTGGCTTTGTCCCGTGAGGATAGGGACCTATAAGAAGGGACATATTCGAACACTTCTGAGGTTGATGTTCCATTTTGCTGGAACATGATTTGTTGACAGTTTTACTTTCTGGTCTCTTTGTGGGGATGCAGAGAAACATCAGAGGGGTGGAAATGCTATTTTCACCCCGGAAGCAAAACCCCATACTGGGCAGAGGCAAATAAGCCAGCCATGCTCACATGAAGTAAGTACACGTATTTGGAAGACAGCAAGTTGGGTGCCATAGGTTTTCTTAGCGGATGTGCCGGTGTGTGAGAAAGCTAGGTGCTGAGAGCTCAAATGCAAGACTGATTTGGCTGCTCTCATTTTCCTCTTTAGCGGCCTCAGAGCCACCTGATTTTATTCCCAATGACTTACACTCGTTAGGGGTCTCTGACAGCCCAAAGTCACTGGCCCTCCTACCCGGCCCAGTTCTTTGCCCAGTTCTTTGCATCAGAGCCATTGCCATGAATGGTTGGTTTCCTCTGGCTCAGTAGTGTGCCTGTTGCTCAGCACTTGGTTCAGTGTCTTGTCCTCCATCCTGAGCCACGGTGGTTGGCCAGATCCCTGGCAATCAATCGCCTGTTTCTGCGGGAAGATGCTTGATGATGCACACACATTCCATTCGATATGGAATATAGTGACAACTAGGAGAGGAAAGATCGCTTCAGAACAGCTGAGTACTCAGTGTTCACTCCAGTGCTGTTGCTAAGCAGAAAAACAGAAGCATGGAGACGATAGGGCTCCTCGGTAAGGGAGATGGGTAAACGGAGGCACATGGGAACGAAAAGTGAGACAGTGAGCAGCTATTTTAAATAAGGTACAGCCAGCCAAGTGCCCAACAGGATGACCAGGAGAGTTAGCTGGTGTGCTGTCATGTGTGTAAGAGCAGAGGAAGGCATTTATACGTACAATATGCAGAATCTGGGGAGAGGTGGGAGGAGGCACGGGAAGCAATACTAGTGGTCTCTGAGGACTCAGCAGTGAGAACTTGATTTCTGTCAGTTAAGAAAATCTTACTGGTATTGCTGCATGTGAGTGTGTGTGTGTGTGTGTGAACACTAGCTAAAAGAACAGCTATCAGGGCTGGAGAAATTGCTCACTGGTTAAGAGCACCAGCTTCTCCTCCAGAGGACCCGGGTTCAATTCCAAGCACCCGTATGGCAGCTCACAACTGCTTGGCACTCTTGCACAGACATACATGCATGCAAAAATGTCAGTGCACATAACAATAAATACATTTTAAAAAAGAACAGCTATCTTTAGAAGGCGCTGGGATAAGTTAAGTCTAAAAACTCCCCTCCCTGGGCAGGGCAAAGCAGGGTACACAGAGAGGGATGAGGCCAGCTGCAGGCACGTATTTCCCACTGCAAGCGGTTCTTGGCTGTGCCTGAGGCTCACTGCCAGCCAAACCAAACAAACCCCCAGCTCTCCAAGGAGATGGCGACTAGACTGAGCAAGAGATTTCCGAGTCACAGCCTTGGAGAGACTGAACATTCACTGACCTTTGCTGCCCTCCTTGCTCTGAGGCAAAGATCTGTTATGTTTGTTTGTGCTGTGGAATATTACTTTTGAAAGACCTCAGAAGAGGACTTTCCTCCAGGAAGAGACCCCTGGACCCAAAGACCAAGCCGAGACCACGGATGCAGATGCAAACTGCAAGAGGTTTATTTGAGATACACAGGTACCTGTGGGCGACAAAGTCTCTCGGAGGACTTGCGCGCCCACAGGCTGGGGAGAGGGACTTTTATAGGGCTGGGTAGCAAAAGCATGGGTACAGAAGCGAGATGCATAGTTACAGGGGTCCCATTGGTCAGCTCAAATAAGGCGTTGAGTCATCTGAGGACAAGCCTCTTACATGTTTGGGGATCTGATAATAGCTGACTTAACTCATGTTTGGGTTTTTTCTCCGAACTCTCTGCTCCCCTCCCAAGGCCAGATGTGGCAGCCTGTGAGTACTGACCTTGTCCTGTACTTTTACTTGTTTATGTGGAAGCCTTGCAAAATGGCGTTACCATTGCTAAGCCAGGCCTTAAGCTATTAGCCTTGAGTGGGGGTCTTTCACTTTAACTATGTGAGGGTGTATCACTTCTGCTGCCTTTGTTAATGATGCAAAGGTGTGTTACATTGGTTTGCGTTGCATTTGGTTAATTATGTAAAGATGTGTTACATTTGTTGCACCTCGACTGCCTAAGGCACCTGATTGGTCTAATTAAAAGCTGAACGGCCAATAGACAGGCAGGAGAGGGCTAAGTGGGGCTGGTGGGCAGAGAGAATAAGTAGGAGGAGAAATCGAGACTTGAGAAAGGAAGGAGAGAAGAGGAGAAGGAGGGAGAAAGAGAGGGACATGCTTGGGGCCAGAAGCCAGCCAGACACGGAGACAGCAGGGAAATAAGATAAACAAAGAAAGGTAAAAAGACCTGATGCAAAACACAGACAAAGAGAAACAGATTTTCAAAAAAAGAGCTAAGCTAAGGCTGAGCATTTAAAACTAATAGTAAGTCACCGTGTAAGGATTTGGGAGCTGGTTGGTGGCCTAAAGAAAAAGCCTGGTACACATTACTCTATAGCTATAGATGAATCAGGTGGCCAAAGAACTGTCGCCAGGCTCACCAGTTCTCACTGCATGAAATCAAATTTTACTTTAGCACTCAAGATGTCCCGGTGTGCTCTCACAGACCCTTCTCCCTCTCAACTGGCACGATTTCTCAGTATGTACAAATACATACCTTCTTTGGAATCCGATGAACATCTGGTTGGAATTCTACGGCTATACCCCCATGTGACCTTAGTCGCCTGACCCTTCTGCATCTTGTTTCCTCATCCGGAAAATGGGGATACAGTAACGGCATCCCCTCCAGGGACTGGTGTGCCGCCCTTGGAGTTCATGTCTGTGTGAGCAGAAGGGCTCTCTCACTGCAGGGCTGCAGCACGGCTGCTGCCTTCTCCAGGTTTTCCCAGGCCTTCCCGGTTAACCACCCTTCTTGGATCTCTTAGCTGGCGTTTCTGGCAGAATGTAGGTTCCTTGACCTAACCCCAGCAAAGCAGGAAGCCTGCAGTGGATCCTGGGAACTTGTTCCCAGTGACATGGGCAGTGGCGGTTACTCAGGCATGTGCTGGACCCCACCCGCACTGGGTTTCAGCCTTTGTAGGTTTGAATTATTCTACCCCGTTTATGTGATACGGGGGATTGGATGCAGGGCTTTTTAAATGCCAGGCAGGTATTTTTACCAACAAAGCTAAACCTTCAGGCCGTCCAGTCTTTCTTGGGGGTGCTTCTCTTAGGAGAATTTGGAGGGCCATCCTGCTTTCTCCTCTCAGGAGAAAGTCCTATTAACTTCTGTCCCCAACAGTGCCTCCTATGCATCAGGCTCCCAGTAAGTACTCATGGATCTGTATAACCTGCCAGAGTCAGGACCTTCCCAGTCACCCGATGTCCTGGTCACTCATGGGACTGCAGTTGTGCTTAGGGAAAACTGTGGTATAACTCCCACCACACTGACCAGAAGGCCCCGAGAGGGATCGGCCCCTCCCACCTCTGTGTCTGTCTCTGGACAAAGCAGCCCATTTGAGTTTCCTTGGAAGGAAGAAAGAAGTTTTCTGAGGTTTGCTTTGAGCTCTACACGGTCACGTCAGATTCGACCCTGAGCACCGTGTGGGTTCAGGTTCAAGGAAACTGGCCAAACTCTCTGGGTGATTTGGGCAATAGCTTTGATGAGGAATGCTATTTCCAGGGAGCTATAGTTCGGATATTGTTGCCACTCTACACCTGCCAAAGGTCCTTGCATCGGAAGACTGGTCATTGCATGATGGTGTAGCAACGTTAAGTCTAGTGGGAGGGCCTGAGATTAGGGGTCCTTGGAGGAGATTAAAGGTGTTTCTTATGGGACCCTGGTTAGTTCTCCCAAAGGTGATTCTAAGAGCCCCAGCCCGGCTCTTCACCTCAGCCAAAGCAGCGAACATTTCTCCCATCATAGTGTGATAGCTCTGCCATCCTCACTAGAGGTCAAATACAGCTGTCTGGTCTTGAATCTAGAGTCTTCTAAATGGTGAGTCGTGTGAAGCTTTCTTTCCTAAGTCATTTGCTTTGGCTACCTCATGGTATAATGAATGCTCTCTAGTGCAGGGGACTGTGGGTGGCTGTGTGCACCATAGCACATCCAGGTCTTCCCTTGGGAATGGCCTGCCTTGGTTTTTGAGATGGGTATCTTATGGGTCAGTGAGGCTGAGCCAGGAAGCGCCGAGGCTTCATCTGTTTACCTGAGATTACAAGCCCCCACTGCCACATCAGATATTCATGTGGCTTCTGGGGATTAGTTTGAGGTCCCTGTATTTGTGCGGCAAACACCTGCCCTGGCCGGGGGTTCTGGAGGACAATGTTCCCTCCCCTAACATAACCAACCTCACGGCCTTAACTAGCTCACCATTGCCTACAGGTGCAGCAAACGCAGTCCTGGGGCCTACAGCAGAGCATGTGGGCAGGCACTGGTGCTGCCCAGGGTCTTTGGGAGGGAGAGAAAGTCCTTGGTGCAGACTGGTGGGGAGAGGGGGTCATAGTTTGTGGAAAGGTCCCTTGTGCCCAGAGGACTCGCGCTCCAGCTTCAAGGCACACTTCCGAAGGCAAAGGCTTCTCATTTCTTCCAGGTTCTCCCTGTCTTCTCACAAACTGGCTCTTTGAGGTCAGAGCTTGTGCTGGACTCTGCTCTGTAGCCACCTTTCAAAGGCTCTTTTAGGGGGCCCCGCAGACAGTGTACAAACTGCCCCAAGGGCAGAAGAATTCCATTTTGTTGTTTAAAAAATTTTCCCAAGGGTGTCTGAATAAAGTGGTGTGTGCATGAGAGCTTTGCTCGCCAATAGGAACTCTACCCTCGTCCCCGACTCTGCTTTCAAAGCCTTTCTGAAATAACACGAACTCTACTGCTTATAAGAATTTAATTCTTCTTTTAATATAAATAAGGCAGCATGAAACCCCAAGAGCCTGGCACTTCAGAAGCAGGCCCGGTACACTACTGGCTCCTGTTCCGGCCAAGTGCCCCAGCAAGCAAGAAGCCAGATGTGCTCATCCTGTGACCTTTCTCCCGGAAGCGAAAGGGAGCTGAAGGAGGTTCAGGCTTGGTCTCGGCTTCTCGAGCTGGTTCTCGATTGCTGGGCTCTTTGAAACACAATGGGATACAAATGTGTGGGACAAGGCACAGATGACGATAAATAATGACGTCTGCGTCTGCCCTGACTCTGGAAGGTACCTATTGGACAAGGTGACTCGGGGCACAGAGTCACACTTTGAGTAGGCTCATTTACAGGATCCTAGATGGCCACTTTGAAGTCGTGAAGGGGTGAACCACACATGCTCAGTCTAACTCCTGATTATACTCAGGCATCCTATCATCTCGGGGTACCCTGCGGGCAATAGATCTCTTCATCACCAATCAAACTTGGTGGCTAAATGGCCCATCTTCTGGAGCTCTCTGAGGCCGTGTGAGGTCTGCATTGGGCTATGCTGTGGGAAGCCTGGTTTTGATGCCTACAAGGTTTGTTGTCTTAGCTTCTGCAGGACTGGTGGATGCCACATTGTTCTTCATTTGTGTTTCTTCTTAGGTCCACTGTCAAAGTTACTAAGAAGATGTGGAGATGAAATCTCACAGTCAGTCAAGTTCAAGTGGAGAAGAGGCTGCGGGTCCTCTGACATGGGCCTGGATAGGCTGCTCCAGCCTCAGGCTCTGATGCTTGTCTGGGGCCCACAACACTCCTTTGAGTTCCCAGGCTGTGTCTGAAGCAGCCACACAGATCCCCAGTGAGCCCAGCTTCCACCATGTTCTTTCAGTCTGGGTCATCCATGAGGTCAGCAAGGCCTGTGAAGAAAAGACTGGCTATATATAGCCAGGGAAGCCCTCTCAGAGTTAGGAACTGGGAGATGCTTTGGGGTCTGTGGACTGGAGCTGGGTTTCCATAGCATCCGTGGCTTACACACCTACGTTTTCTAAGACCAGGACCCTGAGGACAGCTTAGGGCTATCATAATCCTTGCCCCACAGTTCTGTAACTTTCTCCAAAGGGGGCCAAAGTGCAAGCCAGACACAACAAGTGTCTGTGCCCCTCTACCACGTTGCTGGCTGGTAAGATCAGTTATGGAGACAGGAGGGGCTTCTGAGCCAGCACCCAATGTGGTAAATGGCGCCCATTGTGGTCAGGACCTCTGGTACAAGCATAAAGGGTCAGGGAGAGGGTGTGCACCTGAGTAAGATGTGTGGCTGAAAAACTAGCCAGCTTTAGATTCTCCATCACCAAGTACCCATTTCTGTGTGGTGGAGACATTAGCCACTGGGCTCCTGGACCTCTGCCAGGTTCTTTTCGCCAAGTAGTATTAAGAAACGGTGACCCCAATGGGACCTCTACTGTTGTGCACAAGGTGGTACAAGGGCTGTGAATTCCCACATCTGTCCCCATTCATGATTCAGTTGCAGACAGTGGGGGACGAGAGTTGCTGGCATAGAGTGTTGAGTCTTAATCTGATCCCAGGCAACATCCTAGTAGATCCTCTATCGATACAAGGCACAGGATGGACTGTGGTACAAAAAGGATTAAATTCACATCAGTGCTTGCTTTCTCTCTAACTCAGTACCCAGGACTGTCACTAATTTGATCATTCATAGTGATCTAAAACTAAGCTACAAAGGATCGGTGCCCGAACCCCAACAAAGCCCCTGTCGCAGAAAGACAAACCAGTGTCCACATGCAATTCTGTATCCTTCACTCTGCAGGACCTGGCTACCCAGCAAGCTGAACCTCAGCTCCCCTCCAGCCTACTATGTTTCCTGCATTGGGATACAGAACCCCAGTAAGGTAGACACATGGGATGCTGTCCCCTGGCCCTTGACTCTCATGTTCTACAAGGTGACAGCTTTTGGTGGTGGGCTGGCACGGTCTGAAGGGACATGGAGGGAATATTCGCTAATGAGTGTCGGAGCGTTCTTAAGCATTTCATAGAACGAGTCCACTGTGCTATGGTAAAGAGTCCGTTGCAGAACGAAGGGCCGGAAGAGGTTAATAGGCTCGGCTTTCCGCACGACCTCGGGGAGTCCCACTGTCTCAGGCACCTTGCGGTTGCCCACAAAGAAGTGATGGAGCTTCTTCTCCTGTAGGCTCCTCTCCAGGAAGCAGAAGAGCTCCTGCAGACGCACATCCAGCTGGCTGGCCTTCCAGTCAGCAGCCCGCCTGGACAGCAGGAGGTGCATCAGGGCGGTCTTTAGGTGGTAGTTGCTCAGCCCACTGGGACCTGTCAGGCGGTTCTGCTTGGAGAGCAAGAAGGAGGCAATCTGCAAACAGCTGAGGTGGCAGGCACCCTCTGGCAAAACCTTCGAAGTCATCCGGAGGAACTGTCGCTCGTAGACAGCAAAGGACAGGAGCCAGTCAGTGCTGGAGCCTGGCGTGACCCTACAGGGCTCCTTGGGAAGTTGTGGGACAAAGTAGAGGTCTGAGTCGTTACACTGGATCACAGGTGTCAGGATGAAGGGCATGAACTTCCCCGAACGGAACTTGATTCTGAGAGACCCTGGGGTGTCTAGCTGGCCAAAGGCAAGGTCAAACTCGTATTTGTGGGCGATGCGGTGCCAGGCTCTGGTGAGGCCCACCTGGAACCACTTCATGACCTGCATGGCATCTAGGTGCGAGGACTCTGTGGAACACAGCAAGTCCTCCATCTCGTCGTTTGCACGGGCGCCGGGCTGGACCCCGCTATTCTTGCGATGGAGGAGACACAGCATGTCTTCCCCAAGCTTAGTCTTGCCACAGATGCAGCCTAAGGGGTCTCCGCCAGCCAGGGTCACCTTGATCTGACCGTAGCCCTGACGACTCAGGGGCACCGAAAGATCTGAGCACCAGAGCTCTGGGTGGAAGCTGTAGGGCTCCGGGGGTATGAAGGGCACAAACAGATGACACAGCAGCGGCCGCTCCACGTGCCAGTTTTCATACATGCTGCCCACGCCGATGAAGTCCTCCGTTTCCATGGCAGTGTCTCGGTTGCTGATGCTCCTCAGGGCTTCCAGCAAGTCATCCACGAAGCCTTCCACAAACTCCCGGGTGCGGGTGGCATCACCTGTGGCACTTCGGATACAGTGCTCGTAGAAGTGGTCTAGGCTGGCTTTATTGGGCAGGGGAAGGCCCCGCAGTGGGGTACCGCCCATTCCACACAGCTCATCCTCATCTCCGCCCAGGCACTCTGGAAAGGGCCCGTCTTGGTGGTCCTGCCGCCATATCTCGATGATCAGGAAGGCGATCATGCAGAGAGTGCTCCAAAGGTCCCAGGCAGTGTGAGCCTCCGGCGGCTGCTGGCCCTCTTCTGCCTGCTGCAGGGCCTCCTTCTCGGCCACCAGCCGTGACACCTCCTCTTCCAGGCGCAGCTGCTCCAGCTGCAGCTTCTCCTGGTGTTCCTGCATCTTACGGATGATCTCCTCCTCATTCTCGGGAACTGTGGCGTTCTCCCGTGGGAACAGTAGTGGGTGGTTAATGATGGCTGTTACTACCACCAGGCAAACTCGGAAAAGCCCCATGGCCATGGCTGCAGTGTTCCTAGGAACAGAGAAAGACACTGCTGGTCACACCTATGTTTCCTTCAATGACACTTCCCCCTGGAGCCCTGTGCCAGCCTCTGCCCTCAAGAGCTATGGACAGTCCTGACACTCAGCCCCCAGTGGCCTCCTCTAAACACTCACATGCTCCAGCCCAGCCTTGGGCTCACACATGCCAGACATTGCCTTCTGTCTGCAGAACATTTCTCTTGATGGGGCCAGGGCACTCTTGACCTGAGGGTCATCCTTCTCTCCTCATGGCCCTGTGGTTGGAGAAGATATAAACCCACATCTCAAATCCAGGGGTGAGCACAGATGCCAGACCCAAGGCAACAAGGCCATTCACTACAGCCTCAGCTACTCCCTCAGTGATTGGTTCTGTGGTGAGTATGTGAATGATCTGAGCCAATGGGAAGAAAGGCTTTCCTTGTTGCTAGGGTTTCGGAGGACAGGATGACTTCTATAGTGTGGGCTGCTCTCCAGCCACCAGCTTGGAGTAACGCAGAGCCCTGGACCCAGTTGTGTGTGAAACCATCACATTTGGGGTTTGCAGGCAGGCGAATCCTTTCTCTTTAAGCCCGGCGAGTTGTTCTTCAACCATGGAACCTCCTCCCTCCCCTGCATTTCCTTTAGTGACCCTTCTTCCTGGTGGTTAAGAAAGGAAGGCAGGCTCCACAGCTAGCCCTCACAGAGTTACTGTGATGCCGGCCGGGCGTGTTACCTCACCTCTCTGAGCCCAGGTTTCTTGGTTGAAGAGAAGGGGTCGCCAAGGAACTGATGCCACTTGCTTCTCTTATCAAAGCATTTGGGCGCTGAGTCTGACCTCTTAACAGTCTCCCCAGGACAAAAGGATTTTTAGACCTCCAGTGATTTTGGGGAGAAAGGCTAACCTCTTGCTATGTTTGCAATGGAAACTGTGCTACAGACAGAAACTCAGAATCAAGCTGGGTTTTGGGTTGACACACTTAGAAGACGGAGTCAGGAGGAATGCTGTGAGATTCAAGGTTAGCCTAGGCTAGACAGTGAGTCCTCCCCCACAAACAAAACAAAACAAAACAAAACAGAGAACTTAGCAGGTCAGTCACTTGCTGCTCTTTCTTTTCTTTCTTTCCTCCTTTTCTTTCTTTCTTTCTTTCTTTTTTTTTTTAGATTTACTTATTATGTATACAGTGTTCTGCCTGAAGGCCAGAAGAGGGCACCACATCTCATTACAAATGGTTGTGAGCCATCATGTGGTTGCTGGGAATTGAACTCAGGACCTCTGGAAGAACAGCCAGTGCTCTTAATCTCTGAGCCGTCTCTCCAATCCCACTGGCTACTCTTACAGAAAACTAGTGTTTATTCTTCCAATCTGTATTACACAGCTTACAACCACTGGTCCTCCTGTCTTAGGGGGAATCTGATGCCCTCTTCTGTCCTTCAATGGCACACAACACACACACACACACACACACACACACACACACACACACACACACACACACGCAGAGAGAGAGAGAGAGAGAGAGAGAGAGAGAGAGAGAGAGAGAGAGAGAGAGAGAACAATAAATAAAAAACAAACCAATGAAAAACTAAATGCAGAACTCCAGCCTCACTTCTGACCTCACTCAGAATCTGTATTTTAAAACCATCCAGAGAGGGTTGCAGTTGGGGAGACAGCTCCGTTGTTAAGAACACTGGTTACCATTATGGGATATTTGTACACTGTGTGAAGATGTATTGCTGTGGTTGGTGTAATAAAAAGCTGAATGGCCAATAGCTAGGCAGAAGAGTATAGGCGGGACTTTTGGGCAAAGAGAACTCTGGGAGGAAGGGTCCACCCGCTAGGCAGACCTGGAGGAAGCATGATGGGCACTATGGAGATGAGGTAATAAGCCTCATGGAAGAAAGTAGATTTTTAAAAAGGGGGTTAATTTAAGTTATAAGAACCAATTAGGAACAAGCCTAAGCTAAGGCTGAGCTTTTATAATTAATAAGTCGCTGTGTCATTATCTGTGGGCTGGTGGTCCTGATGAGAAAGTCCTATAACAGGTTACTTTTTTCCAAGGGCCCATGTTTGATTCCTAGCATCCACATGGTAGCTCTCAACTGCTCATAACTCCTGTTCTGGGGGATCTGACGCCCTCTTCTGGTCTCATTGAACACTATATGCTTGTGGTATGGACATATATGAAGATAAAACACCCATCCCCATTAAACACAAAACAAAACAAAACAAATAAAAAAACAAGTCATGTGCTTAGAGTCGACTGTAACTTTTAAGTCACATTCTGAGCTGTTGAAGTCAGGCATCTTCACTCCATCTTGCCTGGAGTATGAGTCATGCATCTGTTCAACAGATCCCCACAGTATACACTACCCACCCATTAGCAACTAGAGAGCCCCTTGGCTATCAGATGGGCTGCCATGATATCACAGTACTATCTGTGGTCAAGCAACCCTTGTTTAACTTTATACTGGCAATTTGGGAAGCAGAAAAGGGTTTCTTTTATGTGAAAAGACAGGCATTCTCAAGGAAAGAAAGAAGCAAACAAACAAAAAACATATTCCAAGGTCTCCTGTCTGCAATTGTGATGAAGGAAAAGAAATTCTTGTGAGTTTGTTGTTGCACCTCAAATTGCAGAAGCTGTAGCTATAATGCATGATGAGTGGAGGGAAAGACCTTAGGCGTGTGAGTGTGTGTGCGTGTCTGTGAGTGCTTGTGCATGTCAGTATGTACGTGTGTGAGTATGTGTGCATGTCAGTGTGTGTGCATGTCAGTGTGTGTGTGTGTCTGTGTGAGTGTGCATGCATGTCTGTTAGTGTGTAAATGTATCTATGTGTCTGTGTGTGTGCGTGTGAGTGCATGTGCATGTCAGTATGTATGTGTGTGAATATGTGTGCATGTCAGTGTGTGTGTCTGTGTGAGTGTGCATGCATGTCTGTGAGTGTGTATATGTGTCTATGTGTCTGTGTGTGTGTGTGTGTGTGTGTGTCTAGGATAAGGGGCACCTCCGCGTTGACCTTACATTGCACCCTCTCCTTTCCCAGCAGAAGCCTTGAGAATTAACCATTTACCTTTTCCATACCTGTTCTATCCCTTTCCTTCCAGTGACCTCAGCAAAGAGGGCAAAGATCTTGAGATTATTGTTGGACCAAGCCAACACTGGCTGGCAGGAAATTTCCAGGCACTTTGGCTTGAATCCTCTGACCTTGAATTTTCATGAGGACATTCTAGCCCTAATGGTACCTGGGAAGAGGGGTTCACCAGTAGGTGAGGATTCCTCTGTTGGCTGCTGACCAGGGGAAGCTGCTGTTCAAAGGTGGCCCAGACAGCTCTGCCCCATACACAGTTAACTGCAGCAGTCAGCAAGACCCAGAGGGGTTAGGGTGTGGGGGTTAGCCCCAGGGATTCCAAGAGGAGAAAGATCAGGGGTTAGGGTGTGGCCATTAGCCCTGGGGATTCCCAAAGGAGACAAGTTCAGGCTGAGCCCTGAAGAGCACACACGGATCTACACAGCACGAAGCCAGAGATGGGAGAAAGAAAGTTCAGGAGGTCGGACAGGAAGACCTAGGGTGGGGGAAGAGTCCAGGGTCAGCCATCCAGCCTCCACTCCTGAGCTGGGGGTGGACTGAGGGGCTGGATAACTGCAGAAAATTGAGTGACAGTGGTTCCCACAGCACAGAGACAGCAAGGGATGATCCACCAGGGTGGCCCAAGGCAGAATTGTGAGGCTGCTTGATGAGCATGGAGTGCCAGCAGAATAACACCAGATGGCAGCCAACTAGCTAGGTAACCATAGGACCAAGGTCCTTCAAGGCCCCTGTAACACAGGCAGCAGCCTTCAGCATAGCTGTACCCATGGCAACTCCATCATGGGAGGGAGGAGGGAAGTGGAAGGAGGAAAGAGGGAGGGCACACCACCAATGGGGGAGTGTGGCCAACGCTAAACCCCCGACTAGAAATCCTCTTCTCCTTCAGACAATAGCTTCAGCTACATCACCAGAACAAAGCCTCATGCCTGCTGGAGGGCACACGACTCTGGGGGTCCCCTAGTTAACTGCACTTGGAGGACACAGACTAAGCTAGGAAAAGCAGGCACCTTGGACAAATTACTCGGCTTTTCCGATCCTCTTTCTGCATCTGTCAAATGGGAAGAGAGAGTCCTCACTAAGGCAATGCCCCCAGAGCCTTAGGGAAATCCTTGCCACCGAGTGGGTGCTCTTATCTACCAAAGAGAACCTGTGATTGGGTGGGAACACACAGCTGTCCTGGCCTGAAAGGGGCTCTGGAAGGACACAGGCAGCATCCATGGGGGTTGCAAACCTTGTCAAAAGCACCAGCAACCAGCACAACACACATAAGGCATTCTGCTGTAGAGATGCCCAGCAGACCCGGCCTTGAACTTGGGCTCTGCCCTGACGGAGTGTTCTCAGGCGGACCAGTCATCTCCCCTAGGACTCCCATCCTCATCCTTGAGGAGGTCAGAAGGACCCCTCCCTTACAAGGGTGCTGGGGTGCAGCGCACGTGGGTGCTCAGCACAGTGCCTGGCCCAGGGCACGCAGCCCACACGTGACAGCTTCTTCCCCCTGCGCCTCCACGGGCCTGTTTTCTCACCGGCCAAGCACACCAGCCCTGCCCAAGTCTTGGGGTGTGGAGGAATGCACGCTGGAAAGTGCTTCGGTAGCAGAAAAACACTCCACTGCAAGTGGCGGTCCTTGGCGCAGCTCTCCATCCGCCCAGCCCTCCAGCAAACCGGGAGGTTCCTTCAGACTCTACACCTTCTTGTCAGGGGCTCACCTCCTTCTCAGAGATCTTAACCCACTTGTCATTTCATCCTCTGCTAACCTCTGGGGAGGCTGTAAGCAGAGCCCCGGTTAACAGAGACCAGGGCCCTGAAGGTTCTGGGCAGGAGCAGCGAGGATTGTGTGTTCTGATGTAAAGTTCTTGTAACCAGGAATACGTGCACGTGCACACACACTTACGTGCGTCCACACCCTTCCCCAAAGGGTACCTTTCCCCCCTTCCAAGGACATCAGTTTCTGCTGGTCCCAAAGCTCTCAGCTGTAGGATTGTCTCTCACACCTGTGGTTTGTGACAGCTGTTGGCAGCCTTGGCTCTGGGAATAAACCTGGGTCATTTGGCGAGATTTTGCCTGCTTGCCAGGAAGCAGACAGGAAGCCTGCTGAATTCCTCTCCACCCCAGCCTCACCCATAGGGAGGGCGACTCATACAGCTAAATTTAGCCTGGCACAGAGCCAGGTCTTGGGGTACAGAGGCTGGGTAAAGACGGTGACCTCTAGGTGTCTGGGTGAATGTGGTAGCCAGGAGTTGCATTCAACCAGGCTCTTCCTGTAGGCTGGTCAGAAGCCCAAAACCCTGAGAGAAATGTGAGGCAGCTACTTTAGGGGTCCCTTACTTCTGCACCTCAGAGCATTTCTCAGAATGGCTTGGTGAACTAAAACCAGTACGGTTTATTGGCCATAGCTCCTGTCTGTCAGGCCCTCATTAGGATGTGCTTGGCACTGTCCACAGTGGCCATTGTGGCCTTCCAAGAGGTGGCGATGATCCCTGTTTCACAGACGACGGTTAATGAAAGCTCAAAGACACATGGCTGCAGAGGCCCGAGGTCCCTGGAATTCCAGTGCTCTGCCTGCCCCTGCCTGGAAGCCCGGGCTTTAGCGCAAGGAGAAAGCTGGAGGCTTCAGGGTCCTCAGTGATGAGCACAGCACCATCGCTGACAGAAAAGCCTCGCAGTCCATATGGAGAGTCAGACAGGGTCAGCGCCTCACTGGGCACATGGAAACACACAGAGCGCTTTATTCCTGTCCTTTGAAGGCCCTTCGGGCCCCACCCGCTGGGGGGTGTCATGTCCCTGGCTCCTGATTAACTCCCTTCCTCCTTCCAGAGAATTCTGCAGCAAGTCTGGGCCCTTCTCATTCTGCCCCAGGCCTGCCAACCAGAGTCTAATCTTAGTGCCTCAGACCATTTCTCAGCGACGCAGTACCTCCCGCTGGGACTGTGGGTCTCCAGGGCTCCTAGGCAGCAGCAGCCCCTGGGAAGGAGACGCATTTGCAGCACCACCTTCTGCGGCTCATCAGAAATGCCAGGCTATGGCCTACCGTCAGTGTTTTGGTAAACTCTCCTGGTGCTTCTTGGGCCTCCCAGTGCTCAAGTCTGAGGACCAACCAATCCTAAAGCCCGGTACCCTCTGGGGAGAATGGAAGTGGGGCTCGGGAAGTGTCACAGCGGGGCTCTGGAGCTCGCCAAGGGCTGCTGCCTATCCCAGCCTGACAGATGTAATTAGCTTGCTAATTAATTACAATAGAGTCCTGGAGAGGTGGAGTCAACAGGAACGTCTGATGGCCTTCTTACTGAAATGGAAAAGAGAAGGTGATGACTGTGTGTGTGTGTGTGTGTGTGTGTGTGTGTGTGTGTGTGTGTGTGTGTTGTGTCTCTCAGTGGGGCAGTGTGTTTTCTCCCACTTTCTAAGTCCTAACCCCTTCAAGAAAGGAGATCACCCAGACTGCCCTGTTTGTGCTGACCCTACTGTGTGCTGGCCTTCTGTTTGGGTTTCCGGTTCCAGCGAATAATATCTAGTTCTCTCGGGGGGAATAAAGCCAATACTGACAAAGTCAGGACTTAGAATTGCAATAATCTAAGCCCCAATTTATGAACTTACGAACTGAGGCCTAAAGAGAAGCTAGGTTGGACCTGAAGGGTGATGGAGAGGGGGCTGAGGCAGAATGGGCATCCTCCTTGGGCCCTGCCAGGTGACAGCTGGTAGGAATTTCTGTCCAGAAACAGCAGAAGATGCTGTCATTATTGAGGGCTACTTCATGGCGGCACGACGTTAAGTGCCCTGCAATGTGCTACTCCATGCCAGGTCCTTTGATCTCCTGGTACCAGACACAGTGCTGAGCACTCTTGTGTGTGTGTGTGTGTGTGTGTGAGTGTGTGTGTGTGTGTGTGTGTACCAGACACAGTGCTGAGCACTCTGTGTGTGTGTGTGTGTGTGTGTGTGTGTGAGTGTGTGTGTGTATGTGTGTGTGTGTGTGTGTGTGTACCAGACACAGTGCTGAGCACTCTGTGTGTGTGTGTGTGTGTGTGTGTGTGTGTGTGTGTGTGTGTGTGTGTGTGTCCTGCACTTTCAGAACATCAGCCTGGCAGCTGTGTGACCCAGATGGCCTGCAGTATGACTGTCAGTGAGCGTCACCCCAGCCGAGCCTGCTCCTTTCCCTCTGCTTTGTCTCCATTCCTGGGGGGGGGGGGGTTTGCTGCTTATGGCTGCCGCCTGGCCACCAATGGCAACCATCTCTCAGGCCTCCGGGCCCTGGAAAATCAGGGCCACATCATGAAAGCTCGTTGGTGGTATAGCTCTTTTTGGCCTTCGTCTTGGTTTGGGAGTTTGGAAGCCGAGCCTGGGCAGCCTGAGCCCCGTGGAGATCCCCCCTCCTATATTGCAGGGCTACAACCCGCCTCCAATCTCACACTCCCTGTGTGAGTGGCGCCCCTAGTGTGAGACCAGCTTTCCCGGGAGCAAGTGCCCCCCCCCCTTGAGTACTGCTGTAACCACCGCGCTGCCATTTGCTATGCCAGTTTCTTCACTTGTGCTTTGTTACCCACGGGTCCAGCAGAGCAAACCAAGAGTCCTTTTGCAGCTTCCAATGCACCCTGCACAGATGAGACCCAACAAAGCCCCAAGCTTGTCAGTGGCAGCTGACTTAACGTATGCTGGGAGATGCCTGGGAAGACACAGAGATGACAGTCACCTGTCTCCTCCACCGTCCCCATTGTTGGCTAACTCAGGACCCAGCAACCAGCGCTTGGGCACCCAGCTCAGGGTGCATTGCGTGCTCTGGCGTCATCCACTACCCTTTTAGAACACGGGGGAGGAGAAAGGCCTGGCAGAGCTGGCCCTTATCCAAGCAGGGACCAGCGGACCCAAGGTACTACTGTAGTATCTCTGGCTGGACCAGTCTTCACCTGTATCTCTAAGGGGACGAGGAGGGCATCTCTGTTGGGGCTGAGCCATGGCAGGCCTCTGGTCCTCGTATGAGAGGGAGGGGCAGACAAGGAAAGGAAGTAAAGAAAGAGGAAGGAAGAAGACCATGGAGAATAATTGAGAAAGTAGGCAGAAAGGGTGTGGTCTGCCCCACCCACCTCCTTTACCCAAAATCCTTGTAGCCCTGGCCTCAGCCACCATCGTCCTCCCCCCCCCCCAGTTCTTCCTTTGTCCAGTTGTTCTCCCTGCAACGTGAAGCCACGGTTGTAGGGGAGATGTGGGGGGGGGGGGCAGGCCAGAGGAAAATAAGCCAGGTGCTGTGGAGGGCGGGGCGGCGGGGGCACGGGTCACTTGGGTGACACGTGCTTTACCTGCAGACAGTGGCCACCACAGTGCATATTCTGTGAGCCCGGAATGGCAAGACCTCTCTTCCTCCCTACAAGAAGCCAACAATTTGGATTTTTATCAGAATCCTCCCTTTTAAATGACTGGTTACTATCTCAAAACATTCCTTTAAAGCCCCCTGAGTCCACTCGGGTATTTCAGAGTTCGCCAGGGCCTGTGTACTCTGTCTGTAACCCCTTGATGCTAGCCGGGGCGGACATCTTCCCTGCTGCTGTCTGCCTCATTTTCCTGGGACGCCTTTCTCCAGGCTCCTGCCTCCAGCCCCCTCAGCAACTACTTATTACTTCCCTAGCCTACACCTAACCCCTGCCCCCAGCCCAGTCCTGACTAATCCAGTATGTGCATGGCAGTCAAGCACCCAGCCTGGAAAGAGCCATCATGGCAGCCTTTGGGGGCTGAGCGTGTGCGGGGCCTCTTCACACAGATGCCGGAAATGTTTGCTCTCCTTCCCATGACTTCTCCAGGAATTCGAAGAGACTGAGTCTAAGGAGTATATACTAACGAGGAAACGGTGCCAAAGGTCTCTGGTTCTCGAAGACAGGAGAAACCCCTCTACCTAAGTCAGAGGAGACCCAGACGACTGAGCAGGCCACCAGTGAGCCAGCGGGGAGTGCCCACTGCGTGGGGAGGTGGTCCCTTTGATGCGGCCAGCTGTGTTGCCCACATGGGGATGCTGACTGGACTCAAAGGAGGTACCAGGTCATAGTGCCAAAAGCATTCTTGGAAGGGGTTTCAAGGAAGCCACCAAGATGCCAGTCCTCTGGTCTGGACTGGGGTCATGAGAGTGGCCTGGGTAGTCAAGGGACAGGAAGGACAGGGGCCTGGACTCTGGGTCAGGTGGGAGGGTTACATCCTTCCTGTTCTGCGATTTCACTCATTGATGTCACCCATTAACCGTGGCAGGGAAACCATCAATCTCCCAGGGAGGTGTCTCTCTGTCCAGACCTCTGTATGACTCCCCAGCAGCAGAGGACCTGGCCCATAGGACATCACAGATATTATGACGTCTTGGGAATAGACAGACAGAGGGTGGGGTAGGGGCAGGAGGAAGGGCTGCAGCCCTGAGCCCTGGCCACACCTCCTTTCCTCTCACTTATTCCCTTTAGGGCACCTAGAATCCAGCAGTCACTGTGCGGACTGAAGGGCAGGCAGCCTGTAGCCTTCAAGATGTGACTCTAGACTAATATCCAGACCCAGAAGCGACCTTATTTGGATGAAGGACTTTGTAGTTGTGTTTAGATGAAGGAGTCTGAGATGAGATCCTGGATCCAGGTGGGCCCCAAGTCCTTGTGAGAGGTAGAAAGGGTAGGGCAGAGGGAAAAGCGATGGGATACTAAAGCTCTAGATCTAGATGGGAGATGCTATGTCAATCAAGGCACAGCTGAGTTGGAAGAAAGGGAGGAGGCGGTCCTGAGGGTCCCCTGTTAGAACAGCCTCAGGAGTCTGGTGTAGCCTCAACAAGAAAGCAGCCTCCTCTCCCCCAGCAGACACCTCCCCAGCCTCTCTGCTTGGCTCTGCTCTGACCAATGACGTGCGGTAGACTTTGGGGGTGAGGTCCTGGTGTTCTCCCCGATTTCAGTGTAGTCCTCCTTCCACGCAGCACGAGCAACGCTTTAGGTCTAACGTTCAGAGCCTGGCCACGGCCGGACTCAGGGGCCACTCTCTCCGCCCTTGGCTTGCCTAGCCACTGCAGACCATCTACTGTTCTCTGAATACTTCCTGCACACGCCTACCCTCCCCACCTCTGCGCCTCATTTCTCTAAGCGGAAACGCTACCCAACTGTCTTGTTTGTAAACTCGGCCCCAAAAGCATTTCAAGGAGCCTTCCAGGTTCCTCTAACTCCAGATAATTCCCTCTGGATTGAAGGGGAAGAGCGAGGGCAGGGAGTTAGTCATATTCACTATGGCTCCGGACGTGGGCAAGTGCTTGCTGCCACTGTAGCTGGGGCATGTCATAGGTGTGCCTGACAAGTAACAGGTACACCACTGTGGGTTCCCTGGGCCTCTGTCCTTAGTGTTTTATCCCAGGATGCTGCCTGGATGAGCGTGCCATCAACCTCACCTCAAAGGGAGGAGCCCGAGGCACCAAAGTTGAATAGTCTGAGGCCATTAAACTGCGAAGGCTCCAGGCCCACACCTTCTGGGCACAGCAACTGGCCTCAGGAGTTAGCTGCATTTCTTAAGAGTCAGGCTTCTCCAGGGCCCGGAGAGGGTGTCTTCTCTGCATTCACGGTCCCCTAGAGTACCTGACGGGTACCTGCTCACGGTGTCAAGGACTCACGGCTTACACTGGGCACACCACGTTCAAACCTCCACAGACTCTTGAGTACCATCTCTCACTAACTGTTCTCTCCATGAGTTTCCTAGGATGTGCGCTGGCCAGAGGGGCCTCCCTAGACTCCAGGGGTTCCCACACACATTTATAAAGTTGAAAGAGGCACTGTGTTAACCACTTCCCAGACTTGTATTCGGCTGGCTCGGGCAAGCAACTTCTCTGAGCAGAAACTCTCTCTCTCTCTCTCTGTCTGTCTCTGTGTCTCTGTCTCTGTCTCTGTTTCTCTCTGTCTCTGTCTCTCTGTCTGTCTGTCTCTCTCTGTCTCTCTCTCTCTCTGTCTCTCTCTGTCTCTTTCTCTCTCTCTGTCTGTCACTCTGTCTCTCTCTGTCTCTGTTTCTTGTCTGTCTATCTCTCTCTCTGTCTCTCTCTCTGTGTCTCTGTCTCTGTCTCTGTCTCTGTCTCTGTCTCTCTCTGTCTCTCTCTGTCTCTCTCTCTCTCTCCCTCTCTCTGGGCAGGGCTCCCCCTTTCACCCTTCCTGTTTCTCCTTCTTGAGTTTTGTACATACACCCTGCCTTCCAAGGCTCCCTCCTTGGTGGACCAGGCAGAGCAGGCTGCAGGGTGATGGACACAGAAACCCCCAGCAGAGCAAGGTCCTCAGCTGGAGTCAGACAAAGAGTTAGAAGGCTTGAGCAGAACCAAGGAGTAAACACAAAGGAAAACAAAAGCCGCCCCAGGCCCCTCCCCTCCCCTCCCCGCTGCCCCGCCTCCCACCCTCCCTTTCCAAAGGAGCTGGGCACGCTGGAATTGAAGGAATTGTCAGCGCCAGCAGCCACTTTCTTTTTGATCATTGCCTGGGAACAAAGTCAGCTCAGAAGACAGCCTGTCCGAATTCTCCTGCACCTCTAAGACACAGGAGAGAGGAGGATGCCCTCTCCCCTACCTCCATCCATCTCTGCAGCCAAACAAAGGCCAGCTCCCCCCCCATGGCTCCCCCAGCTCACCCTCCTTAGCCTCAAGTACCTGAAAGTAATGTCTGGCCCAACTGGAGGAGAGTCTAGAGAGGGCTGGAGAGAAAGGAAGCTCTCATACACAAACACACACAACACACACACACACACACACACACACACACACACACACACACACACACGGGGGAAAGGGAGGAAAGGAGGGAAGGAGGGAAGGAGGGAGGGAGGGAGGGAGAGACAGTCTTTGCCTGCAAAGATCTCAAAAGGCTTTCATCTTCTTAAAGGGGAACAGAGAGCAGAGAAACCAGCCCAGCTGTAAAAAACTAAGAGCTGTGGTCAGCTTCCGCCTGTGCTGAACCTCAGGTTTCCGTGCTGGGACCCAGGCTGAACAACAGAATGGCTGCCTGTCTGCCCTCCCACACTTGCTGGTCGTAGCTAACGAATTCTCTCTGGGACACAGAAGGCCTGAACTGTCCAGCTTGGAGCAGCTATCAAACTCACTCCCTGAACTATCTGTGATGACACAGTAACCATTTCTTGTGAGTTACCCCATAGCAAAACAATCAGCAACGACAGCCTACTCCCAGCCGCAGGGACCGAGTGGCCATTGTAACAACATGCGTTGTACCTGGGCTGTGCCTGGCATGCCATAAATGTCCAGTTGAACACGGAACCATGGCTGATTCATCAGACCCCAGCAGTTCACTTGCACAAACTTCTGCCCCTCCCCCATGCCAAAGCAACGCAGAAACCATCCAAAGCTCTCCACCTAGGAGCACTTTTCAGTTGGTGGAAGCTTAGCGTACAGTAAAGGGGCCAAACGGTATGATCAGAAGGACTGGTTGGGTTCTGGTTCTGCCATGTGCTATGACCCCATCACAGCTATGCTACAGCTTTCGGCCCATTGGTGATGTATTGCGTCCTCATGTTCGGTGCTGTGCTTTGGAAATGACATTGTCCTTGGCTTTGTATCGTTTCTTTGGGAAGAAGACACTGAACAACATCCGTGCAGGTTCTTCAGAAACCTGTGGACACTAAATTATCTCCTCCACTTCCTTATCGTCTTCTAAAGGTCACAGGAGAGGAGGAAGCTTGGTGGTCTACGAGGCTCAACGGCATCGCCCCCCCCCATTCCAGTGGGCGAGCAGTACCATTGTGGCTCTCTAACGAGTTTCTAACCAGCATGAGGGGCAGCTTGCTTGGAATGCTTGCTGAAGAAATGAGTGAATAAAAGAATGAATGTAGTCTTTTTCCCAGGAGCAGACATACGATTCCATTCCTAGAGTGGAGGGTGGTGGTGCCCTGGTTGAATTCTTTCTGGGAGAGACCCTGCACTCAGAAAAGCAAAGCTAACAGTGGTGTGTGCCAAGTGGCCAGCAAATGTGACTGCAGTTCCTTGCAGATGTAGCCCTGGAGATAACTGTGGTTCTTTTTGGTCTTGACAAGGCTTAACTTTCACAAAGAAAGAACCATGAATGAGGCCCGCGGAAAGCTTTATGAGAACCTTGCTTGCTCACTTCTTTCAAGAAAGATACATAGAAACAGAAGATAAACAGGAAGATTAGAGTTCAATAAAAGCTCAGTAAGGCGGATGGAGCAAGTGTCCTGTCTGGAAAGCTGGACAAGCGTCTGGGGATGACACATGTTAGGGTTTGGTCGATCTCCGCCAATACATAATGTTTGATGCTTAGCTCTGTCCGTGTGCTTTGTGCGTATCACCCTCAGCTTAAACCTCCGAGGCAGGCACTCATATCCAGATAAGGAAACTGAGGCACAGAGGAGGCTGTTCTGATACAAGGGACAGGGGTTGTACGTATTGGGGTAAAACGGTGATGGATATTGGAGAACAGGACATAGGGTGGGGCCTGGGCATCCCCTGCCTCCTCCCTTCCAGCCTAGGGCACTCTCCTGCCTCCTCAGAGATTCAGAACCAAGTCCTAGCAAACAAAAGACTCGTTCATGAATATCAGGTGATTCCCCCAGCCTCCTGGATAGAAGAGGGCTATTGAAACAGGCTCCGTGGGAACTGTGTTATGAGCTCATGGCTCTCCCGATAGGCAGGGCCAAGATGATGACAGACAGCATCACTCCAGGTTGGATGCTGCTGGTGGGGCACACTCTGAACCCACTTTGGGCATCCGCAACGGCACTCAGGACAGCTTTGTTCTCCTGGGCAAACTGTGAGTGGTCAGTAATGGGAAGTGAGTCACTTGGTAAGCACAGACCCTGTGTAGTAAGATGGGAGCATCTTACTACATGTTATGTGGTAGTCCTTATACCACCATTAAACAGACAGGAAAACAGTCTCCTCTGCTAATATCGCGGAGTAGAAAGGGGTTGAAGGCCCAGGCTTGGGACTGGTGATCTACCTACCAGCTTCCAGCTTTTGACGCACAAACTGCGGGCTTCTATATGCTATTTTCTTAGTCTTCGGGCTGTGGAGTTCAGGCAGAGATGCCTGAGGCGGCAGGAAGAAAGGCCTGGGAGACAGGAGATCTAAGTTGGAATTGTGTCTCAGGGACACTGGGTGAGTCTGAGCTTGTTCCTTGATCTACATCACGGGACTGTATGCACCTTGAGGGCTGCTGAGAGCAAGAGAAACAGATGTGTGCAAAGGGTCACACAGGCAGGCTTTGCTGGGAGCAGATGTTCAGTGCCTGAAACTGCTGTTCTCTATACACATCATTCTGTTTGTAGGAACAAAAGATCTTGAGACGTGTGGGGTTTTTGTTTGTTTGTTTTTTTGTTTTGTTTTGCTTTTTGGAGGGGGGACCAGTTTTCCAAGAAGAAGCATGAGCTTGCAAAATGCCCACCTAACAAAGGATACTTCAGTTTTCACTGAAGTGAAAATTGGCTACACTCATACAAGAATTGGGGCCTGGACACCGGAGGAGCACCTGAAGTCATGTCCAGCTGCACCACACAGACTTGACTGAGGTTCTTTGAAGATGAAAGGCCTTGGGTCTGAAGCTTTGTGGGGACAGGTCTGCCCTGCCATCGTTTTCCCCCTCTCTCTGGAAGGGCAGATCTCCCCGAGCCCGATCTTCCATTGGAAGCATTGGCTTGTGACAGCCCTTGCTTAGGAATTCTGTCTGAAGGACAGCAGCAGGCATCACCTTAGAAGACAAGGCTGAAGCCACAGGCCAGCAATTAAGAGTCACGATTGCCATGAGTTCAGCCCGGTGCATAGCGCTGTCCTCATGTGTCCCCGGGTACCATGGCTGTCCTCTCTACTGCCACTCCCAAACTACCAAGTATACCAGCACAAGCTCTTAATTTAGCGCTTGAAGAATCCCACAGGGCCTCCAAGAGCTGGGTGATAAGTAGCTGCGCACCTCTTAGAGGGTGGCTTCCACACATTCTTTCCCTTCCCTGCCATGGGTGATAAAGTTCCAGGAGGCTACTGAATCCCCAACAGCGCCATGCTTGTCATATTTGCTTAGTCAATGAAGAACCCTTGTAGTAAGGTCATGGGGTTAGGATGCACGGGAAAGCTACTTCTGATGCTGACACCCCTTCTTGGAGATTGGAACTGTGGGAGCTGAAGCTCCTGTATGGAGTCAGTCTGGCTCGGAGAAGAAAGAGACTGCGGCAGTCAGCGCTGTGTCTCCTTCCTCTTGGGAAGGCCCCAAGACCCTCCACCAACCAGTTCAACAGCCCAGAGCACACCGTCAGCTCCCACCCATGGCCCACCCTCTCCATAGCCTCTGAGAAACACACCTGCGGTAGCTACTTCTTCTAGGTCCCTGTCCTGTAACATGTGTCTTTCAGTTGAGGGTGGTTTGTGTCCTTCCTGTCTGCCTTAAGGTGGAGGTGTTGCCCGGGCAACCGTGATGCCATCTGAGGTGCTTCCATTCCAATGATGTCATTGGGTGGGGCACAGGGCATAGAGGGGTTATATTTACTATGGGTCCTAAACCACCCAAAACATTAAAGAAGGTCTCTCAAGAGCCGTGTGTGTGTGTGTGTGTGTGTGTGTGTGTGTGGTGTGTGTGTGTGTATGTGTGTGAGTGAGTGTGTGTGTGTGTGTGAGTGTGTGTGTATGTGTGTGAGTGAGTGTGTGTGTGTGTGTGTGTGTGTGTGTGTGTGTATGTGTGTGAGTGAGTGTGTGTGTGTGTGAGTGTGTGTGTATGTGTGTGTGTGTGTGTGTGTGTGTGTGTGTGTGTGTGTGTGTGTGTGTGTGTGTGTGTGTGTGTGTGTGTGTGTGTGTGTGTGTGTGTTCTAGAGCCCTTCCTACCATGCTCTCCTGTCTGGGCATTTGCTGCAGGACAAGTTTGAAACCGGCTTTGACCAGAAGGTCAGCTTAGCCCTCAGCGTGGGGAGACAAGGAATCTCCCCTCCTGTCCCGGTGGGTGGGACAGCCTGGATTCCTGTGGCCTTGTTTTTTGTCCAGACCTCAGTGGACAAAGCATTATTAGCCTGATGGGAATTGGGAGGAAGCTTAGTCTAGCCACACTGTGGCCTGGGTTTTTATCTACCTCTTCCCTAAGATAGTGTATCCTGATTTTTCAGATGACACCAAGACTTGGAATAGACAAGGCACCTGGCCAACCACGGAGAACACCCATTGATATAACGGTGGAGCTGGCACTCAACCCAGCCCTACCCAGTCCAAACCTCATGCAGGCACATCTTGATGGTGGTGGACCTGGAGATACGGCTCACTAATCATGAACCCAGCGTGGCCCCAGACACAGACCAGGGAAGAGGCCCGCTGGGCAGGGCATGTAGTGTGAGGCAGCCACAGCAGACACTGTCCTTGGTAGGCCTCACTTTCAGGCATAAGCAGGGGTTCTAAGTGGCCACCTGTACCCTCCGACTCCCCAGGGCCTTAGAGCCAACTAAGAACCAGGCTTTGTTTTATTGACTTGCTCAGGTCACCTGGATATCCTACTGATTTGCATATAGCAGACTGCATAGCCCTGAAACCCTGAGACTGTATAATGTTTACCTTGTACAAATATATGTAATTGAGGGTTAGTGCTTGCAAAGTACTAAACAAATAAATAAAATGTGGGGTGGGGCTGCATTATGAAAAGCATAAAGGGCAAAATCCTACCAGGAGGCATCTTCTAAAGCACATGTAGGTTTCTTAGCGGGTAATAGTTGTAATAGCCAAGGCCTATGAGTGAGACATGTAGGTAAGCAGGCAACCTGTCGGCACCAGTCACCGTGGATGGCCTCCATTTTAAAGTGCTCCTCCCAGTTAACTAAGTGCTGAGACAGGTGGTGTAGCAGCTAAGCCATCTTTGAGTTGGAGCCGAGAGAGGGAACATGAGAAACAGTCTCCTCTGTGGCTTTGGGAAGGACACGTGTGGCTAAGTAGGGTTAGATGGCAGCAGGAAGAGGGCAGAGCAGGCGAAAGGCCTGGAAGAACAAGTCAGCACGCTTAACCTCTCTCATCGCCCTCTGCTTCTCGGGAAACCCCACCTGGCATGCAGCTGTCACTTTTTCCTTCTGCACCACGCCCAAGTGACACTTACTCATCCCCGTCACCTCAGGATGCAAACTGGATCCGCCACTTCACATGGCTCAGTAATCAAAAATGACATGTGATGCGTGAGCCAAGCCTCACATTTGGCCATCAAGGCTGGGCTCGCCTCCTTCCTTCCTCCCTTCCCCACCTGGATGAGCCTGCCATTTTCTTAATTTTTATTTTATGTATGGGTGTTTTGCTTGCGTGTTTGTCTATGCACTACTTGTATGCCTCACATCCTTGGATGCCAGAAGGGGGTGTCTGTCCCCTGGAACTAGACTTACCAGGTAGTTGTGAGCCACCATGTGGGTGCTGTGGAACTGAACCAAGGCCTTCTGAAAGGGTAGCCAGGGCCCTTAACCACTGAGTCATCCTGCCCAGTCTCTCTGCCCATATTAAACGCTTAATAATTGGCTAGTGTCAAAGATTATATTGTTCAAGAGAAGCAGGCCGGGGGAGTGAGGATAACTCCCAGCTGCTCAGCTATGAGGCCCTTGTGTTAAATGGCACTGTATATGGCATCGCCTTGCTAAGAGTGAGGACTGTCCTTTGGAGGTTACCATCAGCTCTCAGCATCCTCACCACTCCATTAAGGCTGGATAAGGGCATCCAGGATGAACTCACATCAGTGAATCACATTTCGGTCTTTGAAAAACCCGCCGTGGCTTAGTACACTGCTCTACCATAGCCTGACAGACTGCAGTGCCTTCAGACCCTTACTGGAGGTACCTCTCACCTCCAAACATGGAGACCCAGAGGCAAGCACCCAGAAGGCACTGCTCCCTTCACAACCTCTGCTCACACTGACGGTGGAGGTCTGATGGCTACGCTCTGGTGAGCCCCATCTCTGTTCTAACCAGGGAACCTGAAGCCAGACTGAACAAGCCATTTTCTTTCATCAAGCTTCAATGCTTGGAATGCCTGGCAGCCATAGCCATGTTCCTATGCCTCTCATCCCTGGGTTACATATGGTGTATCCCTTTTCCTTCATCAAATACACTTTCTCCACTGTCCACATAATCTTAGCCCTTTCCCTCTGGACAAGTTCTGGTTTGCCAGAGCTGTGCCTTCAAGCAGTGGCTTTGAGATCTGGGCTAGTGTACGCCACTGGCTCAACCGTACTCCGGTAGGCTGCAGAAAGCCAGGTGCATACCACTGTCTCCATGGAGACAATGCATGCTTTTACCAAATAGGATTCCTTTGTGCACTAACCCCAGAGGGTCCAAAAAGGGAAAACTATAAAACCGGGTTTCTTCCAGACAGTGGGCAATTATCTCCCAGAAGCTGCCGTACCTTCTCACCTTCTGATTAAAAAGCTCACCCACACACTCTTTATGTTTCACTCATGGCCTATCGAGCTAACGACTTTTGGGATGATGGCATCAGGTTAAAAGTTCGGCTCTTTACTCCCTTAAAACCAGAGTCTGAAACTGCTGTGCGTCTGAAAATTACTCACTGAGAGGGCAGTGTGTGAGTAAATGCTTTTCCATCCTCTCCGGGAATAACCACACGGTTAGCCACAAGTGGAAAATCTGGAGGCAGTATGTCCTGGACAGCAGCAATTCTCAGGGAATCAGCAAATAACCAGGCCACTTAGGCACACTAGGCTGTCAGGCAGGCACCAGGTGAACGACAGCAGCCTCTGCCGTCCTTTTCACTGCTGACCTGGACCAATGCCCACAGCATCTGTGTTGGCTTTAGCGGGCAGCCTCTCCAAAGCAGAACGGGTTTGTAAAGAAAAGAAACCCGAAAGACTAACAGAGTCACCCAACATTGATTTACATGGTACAAGTTTCCGATCCTTTCTGTTTCGCAAAGGGTAAGGCTAAATGAGTTGTTCTCTGGTTCGGTCAATATTTCCCCATTTTGTATGGAGAATTGGCCAGGGGCTTCTATGTCCATTTACCTGGAAGCCTGAACGAGGGAAACTCAGAGTGAGCCTCGATGATGGGGCTGGGAATCAAAGGCAGAGACTATTAAGAGCCCGGGAGAAAGTTTCGCAGAGCATAGGGTCTACTGCGAGTCCTGAAAGAGGAAGTGGCAGGGGCTTCATCCGGCCTGAAGCAACCTCCTTGCGTCAAGACAAGCTACAAGAAACAAACGTCATTCCCATTCCTCTCTTCCAGAACTGAGGTTGGGCTACCCAACTCGGTTTAGGAGATGGAAGGTCCCGGTTCTAGGCACAAACACGTGGCCCCGCTATGGGCTCCGAAGCCTGTGGCGCGGGGAGCAGAAGCTGCTTGCTTCCCAGATTGCTGGAAGCGCTCGAGGGGTCCCGGGGCGCCGGGGCGGGGAGACCCCAGTGCATCGCCCACGAAGAGTGAGGAGGGAGACCATGCCCACTTCGCAAGCGTGCATAAAGGAATTTCTAGGGTCGGTCCTGGCCAGGGTCCCG
Organism: Cricetiscus sungorus; assembly: GCA_030556225.1. Taxonomy (NCBI): domain Eukaryota; kingdom Metazoa; phylum Chordata; class Mammalia; order Rodentia; family Cricetidae; genus Cricetiscus; species Cricetiscus sungorus. The sequence goes on from JANBXA010000007.1 coordinate 143,776,660, forward strand.
GCATTCGTCGCACCCCGCGCTCCGGGCCACGATCTCCAGCGCAACTTTGCGGGAGTACCCAGTGCCCTGCGCACCCTTCATCCCGCACACTCTGAGCTAGGGGAGCAGCAAAGCCTCCCATTCGAGCCCCGCACTCACGTTCGGCAGCGGCAGCCGCAGGGGGACCGAGTGGGCCTGGCTTCACTTGCGCGTTGGGGTCCCGGGACAGCAGGCTGCGGGGATCCTGGGATCCTGGGATTCTGGGACGCGGGCGACCAGACCGCGGTGACTCCCGCCTCCTGGACTCCTCCCGCCCTGCTCTACTGGGCAGCAGAGCTACTCATTTCCGCGTTGTCACGGAAACTTTTTGCTCCTGATAAGAACAAAACACCCGCCTCTATTGGCGCCGGTCGGAGGCCCTTAAGGACGACCGTGCGGTTGCCGCCGAGGGACTGTGGGCCGGCCTAGGAGATCCTCGTCTTGGTCTCCCAGATGCTCCAGAGAGGCCGGTGGATTTGGACAGCGACCTGGCGCGAAGGATCTGGCAGCTGGAGAGGGCTAGGGAAGGCAGACGGGGGAACCCGGAAGGACGCCCTTAAAAGGCGGTCTAGCCCTCAGAGTGTAAAGGGTTAAGTCACTGCAAGTCAGCATTTCTGTGGCGCGTTTTACAAGCGGGTCACCTATTTTGTCCCTCGGGGAAAATATAAGTCGAGGCATAGGGCCGACCGCTTTTCCTCCTGGATTAAAACTGTTCATTTTATGGTTAATGAACGCATTATCTCTCCGCCAGAGTAACCAGGCTCAAGATGAGCGAATGCTGTAGGGGGCGCTCTCTTTTCCATTGTCAACTTTAAGAGCAGGAAGAGACGGTGCAGAGCGTTGTAGCTCGCGTACTTTAAACAAAAGTTTAATAGTTTATCGCTAACCCCTCCTTTGTGAACAGCACATTTCCACACCTTGTGGGCGTGGCTGGAAAGGGCTGGAGTAAAACATTAATTCATTTCAGGAGCGCCCAGGGAAAGCGGAGGAAATAAGTATCACATGACTTTACTACTGGCATCTGGTCCTAGAGCATCTCCCTTTCCTCTCAGTCCAGCCTGGTGACTTTTAATACTCTTCTAGAGTCTGCAGGATAAACAGACGATGAGGAAGAAGGTCTAAAAATAGACCCTCTGGCCCTTCGCCCAGGGCACTTTTATGTTCAATCTTTGGCGGGCTGCTGCTCAGATCCCTTTCCTGAGGTGGGGGATTCTTGCTGCTGCGGAGTTGTGGGCCAGGGAAGGGAGAGGGACTTTGAGAATTATCAAAAGAGCTGTGCATTTCCCAAACGCCTCCGAGTTCAACGGACAGGACTCCCAGAGCAGGTCGGGGAAGTGTCTGGGACATGAAGCTCAGCACTGAGGACAGTCAGTCAGTCCTTTGGCTAGTTCAGTGTTATGCTTGGAATGTCAAGGTTAGTGCTCCAGTGCTCGTTGGGATTGTCATCCGTCTGCAAAGTCTATTTCAGCACTTCCTAGCAAGCTGCATATACTTATTAATATAAAGATGTTTGCCTTTGAACCTGATGATTTCACCCTAGTGCTGCCTTTAATGTTTCTGTCATTCTCAGAACTAGTGAGGCCCATCATCCTAGCCTGGCATACAAAGCCCTTCATAAGCTGGCCTCTTTTCATGTCCCCAACCACATAACTCACTTATGCACCACACTGAATTACACACACACACACACACACACACACACACACACACACACACACACACACCTCTCTCTCTCTCTCTCTCTCTCTCTCTCTCTCTCTCTCTCTCTCTCTCTCTCTCTCTCTCTCTCTCTCTCTCTCTGAAAGAGCCAGGCACACACATTTAATTGAATCAGCCAGAAGCTAGGAGGTGGTGGTACACACTTTTAATCTTAAGGCTCAGGATTAAAAGGTAGTTGGATCTCTGTGAGTTCAAGGCCACCCAGGACTACAGGAGATTGAATCAGTCTAAACGTATCACAAGCCTTTAATCTCAGCACTAGAGGGGTTTAAAAGATAGATGCACGGTCTTCTGTATTAAGTAGGAGGCATTCATTCTCCAGCCATGCTGAGGAGAGGCAGCAGTTTGAGACTTGGTGGGGAGTTCAACGATCAGCCTTTCAGCCTGAGGTAGAGCTAGTGGCCGGTTACTTTGCTTTTCTGATTTTCAGCTTGAAGTTGTAACCCCAATATCTGTCTCCAGGTCTCTTATTTATATTTGTGCTTCTCTCTCTCTCTCTCTCTCTCTCTCTCTCTCCCTCCCTCCCTCCCTCCCTCCCTCCCTCCCTCTCTCTCTCTCTCTCTCCCTCCCTCCCTTCCTCCCTCCCTCTCTCTCTCTCTCTCTCTCTCTCTCTCTCTCTCTCTCTCTCTCTCTCACACACACACACACACACACACACACGTTCCTAATTATGTGTTTAGTCTTTAGGTCTGTGTTACAGCAGGTTTTTCCTCCCCACCGGCCTCCCAGTCCTGCCGCCATGGTCCCGCCTCCACATGAGCCCCAAATAACACTCAGAGACTCTGTATTTGATACAATCCTGTTGGCCAGTTACCAGTATTGTTTATGGGCTAGCTCTGTCTTAATTATTAACCCATTTCTACTTATCTAATTATTTCCACGTGTGGCTCATCTTATTCGGGAGCCGTGGCTGGCGTCTTCCTTCCTCCATGCTCTACATCTTGACTCCTCCCTACTACTTCCTCTTTCCTCCTCCTGGTCTCCTAGCCCCACCTATCTTGTTTCCTATTGGCCACAGTGCTTTATTAACCAGTATGAGAAACATATATACAGAATAACATCTCCCATCATCTCCTCTTTTCTGTCTAAAGTAAAAGAAGGTTTTAACCTTGACAATGCAAAATATATCAGACAACAGTTATCAAATAAGAATCACAGTTGACAATATTTAGTCCATTAACATTTTGTAAGACTTTAAGAAAATATCATCTAACCTATCTTTGTGAGTCTAAAGTCCTATATGTAACTTATCTTTAATCCTAACTAAGGAAAACTATAACCATAACTATCTGTCTTCATCTCCATCAAAGACCACAGAAGGATAATATATAAACTCTAGAAATGACAGAGACAACTCATTGCCTGGTCAGTCACCTGAAGTTCTTCTGTAATGTTCCATCTTCAGCCCATAGGCCATAATGTGTCTGGCAGACTTTCAGCAAAGCAGGAAACTTTAAACTATCCACCTGTATTGGCAGTTTGTCAGTCATTTTTCTCTGTGTCCTGCAGAATGTCTGGCTGCCTTTTCCATGAAGCAAGAATCTTGTAGCAATGTCCATCTTGCATCAGCAGTCACCTTTTTGTGGGTCCTGCATGTCCAGTTTCTACAACATAAAGTCAAACAGTCCAGAAGAGCAGTATCTTTCCCAAATGGCTAGTCTTGCCATATTAGAAGCAAACTCCATAATGTTTTTCTTCGATGTCCATCTTCCTTTCTGATGCAGGTGGTGTTACCAGGAACAGTTGTGCCTCACTGTCAAGAAAAACCCTAAACCATTTTAAATGCCATATTCTGTAGGTCTTTGAAAGGTTTGAAGAATGCCTATTCATCTCAAATACATCTCTGCATATCTAGAAATCCTAACTAACTTAACTCCAAGTTTTGACTATCAAAGGTAACTCTCTATAATTTGTACTAAATTATACATTACATTTTCCAATGAGCTATATAAACACAATACCTAAACAAGAGGAGAAATATACATATCACAAAAATGACCTTAAATTGTATCAATAAAAGAAAATCCATTCCAAAGCAAAGTATTCATATCTATACCATAATTCCCTTTTTACCTTTAAAAAGATTGTTTATGGTCTTTAACCATTTATAACCAAGCACACTTAAATGAAAACAAACATTTATAAACAATATTTGGGAATTTTGGCGTTGTTCTTTCCAAACTACTTCCTGCTGGTAGAGGGCGCTGTCATGGGAGTCCAAAGAAGACGCAGAAATCTTGGCAGTAGTCTGCAAGGCTTTGTCTCAACTGCTTTGAATGTTGGATCACCTGGTGAGCTGTCTCAGGGGGTCTAGCTTGATCAAACCATGTTAGTCTGGAAATAATCCACAGCTTTTCTTTTTCTGTGGAAACAAAAATAGAAATCCTTTTCCCCAGTAACTTGTCCTTAGGCTTAAATTTTGAGTCAAAGCATTTTTAAAATATATAAATTGAATTAATCCAGCAGCATTTCTTTTATCAGTAGTTGTTATTTTCTCAGCAATCAAATAATTTAAAGACAACAGAATCGCGTATAGTATCCAAAATTTCTCTGTGCTTTCCATCTTTACATGGCTTTTTTATTATTCTATTTCTTCTATTTCTATTTTTACATATTTTGAGACAGGGTTTCTCTGTCTAACTTTTATCTGTCCTGGAATTCACTGAATACCAGGTTTACTTTGAAATCACAGAGATCTGCTTGTCTCTGTCTCCCGAGTGCTGGGATTAATGGCTTGCACCACCACATCCATCCATTCTACTTCCTTTTTTCTTTTTTAAATCATTGTATCCTATTTCTTTTTCTCTCCCAAGCCAGCGTATTTTTTTAAAACACATTGCAGCTCTCATACACACCAATGAATTGTTAGCAGAGCTCTTTAAAAACAAGGTGGTTTTTTGCCGCTTATGCTAATTTTGGAAACCTCCCTTAAAGGAGCCGCACAACTCTGTCTACAGCAAAACAAATCCAACCGAGAAAGTGCTGCTACCAAGAAGTCTTGCTAATCTCTGTTCCCTTGTTTCTAAAAACTATTTTTTAAGCTTTTGTTAAGTTTTAAGTGAAAGTTCTCAATCCCACTCCTGACACCATTATGTTACGGCAGGTTTTTCCTCCCCGCTGGCCCACGTTCCTAATTATGTGTTTAGTCTTCAGGTCTGTCTCAAGCAAGATAATCCTTCCCAGAATCCTTACCTAGGTTAGACACCCCCTAGGGAAGGGTGGATGGTTAGAGTCCATACAAGTCTTAAATTATAGAAAGACAGAAATTTAGACTTAAGATGTTTGCTTAAGGCTGGAATGCTGGGGAGGCCTAAAGAGATAACATACGATGGAAAGATCCTCTTCCCATTGGTGTTGGATAAGGATGGAAGCGTGTGGTTTAACTGGGGCCTCAACTAATAAAAAAGCAAAACAAACCACAGTGGTATATGCCTACAGTCCCCAAGAGTCTGAGATAAATTATCATGAGTTCAAACCCATCCTGGATCACACAGGCAGGATACACAACATGACCTTGTTTCAAAATAGAACTAAGACAAACCCTCAGAAAGATTGTCTAGGTGTTGGGTAGTCTACATTACTTGACACAAACTGATGTCATCTGAGGGGAGAGAACTGCAATTGAGAAAATATCTCCATACCATGGGGTTGTAGACAAGCCTGAAGAACATGTCTTCATTAGTGATCGATGGGGAGGTCTCGGCCATTGTGTTATTTCTGGGCTTCTATTAGCAAGTAGGCTGAGTGAGTCAAGGAGAGCAAATAAGTTAGCAGCATCCTTCTATGGCCTCTGCATCAGCTCTGACCTCCAGGTTCCTGGGAGAGAGAGAGAGAGAGAGAGAGAGAGAGAGAGAGAGAGAGAGAGAGAGAGAGAGAGAGAGCCAGGCCTGAAGTGAAGATTATAAAAGCAGGTTTCAAAGCCCTGAATCTCCATCGTCTGTCATAGGCAAATGTAAAACTCAATTGTTTCATTCTGAAACTTAGGAAATTAAATAGTGCCCACTGCAGATGAGCTTAAGAAGTCTGAAGGACCCAGGCAGACCAGGTTGCTCAGGCCTCTAATTCCAGTATGATGGCAAGTTCAGGGCCTACCTGGGCTACAAGGTGAGCTCAGACCAGGTCAGGTAACTTATCAAGAGTTTAATGGCCCTATAGTCAATACCCAGAACCACATGCACACAAAAAAACAAATTTTAAAAAGATAAAGGAAATTATAAACCAAATCAGAAAAAGAATTTCATGAGATTTACAAGACCTATGAACAGGAGCATTAGCCCTGAAAGTTCTTGAGACAACAGAATAGTCTGGAATAGGAGAATGAAGTGTCACTGCTGTGTGAGACAGAGTTGAGTGGCAGGGCATTTTCTCAGAGCCTGGGTTGGATCTCCAGTCCCCGGGGGAGGGGCAGCAATAGTCAGAATGTAGAGGAGAGCACAGGTAAACTGGGAAAGCTACAAACACTCAAGAACATTCAGTATTTACACTTAAAAACTTCAGTGATAGGATGTTTTCCTGTTAAGACAGAAGAAATACGTTAGGAGAGCATTAACACTTGATTGTCTAGTATCAAATGGTGTGCATGTATGTATGTATGTATGTATGTATGTATGTATGTATGTTTTGTGTGTGTGTGTGTGTGTGTGTGTGTGTGTGTGTGTACAGTAAGAATTAATGAAAGAAGAGGCCATGAATTTTAAGGAGAGTGATGAAGGATATATGGGAGGGGTTGGAAGGAGGAAAGGGAAAGGGAAAATGTTGAAATCGTATTATAACCTCAAAGCATGTTAAAGTATAAAAATGACAGAAATGAAATAACTCACAAAAAGGGAAAGAAAGGAAAGTAATAATCTCTCTTATGGGTCTGTGTCAGCAATCATAACAAGAGCTGGGAGACGATGTCTGTGTTTAAGAGCAGCTACATTTGCCAGGAAACCAGGTTCGAGTCCCAGAATCGACAAAGCAGCTCACAACTGTTTGTAACTCCAGTTCCAGAGTGCACTCTTCCAGCTTCCCTGGGTACCACACACACACACACACACACACACACACACACACACACACGGTACACAGAAATACATGCTTACAGAAACATTCATACACATAAAATAAAATTAAAAAAATAATAAATATTAAATAAAACATTAGCAAACAGAACCTCAACAGCTTATAGCACAAACAGACCTTAAGAGAAGAACTGAAAACTCACCACAACAAAATGGTCAATAGAATTCAGCATCCAAAGATAAACAAATACTCCTGCAGCCCAAATAAAACTAAGGGTGAAATTCAGCTCTCAACCATAAGCAACATACTTGCTGCAAATGCTGAGGCTAAGTACCAGATGAATCCATCCCCCTCCCTCCCTCCCTCCCTCCCTCCCTCCCTCCCTCCCTCCCTCCCTCCCTCCCTCCCTCCCTCCCTCCCTCCCTCCCTCCTTCCCTCCCATGTGTCTTGTTGTATAGCCCAGGCAGGAACTGAGTACACACTTGCCAAGCCCCTTGAGGGCTAGGATTTCAGGCCTGTGTCACTACACACAGGCTTTAAACTTTTCAAATTAAGAATGCTTTGGAGAGGGCTAGAGTGTTAACAGAGCTTGCTTCAGAACTATGAGGAGCCAAGTTCGGGACACACACACACACACACACACACACACACACACACACACACACACTCACTGACACACACACTCACACACATACTCACACACACACACACTCACACACACAAACACACTCACACACATACTCACACAACACTCACACACACACACACACTCACACAACACTCACACACATACTCACACACACACACACTCACACACACTCACACACACACATACTCTCTCACACACTCCCACACACTCACACACACACTCTCACACCCAGTCACACACACTCTCACACACACTCACACACGCACACACACACACTAAATGGAGTATTTTATCAATGAGAAACAGACTATGTAGCTGTAGTTTTATGTGTTTAGGAAAGCATTACCCAAATGAGAGGTAAGAAACATGTATATAGGCAGCTGCTTTGGCTCAGTCTTGCTTTAAGGCTGGTCAAAACTTGTGTGTTTACTATTTGGGTGGATACTGCAGGATTTCTCTTCTAAGAGATTTCACCAGCTTAACCCTTTGTCAATAAAGTATGAGACTGTCTGTCTGTCTGTCCATACCCTTCTGAGCATTGGGTCTTCCTCTCTGCCTTACCAAGGAGTCTCACTATGTAACCCAGGCTGCATTGTTTTCCTCTCTGTCACCTGGCATTGTAGACATGCACCAGGCCCAATTTTCACTGGTATGTGTTTTTTTTTCCTTTTATTATTCATTTGTTCATTTTATAGGTTTGAAAAAGCTATTTCAATTTATATTTCTCTAATATGAGTGAGGCTGAACAAAACATTGCTTACTTTTGATTAGCACGTAGAGAAAGGGGGTTTCTCGTGACATTTACATACACTGTACAACATTAGATTTTGTTGCGGGTCACTCAGCCACAGTCATCCCTGCCTCGCCCCTCCCCTGCCAGTTTCATTCCTTACTCTCTCTCTCACTCCCCCTTTCCTCCCCCTTCCTTTCATGTCATATTCCCCTTTCCACTTTCATGTCCTACACACACAGTTGAGGGGTGAGGAGTTTAAATCTAGACTCTATATATGAGAGAGAAAATGTGGCATTTTTCTTTCTTAATCTTAAGCTTAGGGTAATGATTTCCAGGCACAACCATTTTCCTGCAAATGTTAGGACTTGTGATCCCATTTGTGTGTTAATGGGGCATCTCTTTCCATGTGTAGGCTACTGTGGGGAGTACAGGAAAAAAAACAAGTGTCCAAGCAACTCGTTGGATACCCCGAACAGAACATCTATATTGGCAGCTTTTATCTTTTTTGTGAACATCCTGTTACAACCTTGCCTAATATTCTGTTGGTGTGTGTGTGTGTGTGTGTGTGTGTGTGTGTGTGTGTGTGAGAGAGAGAGAGAGAGAGAGAGAGAGAGAGAGAGAGAGAGAGAGAGAGAGAGAGAGAGTTTTAGATGCTAGATGAAGTTCCAAATTCCACAGTGAAAGGTGACCTGTGACAAACACTGGGTCAACTGTAGGGCAGCTTCACTTCACGTTTCAAAGTCAAGATAACTAGAATTTTAAATAGTTGGATACATGCAGATTTCCTGTTCACCCCCAGCTGTGATGATCCCAGAATGTGGAGTAAAACACAGGACAGGACAGCGGGAGAGACAGGAAGCCCTGTGAGCTGTCATGGGCCCATGGAGGGGAAAGGGCGGGATGTTTGCTGTCCCTCAGCACCCTGGATTCCACTCTGCCTGGGCTTCTGAGAAATAACAAACAGTAAGTTCACCTACAGGATGTCTCCCTGGAACACACTGTTTTGCTGAGACCTCAAAGGTGTCAGTCCGACAAGATGGATGACCTGTGTTTGGCTGTTGTTTTCCTGACAGAAAACCATTCTCAGAGGCAGCATAGGGCCTATGAAACGGCCTGCTGAGTACCACAAGGCTGGAGAAGTTAAGTCCTCCACTCAAGGCTACATTGCTGTTAGACACCGTGACTAGTTAGGCACACCTCTATTTTGCACATAATGACTCATCAGATTTTCATGAGAATTCAATGCAGTAGACAGCATTAGCTCTTTATTTAGCAGTTGAAGAAACTAAGGCTCAGAGTGATTAAATGAGTTAAGGACACGCAGCTTGTAGGGTGAAAGCAAGGGCTTCAACCAAACAGACACTGGCCGGAACTCCAGTATCTTGGCTGGAACAACTACATTGTATCTTCTTGTTGAAGACGCACTAGACTTGTCTTAGTTACTTTTCTGTTGCTGTGATAAGACACCATGACCAGGGTAACTTAGAGAACACAGAGTTTATTCAGAGGGTGAGTCCATGACCGTCATGGCAGGCAGCACAGCAGACGGGCGTGGTGCTGGTGCAACTGCTGAGAACTTGATCCACAAGCATGAAGCAGAAAGAGCCAAGCAGGAACTGTATGGGCTTGAGATCTCGAAGCCTGTTTCCAGTGACACACTTCCCCAACCTCCTAATCTTCCCCAAGCTGCTCTACCCACTGACGACCAAGCCGGCAAGCATGAGAGCCTATGGAGAGCATTCTTATTGAAACCACCATAAGAACTAGATTCCAATAGTTACACAAGGATCTGCCAAACGTAAAAAGGTTATTTCTTAAGCTTCACAGCTCAGCGCATTCCACAAGGGAAGTATTCTATAACTGAAAGACAGATGTTTTAAAAGACTTCGTTACGTGTATTTTGTTCTTTTGTGCTTTGATTATCTTTCTTCTTTTTTTTATTTTTTGTTTGTTTTTTTTTTGTTTTGTTTTGCTTTGTTTTGTTTTTACTTTTAGCTTTCTTTTCTTTCTTTTTTTCTTTTTTTTTTTTGGAGAAGATGATGATTTGAGCCATTTGATGATGCTTTTGGCTTCATATGTGTTAGATGCTAGGTAAGAACTTCACCAGCAAGTTGTGACAATATTCCCCCCTTTTCTCTTTATATCTTTTCCCCTTACTGCTTTTAACTTTTACTGTGTATCTTTAGTAGTTTCATACATTAATAACACGGATTTAGATCACACCTAGACCCCACCCGCATCTCCTCCAGACTTTATGCTTCCTCTTCCTTTTTCTTCTTTGTGACCCACTTAGTCCATTAGTGATGCCTCTATGTGCATGGGGGGGCAGCCATCCACTGGAGCACTGCATGGGTGACAGCCATCCACTGGAACATTGGGTGACAGCCATCCACTGAAACATGGGTGACAGCCACCCACTGAAACATGGGTGGACAGCCATCCACTGGAGCATGAGTGACAGCCATCCACTGGAACATTGGTGGACAGTCATCCACTGGAGCATGGGTGACAGCCATCCACTGGAACATGGGTGGACAGCCATCCACTGGAGCATGGGTGACAGCCATCCACTGGAACATGGGTGGGCAGCCATCCACTGGAGCATGGGTGACAGCCATCCACTGGAACATTGGTGGACAGCCATCCACTGGAGCATGGGTGACAGCCATCCACTGGAACATTGGTGGACAGCCATCCACTGGAGCATGGGTGACAGCCATCCACTGGAGCATGGGTGACAGCCATCCACTGAAACATGGGTGACAGCCATCCACTGAAACATGGGTGACAGCCATTCACTGTAGCATGGGTGACAGCCATCCACTGGAGATGGATAACCTTCCATGGGCCACAGAGTTGAAGAACACTGATTCCATAGCCTTCACCAGCCAAAAGCTCCTCAGTTATGCGTGGGGCCCTGTGACCCCTCCCCTGTCCATGCTAGAATGTTCACTGGCTCAGTCTGGTACAGGTCTGTGCAGGCAACCACATCTGCTGAGCCCTAGCATGTCCAGAACACATTGATTCATCCCGGTCCTCTCTGACTCCTGGCTCTTATAATCTTTCAATCCTCTTTCTGTATGTTTTCTGAGTCTTTTGGAAGAAATATGGGGTGATATAGATGTTGGGAGCCCCCCTTCAAAAAATACAAGCCCACATATTAAGATCTGCACTTTGAAAAAAAACTAAAAGAAGCTTTCCTTCTAGCTCACACGTCTGTTTGCTATGTAACTATATGCGTTGTATGAGTTTGTATGTGTTTGTATGCATTTGTATGTGTTGATCTTGCATAGATACTATGCTTGGGGCAGGAAAGGACTGATGGGCGGTTTCCATCAAGATTATTTCTGGTTATGAGGCATTCATTTCTCTGCTTGGAGTTTATGTTTGAAAATGGCACAAATCGCTATGCTAGAAGTTAAGGGACACCTTCATTCCCTCTTTCATTCAACAGATAGCAACTACTCTATTCCCAGCATTGGGCTAAATCAGGAATTAGTTGGCAGACCCAGCTCATGGCACCACTCATTTCTGTACATACAGTGTCATTGGTCCACAGCCATGCCGTTCATCTACACACTGTCTTTTCATTTGCACACTACTTGTGTGCTCTACACTGATCTCTGAGTGGTGACTGCAGAGGCCACTCGCCTCTTCATTCGATTGTCATTGTGTCCAGGCCTCTGGGTGAGAAAGAGGTCCGATTTGCTTATAATGGGGATAGGCAAAGATTTGCATGGTTTTTGTTTAAATACTTTAAAAATCTCGACCAGAAGCCAGGCGGTGGTGGAGCACACCTTTAATCCTAGCACTTGGGAGGCAGAGGCAGGCAGATCTCTGTGAGTTCAAGGCCAGCGTGGTCTGTCTACAGAGTAAGTTCCAGGACAGCCAGTGCTATACAGAGAAACCCTGTCTCACCACCCCATCCCCCATCTCTAAGTGCCTGTAATCTCAGCACTGAGACTGAGGCAAGAGAACTTTTGAGTATGAGTAGTTCAGGGTTCTATCATAGATCTGAGATCAGCCTGTGGTACAGAGGGGGACCCTGTCTCAAAACAACACTTTAATGTTTCCTTTCTCATAGCTTTCCTTTCTTCGTTCCCTAATCTCTAAGGAGTAATTGCTGGATGTCTGAATGCAAAAGATATTGCACTTCCTATTCATTCATCAGACTTCCTATTTGAGTGTCTCCTATGCAGAGTTAGCATCAGAGACACATTTTAAAGGGTCTGATGGGGAGGGAAAGCATAGCAAAGCATAGAAATAAATGCAAAGCTACAGCCAATGAGTGACACAGACCCTCAGGTCTCTTAGCACAGTGGAGGGTGGCTAAGTGGGAAGACTTCTTAGAGGTGGAGATATCTTTCCCTCCCTTTCTCTGCCCCTTCCTCCCCTCCCTCCCTCCTTTCCTTCCTTTCTTCATCTTTTCTCTCTTCTTTTTCTCTCTCTTTCTCTCTCTCTTCTTTCCTTCCTTCCTCCTTTCTTTCCTTTTCATAGGGTCTCCTAGGTAGCTCACGCTTGCCTTGAACTCTTGGTCTTCCTGCCTCAAGCTCAACTTATTAGGACTACAGGTTTGGCCACCATGCTGGGCTTGAGTGTACTCTTAAAAAAATACTAAGCACCCAGGGACAAGGTTCAGTGGTAGAGTGTTTGCTTAGTATGCCCAAGGCCCTTGGTTAGATCAACTATAAAGAAATAATTACCTGATTAGCTCGAAAATTAAGGAGGTATAGGAACTGTCTTAGGGCTTCTGTTTTTGCAATAAAACACTAAGTCCAAAAACCAAGCTAAGGAGGAAAGTGTTTATCCAACTTAAACTTCAGTGTCTCTGTCCAACGTCAAAGGAAGTCAGGACAGGAACTCAAACAGGACAGGAACCTGGATGCAGGAGCTGATGCTGAGGGCATGGGGGGGGGGGGCTAGGGGGGGGTGCTGCTCACTGGCTTGCTTTACATGGTTTGCTTAGCGTGCTTTTTTTTTTTTTTTTTTTGTGGATTTCACAACATGCATTCTGGCCCCACTTATCTCCCTGTCCCCTCACATCTGACCTCTGCCACCAGTCCAGCTCTGCTGTTTAGTTCAGGTGAGATGCAGGGTTGCAGGGTACTCTCTCCCAACTGCTGTAAAGTGCATATGGATGCGGGGAGGGGGAGGGGGAAGGGAGTCATCTTACCTGTGAACCAGACAACAGGGTTGTCTAGTGTGCTGTCCAGGCAGGGTACAGGGTCTGCTGTCCTGGTGAGAGGGCTAGTTCTCTCTCTTACGACCTTGGGGCCAGCTCACTCACCTGCCACAGGTAGCAAGGGGAAGAAGCAGGGAGGGCATCTTTCCCTCATGCATGTTATCACGTGGCAGCTGAGGGTGGGCGGGATCAGCTCTTCGTACATTCTCCGGTTTGACCCACCTGCCTGCCTACCAGATGTTCAGCTCCAGTGTGCTGCCCAGGTGAGGTGCACACCTCTGATGGGGAGTGGGGCCATCTTTCCCTAATGTAGGGGATGGGGATGGGGAGTGGCGGCTCTCAGCTATCCCAGGGCCAGTGAAGGGCTGGACTGGCTCAGCACGGCATGGTTAGGTTGACCCCTTGTGCTAACATGGATCTTGGACATTTAGCCTGCTTTCTTATAGGATCCAGGACCACCAGTGGCTGGGCCCTCCCCCATGGGTCACCAATTAAGAAAATGCTTTACAGTGGAGTCTTATGGAGGCATTTTCTCACATGAAGCTCTCTCCTGTCTGATGAGTCTAGTTAGTGTCAAGTTGACATAATACCATCCAGTACAGAAACTAAATACGTAAAGCCTGGAGGTGTTTGAGTGTATAACTCTTCCAGGGAATAGTAGGAATTGGCCCATCGTCAAAGGCAGCCATATTTTAACTTAAGAAAATGTTTGCTTGCTTATTTATTGATTTTTATTTATGGTGGGTATATTTTGTGGGATGTCAGCAGCCATTCTATCCAACCTGTCAGCCACTTGGCTTGTACGGGTCTTTCTCAGTGCAGAAAGAACAGAGCTGGCAATGTTGTCCTCTTGAGCAAGATGCATGGACTTGACCCAGCTGGCCTAACCAGTTGTGCCCCAGAGTGGCCTCACCTGAGTGAGAACAGCTGCTGGGAAGCTAGCCACATTCCAGACAGGTGACATGTCCTGGTTACAAGACAAGACTATTCCCTCCTTCTCGGAAAAAGAGCTGTTCTTTTTCCAGCTGCCTCCTGGCCTCCCTCCCGACCTTCCCATCTGCCCCATTCGTCTGTCTGAGCTTCGCTGCCTCCTTAGGTACCAAGAGGGGAGTTTGTGTGGAGCCCTTCGGGAGCTGTGTCAGATACTCACAGGATGTTCTGTGAAGTTAGGTCTGCAGTGGGCTGGAAAGGAGGAGATTAAAGGAATAAAATCTGCCTCGCTCAGTTTTGGAGAGCACTAGCCAGCTGGGATTCGGTTCTGTCATCTGAGGTGACCAAAGGGTTGGCTGATAAATGATAACAATTTTCTGTAACACATGGGCTTTTAATCTTCCCAGCAGCCTGGAGGGAAAAATGTTAGACATGATGACTGGAGCAGTTTTTTAGCATGACACTGGGGGCCCAGATGCAGTTTTAGATTCCACGGACAGTAAATCCAGCAATGTGGGACCCGTGTCAGCCAGGGCTTGTCCTTTGGAAGGCGGATCATGGGTCTGGGCAATGAAAACACTTCATTTAGCTGAAACACATACAGCGATGCTGTTGGAGGAGACAGCACATCAATAGACCCCAGGAAAGCATGCATTGCAGGCTCCCCGGGACCTCTTTACCAGAAACCCAGGGGCTGCCTGCCTCATTCTCTCTTTGGAGCTGTATGCCCCTCCCCAATCCTACTCTTTTTCTTTTCTTTTCCTTTCTTTTTTGTTTGTTTGAATATTTTTTTTTCTTTCAGAAAATTTGTAGGCAAAGTTTTGCTTTGTAGTCCTGGGTGATTGGGCTGTGTAGCCCAGGGTGGCTTTAAGCATATGACTCTTTTGTCCCAGCTTCCCCAGAGCTGTGATTACAGGTATGGACAGCCACAGCTGACTTCATTTTCTTTTTCCTTCTCTCCCAAGCCCATCTTTTTCTGCTTCTCCTGGCCCTGACATGCTCAGTTCCAGGCTCCAGCAGCATTTGACTGGCAACTGGAGACCATAGATATAGATTCCTAGGAAAATGTAATAGAACCTGGCCACACTCAGCTATGGGAGGCAGACTGAGTGAGCCAGAGCATCCTGGCTTCACGGAGGCATAGTGAAGTTGTCTGAAGGAGACCATAGTGCAGACTGCATGTTAAGGGCACACAGGGTTTCTGTGATCCCGTGAGGAGTGAGTTCCTGAGGCGGCATGCCATTGCTTTGCCTTTCAGGCTGGGGCGTTGCTAGTTAGCGGTCTGCTCTTCTGGAGGTTTGCTTTATCGGCTAGCTGGATGTCATTGATGAGGACAGTGCTGGCTACACGATACTGTTGTTACAGCTGTGCTATGCGTGTAGCCGAGCAGTCCTAGGAGGGTGCTGATAAGAGGCTGCTGTAGTCAGGTTTAGACAAGGGGCTTTGCAGAGCAATTACAGCTCCTGCCAATATTTGAGTTAGCCTGCAGAACAAATATCCGTGGCTGTCTTTGGTTGCTGAGTTTGTGGCAGCTCCTCTGCTCTTCTCCCCCAGCTCCCTACCGTCCCTCCTACACTCTCATCGGCAGGGTTTACTGGCCCTGATAGGGACCATGCCTTCTTCTTTAAGAAAAGAACTATTTTTATTTGTGTGTGTGTGTGTGTGTGTGTGTGTGTGTGTGTGTGTGTGTGCGCGTGCGTGTATGCTGGAGCCCATGGAGGTCAAAGGCATCAAGATCCCCGGAGCTGTAGCTATGGGTGACCTCCTGATATGGGTACTGGGAAGCAGACTTGGTGTTCCGTGGGAACAGCATGTGATCTTAAGCAGAGGGAGGCTTTCTGAAGTTTTGCCTTGGTATGCTCCCATGCTATTTCCTGTAGTTGGGATTCCTTCTATTTTCACCTACATTGCTACCCTTACTCTTACAGTTCAACCTCAGTTCCCGTTCCCTAAGATGCCATGGCACCCTTTCAGTAACCGTTCATTCGATGGTTGCTTACCGTGCAGTAGCTGGATACATTAGCTCTCCAGAGCCAATGTTTCACACTCTAGTCAGCTAGGAATTTGATCCATCATCTAAGATGACCAGTGCGTCTGTAGAGTAGTGGCCTAAAGCCCACACAATTGTTTCTTCATAATACAGGGGATTAGAAGTCTAAGATGAAGGTGGCCACGTGGCCTCTTTCTTAGCTTTCCTGTCTCGGCTTATACTGCAGATTGCTTCATCTTAGAGGGACACAAGTCAGATTGGATAAGGGTCCACCCCGAAGATCTCGTTTTAACTTTAGCCATGACTCAAGACTTCAAGGGCCCCACCTCTAAATACAATCTCATTTTGAGCTCTGAAGATTTCATCATATGATTTGGTGTGTGTGTGTGTGTGTGTGTGAGAGAGAGAGAGAGAGAGAGAGAGAGAGAGAGAGAGAGAGAGAGAGAGAGAGAGAGAGAGAGAGAGAGAGAGAGAGAGAGAGAGAGAGAGAGAGAGAGAGAGAGAGAGTCCAGCCCATAAACCCAACCCAACTGAGTACAAGGTACAAGGCTGAGCAAAGCTATATGAGATCTTTGACCTTTTGCTGTTCAACTGCTTTGTGAGTGGTTTTCCAATTACATGATCAGATCTTTTGTTACCTTTATGCGATAGTCTAAGAAGTAGAATACAGGGCATGTGAATTCTTGCCAGGGAAGAATTCACTGAGGATGTGAGATCTGGAGAAAGGATGTGTCGGAACATTCCAGCTCGGGAGTGGGTAGTTCAAAATTCTAGGCGGAGAAGCACTGTGAGTTCCAGGTTTCACGTCTTCAAGGAAATAAAGTAAAAGTTTAAGGTTCCCAGGACCTTGTACCCTGGCATCCCCATCCTGTGCTTACTGTATCCTACCTCTGACGGTGCTGAGCAATCTTGGGAGGGAAAGTGGTATGCATATTTTAAATTACTTTGTATTAATTTAGGGAATTTTAACTCCTTTTGCGTTTTTCTTTACCATATGCAGTATGTAGCTGGGCATATAGTAGGTGTGCAGGAAATAAATGCGTATAAGGAGGAATGAGATTAATATTGTTCAAATCAGAGCTGAACCACCTTGGGTGTTTGTCCTCCAGGCTGTAACAGGCGTAGACTCTTTGTGGTATGATGCCACCTAGCGGTTCTCTTTTTATTGCAACGACACGGGGGAACAGAATGACCCCAGTTCCCAAGACCGGGAAATGGAAAATCGTTTTGTTTCTTAATCATAAACTGAGTTGCTCAAACATCCGTTCTTCCGTTCGTTACCCGTTTTCCCACCCACACTGATGTCCGTCTGGCTCTCACTTCTATGAGCTGAACACATTGGTGTCTTCCACTTCCTTGGGGATCCCTGACTGCCCTCTTTGATTTCCTTTGATTTCCTCAGATGATAAGTCATGCTATGATAACAGTGTCTACATCCTTCCAACTCTTATTCTTCCTGTGAGCTTGGCATGTCTGAAATCAGGACTTCTTAAAAATTTTCTACTCATAACTCCAAGAAAATTTTATTTGACTCGGTATGTAAATATATAAAATATGTATAGGTGTCAAACAATTACTGACAATGAGCCATAAAGACATTTATTTTAAAATGCTTCTGAGGTATATGTTTAATTTTGCTATATATTAAAGGCAAAAGCAAAATTGCATGCTAATGAGATGGGTGGGATTGCTTATTTTAAGCTAATCTCAGCTGACATTTCATTCCGGGAAGGACATAAAACAAAGTCAGTGTTTTTCAGGGTAGATCTGTATTGTGGTCTTATTAATCACCAGTACCGAGAATGCCACTAAACACACATTTGGAGTTTGAAAAAATCAGAACTTTGTTTAGGGCCACTTCAAAAATTGCTGGCAGTCCTGTCCTAATCCCAAGTCAAAATTTACATAATTTTAAAAAAGTGAACCTCAAATTAGCAATCAAACATCAATTTTAAAAACAAAGCCAAACATCCTAACACAAAGATATATTAATTTGATACTTACATCCTGAGAAATGCTGGTAGGAAAATATTAAAAGTAATTTTCCATAGTTACATCATTCTGTTTCTTTAAGAATAGAACACCTCCCTCATCTGCCATGTGAGGGCAGGGAAAGGTACTGTTCCCCTCTTGCTCCTGCCACCTGTGGTGGGTGAGGAAGCTGACCCTCCCTCTTACCAACTACAGGTCTAGGGGAAAGCGGCCCCTGCGCCTCGCCCAGGCAACACACTAGAGCTGACCCTATTGACGGATGTGGGTGAACAGGCCCCAGGAACGCGAGCTTGGGAGATCTGGCCCCACCCCCTCATCTGCCATTTGGAGGAGAGACCACCCCCTTGCTTCTTCCTGCCTGTGGCAGGTGGGAGAGCTGAGGTCATCATAGCAGGAGAGCTGTGTCTGCCCCTCACCGGCTGCAGCACTCAGGAGAGTGGCCCCTGCACGTTGCCTGGGCAACACAGTGGAGCCGGCCCTGGCGGCATAGGTGTGGGAGAGCCGCCCCTGAGGTGTGAAAGCAGGAACAGCCCCACCCCTCGCTCCTTGCTGCCAGGGGTGAACTAGACAGAGGCAATGCTGGGGCGCTCACCTGGAGGATGGGGGAGAGCTCATGAGCCACCCAACCTTGCAACTACCCAGGCCCAGAGACAGGGTCATGAGTTGGCCCACCCCAACATCCACCCCATCTATGATCTGCTGGAGAACATGAAGGGGCCAGTCCTGAAGACCCAAATTTCCAGGATCTCCATGACACAGAACAACAGGATATGCAAGAATAGTGCCCGTGAAGGCCCAGCATCACTAGTGTAGCAGAAACCAGAGGCCTGGAGCCAGACCGATGACTCTTTGTAATGAACACTTGCGAGAAAAGATATATGGATAAAAGGGTTTATTCATTGTGTCATACTACAACTATCATGACCAGATTCCGCACCCCCTTTTTTGTCTTAAGTTTCATTTTATTTTATTTGGGGGGAAGGAGAAGTTGTAAGGGCTGAGGGAAGACACAAAGGGACTGGGAAATGAATGGGATTAAGACACATGATGTGAAAGACACAGAGAATAAATAAAAAAATCATACAACCTCCTGGCACTTCTGCCCAGTTTCTTGAAGGTGCAGTGATTATATCACCTCCATCCTCCACGCGCTCTCTCTCTCTCCCTCTCTCCAGCATCTTTAAAAACCAAAGTTTATTTTTATGTGTATAATTGTTTTGCCCATGCGTATGTATATACACCACATGCAATACCGCTTGTAGTCTTTTAAAAGTATTTTATGTGTATGAGTGTTTGCCTACATGTGTGTTTGTGTACTGTGCACATGCCTGGTGCCCACAGGGACAGACAGTACCAAATGCCTGGTGCTGGAGTTGCAGGCCGTTGCGAGCAACTACTCGGGTGCTAGAAATTAAGCTCGAATCCTCTGAAAGAGCGGCCAGCGCTCTGAACCTGGGCCATCTCTCCAGTCCAACTTCAGGGTCCTTTTCAAGGCCAAACTAAAAGAACGGAATACAGGCTGAGCGGTGGTGGTGGTGTTGGCCTTTAATACCAGCATCTGAGAGGCAGAGGCAGGTGGATCTGCAGAATGATTCCAGGACAGCCAGGGCTGTTACACAGAGAAATCCTGTCTTGAAAAACACAAAAACCCGACCAACTAACCAACCAACTAACCAACTAACCAACCAACCAAACAAACAAACAAAGAAGCAAAACCCCCACAATGCTATGGTTTAACATTGTGTGTGCACGCACGAGTTTTCCTGTGTGTGTATGAATGCCATGGCAGATTCAGACATGTGGAGGTCAGAGGATGACTTGAGGGAGTCCGTCCTCCCCTTCTATTACGTGGGATTGTGAAGATTGTCTTCAAGTCATCAGGCCTGAAGCAAATGCCTTTACCCACTGAACTATCTCACTAGCCAAAGTATTATTCTTGTTAGGCAGACACAAATGGAGAAATTTTACAAATCATAAAGGTGATGTGTGTGAGTATTTTAACCTCTTGATTGACATAGATTTCAAGTATTGTCGTATCCTCCAAATAAATGCCTATTGAAACTCATCCAAATAAAAAAGTAAAATGTTTTTGCATCACATAATAATAATAATAATAATAATAATAATAATAATTTTTTTTGAGACTGGGTTCCTCTGTGTAGCTCTGTCTGTCCTGTAGCCCACTCTGTAGACCAAGCTGATCTCAAATTTGGAGATCCACCTGCCTCTGCCTCCTGCGTGCTGGGATTAAAGGCGTGCACCACCATCATTCAGCTCATTTTTATTCTTTTAATTTTCAGTAAATGTGTAAGATGTTTAAAGGACAAGGAAAAGAAAGGTTGGCAAAGGCTATGAAAGGCAGCTCACAGAAGGGAAGGCCAGAGTGGATTTAAGTACATATGAAGAAATGCTCGAGTTCTTTAGTGGAGAAAGAGGAAACAAATGTGCTTCTGCTTCTCCCAGCCCATTGACAGAGTTAGAAAACCGACTGATTAGATGCGTCAGTGTTTGTAAAGCCCTTGGATCTTTATGAGTCGAAAGGACTGCAGACTAACAAGGCGCTGAATCTCGAGCGCACTCTGTGGACCGTGTACCACAATCTAACAGCAAGCACTTTGGAAAGTCACTGGCTTCCCCTAGATTAGTACGGTTGCTCTCCAACCTTTGCAGTTGGAGAGCAGAATCCACCTTCAGGCAGATCAATGTGAAAAGGTACACTCTCCACAGTCATAACCTCCCGGGTTCTCCTAGAAGACAGCTTTTGCTGCCTGTCTGTGTTGGGGAGGTGGAAGTCTTACAGTGGGGGCGTGGAAAGGGTAAGTAGAGGCTCAATTTTAACCCCAGTGGTCCCTCGGCAGGATTCCTTTGTGCAGGACACACATACATGTTCTCATGCGGTGTCCCCAGGATTCTGCTATGCATAATCTGGAATTCATCAATATCTTTTTTTAGGGGAATATTTTATGTCCATACAATGAACACCAGACAACAGCAGCCATGACTTCATTACTAGTGGCGTTGGCGAACTGGAGGCCACCTTTTCATCCAGCATTTGAAAAAGGAAATAGCACTTGTTAGACCCCCAATTTAAAGTGCTGAGTGGCCATCAGAAGCCATGGGCACGAGTGCAGTGAAGATAGACTCTGCAGCCAGGCGGTGGTGGTGCACACCTTTAGTCCAGCACCCAGGAGGCAGAGGCAGGTGGATCTCTGCGAGTTCGAAGCCAGCCTGGTCTACAGAGAGTTCTAGTACAGCCAGGGTTACACAGAGAAACCCTGTCTCGGAAAACAAAACAAAACAACAAACAAATAAAGACAGTCCCTAGGACAGAATGCTGAATGAAAAAAACATAAGACGATTTCAAGCATTCAAGAGCATACATATTAAGAAAACAAAACACATACCGAGAAAATGTTATTGACTTAAAAAATACATATCTGAGCACAAGAGCACTTATTGAACAATCTTTGGGGCTGAGTTCGAGGGTTGGGAATAGGACTAGCTCTAAGAAAGAAAGAACGAAACCACATTTCACGAACGAGACTGATAATTCCAGCTCTTGGTATTCGCAGTGCACACAGGTCTCCTTTCTCCTGTGTCTGCGGCCTCCATTCAGCCTCTCAGAGGCACCGCCCCTAGATTTCCTTGGATCCACCCACTTCAGGATGTATTTGCAAATTTCTCTGCCGACCACTACCCAGGAACGGACTTGCGGGGCTCCGCCCCTTTCGAACGTCGGTCCAGCTTCAGCCGCAGGGGGCGTGGCGGTTGCCAGGAGACCGAAGACGCGCCGAGCGCCGTGTTTGGGCGCCGGGCTGGCGATCAGAAAAAACTCGTCGCCCTTTTAGACACTGGGGGCAGTGCACAGCCCCCTCTCCAGACTCCAGCCCAGTTTTCTGATCTCCACGGCAGCCTTTGAGGCCGCCTTCAAAGAGCGTCAGGATGACGGAGGTCAGGAGTCAGCGCCCCTCTGTTGTTTCCCTGCTTCCACCTCTCCCTGCCATCTCTGCTTCTGGAACCCATCCTTTGTTACATTCACTAACTCTGGTTCTCCTTCACCAGCACCCTCGCTATCCGCACTCTCGAGAGCTTTTCTCCCTTGGCTGTGTCCCACTCCGTGCTCCCTCTTGAATTCCCAGACCGTGACTTGCAGCCTACAGTAGGAACTGCCGGTGATATTGTTGAGAGGCTATTGACAATGTCTCATCGACGTACTCATTGTCACCCTGCTCACTAACTTGTCTGCCTGTCACACCCCGATTCCCTGATGTATGGTCACCAGCTGTCACACACGTTCATCAAGGTCCTTCGGTCCATCGCCACTGCCCTGTGTTCTCATTGACCTGGTGTTAACATCTCATAGTCCCCATCTCTCACCGGTGTTATAGGACACTTCATCTTCAGCCTCACTGACGAAGGTTCATTTCTGCATCCTTCAGTAGCTGTCTGTCCATTAGCCCTCTCATTTATAACCTCAACAGCCCTACGTCCTCGCCATCACTCGACATTCAGAGTCCTCATCTATTCTGGTCTTACTTAATTCTACATCGATCTAGCGGAGCCCACCCCCACCTTAACTATTGTACAATTTCTAGCGGGAATCAGCTGAATAATTTGTGAGACCCCAGAGTAAAGTGAAAAGCATTTTGTTAAAATTATTAAGAATTTTAAGACATGACAGCAGAGAATTTAGCCAAAGTAGTGGTCTTCTGGATCCTGTGTGACCAAACGGGCCCACACTCGTGCAGCCAGCCCTCATCCCAGCATCTCCTAGCACCTCAGAGCCCCACCCTATTGCTTCTAACTTCTCTGTGCCTCTGTATCCCCTCACCCTTCCATCTCCTCCATGCCTGGCCTTCCTTTGTAAGCTCCACTCCGAATGGTTAATGGCTCTTTATGCCTCCTTATCCCCACCATTGGACCCACGTGCCAACCACTCTCATCTCATGACACCCATGAGGCTGTGGCCACATCACTTTGCTTTTATGTCTTCTCGATTCCCATCCTCTCCTCTTGGTCCTGCTAGCTCTCGTTTACTGCTTGCTTTGAGGGTTCCCTTCTTCACTCATTGTCTTGTCTTAGTTCATTGTTCTTTATTCTCCGCGAATAAGCGCTCCTCCTTCAATGGGCTGCACCTCAGACCCCAGGGCACCACCAGACACACAGCAAACACTCTGTAGGCGGATGATGGACTGTCACAGTTCCTCTGATCTCATCACTTCATGCTGATGTCCTTCTTAGGTCCACACTCATGCCTGACCACAGTGTAGGAGGTACCAACTGCCCAATAATCTCTTGGTCAGAGCTAAGAGATTATCAATGCTGCGCCTGCAATAGAAGAATACTTTTTGGAGTGACGACATGAGCATACATTGCTTTTGTTCATAAAAGTTTCTTTAAAATGTTTCTTTGATATTTTCCCATTCCTGTACTAATTGCTGGCTTACAGGGAGAGCCTGTGTGCAAACAAATCATTAGACTGCTGATCAAAAGTCGACAGTAATACCATGTTCAAGGCCAGGGCGCAGAGCACTGTTGGGATGAATGGAGCTTGTGACTCAGGGTTTGCATCAATGAGACAAAGCCGCAGTAGCTCCACTTTTGCTCAATGTGGGTTTTCCTTCTCCGAGCATTTGCTGAATCGTGTTCTGTGCGATAATCTGCTTTTAGCAAGGAAACCTCTGTTGGGTTTAAAATAGTACTAAAGCTGTTAAGCCAAGTGTTACAGGTGCCACATTTAAATCTCTAAACACTGTGTTTTGCTTGAACATCATGTGTAGGGATTTAATTAACAGGAAACATTTCTTTCTTTTAAACTGAGACTATATATATATACAAACCTTCTTCATATTGCGCAAGCTGTGCTCATCTAGAGAAGAGTCAAACAAGGCTACTTAGAATCTTTAAGGCGGACCAGAATTTAATTATTATTGGGATAAACGATCATCTCATTAGGTTTCTTTGATGAACAGGGGGTGTTCCTCAAAGCCCTTTTTGTGTAGACTATCAAAGCACGGCGTGGAGAGCACAAACACAGCTTGCAAACTGTACCTGTCCTTAGACGTTTTGGGTGGGTCTTTTCATGTGACAGGACAGGAATCCAGACTGCCTAGTGTGTCATTCCTTGCTCCCAGCCTGTCTAGGGCTTTTCTCTTTGTCATGCCTCTTATATGTGGGCGTCTTGGGCACTTGTGTGGCCTTGAGCTCTGCCTCAGGCGTTGCCATTTGCTGGGAGTGATCTTTTCTTCGGAACCACCTGTGAGAAGCCTTTTCTTTCTTCTAGTGGCTTGAGTACCACGTCTTTCATGAAACGTGCTTTATTCTTGCTGCTGGGAGTAAGTCTCTTTTCATGTGCTCTTAAAGAACATAGAATGCATTTTATGGCAGGGACTCAATATTTCTGTTACTACAGGACATACTCGACCAGCTAGTGAAACAGAAATACCCTCTGGGTGGGCCATCTTCTTCTTAATAAGCAGCTGCTCATTTGAGAGCAGCCACAACAAAGTACCACAAACTGGGTGTCTTGAAACAGCAGGGATCTTTTGTCTTCCAGTTCTCCGTGCTGGAAGTCTAAAGTCAGGATGTTGGTGAGTCATGCTGTCTTTGCGGCCCTGAGTAAAATGTTTCTTTGTTTCTTACTAGTCTTCTGGTAGTAGCCGAAATGGTCAGCCTTCCTTGGATTGCAACTGCATCAGTCCCAGCAGTCTTTCCATTGTCTTTCTATGTCTCTTTGTCTTTGCCCAAATCTGTTAAGTATACCTATGTAATTGGAGTTAAGGTTTACCTTACTCGGGTATGACCTCATACCAACTAGTTATAATGGTATACATGTATGCATATGTAACATATAAGTACATCAGAGGACGAAGAGAGAATTTCCCGACATATAGTCTCAATGTTCCTCCTGGCTGGTGGCTTTGGCTTTGCATATGTGAGGGGCTTTCACTCTGGGGTTCAAGTAGCCATTTCTGGACAGTAATGGAGTAACATACTTGCTCTTGCTTGTAGGAAAAGACTGAAAAGCTCGTGCTGGAGGAAACTGCATTTGAAGAAATTGAAAGAGATTTTCGGGAGGTTCTCAGTGAACTTTCAGGAGACAAAAGTCTGGAAAAGTTCAGGATTGAGTATGAGAAACTTCACACTGTCATGAAAAAGTCTTACGACAACGAGAAACGTCTCATGGCCAAATGCAGAGAACTGAACGCAGAGATTGTGGTGAACTCAGCCAAGGTGGCCACTGCCCTGAAGCTCTCCCAAGACGACCAGACCACCATCGCGTCTCTCAAGAAGGTCAGTGATCTATCTAGACGCAGATGAACTTGACTTCCAAATGTCACTTGTCCATTGTATTGACAGCTCTCTGGCTGGTGAGTTATTAGGTAAAAATTTACATAATGTAGGTATCCATTAAGCCTAGGGAAGAATATTCACTTAAAGAGAAAGTACTTAACCCTGGTGAGGCTTGCTATGCTGCAAACAAATGGAGGGCTTTATTTTACTGACCAGTTCTTGGAAAAGAATGGGTTGTCCAAAAATATTTAGAGATAAAATGCAACATTGGGGCTCTCAGGATGTTCTGTTGATGCAAAATGAGTATATACTTGACAGTGTGTGTGTGTGTGTGTGTGTGTGCGTGTGTATGTGTGTGTGTAGGTGCATGTGTGTGTGTTTATGTGGAGGCTAGAGATTTACAGTTGTGTCTCAGTTGTGTCTCACCTTGTTTTTAATGATAGACCTTCTCACCAGCCTGGTGCTTTGAGATTAGACTGGCCTGGCTGGCTGGTTTAGCCCCATGGGTCCACCTGCCTTTGCCTCCCTGGCACTAGGATTGAAGCTTGTGCCAGCAGTAGACTCTGAAGATGCAACTTAGGTCTTTGTGTTTTTCAGGGCCGGCACTTCACCCACTGATACCTTGTCAAAAATGATTTTACATTCCTCCTTTTCCTCTTGCTCCAGGAGAGATTATTGTGTGAGTTCTCTGGGAGTAATTTTCACGTTCATCCTTCCCAGTGTCCTCTTCCTTGTCTTTCCATCTCCCCAAATGCTCTTGCAGGAGAACCAGAGATTTGGTCTGAAGGCTCTGGAGGAAGTTGGCCTTTGTTCCACACTGTGTTTTCATCCTTAAGTTGCATTATCTTGAAGATAAAACATAAATGTTCCCTGTTGATCTCAAACTCATAAGAAGTTGAAACATATTAATTCATAATTAAATCTCTAGGTCCGAGAAATAATTTCTGAATGTTTTAGTTAATTCCCTTGATAGTGTGCAACCAGATGTCATCCCATTCAAATTCACTTCCAAGACCAGTACAAGATAAGACTGACCCATTTTCTTAGAAGCTACTCTCTTTTAGCGTGATTTTTCTCTACTGTCTTTTGCTTCTTGATGGAAAATATAAGAAAACTATAATTCATTTTATAATTGGAAAACACTTTTCATTATAAAATTTAACACTGGAGATGAAAGTTACAAGTTGATGAAAATCTAATTGGTGAAATTGGTTTGTTTAAAGCATTATGCAATCATATTCTCGTTTAGATATCCTTCCCTGTTTTGCCTAGGTGTCCATATGGTTGCTCCATCAAGATAGAGCCCACAGATTGACATTTTGCTTTGAGCCATTGAGGGATGTGCTGTGGTTACACAGGAGGACTTTCTGTGTGCTGTTTATTCTCTTCCATCCATTTTATTTTTGTCAACATAAAAGCTAAATATTTTCATCTAAACTTTATAGGCTTTTATTTATACAGAGGACCCAAATTTTGCTTGACTAAAATGTTTCAAGTTAGCGAAGTGGCAGGGCAAACTCAAGGTTATTGCAGACAAATGCTCATGCTGCTTTACTCACAGAGTGATAACTCACCTTTCTAAAACCTGTGTGTAAATATTCCACACTGCATCTCACAGCAATAAGAAGTCACAGCTCCATTCCCTGCTATGGGCTTTACCTCCCTCCATGAGCATCAGCATTTGTTTCTAAGGAAACAGGCCAGACTGACACAATGAAAGTCCCTCTCTCAAAGGAAGCCAGGGGCTTTCCTACTGTGCATTTGATGAAGATCTGGGCTTGGCCTTCTGAAGATGGGAATGGCTAAGATTGCTGTGCACGCTCCAGTGCCAGCACAGAAAAGGGACCTTGTGGAATGTTCTCAAGCCATTTATGCACTCACCTGGGATCCGAGGAAAACACACACACACACACACACACACACACACACACACACACACACACACACACGCGCGCGCGCGCGCGTGCACGTGTGTGTGTGTGTGTGTGTTACATAAGTGCTTGTGCATGTGTGTATATGTATACAAATGTGTGTATATGTACATAAATATGTATATAAATGTATGTAAAAGTTCAGGCTGGCCTTGAGCTTGTTGTGTAGCCCAGGATGGCCTCAAACTCACGATTCCCCTACTTAACTGAAATACACTTCATTTTTTTTGTTCTGTTTTGGTTTTGGTTTTTCGAGATAGGGTTTCTCTGTATTGCTTTGGAGCCTGTCCTGGAACTCGCTCTGTAAACCAGGCTGGCCTCGAACGCACAGAGATCCACCTGCCTCTGCCTCCTGAGTGCTGGGATTAAAGATCTGGCTTAAAATATACTTCTTTATTTGCAAAATTGTCGAGAGTCACTTTCAATTCATTAATTTAAGGATTGCATCCATGATCATCTCTTATGGGAGAGAGCCATTTTAAGTGTCTGTTAATCATATAAGCTTACATTTAAACATTTAAAAAACTTATCAGTTTATCAGAAATAATTCCTCTAGATGGAGCAGGCACTATAGAACCTTACCGTCACACTCACTACCCTACACAAGGAAGAACACTCCTTGAACTAGGGACTGCTCACTCTGCACACTTTAGTCAGTCCAAATGCCCACACACTGTATAGCACACGTTAACATTATTCTTCTCCTGTAAGTGACTATCTCACTGCAGCCATAGAGCTGTTCTTCTGACTGATCTGTCTTGCATCGGGAAATCCCATTTGTTTTTCTCACTCTCTGGTCCATCAGGAAATTGAAAAGGCCTGGAAGATGGTGGACTCAGCATACGATAAGGAGCAGAAGGCCAAGGAGACTATTCTTGCCCTGAAAGAAGAAATAGTGAACCTCACCAAACTAGTTGAGCAGGGGTCTGGACTGTCGATGGACCAGGACAACAAGTAGGTCAAAGCGCGAGAGCCTGCTTCTGCCCGCGCTCTGCAGTCTGCAGTCTGCAGTGGCACCATTAACCTGGGGTTCGACTGCACGAATTCAAAGGTTTTCTGCATTAAAAAAACTCCCCCTTGTGTGATTCCTAAAAACTGTTTTCTGCCTAGCCCTGTTTTTATTTATTTTTTTTTAAGGTTTATTTATTTTAAAGACTTTATTTGTCTGAATGTATGTCTGCACCACTTGTGGGCCTGGTGCCCATGGAATTCAGAAGGATACATCAGACCCCTGGGAATGGAGTTTACAGTGGCTTTGGGCCACCTTGTGGGTGCTGGGAATCAAACTCAGGTCTTCTGGAGGAGCAGTCAGCTATCTCCCGGGAACCCAATGTTTTCTTTTTATGACTCCCTTTGTCCTCCCCAAAGGTTATATTATAGCTTTTTCTCTAGAAGAAACCCTAATACAGTTTCTGAGTGAGTAGAGGTTTTACCTTTCCTTTGTTTTGGTCTCTTACTCTTTAATTATTGATGCTATGTGTGCACACACATACACTTTATAAATGCAGCCTGCTGAGTTCATTTAGTGTTGCTTATATGCACATGGGTTTAGCACTGAACACTGGACGTTGGATAACCTGTCAAGGAGCTTGTCCTTGGAGACGACAGAGTCTCCCTGTCTCAGCAATTACTGACCACCTATAGCTCTTCATGTAGGGGTGGGACCTTGTGAGATTATCCCCATCCATGTTGGCCTGCCTATTGGTGTTGTCATTTTTTAAGGTCTTGTTTAGGCCAACATATTGCTGATAATTCATGGGTAAGATCCCTATCATAAACAGAAAACACTATCTTGAAGCAGGCATCCTGGTCCCCTGGCTCTTAAATTCTTTCTACCTGCCCTTCTGCGAGCTTCCTTGGGCCTTCAGAAGAGTTGCATTGTAGATGTATCAGTTGGGGTTGGACATCCCATGGCCAGTTGTTCTCTGCATTTTGACCAATTGTATCTTTCCGTACTGGTGTGTCTGGTACAGAAAAAGTATCTTTGATGAAGGGTGAGAGCTACACTTACCCTTGTGTAAGGATACGTGTTCAGTATGCAGTCATCTCTCTTAGACTTGGATGGAATTGAGCTTTGGCCTCTCTGCCCTGTCCCAGCAGTTCTCACCTACCCTCTGTGATTAACCCCATCTCCATCCTTCCCATCCACACAGGTTCCAGGCAGGAACTGGCTTGCTCTTTCATCCCTTAATCTTTGTCTCATTGATTTGACTTCCTGGGGCTGATGCTGCTGCCTGGCTAGAACCCCTGCTCTCCACTGGCACCAGCAGTAGCCTTCTAATTGACCTCCCTGTCTACAGCAGGGTATCTCCCTCTTTATCCATTATTGCAACCTGGGGTATTGTTTCTAGCAGTTTTCCCACCAGCCCGGCCTCACAGCGACATCAGCCCCAACTAACACACAGAGACCCTGCATTAGATATAAAGCTGTTGGCCTGTTACTAGCATTTCTTATTGGCTAGCTCTGTCTTAAATATTAACCCATTTCTATTAGTCTAAGTATTTCCATGTGGTCTTATCTTACCGGAGAGAGGGTCTGTAGTTCTGCTCTCTTAGTTCTCATGTTGAATCTCCTCCTACCTCTCCTCAAATCCTCCTTGTCTCCTCGTCCCACCTATCTTGCTTTCCTAATGGCCAACAGGGCTTTATTCATTAACCATACGAGACACATATTTACAGACTGACATCTCCCATCAAGGTATGGTTTTGAAGCACACATCCCCTGTCCCCATCCATGCTCAGCTACCCATACTCAAAGGATAAAGGACAGGTTTTGGAGCATATCAATAAAAGGCTTTCAAATGTCTGCTGCTGTCTGTTTCCCTGGCCTCATGCACAGCTGTCCCTCATTCACGCATTCATTGCTTTAACCCCCATGTTTGCACGGTCATTTCCCCTGTGCCAGAGATGTCTTTTTTCCATGCCCTCTTCCCCCGCTCCCTGTAAGCTTCTTTCATACTTTAAAACCCACCTGGAACACCTTCTTAACTTTGTCACAGTCAGCATGTCTGTTCTGCCTCCTCTCTGATTCCAGGGACTGGGCTGGAAGAATTGCTGCATGTTCTGTTTCTGCAGAATCCAACATCTACTTTCCAGTATGACCCTTGCTACATTGTACTAAAAGGATTTGACATGCTTCTGTGCTGATTAGTTGTTTCCCCACAACTTGATACAATCCAGGTCATCTGGGAACCTCAGTGGAGAAAATGGTCCCATCAGATTGCCTGTAGGCAAGTGTCTGGGGGCATGTTCTTGAGGAATGGTTGATGTGAGAGGACCCAGTCCACTGTGGGTGGTGCTACCCCGGGGCAAGTGGTCCTGGGCTGTACAAGAAGGCAGGCTGAGCAAGCCACGAGGGACAAGCCCTGTGTGGTCTCTGCTACCGTTTCAGGGTCCAGGATCCTGCCTTGAGGTCTCGGCCTGGCTTCCCTTCATGATGGACCTGAGGCTTCTGCCCCCAGGTTGCTTTGGTCATGGTCTTTCTCACACCAGCAGAAAAGCAAACTATGCAACCTTACTCACCTGTGCTCAGAGCTCCTGAAGGAAGAGAACATCATAAGCCTTGCCAGAATCTATCTAGCACACTGCAGAACACCCAGAGCCTCACACCACAAACAGGTTCGAGCCTCCTGGGCACTCTTAACCAAACCTAATGTTGCTCTTTTCAGTTTCTTGTATTTTCTTGATCCAGTGACCCATCTTTGATGGATGTTGCATCTGTAGGCATTGGGGAGGAAATCGGAAAACCAAACACGGTCTCTGTAATGTTGGACTCGTAGTAGAAGGAACGAATGATGAGCCCCGTGAGACAGTTGATTCAGACAGGCATTTTAACAGGTGGCAGAGGGTGAGGAGGAGAATGGGTGGGGCAGGTGCAGTTTGTAGTTCGTGCTCAGTTGTGGCTCTCTCTCTTCCAATGGGCCTTAGAGTTGAGGCTTCATTTCTGTAGTTGCGATTGGGGATAGGTTTGACGGCTCCTTGTTAAACATTTATGTTATATCAAGGATGCTGGCGAATGAGCACTGTCAAATTCCTCTGTTTTGAGGCATTGCTTGAGGACTGCCAGCTGCGAGACTCCGTGGTTGGTGTTCTTAGCTTCTTTGGCCTCCCTCTGGGTTTCCTGTGCTGCAGAAGTCCCATCGGACACAGAACTTCACACCCGACAAGCACTAGTTCTGCAGGAAGTATGGCGAGTCGGATGGGATGGATTTTGTAATGTGGAGCTATTTAGTTTACAATTCAAATCAATGAATATTATCACAGCCTCTCCAAAACCCAGCAGCAGGCCTCATTTTAAAGTTTGTTCTGGGGAACATTTCCTGTGGGCTGTCCCCCTCTTGGGAGAAACTAATTTGTTTGGGTGAATGGAAAGAAAATTGGCAATGCGTATTATTTGGTTATGTTTGTGCTTTATTTTAGACATTTAGTTGTCATCATAGCCCTCCAGTGGATATGTTAGATAAATAATTTCCTAAATTGACATCTCCTCAGGGCTCATTATAAGAGTTGACAGCAACAATACGGTCTTATTGTAACAGATCCAAGAAACACAGGTATGGGAAGAACTCGTTCCTCTGACTATTCCATCCTAAGTCCTGATTCTCAGAGGTAATACATAGCATGATTAGTATCTGTCTTTCTGGAAGAGGAACGGGTGCTATATTTTAATAAAGCAAAAAGGCTCTTGTTGTGTTTATTGTTTCTGTCACTTCTTCTCCGCAAACACCACAATATCAGCTCCCACTCTTGTCACTCATGGCCTGAGCAGTGTGCACCGTTGACCTCCCTGGAAGACAGGCTTGGGGCAATAGGAGGGACCCCTGAGCAAATGGCCACTAAGGCCGATTCCGTGTGTCTCCTTTTCAGCATCCGGGACTTACTGAAGTTCAAAGAAGAGGTGACGAAGGAGCGTGACCAGCTTCTGTCAGAAGTGGTGAAATTGCGAGAGAACTTAGCTCAGACCACTGAACAGCAGATGGAAACCGAGCGCGCCAAGGAAGACGCAGAACACACCATCAATCAGGTCTGCTACCGTGTTCTGTGATCCGGGTGGTCTGTCCTTCCCGCCTCACTTCCCAGCTAGCTCCTCTCTGATACAACCCCTCGTGTTTAGACCAAGCATCCTCTGTTCTGCCTTGTTTCCCTGGCCCTGTTTCTTGAGTTTATTTTTGCCCAGGTTCTGTCTAAGAAATCACCTAGGGCTTTGCTAAGGTTTGGGTTCAAACAGGCTTCCCTGCACCAGACACAGAGCAAGAAATCCCTCTGCCTCCTCCTTTCTAATCCACAAGATAAGGCACAAGAGCAGACTCTTGTAAGAAAATGACATTTTTGAGCACGAGTTAAGAAAAGGGCTTTTTAAAAGACACTTTGGACATCAAAATGTAACCAGCGTGCTTGACTTAGCAACACCCAGGAGGTAGCTGGCCTTTCCTAAAGCAGAGCTGGTTAGTCTTCCCGTGTTTAACTCTGGGGCTCCGTGTGTCTCCCTGCATTGGTAGATTTTTATAATACCACCTGTGAATTTGTTGTCTGCAGCCAGGGTGGACTTCTTGGTGTCAAGGTCCTGCAAATCAACACAGAACATTCCCGAAGCTTTGAACTTTCGGGGTCCAGCATGACTGTTCTGCTGAGGCACGTACTGCCGAAGCATGATACAGACCACATCTTGCGGCTGTGTGCGTGCGTGCGTGCGTGCGTGCTTGTGTGTGTGTGTGCGTGTGCGTGCGTGCGTGTGTGTGCGTGTGTGGGTGGGTGGGTGGACTGGGGTGGGGGTGGGGTGCCAGCTCTTGGCTGATGGAAACTGGCCACTGCAAGCGCTCATCTCCTTTCTCTATGTCCTTCCCCACAGTTCCAACAAGAAATCCAGCATCGTCAGAATGAAGCATCCAGGGAGTCTCGGAAGAAGGAAAAGCTGGAGAAAGAGCTCAAGCAGATCCAGTCAGACATGGACAACAGGCAGTCGGAGATCAAGGCCTTGCAGCAGTATATGCAGAAGAGCAAGGAGGAGCTTCAGCGGCTGGAGCAGCAGCTCAAGGAGCAGAAGGTGCTTCCTTCTTTCCTTCTGATAGGTTCTCATGTAGCTCAGGCTGGTCTCGGGTTCAGAAAGAAGCTAAGAATGACCTTGAACTTCTGACCCTCCTGACTCCCAGCTCCCAGTGCTAGGATTACTGGCAGGCACTGCCACATCTAGCTTGTTTGATGCTGGGACAGACCTCAGGCCTTCTTGTGTGTTGGCGAATACTCTACCATCTGAACTACAGTCCCAAGCCCACATGTTTTTGTGATTTTCCTGCACGGCAGGTACAGTCGAGGAGTAGCTGTGGCAGGAACATGCTACGTGTTAATATTCAGGCATCTGCACTGGCCCGCCCTTGGGGTTCTGACAGGATACACCCTCGTCTGCTGCCACTAAGAGCACCACCTGTGCACATTCACTGTGTTCCCTTTTAAAAGGACCCTGCCCTCTCATCTCTCTCTCTCTTTCTGTCTTTCTGTCTGTCTGTCTGTCTCCCTCCCCCTCTCTCTTTTCTCTCTCACACTGCTGTCTTCAGAGGCTGGTCTCCCCACTCCCCTTCCCTCTTTTTAGGGTCCTTTTTCCCTAATAAAAAACCCTCCGCTTGAACTTGAAAGATATTTGTTGGGTGGCATCTTTCTCTCTTGTGCCACTTTTTACAAATTGTAACACTACTTACTGCTGTAACTAGACTTTGGATGTTTTCTTTTTTTAATTAATTTTTTTTAATGTGCATGCCTGTTTTGCTTGCATGTATGTGTATTGTGCGCCATACATATGCCTGATGCTCTTCTGAGGCCAGTGAGCTGTGAGATCACCTAGGGATGCGTTACCTACAGCTGTGAGCTGTCAAGAGGGTGGTGGGAATTTAATTTGGATCCTTTGGAAGAACAGCAGCTCTTTAGCTCTTTAATCACAGAGTGATCCTCTATCCAACCCTGATGCTTTTTATGGGATATTTATTGACTATTTTCTTGCTCCCAGTTCTCATAGGTATTCAAAGATAGCCCACTTTTTCTTTCTTTTTTTCTTTTCTTCCTTCCTTCCTTTCTCTCTCTTTCCTTCCTTCTGTCCTTTCTTTCTCTTTCTTTCTCTTTCTCTTCCTTCCTTCCTTTTCCTTTATTTCTTTCTCTCTCTCTTTCCTTTCTCTCTCTCTCTTTCCTTTCTCTCCTTCCTTCCTTTCTCTCCTTCCTTCCTTTCTTTCTTCCTCCCTTTCTTTCTTCCTTTCTTTCTTTCTTTCTTTCTTCCTTCCTTCCTTCCTTTCTTTCTTTCTTTCTTTCTTTCTTTCTTTCTTTCTTTCTTTCTTTCTTTCTTTCTTTCTAGTTCTGGGGATTGAACATAAGTTATTACATGTGCCAGGCAAGCTCTGCCATTGAGCTACACCCCACCCATCAATCTATCTTTCTTTTTCCTTTTGAGACAGGGTCTCCCCAGGCCTCAATCACCACACCTGCCATCACATTAGTTCCATGGGTGGAAAATGTACACATAGACAAGCATGTATGTCACAGTATGCAGCTTCACGTATTTTCAACATGTGATCATGCCTTGTTCACTTGCAGTCAGCTCAAGAAATGAAGTGTTACAGATACCCAAAGCCCCTGGGCCTCTTAAATTCTAATCGGGCAGTTGTTTTGTCTGAGCTTAAAGAAACAACCACAAACTGTGCATTCCCTTGTTTCGCTTTTGCCGTGTTCTGTCGGTTATGGTTCTGTCGGTTATGGTCACCAGGCAGCCATGGACCTGCATGGAAACTATCAAGCCACATGTGACTGTGTACATTTATTAATAATTTAGAATTCAACTCCTGTTCCTGCCAGTGTCATTTCCAGTGCTCAGTGTGGCTAGTAGGGACTGTACTGGTGCAGACAGACAGCCTGACATTATGGCTCTCACGTGAGCATGGGCCGTTCATTCTTAGTGCTGTGTAGTGAGTGAATGAACGCAACATATTTATTCCCTTACAGGCTTAATTTTTAAGTTGAGAAAACCGTTCTTAATCTTTACACATTTTCAATATAGTCATGTTTCTAGTGTTTCCCCTCTTGTAGCCATTTAAGACAATACAGACATTAATGATTCTAATTTGTCTTTTCTCCTTCCCCTCCCCCCACCCCCCAGCTTAGTTCAGGCTGGCTTTGAACTTGCAGTCTTTCTGACCCAACCTTCCATGTTCCAAGATTATAGATGCATACCTCCCTCTTTTCTCATTCATTAAAGAAACAGTAGTTGAAGAGTCTTTTCCTAATTTTTTTTTCTCCTATAAAGTTTTTTTTCTAAAGGCTTGTCAAGGCACATACACTTTTCTACTTAAAAAGTAGATATTAGAATACAGTTCTTTGTCATTTGTGTCTTATTAATTTTATATAAAGCCAGAATTCAAATGGATAATACACAGTGTGCAGTCTCCAGGAGGGGAAGGAAAATCTATGAGGTTTCTTTGAACATGAACTTGAAAAAAA
Source organism: Cricetiscus sungorus (assembly GCA_030556225.1). Classification (NCBI taxonomy): domain Eukaryota; kingdom Metazoa; phylum Chordata; class Mammalia; order Rodentia; family Cricetidae; genus Cricetiscus; species Cricetiscus sungorus. Next base: position 143,812,576 of record JANBXA010000007.1, read on the forward strand.
AAAAAAAAAAGGCTTTGAAACCAGGGTAAAACAAGGGTTTTTGTATAATAGCCTAGGATCCATACAAAACAAGATGTCATCGTTAGCATAGCTGGTTCCATTTTGTTTGGTCCCCATTGACAGGGAACTGGGTGCCTCTTTCTGTCTTTTGTTTTCACATACAAGGATGCTGTATTTAAAGAAAGTGCCTAGTTGACCTTTCTTCCTTTAGCTCATTTGTTATTCTTCCTTTCCTCAGTGTTCCCAGAGTACAAATAACTTCTTCAGATAGAATCCTTTGTTGTTCTAAAACCAAGTCTGCTCAAAACAGGCAACAGTTCTCCCCCCGCCCCCCCCCCGCCCCCCAGCTTTACTTAGGTTGGAGTAGAGGGGAATTGTCTCTGGGTTGGTGTTGGGGACACTTCTGCTGGGGGTGAAGGGTGCTGGAGGCATGGTAATGAAGGATTTGCTTCTGAAGATGCAGCTTCAGAGCCCCAGAGCTGACATAACCCATTTGAATCTCTAGCTCATTTGCAATGATTATAGAAATTGTTGGGTATGCACAGCCTGCCAAACGGCAAACAGGCATTAAAATATTTATCCACCACCTGTGAACTTCCCAAAAACTCTCAGAAAAAAAAAATCATGCTAACTGTGTTACTCATCAGAAGGAATCGTTTCCCTTAGCCATTTAACATTCATTACATTGGAGTGTGTTAGTGCTTTCACTGGGGATAAAGAACATTTTCTGCAAGACGAAAAGGATGGTGGTTGGTACCGTCCCAGGAAGCTGTGGGGCCTCCCGTGTGCACACTCAGACACAGTCGTTAGATTAACAGGCGCTAACCAGCCCCCTGCACTCCCACCTTTCAGATACTGAACGAGAGAGCTTCGAAGGAACTGGAGCAGTTCCAGATTCGGAATTCGAAACTCCAGCAGGAGAATGAGCAGCACAGTTTGACTTGTGAGCAGCTGTCCCAGGAAAACCAGCAGAAGGCCCTGGAGCTCAAAGTAAACACCGCGTGCAAAGTCTGGTCCCTAGCACTTCCGTCCTCAGTACCTGTGAATGCAGGTTTGACCCTGGAGCCCTTGTGCTAGCTCCCTAAGAGCCTTGGTACAGAGAGGCAGGCACAAGCCCGCAGTGATGCAGTGATTGCTTCAGGCCCAGAGGCAGGGAGTCTGATGACTTCCCCGCTCTTATAAAATTGATCAGATGCTTATGCAAATGCTTTCTCAAGCAAGCTCAGATGTTCATCTCTTTAATTAGCCCTGCAATAACCAGTTGCCCAGAGCTAGGATCCATTCACTACGTGCACAATAGAGAACTCGCATTAGATTTCACTGCTTGTGTGGAGAGCCCGGGCATAGACTGGCTCTGCTGGGTATTCCAAAACTATGGTGGAATCGTGTTTTTTTTTAGTGCCATCTAATGCATATTTCAGGCAGTTTTCCTGTTCTCCCTTCCCTCATGAAAGAGTGCTTGCAAATGAACTTTGGATCCTCATTTGACACTAAAGTCTGTATCATGTGCTTTTGTGATTAAGGAAAACCCATTGTCCCGATTTTTGTTATATCTGGATACTGGCCGTACAATAAATGGCCTACCAAGAATAATGTATTGATGTGTGTAGTGAACCAGAACATTTTTTGGCTTACTGTCTCTTTTGAGAATCTGAAGAGGACACACACACACACACACACACACACACACACACACACACACACACACACACCACCCCATATCCACAGCCCCCACCCCACTGCCCCACAACACCCCATACACAACCACACCCCCCACATACCTCACTTCCCCCTCCCCTCCCCTCACTCCCCCACTCTCCACCACACATCTTGTTTTGAAACAAGCAAAGAGGAGACTTTCTGAGGTTTAACCGTGGAGTCTGCATTGATGGCTGTACAATTAAGATACCACATGACTGAAAAAGGCTTTAAGTCAGCCAACCTCAACTTCTAGGGTCTAAGGCTAAAGAACACTTAGAAAAGTCTATAGTGAGTTGACCTGAAGCTTGTTCTTTCTGACAGTATAGGAAGTTGGAGCAGGCATGAGATGACCACTTAAATCAGAGTGATAAATTAGCCCCTGAGGTGAAATTATGGTAAAAAAAAAACAATGATTCCACCAAGTCTGTTCCTCAATAACATGAATGGGAATCTGGGAAGATGGATGTCTTTGTTACATCCCTGAAGTAATGGGATTTTTTTCTAGCAATAATCCAGAGAGAACATACACTGCTAATTTTCTCTCTCCCTTCTCAAGAGTTAAGATGGTTGCAGAGGAACCCTGAACTGCCTTTACAGTTACTTTTCTAGTTCTTTAAAATTCAAATTAAAAAATGAGAAAACCCTGAACTTAAAAATGCTTATATTTTTGTCTGCATGTATATCTATATACCATATGTATGCCTGATACCGACACAGACAGAAGAGGGCATTGGATCCCCTGGGACTGGAGTTACCATTTAGTTGCTGGGAATCAAATCTGGGCCCTTTGGAAGAACAGCAAATGCTCTTAACCACTGTTCCATTTCTCTAGCTCTTGATAGCAACGTTTCTTTAAAAAGGTGAATGTAATTTTAAATAAAAATGTCCACAAGACCAGGGAATTCCTTTGCTGCAACTCTTTTCTGATACCTCTTTGCCACTGTGTAGATTTGCTTATCCATGCTACCCGGCACACTTTGAGGAAGGGCGACACTTCCCTTAGCACATGTACCTGGGCTACTATGACCCTATGGGTCCAAAAGAATGTTCAAATATCTTGTGGTGACTCACTAACCTTCCCAGAGAGGTCACTTTGTAAGTGAAAACTGCCCATCAGATACAGCATTTGTACGCAGAGCTCATATATTGGTATTCATATAACTCAGCATTCTTGCTTGACTCTATAATGAGGCGGCGACTTAAACATCAGATTTTATCAGCCTTTTCTTTACTTTTAGTCTATGCCCCCATGCACTTTATTCATAGAATAGAGGCCTTCAGTTTCTCTCAAAACTGAGCAATTGTGTGTGTGTTGATTCGGTTGCTTGGAAAGACTGCACTGACTCAGAAGGCGCCGCTTCTGTGGGTTTCCTGTAGTCCAGTCACTGGCTCAGTATGTGCTCAGCATCCCGGCTAACTCCATCTCACCAATACAGGCCAAAGAGGAGGAAGTCCATCAGATGCGCCTTGACATCGGGAAGCTAAACAAAATCAGAGAGCAGATCCATAAGAAGCTGCACCAGATCGAAGACCAAAAGGCTGAAGTGGAACAGCACAAGGAGACCCTGAAGAACCAGATCCTGGGCCTAGAGAGAGGTAAGCCTCTGCGCTCTTACTCCTGAGTTTCTCACTTAACGGTGGCGAACGCCAACTCACCAGCCATCAGACTAAACCATGCACGCATGACCAGCCGGCTGGAGGCGCCCCCGTTTCCAGTACTTTAAACTCCCTTTGCTGAACGAATTCTTCCATAGGTTCTGTTGGCCCCATGTGAAACTAACCTAAAACAGCGTTCCACATTTGCCACTGAAATAAGTAACATCTAAACTCCGAAGTCTGTCCATAAGATAAGGAACATATTGAAGTGAATGGCCGTGACTAATACAACTTGGGGTTGTCTTCCGGAAGTACCCAGCACAGAGTAAGGGATTACTAAATGTCAGGTGTTATTTTCCGAACAACAATATAATTAAAAATGTGGGGTGCTGGTGTGGTGTGGTGGAAACAGCTCTAGACCTGGAGAAAGAGCCTCTGCTACGAATCCTGACTGTGGCACAGGAACACGCGTGGCTTCCTGATTTCTTCGCTGGCTACTGTGTGCCATAAATTGCTGAAAGATTTGCACAAAGGCAGACGTTCCCTTTCTGTAACTCAGGCAAAATCTAGATCTCTAGATATTGCTATTAGGCATGCTTGTCGAGTAGGTCTTTAGGAAGCCCAGATGTTTCCTTCTGAGGCAGTGGGAGGAGACTCTTCACCGAGGAGTAGTTGCAGATGAGCAACTTCTCCATGTATCTGCTGTGTAAATTGGTACAGACCCTGTGCAAACTCTGGGCAACATGGTGCTTTGCCCTCAGGATGCTCATGGGAGTGAAAGTTTACAACCTAAAGTCTTCCGTGGCAGAGACAAGGATGGAGGTGCTTTTAGAGCACGTAACTGGCCAAACGAGACTGAAACAGCCCTATGTTTTCATTACAACACTTCTGCTTGCCATAATTGCCAGTTTTGAGATCATTCTCTCTCTCTCTCTCTCTCTCTCTCTCTCTCTCTCTCTCTCTGTATGTATGTATATTTAACGTCTATAGATGTTTTACTTGAGTGTCTGTGTGTCATGTGGGTTTCTGGTACCCTCAAAGGCCAGAAGAGAGTATTGTATTCCCTAGACTGGAATTAAAGATGGTTGTGAGCATCCATGTGGGTCCAGGGACTTGAACCTGGTTCCTCTGGAAGAGCAATAAGTAATCTTAGCCACCAAGCCATCTCCCACAGATATTTTAAATTCATTGAGCATTGAATCAAACTCTTTCCCTGTTGAGTCACATTTATGAAGGTCAACATGTACTTTTCTTTGGTTATTTTGTCTCTCTCTCTTTCCCTCTGTCTTAAAGATGTATGTATGTATGTATGTATGTATGTATGTATGTATGTATGTATGTATACAGTGTTTGCCTGCATGCCTGCTTGCACACCAGAAGAGGGCATCCGATCTCATTGTAGATGGTTGTGAGCTGCAAGGTGGTTGCTGTGAATTGAACTCAGGACCTCTGGAGGAGCAGTCAGTGCTCTTAACCACTGAGCTATCTCTCCGGCCTTTCTTTGGTTATTTCATATTTACTGCTGATAACATCTTTCCTTAGGGACTTGTTGTTTGTTATAACAACTTGCTACATTGTCCAGGCTGGTCTTGAACTTCTGGGCTGTAGCAGGTCTCCAGCTCTCAGCCTCCCAAACAGCTACAGGTGTGTACCATGAGGACCTGTTTCCTTTGATGCGCCTAATCAAAGAGCAGTGTTAGCCACAACGGCTAGGAACATTGACCTTCTCTCTGTTAGGATTTCCTACGATAAATAATATCCGAGAAATGACCTGAAAAATCTACCAGAATTAATAAGAGATTTTAATAGTGTGGCAAACTATAAACTGTATGTAGCTGCCAAAGCATTTTGTATAGAGTTCTAGCTAGTTTTCTAGACCCCCTGCCACAGTAGTGACTGAAGCAATAAAACAGCTGTGAACAAAGTTACCAACATGTTTATAAGGCCTGTATGTAAAACCGCTACACAGTTCCACCAGGGTGCGTAAAGGGAGACTTGAAAAATGGAGGGATGTCACAAGTTCTAGGTAGTTACATTTCATATTTCTACCTATAGATATAATGAAAAATGACCTAAAAAGCACAAAGACCTTTGGTTCAGGCTTTTAATCCCAGCCTTGCTGACTCTGGTTTGTGTGGCTGGTTTAATCTCTCTCAGCTTCCTTTTCCATCTCTTTAGTGGGACCAGAAGAGCCACATCCTTGAGCTAGAAAGGCCACCTGTCACTCAACTCAGAGCAGTTACAGCTACAGCTGAACACATAAAACCAACCGCGTTCTGTTTTTTTTTCAGTCGTGTTGGCTTTTTCATGTCCTCCCTTGGATGGACTCTTCATTCACTATTATTTTCCTACCTGCCAATTTAGAGGTGGAGTCTTCGAAAAAGCAGGCAGAGCTCGATAAGAAGGCGATGGATGAGCTTCTGAGAGAGAGGGACATTCTAAATAAGGTGAGTTCCTCCCAGCAGCACCGTGGAGTGAATGCCTTTCTTCTACCCTGTAGTGTCTGCACACAACAAGTCATGTGGGGAAAGGAAACCCTGGAGCAAACAAGAACGGACTAGAATGAATAATACTGCTTAATTTCCCTCTGAACAGCTGCTTGCGTCCCCCGTCGTTTTGTGGCCCGGATTGAAGCTTCGTTATCACTGTTGAGCACAAAGGGACCCCAGAGAATTAGCATACAAGCCTGCAGGGATTTCAGGGTGTTTTGTGGATTCTATTCTTACTGCTGCTGTGTTACTTGGCATCCTAAGTAGTTGATCAAATTTCCTTAATTCAATATGTATAATCTACAATCTGGCTAATCCAAAAATTACAGGTGTGAGTGCTAATTAAAATGTGCCTTTGAGGTGTAAGGGAAGAAAATGACTGCTTGGTGATTTAAGTCTAGCCTTTCTTCCGCCTGTCTTTTCAGGATTCTACAAACTTACAGCTGGAGAGATACCCTATTTGGCTTTAGTCCCTCACTTTCCCTTTCCTTGTGGTGCAGGGATGGAGCCCAGAGTCTCACACACCCAGGCTGTCGGGTTTGGTTTCTGTTTCTCTCCCTGTGTCATTGGGTCTCTTGAGTTCATGAGCTTAAAGCTTTTGCTTCCCTTTAAGGGCAGATCTCTCTTTTTCTGTTACCCTCCTTGCAGAGGGTCCCTTCCTGCGACAGGCTTCAAGAATTTCTTTCTGGGAGGGAGAAGTCACAGGCCAGATGTGGAGGGGCCAGGCTGCTTTGAGATAGCAGGATAGATTCAGCTCACCAACGTTCTCAGAAAAAAAACAGAAAACGAAACAACAGTAAAAACAAACAAACAAAACACAAGTGTTAATAGAACAGCCTACATTTTCACTTGAAACAGACTAGAGACTATCCAGGAATAGCAGATTAGATGCTTCCATGGAAAACACTCAGGAAGAAAATTATTCAAGTCTCTCACCCCAAAAATCTACAAACTATTCTTTGTTATACAAATTTACATCCAAGTAGATATTCTATTGGATTTAGTTGCCCCCTACCCTTTCTCTCTTTTTTGTGGTGCAAAGGATCGAACTCAGGGTCCCACACATGTAGGGCAAATGCTCTACCAGGAAGCTATGTCTCCAGCCCTGGATTTAGTTTTTAAATTTATTTTTTATCATCACCATCATTTAAAGCATCTTGTAAACAGCCAGTAAGTTCAACACAGGGGTTGCTTTCCTTTTTATTTTTTGTTTGTTTGTTTTTTGTTTGTTTTGCTTCATTGGGTGTTTCAGGGAGGAATATGCAGTTCAGAACCAACCCCCTCCCCAGGCCACTGCCTGCATGAGACTCAGAAGGCGTGCAATCAACTTCATTGATGAATAAATTACTTCCTCTCCGATTTGAAATGCCGATCCTTCTGAAAAGGATGACATTGTCCCGACTCGCAGCACAGTGCATCTATTGTTTCTTGCAGCATTGTGTGGGAGTGGCATTTATAAAATAAATGCTTAGCCCAGATCGACCTCGTGCGCTCTGCATCACCACCCGGCTACTGTTTCATGAGCATCTTACATGCTTATGTTCCATTCAGGCCTGGTTGCACCCTAGGGATTTGAGAGAAGCTGCTAAGCATCCCGTAGAAGCGCTGCATCCAGCCAGCTCCCAGAAAGTACTAGGAGCCTGGCTTGGCGTTCTCAGAATGGAAGCCACCTTTCCCCACCACAAGCTTTCCTACCAATTCATTTTTGTTTGAGTAATGACTCAGTTTTCTAGTCCCCGCGGCAGGAAATCGGCCATCACTGAGCACCCCCAGGTGTTTGCTGTCTTCTAAGATGTCAAATTACAAAAGTCCAGTGCTGGGGGTGGAGCTTAGAGGCAAAGGGGCTGCAGGGCACGCACTAGGCCCTGAGTGGGATTCTCAGCACCACGATGCCAACTCACACACACATCTGCAAACAAATGAAGCCTCGTTTACCACCCCCCGCTCACCAAGGGCTCATCAGATCCGTTCCTTTGCGGCTGGTGAGGTGGGCTCTCTCAGGAAGCATGGCTGTCTGTCGGGGTGCAGAGCTGTTTGCTTCTTCTCCCTGAGGAGGTTGGGCAGCCAGCCCCTAGTATTCCTGATGTCACCAATGCCCTGGCAGTTAAACATGGTAGGGGGTGGGGAGACAGCACACCAGATAAGGGTGTTTGCCCCCAAGTCTGATGGCTTGAGTTCCATCCCTGTCATTCTCATGGTCAAAGGAGAAAACTGACTCCTTGTTGTCCCCTGACCTCCGCGTGTGTGCCACACAAAATAAATAAATGTAAAATATGTAGCTATCTGGGTCCCAGACTCACTATACCAGATACACTAGTCTTTGGACATGGCATTCACATTTTAAAAAATGTACAATCTAGTTTTTTAAAATTCGTATGTACTATTACTTAGTAATGGTTTTAGTATAACATTTTCAAAGTGTTTGATCATATTTATACGTTACTCCATTCCCAGTGCCATCCCCTCTTCTCCCTTCTACTGCCACGTCTGTTGTCTTTGGTGGCTTAGGGAGTTCTGTTAGAGTTGCTTCCAGGACCATGAGGAGGGGTTGTTTACAGAAGTCTGGGGATTTATCAGTGGCTACATCATTGGAGAACATTTTTTTTTTAATTGTGGTGAAATACACTTAACAAAATTTATCACTAGAACCATTTCATGTATTCATAATATATCACCTCAACTATCAGATTAGCTGATTCCAGAACAGAACAGTTGGAACAGTTGGAAACTGCACCCATTCTGCAATCACTACTCATTACCACCCCCTCCCACTCTCAGAAATTTGAAATGTGTTTTTTGTCTCTGTGGATTTGATGATCCTGGCTGTCTGTAGACAGGGAATCACGTACTGTGTGACTTTTGTATCTGATCTCTTTCATTTAGGACGTTGTTTTCAAGTTCTGTCAATATTGCAGCACACAGCTGGACTTTATCCCCATTTATGGCTGAGTAATACGTCACTACCATGTGTTTCTGTGTCCATCACTTACTTGGTAGACACCGTGTTTTCATTTTTAGACTTTTGTGAATATGGATACTATGAAACTTTTGATTTTTTTAAGAAAAGTTTTGTTTGACTACTAATTTGGAATCACTACAAGTTTTATTTGAGATATAGAGGGATGTTTTGTGCATCTGTTCATTGCCTTATGATCAAATCAGGGCGATTAAGGCACTTCTCACTTTAATGTTGACATTAATCTCTTTTGTAGCAAGAATGTTCACAGTATTCTTTATGTGCTTCCTTTCCTTTCAGTGTTGATATAAGAGTAGATTCACTGGTCATTTGTTATTTGTAGGTATTTTCAGTTTTCTATCTACTATCTCTCAATCTATCATCGTCTATCACCTATTTATCATCTATCTAGCGATCATCTATCAATCATCTATTTATCATTTATCTATCAATCAATCATCAATCAATCAATTAATCTATCATCTGTCAATTATCTGTCAATCTATCTATCTATCATCATCTATCACCTATTTATCATCTATCGATCATCTATCTATAAATCAATCATCTATCTATAAATCAATCATCTATCTATAAATCAATCATCAATCAATCAGTCAATCAATCAATTATCAGTCTATCAATCTCTACCTATCAGTTATCTATCAATCATCTATCAATTATGTATCTATCCATCCTTCCTTCTATATCTATTTATCATCTATCTATAAATTATCTGTCTATCTATCAATAATTTATCTATCATCTATCTATCTATCTATCTATCTATCTATCTATCTATCTATCTATCTATCTATCTATCTATCTATCTATCATCTTTGTTATAAAGGGGTTTCACTTTTCTAGTGCTCTGGATACTGCTGGGTTAGCGTTCTACCATTTAGCCACATCCATAGCCCCACATTTTTCTTTTGAGACAGGGTCTTGTGTGGCTTGTGGTGGCCTCCTGAAACTCACTATACAGTAGAGACTGGCTTTGAACTCATGATCTTGCCTCTTCCTACTGACCCAGTACTGGGCTCAACTCTGCATACTTAACAGGCTGGTTTGTTTCACTTTGTAGTCAAAACCCAGTGTAGGAGATTAAGTCTGGTTGTTCAGGCTTCACGATAAAAAGGCCAGAGCTGGAATGAAGGTGGAGTCCAGTCCTGACTCTGCCACTTTCCTGTGGTGTGAACTCACAGGCAGGAAGATACCCTCACCCTTCTGAACAGTGTAGTTTGTTAGTGCATTTAAACACGCCTTGTGCAAAATTCACATAACAAACTCTTCGACACCTGTAGAGTCTATAATCATTTTGATGCACACCAAACCCAAGGCATCTAATTATTTTAGAGATGGGCTCTGGGATAAACAGAACCCCAAGTTGTCAGACACTGTGAGTAAGGCACCCACTTTGTTGCCATCACTTTTTAGAATATGCTTAAGGCGGTCAGCGCGACCCAGAAGCAGGTGGACCTGGTGAAGCTCCACGAGCAAGCCAAGAGGAACCTGGAGGAGGAGATCCAGAACTACAAGGATGAGGCCCAGAAGCAGAGGAAGATCATCTTTCAGCTGGAAAAGGAGCGTGATCGGTACATCAATGAGGCCAGTGACCTCACCCAGAAGGTAAGCCACTCCACAGACTGTGCAGGGATGGTTTGCTCAAATGCTTGCCTACGGTTTGTCTGCAGATGTAGGACTTGCCCTTGACCCTGGTCCAAACTGTGGAATGGACCACACTTCTGCTCATTCTGTCTCCTTTCATTTCTGCCCCGTGTTCCCTCGTCTGGTGGCTTCTTCCTCTTCCCTGCTATGCAGCAACCGTCATTTGCCGGCATCATGTTTCTGGCGCCATCATTTCTCAACTCTCTCTTCTCACCCTGCATCTGTCCTGATGCGCTTATCTCTGCAGAACATGGAAGGTGAGCGTGTTAGGAGAGAGACACCGTATTAACCAATCTCAAGTGAGGTCATGAGTACCCCCTGTCCTCGGTGTCACATCTCCAACGAGCATTTTTATTTCAAAGTTGGGGTGAACCTCCACCCCCACCATTGAGAGGAATCCACACTTTGGGTAGCTGGGTTCTAGGTCTCTCCTTGTAAACCACTTCGAGGGAGAAGGACATAGTGACAGGGGCTTTCCAGATATTTGGACTTTTTAGAGAGTTGTCTTAGCACATTGCTGGCATCAGATGAGGCCAGGTAAATGGTGGCTATCTGCAGGGCACTCACTTGCAAATGGCCTAGAGCAGAGATTCTTAACTTGTTTGCCCTCGAGATCCCTCTCTGCCCAATAATTTTTTTCCTTGACCCCAGATACATAGGAATATAAATAAATGTGTAAATCAAACATCAACTGATAATAAATCATAAGCATATTTCCAAACAGTTCTTTGGCATATGTGCAGTGTTACCATTTCTTAAAGGTGAAAGGCAATTTGCATGCTAATGAGGTGGATTGTGCGTGCTTATTTTTAACATAAAGAATGAAATCTTGGCTGAATATTTAATACTGTAGAACATAAAGAACCCTTGATATTTTTCACAGTTGATTGCTACTTTGATTTTTCATAACTGTCAAAGCTGGGAATGCCACTTTACATAAGTATGTCATACAAAAATGACAGAAATATGTAAAAGATCATTTTAGAAACCGTTGGAAACTCTGTCCTAATCCTAAGACAAGATTCATGTAATGATTATTATTTCTTTTTAATGAAATTCAGGTCAGCAACTCAAAAGAGCAATTTAAAAGAAAACACCAAACATTCTTAACAATACAATTAAGAGATATATTGATACTTCCGTGTTGAGGAGTGATGGTCGGAAAATACTGAAAGTCTTTGTTTTCCACAATTAAAGAGTAGAAAAGTTTGTGTGCTGGGCAAAAGCACTGCCACCCATGGTGCACAACAGTCTCAGATCTGAGCTAAGGGCTCCAAGCGCTGTTCCGGTGCTGTGTGCCGAGCAAGGTGTGCGAGCATGCTCAGAGCCAAGGCTGTAGCGAAGCTGCAAGAGCGAGACACAGGTGGAGACCTGCCACAGGTGACGCCACCGGAAACACCTGGCGCTCCTGTGCCTTCGATTTCCAATTAAAATTTAAAGATTTATTTCATACGTGTATTTTGCCTGCATGCCTGTGTGTGTACCATGTGGGACTTTGGTGCCTGGGGAGGCCAGAGGAGAGCATTGGGTCCACTTGAGCCTGGGTTACGGTTATGAGCTGCTATGTGCCTGCTGATAACTGAACCTGGGTCTTCTGTAAGAGCAACAGTGCTTTAAACCGCTGAGCCATGCCGCCAGCTGCTTTTAACTTTTGGTTATTGTGTTTTCAGAAACCTTTAAATGTATTGTCGTGCTTCCCCCCCACCCCCACCCCCCCACATTCAGTGATCCCTAGTGGGTTTGTCCCACAGTTTTGGAAGAGGGTCTGGAACGGAGGCCCAGGAATGGGGCGGGAGCTCAGAAAGGCGCTATGAGCGAAGAGGAGAGTTTGGGGAAAAGGCTCATTTAATCTTGTCTCCCCATAGCAAAAAGTTGACTTCTACAGCAATGCGAATCTGTTTTTCTGCTTGTCAGTCAAACCCACAGTGAATTCTACAATGTTGAGCAACACAGTTGAATGTTTAAGCTTTGCTTTGTTGTTTGTTGTTTGAACGGACTCTCGGCGATGATAAGGGACTGCCACCAACACTTGGGTTGTGTACACAGAGCGGAGCAGGTGCTGGGAATAGGAAATCAGGCATTCTCCACCGGAAAGTGAGATTTCCAGAGGCAGGTTGAGGAGTACTAGCGTTGTGCTGCAGCCAGCCCTGGCAGGTCCCCAAAGGACACCTCCACCCCAGAGCCGGAGCCTTGGGGGTGGCGGACATAAATGTTGACTGGTTTCCTACTCTTCGGGGATGCATTGCCAGGTCAGAGGTGGCACTGCTCAGTTTAGCCTCAGTGTCAGCTTTTGCTTTCATCTGCCTGCCCAACAGAAAATAATCCCTGCATGTTTGGTCCACAGCAACAGAGAGCTGTTCTTTCTTAGGTGAACTCTCTATGAGTCAACCTCAGTCCTACATGGCAGGAGGATCCTGGGGTCATCCCCAGCTTCAGCTGGCAAGGGCGGGGAGTGAGGCTTGCCTTCTCATACTCTACCCCACACCTTGGGTAGGAGCTGGACGCACCTAACGGGAGCCTTGTGGGGTGAGGCCATGCAGGTACTTAAATGTGAGAAATCAAAGTTACAACTTCTCTCTGTGAGGAGCACACACACTCTCTCTCTCCCAAGCTGCCATCACCTCACCTGAGCGGAGCCCACTCTGTGGCTTTTTTAATATTTCATTTTGGATTTTTTTTTGACATAGGGTCTTACTGTGTGGTCAAGAATGGCTTTGGATTCGAGACCCTCCTGCCTCAGCTTCCAGGGTGTTGGGATTACACATGTATGTCACCATGTCCCTCCCCTGGGACTTTATTATTCCCTGTCTTGCTCACCTGTCGCCTTACCTGCCAGCTCCCCAGGACAATACTTTCTAATGATTTTCACATCATAGTTCATAAAGAAAATTCAGGGTCTCCTGTTCATAGGACCAGGAGCTAGGATGTTCTAACACAGGGATGCAGGCTCCAGGACCCACTGCCGTGCTGTGAATGGAAAGAATCAGTACACAAGGCCCGTGCATAGCACAGCAGCTGGGGGAGCGCTGACCTCTGGGTTGGAGTCCAAATTCTTTGTTCTCTCTGGAAGGTTATTTTGTCCCTTTGGTGTATGGAAAACCACTATTCATCAGTGAGACTTAGTTCTAATGCCCAGGCAAGACTCCCTTTGGGAGTAAGGTTCACTTTCTACATCCTGGGTTTGTTGGTATCTCTGGTGTCTCTGGTACTTCTGAACCTTTAGCATAATTATTTGTTGGTTCGTTTGTTTTCTCTGCTTTTTGGGAAGGTCTTGGGGACAGTGCCTTTACCTCACGCAGCATTTCTGTATTTCTGATGCCCTGGCACATACATAGTGGGCACTAAGTAAGTTCTAAATGTGTACATGGTGATGGCTTAAACGATGCTATTGTAGTTCTTATATAGGGTGTTATGTTTTTCTTGATTTCCCTGAAAAGGAGGGATGTTGGTGTTGAGATTTTCTGTCAGTTTTTTCCCCACGGTTTCTAGAGTTTGAAGTGGACGGAGTTATGTGACCTCACCCAAGCAATTGCAGTATAAATTCTTAAAATATTGTTTACCAGCTACAGTGTTTCTGTCTCTTGCTTTATTTATCTTCCAGCACACGTGGATACATAGCACACTCTCATAACATAAACACCAAGCTCTCTTCCATTCCTTCTATTTGTAAGACATTAGGAACTAACACCAGGGTTAGAGAAAATGCTGACAAATGAACATTGACATTTGCTAACGTGAGTACACACACGTTCTAAAGTGTCGCCCAGACATGGGAATTTCTCTTGTACAAACCAAATCTAAGGAAAAATAGGATCGGAGAGAGTATTATAAAAGAATGTTCTTCATGCTGTAATTTAGAATAATGAAAAATAGAAACCAGTACTCTGAAAGGTTAAACAAATTGTGTTGGGCTTATCTGATAAAATATTAAGTAGCTGTTGTAACAATTGTACACAAATATTAAAAATGGAAAGCATCTTCATCATATGACTAATACAGAATTATGCAAATGGTATAATTCCAATTTTATCTGTATGTATACAAAAGGGTTGGAGGCATTTATTTTGGGGATGGTTGTGAGGATTAAAAGAAATCATACTTTCAAAGCATTTGAAGTAAACACATCTGTTTGACAAATAACCCAGAACTTTTCTTCAAAGTGGTATTTGAGTAGTGCTATTCTCAATTTATTAAATGTACAGACAAGAGATGAAGATGGACAAGAGTTTTAAAGCCAACAGAGGTGACTGAAAAAAGAGGTAGACATCCACACATAGGTACTTTATTTTGCTTCATCAGATAGATGACCCAAGAGGAGCTGGGAAGATGGCTCAGTATCTCTTCCTGCTAATCTCCCATGACCAGGGCTGCTGTCATCCAAGAACCTACCAGCATCACTGTGAGCATTAGCCAGGGACCTTCAGGGGAGCAGAGTGAGCAGGAGGAATGTCTAATGTGGTGATGATAGTGGGGAATTCCTGCAGTCTTAGGTTGGAGGCCCAGGAAAGCTGGGGTGTATGTCAGTGTGCCTTTCAAGGCCAGAAACCAAGGAGCTGAGGGTGGAAATCCCAGTGCTGGCTTCCTACAAAGAACACGACAGGACATATCTGGTGCTAGGTTTCTGCTACTGGAAAAACAGTCCATTTTTGTGAAATACCTGATGTTTACATTGGTATGAAAGGTACAGTTGTATCAGCCAGAATGAACATAAATAAGTCACAGGGTTACACACCTGCCTTTAATCCCAGGACTTGGGAGGCAAAAGGATCTCTGTGAGTTCAAGACCAGCCTTGTCTACAGAATGAGCTCCAGGACAGCAAGAACTACACAGAGAAACCCTGTCTTGAAAAACAAGCAACAACATGCAAACGAACCAACCAAAAGGGAAAGAGACAGGGATAGTGAGGAGCTTGGAGTGCAGACAGCAGACAGCAGTGGGAGGAGGTAGGAGAGACCACGAAGAGGCTGGGCACAGGCAGCACCAGTGCCAAGCAGAGCCTTGGTTCTTCGGGAAGAGACAACACTAGGGAGTTGCCACGGGAGGAAATCAATCGCTTGGAACAGGGATGCCAGCTTGGGTTCTTAAGATCTTCTCTGAGTTCTGAAGTGTAAACCCCCAGTGACATCTGCTGTGTTAACCCTGTGGCTGTAATCACACTCAGCATGGGCAGACACAGGGCTATGAGGAATAAACAGTGACACAGCCTAGAAAAGCAGCACTATGCACAAGAGACAAAATGTCAGCTGAGATTGTAGAAAGCATTGGAATTGGGAAACCATAGTAGACATGTAATTCCTGCACAGACTTATGAGGGAACATTGGGAGGATATGGGGTTTCTAGTGCCCAGAATGGGGAGTCCAAGTATCTCAGTTACTTTACTACTACGGTGACAAAGCACAATGGCCAAGGCATCTTACAAAAGAAAGTGGCTGATTGGGCTTGCAGTTTTCAGAGGGCTAAGTTCATGATGATGAGCAAAGGCATGGCAGCAGGAAGCACTGAGGGTTTACATCTTAATCCACAAACAGGGAGTCTTAATCCACAAACAGGGAGCACTCATGTGCACACACACACACACAGACACACACACATACACACACACATACACAGACACACACACACACACACACACACACAGAGGGAGAGAGAGAGAGAGGAGAGAGAGAGAGAGAGAAGAGGAGAGATGGGGGAGAGAGGGAAAGAGAGAGAGAGAATGGCATGAGCTTTGAATCCTAGAAGCCCACTCTCAGTGACATACTTCCTTCAATAAGGCTACACCCCTAATTCTTCCCATACAGTTCCATAAACTGTGGGCCACATATTAAGAGCCTATGGGGATCATTCACTTTCAAACCATTGCTATGGAGCTTCGTGCAGCCGTTTGGCTTCAAATAAACACACGGATGCTGTATTAATTATGAAAGTGTTGGCCGATCACTAGGGCTTCTTATTGGCTAGCTATGTCTTAATTATTAACCAGTTTCTATTAATACAAGTATTTCCAAGTGGTCTTATTTTACTGGGGAAGGGTCTGGCCCGTCCTACATTCCTGGTCTCACATGGTATCTGTTCTCTGCCTCCTCTTCCCAGAATTCTCCTCTTCTCCTAGTCCTGCCTATCTTCCTGCCTTATTGGCCAATAGTGTTTTATTCATTAACCAATAAGAGGAATATATACACAGAAGGACAACCCCCATCAAACTGTCACACAAAGCTTGTGGCTATTATTAAGGACCGTGCCCCCACTAGGATATACGACTGTTCCTGGGGTATGAATTCAAAAAAGCATCACTTTGAGGAGAAAACAGAGATGAAATAAAAATTAAGAGATGATTATAAGAATTAATAGCTGCAAAGGAACTAAAAGCCAAACCACCAATCCAGATCCACAGCAGATTTTGGATCTGCACTAAAGATAGAAAAATTGAAGTTCTGGGGGGAAAAATGGAGTCAGCAAAGTGGATGCAAAGTTTAGTTCTCCTGGAATGCAAACAAAAGACGAAGGATCAGAATTCTCCAAGTCAGGAGATGAAGAGGATGGAGAATAGAAACCAAGTTTCTCTGATGCTAGAAGCCCCAAATCCAAGATGCGACGGGAAAACCTTCTCCAGAGAGATGTGCGTGCTGACCCGCCATGCTCCAGAAAAGATCAGTAGCAGGCGCTTTGTCCGCTGGCTCTGGAGAAAGCTCCCGTGAGTGTGTGTGGTGTCTACAACGATGTAGAAAAGCACTTTGAGAATCCAGGCGAGAAATGTGCAGAAGCCACATTTCCCCATCTTTCAAATTGAAGCAAGAGTGGAAAAGTCTGTGGCTATATTGATAGTGATTGTTTCCGGGTGGGGAAACACTGACTTTCAGTTTCTCCTGTTCATCTTTTCCAAGACTTCTTAAGACACTTGTATTAGCCACTCTCCTCGCTGCTGTGATGAAATACTTGGCAAAAATCAAGGAATAAAGGAGGAGTTCAGTTAGGCTCACTGCGTGAGGGTGCTGTCCATCAGGGCAAGGAAGTCATGGCAGCAGACCCGGAGGGAGGCTGTTCACATTGTGTTTGCAGACAGAAGCAAGGGGGACAAATGCTGCTTCTCAACTTGCTTGTTCTTTGTATCCACTCCAGGCCCCTGGGCCTGTGGAATAACACTGTTTTAATTAATCCAGTCTAAGAAACCCCTCAGAAACGATGCAGCTTTGTTCTCTAGGTGATTCTAGATCCTGCCAATTTGATAATAAGCATTAACTACCACACAAGTACTGAAAGACCCACTGTGTCCTTGGACCCCTTTCTCCGAGAGACGAAACAGTGACCACTGGATGCAAGCGCAAGAGGATATTTATTGCTCACACAGGTACCTGTGGGCGCTTCAATGTTTCGGGAGACTGAGCGCCCCAGGCCAAAACTTCAGAGAATTATATACGGTTTGGGCAACAAAAAGCAGGCTTACAGAAGCAAATGCAATGCATGATTGCAGGGATTTCATTGGTTCACTCAAATAAAGCGGTTGGGGTCAGTCTGGGGCAGAGTTGTTTGTTCAGATCGGGTACAAGGAATTCAGTTATGACTATTTTAGCACTCTGGTGTTAGAATAAGACATCTCAAGGATTTTCTGTTCCCAGATAGCCCTGCTACTTGTAGACATTTCAAGGATTCTTTGTTCCCTCTTGTACTTGTCTCCACCTTGACCCTTGCAAAAGCAGCTCAAGCAGGAGAAATGCATAGTGGGGGTCTTTCAGTACATATTATTTTAATATCCTGACTAAAACACAAACAAGCATACAGTAAGAGCAACAAAAGCAGTGGGACCTTGGAGATGACTTGGGTCGGCTCTTAGTTTGGAGTTCCCTCATCTGTGTAAGTCAAGAAAGGAAGATAGAGACAGAAGCCAACGTTCCGCCAACGCCATGTGTGCCTGCTACCATAGTGCTGGGCTTGCCAAGGCAAGATCTGGACGCTTTCGGGCTAGCCAGTCTAGTTGAATCAGCAGCTTCCAGGTTCAGTGAGAGACCGTGGCTAAAAAAGAAAGGGTGGGAAATTGTTGAAGAAGTCAGAACTGATCTCTTTCCTCCACGGGGACATGCTCCTTCCTGCACACACGTGCTCCTGCACACACATGTACAAATAAACAATACTAAGACATCTTCCCCATCCTCCAAGGACCAGCATAATTCCACCTTCACAAAAGTACTTCATCAAAAGTGACTTTCACCTTTTGGGGATTCAATTTCCCCTCTGTTTCTTTGGGAGTTCTGTGTTATACTGCTTAGTTGTCCAGTCTCCCTCAATTATTCTTCAGTAACGTATTTATAATACCTAACACTAGGGGTCTGCTCTGCCTGAAAATTTATGTGAAATATGTCACCCTCGTGGGCGAGCAGATCTGGATTTTTTTTTCAGCTCTTGAAGCCTCGAGTGACACCCAGATAGCCTTCTCTTTCATCTGAGCTGCAAGCCCAACATGAATGTGTCATTAGGTTCTTTCAGGGTTAGAGAGAGGAAAAAAAAAGAGGCTGATCTCAAATTCTGAAAGCCCCACAGTATATTTTAGTAATTTCACTTGGCATTTGCAACAACAGAGAAGATCCTCCATGGTGCCAGAATTGGATGGCTCAGCACCTCAGCCCTTCCCTGAAGCACTCATCTCCATCAAAATTTATCATAAAATGTTTCATGATATACAAGCAGGAAATCTCAGTGGCATTCACAAATCAGCACTCATTTCTTACCCACAGGTCTGTAGTGGACAGGTATAGGCTGGGGTTGCTCAGGTCTGTAGTGGATGGGTATAGGCTGGGGTTGCTCAGGTCTGTAGTGGACAGGTATAGGCTGGGGTTGCTCAGGTCTGTAGCGGTCAGGTATAGACTGGGGTTGCTCAACTATGACACCAGGATGTGAGTTTGGCCTTGGTGGGAACCACCTGTTTATCATCTTTTAATTTATATACTCTTTGAATGATAGAAGGCATGTAGAAGATACTTGATTATGCAATCTCACATTTCTGTCTACTCAGTACTATCCTAACTTCTCATTGGTTATAGAAAATCACATGGTAGAGTTCAACCTCATGAATGAGGAAAAATATGTCTAAGAGTTTGGGGGACAAGGGGAAGGAGGGGATAGTTGAAAAACCATTAGATATGTGCCTCAGGGTTTCAACACATATTATCTTCATTTTTAGCCTCATATCTGGAGAGAGATACAACTCCTATTCTCCACGCATATATACACGAACAAAGGAACCCCAACACAAAGTGCAACATGCATACACCATGCACACACACACACACCACACAATAAAAATATTGTTCATGAAATAGATATTTATATAATGAAATAAAACTTCTTTTCATACTAATTTGTATTTTTTTTATATATAGTATGTTTAATTGGGTAGAACCCCCAGGGAATCCATGAAGGAGACATACACAAACTGTATGCTTCCTATGTCATAGTGAAAGAAATGGACTGCATATTACTCCTTTCCCCAGAACTGGACTTAATTCCAATGAAAATCAGACTGATTTGTTAGGTACTTGCATTAGATACACATGCCGTTGTGTGAGCGAGCCATTATAATGAGTTAGCCTTTATGTAATGATTACTGCTGTGTCCTAGGCACTTGCAGGATGCCAAAAATGTTTATCCCCTCACTGAAACCAAATGCAGATATATCTATCTCTCTAAGCTTGATGCTGAGAATAAAACAAGAAAGTAAGAAACATTTGCTGTGGCTGGGTACAAGAGTCTCTTTTGTTTTCACCCGGAGACTGTCCCAGCTTCCTTAGGAAGGTGAAGATGCTGGCAGCAGGAGAACATAGTCACTGAGACAGAGGGATGTGTCTGAGAAGCTGACTGTACTGATGTCTCATCACACACAGGCAGAGGCTTCTGAAGACATCGACCTACTTTCTCATCCGGCCTCAGTCCATGTGATGTGTTGTTTGTGCTTCTCTTTTCCAGCCTTCTCATTCGGTTTTAGTTTCACTCCTATTTCTGTTGTGAGGCTGTGTTAACATGATGGGAAATGGTAGAGGGTGTTACGTGTGCAGACTGTACCCCTATTCTGCACTGTAAGCATTTTCTCTGAAGGGGCCTGAGGATGCTGGCAGCTTTGCTTCTCTTACTGCAATAAAAGTGACAAGGCTGGAAGTGGTTGATCTCAGGAATTGGGTTGGGTACCCAAAAGTGTAATCAGTTCACTAAGCTGCAGCTTCATAGCTGCACCTCCTCAGCTTCTCTGATAACTCGATTTTAACAGGGAAGAGCGTGACGATGAGAAGCTGGGCTGCTGTGTAGCACCCAGCACATTCAATATGTGTTGGGTTTATGAGCTTCTGTAGGACATTGATTTGAATGATTCACATCAGAATAAATGGAGTCTCGATGCTCAGAAATAAATTGACTTATAAGTTGTCTTTTTCCTTAGCTGCAGTATTTGCTGTTTCTTCATTGTCACTTAACTTACATTTCATTCGTCCTCTTGGTATGGTGACGGATTCCCATAACTCTTGGCTTCAGAATCTAGTGATTCTGTGCACTGTTGTGTGCAGGATGCTGGTCCATGCTACTTGGATGCTAAAAAAAAAGTTGTCCTCACCAGCATCCTTTCTCTGGAGCATTATTCTGTCTGTACCAAGGATCATTCTTGTTATAACATCTCTCAAAGTGATTGAACAAGCAATTTTTTTCCATTCTCTGATGTGCTGCTAGATATTCTGAATTCCGATGACACTGCTCAAAGTAGTTTCAATCTCTTCATTTCACTGACCTGTGAGAATGATGTCTTATCTGTAAAAGAGGCTATATTTCAGGCTAACTTTAGTGTTTGCCTTCCTTCCTTCCTTCCTCCCTCCCTCCTTCCCTCCTTCCCTCCCTCCCGCCCTTCTCCCTTCCTAGCTCCTCCCTCCTTCTCTCTCTCCCTCCTTTTCTCTTCCTACCCCTCCCTTTCTTTCTTTCATGCTTACAATCAGACAACAGCTCCACTGATGATTACCTTATTTAGATTTTGTGTTTATTCCTAACATAATTCTAATTACCATGTTATATCTTACAAAGCCACCTGCTGTTTTGTTAAGGATCCAACAATGCAGATTATAGCGGTGCTGGATGAAAGACTGGGATTTCTCTTCACTCCTGACCATTCACACACCTTTCCCCTAGATACATGTCTTGCATCCAAGCCACTTCCTTTGAGTCTGCATTTGTTTTTAGCCTGGGCATTTTCTGTCTGCATCAACTGAATGATAGCAGTAAACAGCAATACTAAAGAATGGCAGGATATTAATTATATGCAGATAATTCTTACTGTATGTGATTATAATGGTAGAAGCTATAATTGTATCTTCTTTGTGCATAGATCTAGGAAAAATTGCTACTCATGCACTTGTGTAATCTTGAGGTGATGGTGATAGCCATTGCTATACTGACGCAGCTCACTGCTTTCATAGTGACTGTGTACAAGGTGAGTTGTTAGATGGGATGGTTGAGCACTAAGAACAAAGAAGCAGTTCTCACAAATTATATAGACTCCTATATCATCTGCTTGGATAAGATGATAGGTCTATCTTCAGAAGTTATCCTGTGGCTTTTTAGTGCATGTTATCAATCTGATTTTAGCCATTCATTGAGTATCCATTCTGTAGTGGGGTCACTCACTAGAGACAAGCTTGAGGGTGCGGAATGTGTCTTGTTCCTCTTTTTAATCATGCTTTTATAGGGCCTGCCATAATCAGGACCTCAGTCTGTGTTCATTGAGTGAATGACCAAATAAATAGGCAAGAGGTGAATGAAGAGGTGAATGACTAGGTAAGTGAATGAATAGATGGGGGAATGAATGAATGGCAAGGTGAGTGAATGAATGGATAGGGGAATGAATGAATGGCAAGGTGAGTGAATGAATGGATAGGGAAATGGATGAATGACTAGGTGAGTGAATGAATGGATAGGGAAATGGATGAATGACTAGGTGAGTGAATGAATGGATAGGGGAATGGATGAATAACAAGGCGAGTGAATGAATGGACATAAAGGCATTTCATTTGCTTTCTGAAACTGGCAAAAACTTTGATATTAAAATTGAACAGAAACCCTGCAGGCCTATAGTGCTTACAAAATCTATAGATAGAGTGCTAAATGAAAATTTAACAGACCAAATTCAATAGCACATCCAAAGAATCATCTGGTCTGACCAAAGAGGGTTTCTTCTCTAGGAGTACCAAGGTAGTTTTCTATTAAGGAAAGTGGCACTGGCAGTGCGGGGATGTAAAGCGTTACAACCATTTTGGAAAGCAGTCTAGCAATATGTATTAAAGTTAAATATATATATGTATATATATATTATATTACACACACACACACACACACACACACACACACACACACACACACACGTCTTTTGAGCTGGCTATTCCACTCCTGGGAATCTGCTCCCCAGAAGCAAGAGTGCCAATGTATGAGAATCCTTGTACAAAACAGCCAATGCAGCCTGGCTCCTGGTGGCAACAGTGGGGATGCGTGATTACTCGTATGTGGCGACACACACTTACTTGCTGAGGGGCATTCAAGACAATGACTTGGACTAGTTAATATGGTGTCCACAAGGTAGCCGTTACGTGCTGAGTACACGAAAGAGTCTACAGAAAGATGTCGTTTGCCCGAAGAAAGGAAACGAACCCCAAAGCAAATAATAGGAGAGGAAGGAAATCCCCGGGCTGCAGACTGGATAGCTGAATCACTTGGAAATATTACTTCCGTTGACTTCAATTTTCCTGATTGTGGGATGCCAGTGACAATTAAGTGAATGAAAACACGTAAAGTGCCAGGGACGTAGAACATAACTGATAGCTTTAAGTTATTGTCTCAGCCTGTTTTTTGTGGGTTTGTTTGTTCGTAGAGCTGGGTAGAAAATGTAGAATCCAAGGGAAAACGGGAGAGACACACCGGATTGTTAGTCTCCTCCTGTCCTGTGGAGCCAAGGGGCTGCATGTGAGGAAGGGTGAGAAGGCCGGCGTAAGGAAAAAGTGCGCACTTCACGTTTCTGAATTGAATTTAAACTATTATAAAGAACTTTTTAAAGGAGCACTTTATTATAGTGACAACTTGTTCCGCCAATAGACTTGAGGCCATGGCCTTGGGGTGTGGCTTTGGCGTGGGGATGGATGGGATCCCTTATAAGGAAGAGGAGGGGCCCCGCTTGGGTCTCTCACTTGGGCTATATTCTGAGCACCCTGCATCACAGACTGAAGGTTATGGTGGTTTTTTACCTTTATTGTGTGAGTGCTCCCCAATACCTGATGTTTTTTATTTGGGCGTTGGTGGACTTGCTCTAACCCACCTTCACTTAACCACTAAGAACATGAAATGAACTGATCTTGGAAGGACATGGCAGACTTGTGTGTTCTTAGGAAAGCTCAGCTCACTGTGGCGCTCACACGCGGTACACCACAGGACTGCTGGGAAAAGACTACACAGGGGCTGGCTAGACGGTATTCTGAAAATACTAGTTCCACACTGGGGGTAAGAGGTGGGGAGAGTATCCACAGTACAAAAACTTGGTGACATGTTGGTCACAAGTGGCACATGCCTGGATCCCCTGGCGTGAGCCTGGCAGAGGTGTGTGGCCCTTTCTCACTTCTAGGTTCAGAGGAACCTTCTAGGACCTGTTTTTCGAGTGTGTCCCCATTCCATCTTCTGTCACAACTGTCTGTTGTCCACTAGGATGTCATGGTATCTTAAAGTTTTGTCTTTTCATGTGCTGGTGTTACTTATGGTGTCGTTTAATAGATTGTTGTTCCTCTGCTAAATTTTTAAAAACTCATTTAAAGCTAAGTTTTCCCTTTAAAAGAGTCAGTTTCTGTGGCCACTGCAGCAGAGTCGTGATTAAGGAATTTCTCCTCATGGGTGGGCTATGGGGGGAATTATGGATCATGCAGGGGCCTCAGGCCCTGCTTCTCATCTTTGTGAAGGGGAAGCAGCCATGTGGCCTCCTGTCCTTCTTGGGAGTATTGTGCGCATGGCTGAGGGCACTTTTATGAAGACTACCTAGATTCCATAGTGGGAAGGGCTTGACACTAGCGAGGCAGAGTTAGATGGCTACCAAAGGTCACTTTACAAAAAGCTCTTACAGTGAATTTGAGAATGCGCTCATGTAACAACTTCCCAGCCCTGCACGATAAGATCTGTTAAATTCAGGGTCCCCCTGCCCTATTTTTGTGTGTGGTGAGCAGTAGACATTTCCCAAATGGAATTGCTCCCCTATTTATGATCTTAGAACGTAATGGTGTTAGGCCTTTATTCCTGAGCAGTAGTGTCGTGTGTGTGTGTGTGTGTGTGTGTGTGTGTGTGTGTGTGTGTGTGTGTAATAATCAGCCTTCACTTTGTATTGTGCTGGAGCGACGTCTTAGCTTTCTGATTGCTAGCATCTCTAGCAGTCACTCCTAGATTAAAAAAAAAAAAAAGCTCATTTCCCTCAAACCCATAGGCACAGCTGGGCTATTCAACTGTGTCCAAATACTTTCTTCTCCCCCAGGTCCTTGCAAACATGGAAGACATTAAAGTCCGTGAAATACAGATTTTTGACTACAGGAAGAAAATTGCCGAATCAGAGACTAAACTGAAGCAGCAACAAAACCTGTATGAAGCTGTGAGATCAGACAGGAACCTTTACAGCAAAAACCTGGTGGAGGCCCAGGTAAACAGTGTGTGTGTGTGTGTGTGTGTGTGTGTGTGTGTGTGTGGTTGTCCGCGTGTCCATGTGTGAGTGCATATGTATGTGTTTGCACATGTGTGCTGCATATGGCCCTGTTTTTATGTTGTGTGTGTCTCCCGAGCCTCTTATGTGTCATTGCTAGAAAGTGCTTTGATGCTGATAGGCACAAGAGACAGAGGAATAGCCTGGTCAGGTTCCGCCAGATATTGTTTTGGTAGAGATCTTAAATAGATACTGAACTTCCAGGTGGAAGATGGTGTCTGTCTGGCTCCCAAACCTTTCCCCCTTCCTTTTGTTAGGATGAAATAACAGAGATGAAGAGAAAGTTAAAAATCATGACGCATCAGGTGGACCAATTGAAGGAAGAGATCTCCGCCAAG
This sequence comes from Cricetiscus sungorus, assembly GCA_030556225.1. NCBI lineage: Eukaryota > Metazoa > Chordata > Mammalia > Rodentia > Cricetidae > Cricetiscus > Cricetiscus sungorus. The sequence goes on from JANBXA010000007.1 coordinate 143,838,069, forward strand.
GAGTCGGCGCTTGTGAAGCTCCACCTGGAGCAGCAGCGCATCGAGAAGGAGAAGGAAACACTGAAGGTACAGTGCGGGCCTACAGCAGAAGCCCTGGCGGGCAGCTTCCTGCTCACCAAAAGCACCGAGGGGCAGGGAGAACAACCCAGGAGGGCTGCCTGTAGTCTCAGTTGCTAATGTCCAGATGCCACCCACATCGGTTGCTGGGAGGACCGCCTTTGGCATCTCAGGATTAGTCTCCTCACAGGTGATGCCCGTCCTCGGGAGAGCAGAGTGGTCGAGTCCTCAGCTCTAGCTCACTTATGACCACCCCTCAGTGGAGGAGGAACTAACATGTGGGTAGTGACTTATAGGCTCACAACCCCTGAGGAGCCCTGTGCTGGTCCCCAACACTCCCAGACTTGACGCTGGGCTTTCAATAAGATGTATTTGGCCATCTGTCCCTAATCTCCACCCATTTGTGTGCAGGTGACTTTTCTGTCTGCAGGGTTGTTACCTAACAGGTGCTAGAGGGTTCCCTCTCTTGGTTTGCCCTGGACCAGGTTCACAGTTGACTTTGCATCTGGGGGTCTCAGACCTTTGCAGCCTCTCCCTCTGGGAATACCTATTTCCAAAGATCACTAAGACACACTGGTTTATTTGCTCTTTTTTTTTTTTTTTGATTGTGGGGGTGAACTCAGGCCCTTGTACATCCAAGACATTCTACTACTGAGATGTAAAAAAATCCAGCCCTGGATTTTTTGAGACAGGGTCTTGCTAAGTAGCTCATGCTGGTCTCAAACTCATGAACCTCTGGTCAGTACTACTACTTCTCCTCCTCCTCTTTCTTCAAAATAAATTTGTTTATTTTACATCCTGGCCAGGCCACAGTTTCCCCTCTCTCTTCTCCTCCAAGCCTCACCCTGCAATCCTCTCCTCCTCTTCCTCCCTTTCTGTTTAGGAAAGGGCATGTTTTCCTTGAGTATTAACAAAACATGGCATATCAAGATGCAGCAAGACTAAGCACCTCCCCATGGATTAACGTTGGGTAAGGTGTCCCAGTATGAGTTCAAAAAGCCTGTAAAAGAGTGGGAGACAGCCCCTGTTCCCACTGTTAGGAGTCCCACAAAAGATCCAAGCTACAAGGCCCAAGCTACACAAATATCATCTATGCAGAGTGCCTAAGCCATGCAGGCTTCCTGGTTGTTGGTTCCCTCTTTGTGAGCCCCTATGAAGGCGGATTTGTTGATTCTGTGAATTTTCTTGTGGTGTCATTAACCCCTCTAGTTCCTCCAACCCTTCCTTCCTCTCTCCAAGATTCCCCAAGCTCTGCCTAATGTTTGACCATAGGTCTGCATCTGTTTCATCAGTTTCTGGATGACACCTCTCTGATGATAATTGGGCTAGGTACCAATCTGGTCACAGGAGATGGCCAGTTCACTGCCTGTACAGAATTCTTCAGTGCTGTGATTATAGGCAGGTGCCTCCACATCCTAATAGGCAAGCCCTTTAAACCTACTAGTTTGGAACACTATTCTTCGCACGTACACTAAGACACTATGAGAGAGCTCCCTTCTACTTCATCTGACCAAGGAACTAAAAAGAGGAACATCTAATGGAGTGATGGAATTTTGGTGTGTGGGTTTCTGAGATGCGCCTGCACCTTCATAGCAAACCAGAGACAGAGAAGCATGGTTTCTGCAAACAGTAGCTTTCAAAAATAAATACTGTCCTGGAAACATGCATGTAGCATCACACTGGTTTTATGTCACATTCTCTTAATTCCAGAATGCCATGGTTTGAAATATGTATTCTTAATTTAATAACAGGCTTGGTACCCTAATGATAGGTTTTCATGGAAATGGAACTGTTGCATTAAATTAGTTTAAGGCACATTTGGTTTGAGAAAGATTAAAGTATCATAGAAGTGCCTTTATGAAAAAGGATGTGGTAATTGATAGTATTTATCAGGGGCTTTTCATCTCCACCGCTCTAGCTCATGAAAAAAAAAATGGAAAATTCTTCATTAAAGTTTATTGATATATAAAGAACATTGTAGACTTCGAAAATATTCTGCATCTTTGTCCTTATTCTTGTTCAAAAGTTGTTTAACTGGGGGACAGTTTGTTTTATCCCAGAGTCAATAGCAGGATGGAGTTTGGTTACTGTTGAACAAATTAGAAAAATCTCATTATAAACCCTGCTGCACCAGGGCCTCTTGGACCGTCATGTTAGCAAGGCTTCAGTGTAATAAGCCTTGCTACTTGGTACATCATCTCTTTCTCTTGGAGGATGCACTGATTCTCGTCTCTACTTCCTAAGTGATGCCCAGTTCAGGAGATTAACCATTAGCCCACAGTGAAGTCCAACTTGGAATTAAGTGCCTGGTACAGAATCTCACTCTAGAATAAATAACATCCCGTACAAAAGATCAATTACTTCCAATTTCTTTGAGTCTGTTGTTAGGGCATATCTATTTTAATGACGCCTTCCATTATTAGGCACCTACAAATATAGTGCCAAAGAAACATCATAATAAGATAAAGGGCAGTAGGTTGTGTATTTATGCATCCCTAGTGGGTGAATAGTAGACACGAGGGTGATGAAAAGGCTTCTGCCTCGGAGGTGGGCTCCAATCAGGGACTTTCAGGTCTGGATGGTTTTCAACCACTCGTTATGGGACGGTGATGGCTTTGGATGCACAGTAGAGTGGGATTGCTAGCATTTCTCACTGAGGGAAGAATGAAGAACAGAGAAAGAATAAAGCTTGTTTGCTTTCTTATCTGAGGTTATCCGAGGGTGGCTGGTCGCGGAGCTGTGAATATGGGTAATTTTGCCTATCGTTAAGCCTGTTTGACATCCCTTAGAACAATATGACAGCTCATATGCAGAGTTCCAGCCCGTTGACTGGTTTAGACTAAGAATTTGAATCACATTTCCACACAGGCCTCTGGGCTGCAAATATCTTCTATTTGAGAACTAAAACCCCCGAGGAAAGGGCAGATTCTCTAGTAACTTTGCTCCTAAAGATATTTATCTTTCATTCTACAAACTAAGCGGGTACATAACCCCTTTGGAGGGGCACAGCCTCACCGTCTCAGCAGATCACGAGACACATCCCACTACTTCCCAAAGCCTCCAGACTGACGGTTGTCATAGGAAGTCATCTGCACCCCACTCACTCCTCTCATCGGAACAGCTTTGTCCTTTGCATCTTTCTGTCCCCTTTTCTGTGGTCATCAGCCTCTACTGACTCGGGACCACAGACACCGTCAGTGCACCACACTCTGACGGTGTGCCGGTACGGCAGATCTCTGTGGATCAGGCTCCGTCTGCACCCTCCTGTTCATTTTGTCCCAGCCTTGTTTGATCGACACTGAAGGATCATCTCATTTGGGATGTCTGCCTTCCTGTCCTAACAAGCCCCCTCTGCTGTCTCACCTCTTCCCAACCATCCTGCATCTGTTTGACAGCACTTTGATTCTCTGTGAATAGTGCAGCAGCAAGTTCTCTGCCTCCAGAATTCAGTAGCACATCAGCGACTGGCCTCAGGGTACCACATCCTTCCACTTAGTGATTCGGTCCCAGGACATGGATGGGGAGCTGTCATCCATGGGATGTGGAAGGGGGAGGGCGGGGGTGAGAAAAAACCTAATAATTCCTGAAGGCTTCAGGTGCTTTATGCATGAGCCAGTGAGACTTCCAAACCTGGCTCTTGAGACATGATTCATGCCCAGAGTTATATTTGATGATAATCAGTCCATAAGCACTGATTCCAAAATTCTATAATCCTGAAGCTGGACAAAATTGTTAGTGAAGGGTGTGTCTAGTCACCTCATTGTGAGCTCCTGTCACCAGTCGTGCACTTGACAGGTGAAAGGACTTCAAGTCCTACCTTAGACGTTGGCTACACAGCGGCTGTCACCCTTCCTGAGAGGCAGTTCAGATTTATAACCGCTAAATGTATAAGGCCCTAGGTATCTTGTTGGTGCTAACATTTGCTGCCAATGTCTAATGCCACATCTTGTTTACAGCCCATAAATTTATGACATAAGGAGACCACTCAGAATTTTGATCTATTAGGAAAAAAGCGCCGAGCAATGCCAGACGCCAGGCTGGTTTTACATTTCAGACAGATACTTTTACACACTGTTGATTGCATTTTAATATAACAAGGGTTTCATTTTGTTCTGCTGATGGATTCTGATCTGCTCTTGGCACTTAGGAACAGAAAAGTGAGTGTGCAGATATGGGAAAATAAAAGTTTTATGAAGGGAAGCGTGAGCCAAACAGGTATTTCATTGCTGTCTTTGCTGTCACCTTAAATGATTATAGAACCAGAAAAAGCCGGTTCTTTGTGTTCTAACAGACACTCCCCTTGAGTGGTAAATACCAGACCAGATCTTTTACTAATCAGTATTTCATTTTGATTATCCTTAAATCAAAACACACTTCATGAATGAAGACACAAAATGTCATCAAAGAAAGCCTGGTTGTATAGGAGCTAGTGTACACTACACATCTAACAGAGGGTGTGCACATGTGTACACTACACACCTAACAGAGGGTGTGCACACATGCACACTACACATCTAACAGAGGGTGTGCACACGTGTACACTACACATCTAACAGAGGGTGTGCACACGTGTATACTACACACCTAACAGAGGGTGTGCACACGTGTACACTACACACCAAACAGAGGGTGTGCACACATGTACACTACACACCTAACAGAGGGTGTGCACACATGTGCACTACACACCTAACAGAGGGTGTGCACACGTGTATACTACACATCTAACAGAGGGTGTGCACACGTGTACACTACACATCTAACAGAGGGTGTGCACACGTGTACACTACACATCTAACAGTGTGCACACATGTACACTACACATCTAACAGAGGGTGTGCAATATGTACACTACACATCTAACAGTGGGTGTACAATACATATAATACACATCTAACAGAGGGTGTGCAATATGTACATTACACATCTAACAGAGGGTGTGCACACTTGTACACTACACATCTAACAGAGGGTGTGCACACATGTACACTACAAATCTAACAGAGGGTTGCACACATATACACTACACACCTAACAGAGGGTGTGCACTACCTTTTACTGCTCGGGTTAGTATGGAATTCATAACTCCCGGTCCTCATGGGGTAGAATCAGGCCTTGACCTCAGTTGACTTGCTTCATAAGCCTCCTCTTATTTTTGCAAGCTTGGGTGTGGGGATCCCAATAGTTACCTGAAAGGAAAAAAATAAGCCCTGTGTTGTCATTTGGAGCAAATCACACACACACACACACACATTGGAGGCCTAATATCGCCACCCTCATGATTACAGGGATGGGGAAGGCAGAGCTCCTCCTCCTTGTTCCTTTTCCCTGTGCTAAACACTCAGTGGTCCTACTGTTCTTCCTGGCTGGGCATGGAACCCCCCTCAGACACATCCTTCTTTCCTTCATTGTGGGAACTACCGGATTCTTGATGCATACTCTCCACAGTGTGTCCAATCAGAGGATCCTTCCCAGGTCAGCCTCTCTTCCTCCCGTCCCCAATCTGGCCCTCTGATCCAGCCACATAGGGGGCGCTGTTCTGACTGCTCAGCACACCAGATGTTTCCCTTTGCCCCAGCTAGTTCATTCAGCCTGACTGTTGGATGCCTCCCTCCAACGCGCTCCTCTCCAGCTGGGCATCATCTGTCACCTGCCAAGGACTGGACTCATTCTTCTCTGTCAACGGCAAGCAGACATATAAACTCCTTGTGTGTGCTCATGCCCCTTTCTACACCAGCAGATGGCACGTTCATGCTGCTGTTAGCTGTATCAGTCATCTTCGGTGGGTAATGAATGCTGTCTCACTCATCTTTTGTACTTGATTTGTAACTCTTGGATGCAGGCAGTAGACAGAGCACAGGCTTTTGCATCCAAAGATCCTGCTTGGATATCTAAACTTCACTATTTACTAACTCAGTGACACTGGCTAAATGATGTGCTTCCCTTTGTCTCTGTGTGGGGACACACAGCACCAGGTTGGCACACTGTAAGTCACTTGCATACTGTGCAGTAGTTGGAAGTGGCTTTGATGGGAGGAATTTTCCTTGCCTAACTTAATAGCCCTTCCCCCATGTTCCTGTACTTCTAGTTAACTTCCAGTTACCCTTGACTCAGGTGTGAGGTCTCTGAGAAAGCATCCCCGAGATCTCTGCTTGGTGATGGCTTTTTATTTGGCTTCCTGTGATATCAGCTCACTGTCTAAGTGGTAGGAGAGATACTGGTGTGTACGTGGAGGGGCAGGCTTGGGAAATTGTCAGGGAAGTGTTCCTTGGGCAAGCATGCTATTTTGATTCTTAGCACTCATATAGAAAGGTGGGCATGGATAGTGGCACACTTGTCTAATCCCAGTGCTGATGAGTTGGGAACAGGAGGATCCCTGGGACTTGCTTGCCAGGCAGCCTAGTCAACATACTGATCCTGGGACCCAGCGAGAGAACAACATATGACTTCCACACAGATGTGTATCTGCATACATGTGTATGTGCACCCATCTAAGCATTCACAGACACAAAAATCATAAAAAGGATACTGAAAATTGTCGCCTGAATTCAGCAGTGTGAATACTATTTGCATACTATTTGTATACCATATCTTCATTTCCACAATGGAGATGTCTTAGAATTTTTCTTCTTTTACGACATAACATCCCTTCTGTCCTATCAAAATGTTCTACAAGAGCGAAGCTTTGTTGTCATGTTTGACTAATTTAGTTCATTCTCACAACAGACCTTCTCTTGGCATTGAGTGTGCTGGTTGTGGCAGGACCACAAGAGCAGCTGGTCCATGTAGAGACCCTCCCTGTCCTCACCCACAGCCACATCCTCCTCCTGAACTGCTCTTAGTCAATTGTGGCGGGGAGAGGGGGCATGCTACTGAATTCCAGCGAGGCCCCTTCTATGCGTATGCGGAAGAGTGATAGAAAACCCTTGGGGCACAACTTCCAGATGACCAGGATCACTACATTGGGCACTGTTGATTTGCTTGTTCTTCGTGCTGTGTGCACACCAGCACTCTAAGCTTGTTTGGGTAATGATGATGCTCAATGCTGCTGTGCAGCCAAACTCAGCCCGCTGGTCCTGCTCGGGCTACTGCTGAATGCGATGTGTCTGAACGCTCACTCTCTGTCATCAGGCTGAACTGCAGAAGCTGAGGCAGCAAGCCCTGGAGACCAAACACTTCATTGAAAAGCAGGAGGTGGAAGAGAGGAAACTCTTGCGCATCATCGCCGAGGCTGACGGGGAGAGGTTGCGGCAGAAGAAGGAATTAGACCAGGTAAAAGCTCCTTGTCACACCCCCACCAGCAACCATGAATCCATCGCCCTTTGCAAGCCACGTTTGAAGATCAGCAGTAGAGTCTTAGGCTGACGGTGAAATAATTACCCATTCCATTCAGTTATGGGCACGTCTTGTCATCAGTTATTCTCCTAAACACTGGGGACACATTGGCCAACAAAGCCTCCGGCCCCTGTTTTCAGGGAAATTAAGCTGTATAAGCTGTAATATAATATAGTTGCTCTGTGTCAGTGTCATTCATAATTACATGATAGAAATTGTATCTATCATGTAATAGATATAATTTTGGGATTAGAATTTTTTTATGGAAATGGCCTCTCTATGTAGTCTAGGCTGGTCTTTAATTGGTTTATCCTCCTGCCTCAGCCTTCTGAGTTCTGGGATTGCAGACTTGTGTCACCACACTCTACTATGTCAGGGACACGGATGCTCTCACGGTGCTGTCGGGGAGAGGTTGGTCAGTGTGATATGTAGGAAGTGATGGGACGTCACAAGAGCTGGCTTACCAGAAAAGCATTCAAACTGAAACATTAAAAAAAAATGAGCTAGAGGTGCTGGAGCAATGGCTCAGGGGTTAAGAGCACTGGTTATTCTTCTAGAAGACCCGGGTTCAATTCTCATGCCCTGAATGATGTGCCCAGCTGTCTGTGATTCCAATACCAAGGGAGCTGATGCCCTCCCGAATTCTGGCCTTTGTGGGCACTGCATGAACCAGGTGCACAGACAGATGAGCAAAAACGTCCATGCACATGGAAATAAATACATTTTTGGCTTTTTGGAATAAATACATTTTTTGTTCTCTCCCCCCACTTTGGTTTTTGAGAGAGGGTTTCTCATTGTAGCCTTGGCTGTCCTGGAACTCACTCTGTAAACTAGGCTGGCCTCAAACTCACTGAGATACGCCTGCCTCTGCCTCTTGAATGCTGGGATCAAAGGCATGTATCACCATTGCCCAGCTCAAAAAAAAAAATTCAAAAATTAAAACCATAGCTTTGGAAAAACAGAAAGAAGGACACAGCTCTAGGCCAACCATTACTGGATTATCAGACCCTGGCTGTGACATTGGAGAAGTGCCATGTTGAGTATCCTGTGGAATGTTTCAAGTGTCCTGCCCACGGTGCATGTGTGGACACTCAGTAGACATTTGTGGGTGGAGTGGCTGCTGCTGTCATGGCGAAAAGGGAGACATTTTGTCATTACAAGAGGCCGTGTCTTTCCAGGTCATCAGTGAGAGAGACATCCTTGGGTCTCAGCTCGTCCGGCGCAACGATGAGTTAGCCCTGCTGTATGAGAAGATCAAGATCCAGCAGTCAGTGCTGAATAAAGGCGAGACCCAGTACAACCAGAGGGTGGAGGACATGCGCATCCTCAAACTGGAGATCAAGAAGCTGCGCAGGGAAAAGGGGATCCTTGCCAGGAGTGTGGCGAACGTGGAGGAACTCAGGTAAAAGGAGGTGGGGGGGGTCTGGGTGCGGGGGGTACAAAAGGACCTTGTGTGGGTCTTTGAAGGTCTTAAGCAAAGTGTACAGAATGGACATCACAGGGTGTAAGGGTCCATTGAATGAGCACAGCTGGTCCATAAAGTCTCCTCTGTGCTCACGCTGTGTCACAAAAACAGACTGGTCCCTTTCATGGGGTGGAGGGACTGCAAAAAGGTCGTTAAAACACCCTTCGGGCTCTTTCAGAAGAAAAATTTCATATCAAAGCTCAATCAAACACAAACCAGTTACAATTCAGATTCTTTGGAATTCCTTTAAGAATTCCTTTAAGCCTGCAAGACACATTTAAATGGCATCTTGCTCATATATGCATGCCTTTTTCTTGGAATAACGTATGGTCTGGAAAGAGGTGGAGATTTAATTCTACTACTCTCTGAAAACCTGTTTCCGTAGAAGGTGGCCACATTTCCTACCTGACTCTTGATTCATCTCCTGCAGCTTTGGCTTAGCTCATTCTTTAAATCTTCTAGCACACAGCATCTGCTTCCCCTGTGGGAAAACATCCTTGTGTTTCCGTTTCATACGAGCCATTCCGGGGGGGACGACTGAATGAGAGATCTGCCATTCCTTGCTGACTTCCCTTATTCCCCATAGACTTGTAGAAGCACAGCTTCTCCTTGGCCACCGCAGGACAAGGATGCGGGTTGGAACTACTCCTTACAGTAATTACAAGAAGAGATACTCCTAGTGTTCAGACACAGGAGTTGTGAGTCTGCCACTAGCGAGGATGGGTCGATCCTTTTGATTTTGGAGTTGTTTGTCTTTCAGACAATGATTGTGGCACACATTCATTGTGGAAAATGTGGGAAATGAAGAGAAAACACACAGAAGGGATTAGAAACATCACCTGTAACTCTGCTACTCAGAGAGACCATCACTGATGTTTCACAGACAAGTGGGTTCATTCTATGTGGCCACTGAATGATCTTAAGGGCTGTCACGACACTTGTCAACCATGAGTTATTTTTATGCTATGCAAAAGGACCACGTTCGATCCGTTCCTAGTCGATATCGCTGGTTTGTTGATAATGGATTTTATTTCCCTCTCCAAGGAGAGAGAAGTTTCATAAAGGATGGATGTAAGCAGCTCCGCAGTCTACCAGCTGTGTGACCTTGGGCAAATTGCTAAGTGTCTCTGAGGTTTGGACTTGTAATTACAGTTAAAGGTAGTAGAAAGCCAACACAAAGTGCCTCACAGAGTCTCCTCCACAATGGGTCCTCAAGTATGGCGGCTTGTACTTTTGCGTTCCTCCTCCAGGGATGCTCTAGAAAAACAAAGTGTTAAAAATATGCTTTTAATTCTAAGCAGCTTGTTCTGCACTCCCTGTTGAGTGAACATCATGCAGTTAATTCTAATGGTTTGTCTTGTTAATGAGGGGAAGTTGTATTATTGGTTTAAATGAAGCAATTAAGTAAAAGAGATGGCTTCGTGTTAGTAATCTGCACATCCACAGCCGATGAGGACAGATAGTAATGTCTTTATTACGTGAGTCAAAGCAAGCACTGTCCCTTCTCCCCTTTCAACAAAAGTTTTGGTGAGTAGAATCTCCCAGGATGCTCAAGGGGGAAGAGACTGTCTACCTGAGATGCCTGAAGATTTGAGAAACGTGTTTGAAACTGAGCTGCGGCTTTAGGGATTTTTTTTTTATCCACTTATGCTTGGTGGCTGTGGGACATAAGGCAGAACATCTTCCTATCTCCAGACTCAACATCCTCAAACCCAGGCTGCAAATTGGAATTACCTTTAGGGTTTTTCAAATCTATTAAATGCAGGCCCTGTACTGTTCCCCATATAGCAGAAGTCCTCTGGAGAATGGGTCCTGACATAAGGATGTTGGGAGTATTCCATGCGGTTCCACTCTGCTGAGAAGGTGGAAGTAGGAGGCCATACTTGGTCCCGACTTATGGCCTGTGCTACAGTGACTTGCCAGCAAGGTGTGGAGCTTGTGACGTAGAGTGTTCACTGACCACTTCTGCAGAGACAGAAACACTGAAATGTATCTCTCAGGGGTCCCTTCCCCACCTGATTCCTTTCATATGCTTCTAAATTCCCCGAACATTCAGCATCAAGATTCTAAAGGCTGAGAGCTAAGGCACTTCCTGAACTCCCAATGAAGTAGTATTCTTTGTGACCTTTTCAGCTTATTATTATTATTATTATTATTATTATTATTATTATTATTATTAGTGCGTCTACAGCAATCAATTCATTTTTTTGTTTGTGTGTTGTACACATGCGTGTGTGTGTGTGTGTGTGTGTGTGTGTGTGTGTGTGTGTGTGCGCGCGTGCACGTGGGAATGTTGGTACTCTGGTACTTTCCTCAGTGGGTTTCCACTTTATTTATGAGATAGGTCTCTGCCTTGATCTAGAGCCCACAGATCCAGCCTGACTGGCTAGCCAGCTCATCTGGGGGTCCTTCTGCCTCAGTGTCTCCAGGGATGGGATTATATGTGGGTCACTATACCCGGTTGGCTTTTACATACATGGGTTCTGGGAATTTGAACTCTGGTCCTTATGAATCCAGGGCATCTCCCCAGCCCCCGGCCCCTTGTAGTAAAGATAGCATATTCAGGAGAAGTTCTTTGCCAAATGAAGCTTGTCTTATCCAGGCAGGAGCTTTTCCACATGCAAAGAGAATTCCTGAAGGAAAGGACGAGGTGTCGAGCCCTGGAGGAGGAGCTGGAGAACCCCATGAATGTGCACAGATGGAGAAAGCTTGAGGTAACACCTGCTACAGCATCCTTCCTGTCCCTAGTCCTCTTCTCCACCCACTCAAGGCTGCTAACCTGAAGCAGGATGAGAGGTTCCCTTTAATGTAATAAAATGCAAATTGTCACCTACATTGTAAAACTGGATCAAATGTAAATTAGGTTGTTTTAGAACCAGATGGTTAATTTGAGTTTGGCTTTAAAAGTCTTGGACAAAATTCTACCTGCTCCTAAAAATACCCTGTGAAAGCTATACCGCTTTTGTTGGTGGGAATGCGTTTTGCTTTTCAGGTAGTTTTGAGTTCTGGATTGACTAGTAATTTCCTTTAGCAGTCTCTCCCACCAATATCTTAGCCATCTGAACATTCTTCATTTTCCTTCAGGAAATCTGGTTTGGTGACTAAATCTTTCCCAAGGCCTAGACTGTGTTGGCTAGATCAGAGCTAAAACTACCACTGGCAAAGGATGGGTAGTTGACTTTTTAATTCTGTGGCTCCTGCTAGGCATCATGACCAGCTCTGCAAATACCAGCCACAGCCACCAGCCACCAAGCTCTGCCTGGTGAAGATGGCCCTCTCTTTTAGTTGTACACAGACAGCAATGTGGTGGCAAAAGGGACTTCAGCTAAATGACCAATTACAAGGTTAAGAAATATAAAGTCTATGGCACAAGAAAGTTCCAGTGCGAGGTGGAAAATAATCCAAATAGGATTTTATTTTTATTTTCTTTTAATGAAGAAAGTATTAAAGTTAATGCATTATAAATTGTGTAAATACAAGGGCTGAATTTTAACACCATCCGGGGTTACCAAGTGAGTGTGTGCCAAATCTGTCCAGCTATGTGGGTATTATCTGGTGCTGGTGAGCAAAGTCATAGTTAATATCATCTTTATCCATCTTTAGTGCCCAAAGAGGCGCAGCCCACTAACCCACTGATTGCCACAGGTCTGCCTGGGAAGTGGAGCTGAAGATCTCATGCCTGCTTATATCACAGTGGCCTATTCCACGCGTTTTCACGTAGATCTCGGAGAGTGCCAGCTCCACGCCGATTTCTATAAAAATCAAGGACTCTGGGGGAGAGGGTGGTTGAAAATATCCAGCTGCTAGATTAATTCAAAGTGTCACTGTGGCTGAAAGCAAAGCCCTGGCTCCAAGTCCAGGACAATGCCAGCATTAGACCTGTAGCTCTTGTTTGAGGGAAACACATGTTGCTGCTGAGGGAGCATCAAAGCTGTCCAGGTTGATCCCATTTGAGTACTAAATGCCACAGTCCTGTCCTGCTGCCTCCCCTTAGCAGATGCTGTTTTCTGGAATCCTTTCCCATCGTGGGCTGTATGGAACCTTCTGGTTGACAGCGGTCAGAGGGGAATCCCAAGGTTGATCGATTTCAGGAAGTTAGTCCTATGGAAACCTGAAGTGGCAGGGAAAATCCAGAGCATCATAGATGAAAACCACAGACTTCATAGCAGGGCACGTCTTGAATCCAGCTTGGACCCTTCCCAGCCTTGGCAGATGACTTCTTTGCTCCTAGGTGCTCCTGTCTGTAAAAGGGGAAGATTGATGTCACCTCACAGCTGTCAACGTGGCTAAAATGTGATATCACACACAGTTGCCTGATGATTAGTGTCTTTCCTTCTGGTGGACTGACCCACTTTTCATTCATGGGTTAATCAGAGCCATAGTTGAGATAGCGGGAAACTGGTCTGCTTTTGGGAGCAGGAATTTATGGCAGTGTCATTTGCTATGCCTTTTTTTTCTGTTTGGTTTTAGCTCTTTACTTACTAAGTCTTCAAGTGGAAAAGACATTTTAGTAGAGCAGTCACAAGCTTTGAAACTGATGCTATCTCCTGTCGTTCTCCTTGGACAGGCCAGTGACCCCAGTACCTTTGAGCTGATCCAGAAAATTCACACCCTGCAGAAGCGACTCATCAGCAAGACAGAGGAGGTGGTGGAGAAGGAACTTCTCCTTCAGGTACCGTTTTTTTTTTTTTTTTGTTTTTTTTTTTTTTTTTTTACTGCTTGTTCTCCCCAAGCTCTGCCATCTCCAGGATCCTCAGAATCGGTGACTTGGCAGCTTTGCATGCCTCGTCCTAAACTGTAGGTGGCAACAGCGATTCACACAAGGAGAACAAACAGCCTAATTAATTGTTCTTTTATGCCGTGATCACTGATATTTCAAGAATCCCAGAAAATTAAGTTCAAGGCTAGACTTACTGCAGTTGGGTAATGTGAACATTTTTTTTTTCTCACATTCCTACAGCTCTATTATTTGTCAAGTTATTTTAACCGCTTTTCTTCCTATCTTCACGGAGTGTGAAGTGCTGTGATTCCAGTCTTGAAAACAGTTTTCACATAGAGCACAAACGATCTGTCCACAGGAGGATCTGTGTGAACCAAGCGGAGAGACACATTTGAGGATGTGACATGCGTATGGTGGAGGCAGTGTGTGCGCACTGGATGAGGTTGTACGCACTAGTGCACATTCATGTGAAGGTTAGGAGACGGTGCTGGGTGTCCTCCGTATAGAAACAGGGTTTCCCAGTAAACCTGAGTCAGGACTAGACTGGCTGGTGAACAAGTTCCCGGGACCCACTTGTCTCAGTCTTCCTGATGCTGGGGTATGGCCTTTCCTTGGGTGCAGAGGATTCGAACTCAAGTCCTCACACTTTCCTCTACCTGCTTTCCCCCGCCTTTACTAGGGCATCCCTTACTGCACGCTGGTGACTGTGTGGTGTGGGGGTTTAGTTACCCTGTCTCATTTCCTCTGAACAGCTCATGTGTCAGTCTTATCGCCCTCAGCCCTCAGGTGGTGGTAAGAAAGCTGGGGCCTGGACATTTTAAGAACGAGGTGGGAATGGTGGTGTTGGCATCAGGTGGCCTGGATTGGCATTCTGCTTCTGCCGGCTTGCAGCTATTTGATTGTTATTTCTCTGCACCTGAGGTTCTTAGTCTACATTAAGGACAATAGAACCTGCAAAAATGAGCATTGTAGGCACTGGAAGACCTTAGCACCACACTCAGTTCATATTAAATATCCTTTCCAATGTGACCTTAGCTATTGGGTGGCCATTTGTAGGAGTAGGAACTATTGGACACTTGCAAGAGGAGCCTTATGCCCCTCTTCTACTTGTTTGACCTTAGATGCATTTTCCCTAAAGTTGGCTGGACAGTACAGTACACAGCAATGGGAGCATCACCGCATATTTTCATCCATTCTTGGAGATGAGCATAATGATGGAGGGGGCAGTTTCTGGAGCGGGGAAGCACTGTCTTCAACAGTTGACAGGTCAATGACTTAGGGACAATCAGACATTTTTTCAAACATTGGTTTCCTCTTCAGTAAAGCAGGATCGTAGTACCAGATCTCACTAAAGAACGCACCTAATTTAGGGTCTTTCAGAGGTAGCCAATTAGAACACAGACATTGGAGACTCACTACAGTGTGGATTCTGACTCTTAAAATGCTATTACAATACATCCTCCCAAGGCCAGGCAGCTGGCGAGCAAAGGCTTGGGACTCCAGCCATCCAGTCATCTTAGAACCCCTACCATCCTTGCCTCCACTCTCTTGCCTCTTCTGTTACTACTGCCGCTTTGTAAAATTTAAAGGCAATCAATTTTGTGTTGTGTCAAAGCTCAGTTTTTAAAATAATTTGTTTTGTATTTTGTGTAGAGTTTGTTCCATACTATATTGGGCTATATAACTAAGAAAATGTGTTTGTGCTCTGGTGAATTAATGCACCACATGAGTGCAGGTACCTGTGGGGTTTTGATCCTCTGTACCTGGAGTTATAGGCAGTTATAAGCCTCCCGATCCGGGTGTTATTAACCAAACGTTGGTCCTCTGCAAGAAAGTAAGTGTTCCTAACCGCAGAGCCATCTCTCCAGCCCCTGGGCACTATACCTTTGTTGTTTCTTTCCTCCTGGATACTTTGGGTTTGCTCTGTTCGTCTACTTCGTCAAAGTAGATGCACAGTCATGAATCTCGCCTCTCCTCCCCTCTTCTTGTCTCTTCTACCTTCTCATTTCATCTTTCCTCTGTTTTGAGGACTGAACCATGCATATTTGAGACAAGATTTCTGTCAGTGAACTACGCCCACAGCCCTTTTATTTACTCATAGAGGCACCTGAGTCCATAAAGTATCTTTTAAGTAACACCCTAGTCCGGTCCCACAGGGCTTGATATATATGGTGTTTTTGTTTAGTTGTAAATCTTTCCTCCTTTAAGAATTACTCCTCCATTGAGAATAAGTCTGAGAAGTCCCTGTTTTTTCCATGACAATGAGAGTGTACTTTAAGGTCTTCAGATCTGTGCATGTTTAGGATAAACTGCCTTCCTTTTCACTGAGGACTGTAGTAGATGCGGTCTTTGGAATATAATACTGCCTTTGAGCATAAGTGTTCATTTAGAAGTAAATGATTCTAGGGTTTGGAAAAGATATGTGCCATTCTGAACTCACAGAGATCCACCTGCCTCTGCCTCTCCAGGTTGGGACTAAAAGTGAGTGTTCTTAAGGTCAGGCCCAGCTTGGACTTCTTCTTTTAGTTGTGCTATTTTTAACTTCAAACAATTTTTGGTATGATTATAATGTGAGTGAAAGGTTATCACTTTTACTCAGTTCTGGAGGAATTATGTCTTCAGTATTACATAGAATCTCCCATAAGAATACTAAGATTCATCTGATATTAACATAGCCCTACCAGTAGGATATTAATATAGCTCTACCAGCAGGGTTCTTTAAAATGATATTTGTATATCTTTGAATTTTGGGGTGGTCTTTGTATAAAATGATATTTGTATATCTTTAAATTTTGGGCAAATTCACAGTAAAATAAAAAAAAAACAAGTCATCAGGATCTGTTTATGTTTTGACTGTTGTACTTAGTTCATTAGTGTTTACTATGGTTTCTTTCTGTCTTCTTATTTCACAGTATTTATCCTTATTTATTTTGTGTGTGTGTGTGTGTGTGTGTGTACATGCTTGTGCATGTGTACTTCATGTGTGTGGGTGTGCAGGCATGCATGTGCCATTGGCATTGTGTGGCAGTCAAGGGTCAGCCCTCAGGAACGGGTTCTCTCCTTTTTTTGTGGGATCCACAGATGGAACTCAGGTCATTTATCTGGGGACCCATGTGCCTGAATTTGATTCAGTCAGGTTCCCTAGGCAATGCCACTTGTTTAGAGTAATATTTTTATGGTAATCTCTCAGTGTGAGACTCTGGACCATTTGATTGATGTGTCGGCATTCCACACTTGTGATGGGTAGACTTCATTCCCAGAGGAATCATGTTTTTCCAATGAGAGCATGAGAGATGGGTCCTTGTGGTCTTCCTGGAATATGTTCCTGGAACAATTCTGTCTATCTTTTGCTTTCGGTGTAACTCTTATGTGGAGGGATCTCAGTCACAGCTCTCCAGATCACACAGGCTCAGACCCTTACCCTTGTCCTCCTGGGGCCTCTCAAAGCCAGGCTCCTTACTCACTGATTGCCCCCCTGAGGGATGGCTGCCACATGTCATTGCTGGCTACTTCAAATGTGGGACACCTTTTGATTTGGTCATTTGAGCCAACCACATGCAGACTGCCTTGTATTTGCTGCTTTGTTTAGAGCGTCTCATGCTTTGGAAACACCAGAGTTTAGGATTTCAGATTATTTATTCTGACAAATGGTTATCAATAGGAATTGTGTTGTTGGTTTGAATGACAAATGTCCTCCATCGGCTCAGGCATCTGAACATTTGGTCCTCAGTTGGAGGCACTGTTTGGAGAGGTTTAAGGGGTGTTGCCTTGCAGGAGGTAGTGCTAGAGGAAGTGTGTCACTGGCTTTGAGAGCTACAGCTTCATCCTGCATCCTCTTTGCACTCTCTGCTGCATGCTTGCAGTTTAAGATACATGATTTTCTAGTTTCCTGTGCCTGCCACCAAGCCTGTTGCTTGCTGCCCTGCCTGGCAGCCATGATAGATTCTTATGTCTCTGCAACCACATGCCCCAGTGAACTCTTCCTCCTGTGACATCACCACAGCCAATAGAAAAGTGACTAAGATAGAGGTCTCGCCTCTTTTCTTCCTCATCTGTAAATTTGAGGCAATAACAACAATTGCTACAGACTTGGATGTGCTAGTGGACATCCAAGTCGAGAAGAGCATTCAGTCATCATGAGCAGTGCCATCATTAGCAATGTCATCATCAATAATTTTATTAGTAACACTGTTATCTGTCACCACACACTTTTTATAGATCTCCAAAGTCTCACTCCATTTGGAGCAGTCCCTCATTTAGTCTTTTAGGGCTGGCTGCTACAAAGTTCCTTAGCAGGCATGTATCCCCAGGCAACAAGCCTTGGTATGCTGGCAAAGCATGAAATGCCCTACCCGACTGGTCATTCTCTTAGCTTTATGTGTATTATTGAGCTATTAGAAAAGTCCTCAGCGCTTATGGAGGGAAATTTTGTATAATTTTGAAGATCTATGGTTGAATTCTTTTGAGCCTCAGGATAACTTTTAAGCGGTGATTGTTTTCTGTGTCCTGGCGATGGAGAGATTCCACTGTTTTCAAAAAGCAGATAGAATGAAGACCATTTTCTCCCACACTGGACTCAGGAGTTCCTTAGGAAAGGCACTTCCTATTTATCCCTCTAGCTTCTCTCCGTGTTAAGGGCTTTGCAAACACAGACTTTTTAGTCATTTGCTTGCTGCTATTATAAAATGTGATAACAAAGCAACCTAAGGGAGAGAGGGTTTCTTTTGTTCTCTCTCTCTCTCTCTCTCTCTCTCTCTCTCTCTCTCTCTCTCTCTCTGATTCTCTCTCTGTCTCTCTCTCTCTCTCTCTCTCTCTGACTCTCTCTCTGGCTCTCTCTCTGGCTCTCTCTCTGGCTCTCTCTCTGGCTCACAGTTTCAGAGGGGCATAGTCCATCTTGGCAGGGAAGACATGAGAGCAGGCAGGAAGGCATGATAGCAGGAGCAAGAGGTTGCCTTCTAGCATCGCGGCAGCACCCAGGAAGCAGAGTGAACGTGAACGGGAAGTGTGATAGGGCTGTAGTGCCTCAAGGCATGCTCCCAGTGGTCCACTTCCTCCAGCGAGGCTCCACCTCTTAAAGGTCCCACAGCCTTCCCAAACAGTGCTACCAGATGGATTCCAAGAGTTCAAACATGTGATTTTACAGAAGACATTTCCACAGTCAAGACATAAACACATATCCTTGAATTTTTACTGTAAATGCTCTCTTCCTCCTTCTCCTCCTCTTCCTCTTCCTCCTCCTCCTCTTCTTCTGGGGACCCTCTCTTCCTTGGTTAGTATTTGTGATGAAGTTTACATTCCTTATTGTCTTCTCACATCACACCTGTGATGAATGAGATCACTATAATCGTGCTTTGTGTGTATGCTTGCATATGTTCATGTACAACAGTGCTCATGTGTGTGGAATAATTTGTGGAGGTCAGGGGTCAACTTTAATTATTGTTGAGAGAAGGTTTTTCATTGGCCTAGACTTACTGAGCAGGACATTAACCTAGACTTAACAGAGTAGGCCAAGGTGTCTGACTAGAGAGCTCTAAGGATCCTGTCTCTACTTTCCCAATGCTGGGATTATAGTCCTATACCACAACATTTGACTTTTTCATGTAAATTCTGGGGCTTAGACTCATGCTATACAAATTCATATTTATCATACTTTATCAACAGAACTACTGTTAAACACTTTATTAACAGAACTAGCCGACCATTGTGCATTTTGAGACTTTTATGTTAGACTCCACCAAAACATTTGTTTTTTTTTTTCCCAAAGGTGATTTCTGAGTTTCCCTATTAATTATCTCACCCTAGAATCATCCCTACTAATTTCTGTCCAGTGACTGATTAACCCTGGAAGAATGGTTTCCTCTGAGAAATCATACATTTTTACAGACATTGAGTTCTAATTTTGAGCCAATAAGATTCTTCCTATTGGTACTTTGCTACTAACCTTGCAAAAGTAAAGTTTGGGATTTACTTTTGATTTATGGATCTGTCTGTGTTATCTATGTGTGCAGAGTCAGGCTGACTCCCATGGGTGTGCTCAAAGTCTGCCCCTTGCTGTGGGTCTAACAGACAATGGTCCTTGAGCCTTACATCACAGGTTTGGTAGGAAGATGGAGACGTCTGCATTCTTGCCAGGATTGGAAACTGAGGTGTGGACGGGGAGACTAGCTTGCTTTTGTCTACCAGGATTCTCTGTCCTTCAGAGAAAGCGTGTGCAGTCAAAACATATCTGCATATGCCATTGCTGCTGCTCCACTCAGCCCTTGTACCTTCCCAGTCCACAGGATTAATGACAGTGTTCTTTAAAGACATCTGTGGAATTAAGCTAGCATGTGTATGGTGATGACTCTCATTGCATCATCATCATCATCATCATCATCATCATCATCATCATCATCATGCATTCCAAATAAATAATGAGCATAAGGCAAGGTGTAAGTATAGGAAGCGTAACCTCTTGCTGCAGGCACTTGCAAGCATAAGGCTCAGTTAGAGCAGCTGGGGTTTCCCCCTCAAGTTCCAGGAAAGCAATTGGAAGCAGTGGAGTGAGCTTTGCATATTAGGATCAGAATCATCTATTGTTGGTGCTCTCAGAGTTAGAAGCAAAAGAGAGGGAGTGCTGGGGGCTGAAGTGCAGGGCATTGTGGGCCCCACCTCTAGGAAACAGCTATCAGAACTGAGCCAAATCCAGGCTTATATGTCACTTCACTTTTCAAGGACAGCCAGAAATGTGTTTGGTATGCTGAGTATTACAAATGAGCAAACCTTAAGAATAACAAATGAGCTGTTGAGCGCTAAGTCTTGAGCTGGAGAGATAGATCAGTGGTTAAGGGCACTGGCTGCTATTTCAGAGGACCCAGGTTTGATTCCCATCACCCACATGGCAGCCAGCAACCATCTGAAACTCTAATTCCAGGGGGTCTGAGTTCCTCTCCTGGCATCTATGGGCACTGCCTGTACACGGTGCCCTTGTGTGTGTGTAGGCAAACACCTATACATGTAAAATTTAAAAATACAAAAACAACTTAAACAAAAATAAAGCAAACCTACCCAGCACTCTTGGGTGGCGGATGCGTGGTTGGTAAACCCCAGCTTCAGGGCCTGGAGAGGAAGGAGAAACGGAGAGAGAAAGTAACAGACAACTTTACTTGTTTTGATTTCTTAGATCACATTTGATGCTGTGGTTCCTCAGTGGAAATTCAGAGCTTAGGAATGAAAAGACAGCAAGTAGTGGGGAGGAGGTGAGATACTGGGCTGCAGTAGTATGGTGGTGTGAGCACTTGGAGGCGAACAGCCTGAGTGACTGTGGAATCTCATGGAGAGACTGGGTGGGCAAAGAACGTTTTCTTGTGTGGGGTGGATGAGTTCCATGAAAGAGGAACCTTCCAATGCCATCTTATCCCTTGTTGCCAATGATTCTTGCTTTATTTTGTGAGCCTTCCAAAAAAACATGGCAGGGTGTCTTGGAGCATTGGAAAGATCTTCAAGGATATTACAAGTAGTTTTCCCATCAGCCTGGTCCCACAGCTGTGCCAGCCCCAAATAACACACAGAGACGCTGTTTTTAGATATAAAGCTGTTGGCCTGTTATTAGCGTTTCTTATTGGCTAGCTCTGTTTTAAATATTAACACATTTCTAATAATCTAAGTATTTCCACATGATCTTATCTTACCGGAGAGAGGGTCCAGAGTTCTTCTCTCTCAAGTCTCTACATGTTGAATCTCCTCCTACCTCTTCCTGAATCCTCCTTGTCTTCTAGTCCCACCTATCTTGTTTCCTATTGGCCAACAGTGATTTACTCATTAACCAATATGAGAAACATATTTACAGAATGACATCTCCCATCACAAGGATGGTCTCCACCCTCTCATGCAAGAGCAGCAGAAGCACCCTGTGGCCAGTGGATTCCAGGATGAATGAAGCCAGCTCCATCCTGGTATCAGAAGACCTCCCAGCCCTGTAATTGCAGTGCACTAGGATAAGAGCTGTGCTTCTTAACAGGGTGCTAGGGGATTGGACATCACTTGGGAGTGGCAGGGATTTCAGTTTGGGTACCACAAATCAGATGCTGAGACAGAATCTGGACAGCAGCAGTTTGGAGGAAAGTTACTGGGAGCTGGCATAAGGGAGCAGGAGAGGGAGAAGGGGAAGGGGAAGAGCCGCTGGAGGGAGGAGGGAGGGAGGGAGAGAAGGGAGCTCCAGAGAAATCATAGAAACAGCAGCAGGGCGGCATCCTGAAGGTGAAGGGACTAGGGAGATCTGCTCACTGCTCTCTCTCTCTCTTTAGTTGAGATGTAGGCTGAGGGGTCTCTGCTTGTCTCCAATGTCTCATTAGATGGGCCCTGGCTGGAGATATAAAAGCTGAGTCTGTGTATGCTGGAGGCAGAAGCTGCCAGGCTGTTCCAGGAACCCATGGCCATCCAGTGATTGAGGCGTGCCAGCTCCAGATTGTGGATTTCAGGTTGCTAAGAGGACAGGGCTTGGGCAGGAGAAGTGTCTGCTGTATAGGATCCAGCTTCCTTGCGGATCCTGATGACTTTCAGCCAGCAGAACACCCCACATGTTTCCCTTAGCAGTCCATCTCAGTTGTAAACGGCCCATCCAGCTTTGGAACCAGCGGTGGCGTCTGCCAATCAAGTTATGTCTGGGACTTTGCTCCTGGTCCCACTGGCTGCCATTTCAGCTGCTATCTGGAAGCCAGACAGCAAGAGCATATTCTAAAGATGGAGTCTCAACTTTGTTCTAATCACAACCTTCCCTTGCTAAATGTTCACCACGTGCCAGGCACCATGCTTGCCCTCCCTAGGGACTTTAGCGGACCACATGCCAGAGAGTGGGGACAAAGTGGTGGGTGAGTCACCTGAGGAGTTCTACCATTTCAAATTAAGATAACAAAAATTGGCCTTCTAGAATGTTCTCACCGAGTTAGCTTCTCTAGGGGATCCATTATACAGATAAGAAGGATGCCATTTCTCCCGTGCCGTGTAGCAGTAGTGACTCCAATGAACATCTTCTGCAGTGCTGTGGGTGAGGATGTGAAGTTGGGGGAGTTCAGATGTGTCTGGCCTTAGGAGACCACTAGAAGGTGGCCACCTTTTCTTTGTGGGAGACTTCAGTTCTCCAAAGCAAGGGCCCTGGTGAGGTGAAACACAGGGACTCTTGGGCTCCTGGCTGTGGCCTTGTTGTATGGTGTCACCTTCTTGCCTTCTTGCCCCCTGAAACTGGAACTCACCATCCTACCAACCAACACCCTCCCATTGCCAGGTGTCAAGAGAAAGCATTGCATGAAGTGCTCAGGAGAAAGCTTGAGAATTAGGCAAGGCCTAAAAAGTATGATTTTTTTTTTGTGTGTGGTACTTTTACGTGGACCTCTGCTTTCACATTCCAGGGACTTAAACATTAAGAAGAGGATGGCATGTCCAGGATTTGAGGACTGTGGCTGGACCACGTTAGTGTGAAAAGTCTCAGGTGTCTCTTTGTTGATGGAGACATGACGATCTTTGATCCTATTTGCTGGGAGCCTGGATGAATTTGGCAGAAGCTGCCGAGAGTGTCGAAGAGCAGTGGGAGCTAGCAAGAGCTGCTCCCATTTCCTGAATGCTGAGTGGGTGTCTAGCCACCTGTGCTGGCCGTTCTGTTCTGGCTGCATCCACAGCAAACTCAGATAAGGTAGATGCTGCTGTTTTTATTCCATAGGGGAGGGAAGTGAACTTGGCCATGAACTTACACAGGAGGGAAAACAAAACCTGGTCAAGCATTTACTGCTCAGAAATGCCAGTGCTCTGATTATAACCCAAGGTTTGGGAAATAAAGGCATGGTGTCGGCTGTGCCTGACCCATCACCCACTTCTATATGGCCCTTAGATGGAGTGCTATTCACTTATTTAAGTAGTTAGACACCACCCCAAGAATAGTACTCTTCTCTCTCTCTCTCTACACACACACACACACACACACACACACACACACACACACACACACACACACTCACGATATGAAATTCGGGACTCAGTGTCCAGAAATTAAGCTTTCATTGACACATATTTACATATTGACCATAGCTGTCATTACGCTATCAGTGCACAGTTGAGTGGTTGTGATGGAGACTGAATGGCTCATAAAGCCTCCGTGTAGCACTTGCCACCTGACCCCATACAGCAAATGCTTGCTGACCCCTTATAGACCTTAGTCATTGGGTTTCAGAACACGGCACCTAACTGCTACTCTCCATTGCCTCCACATCACTAAACATTTCATTTCCGGGATGAGTCCCTGCCTGCCCCCATTCCAAAGGAATTGTTCAGTTATTTAACAACCTCTTTAGGATTTGGAAAGCTGAATTCTAATACTGTGCCCCAGTAGGCTGGTGGGATTGTCTATGCTAAACATAATGCTTGTTTGATCTCTTAGTGTATAAACCAGGGATGCCTCACCCTAGAGCTGAGCTGAAATGGTTGGAGATGTTCTCTCACTAGAGAGACTGAGGTGGGGGAGTGCTGAGATGAACTGTGTAAGCTGAACCTCTTGGTTGTATATTTGTTCTTTAATAGAAGGAAAGGATGGGACAAGAGAGACACAGCTTCTTTGGAACCTTGCTGGTCTGGGTAGAGGGCAGTGGAAGATTTAGTAATGGCTGTGAGCATCTCCCCAGCTTCCTACAGAGCCTTACTTACTTAGCACCTCTCCTTGGGGTATTTGTGGTGCCTGCTTTCTTGCACAGGTTCCTATGAGAGGAGGGGAGGAGCAAGCTAGCTCTGCCTTCTAAATTCTCAGCACTTCCCCAAATAGCACTTAGCAAACTTGGGGGTATAGCTAGGTTTTTTTGGACTGCCACCCCCAAAGTCATGACACGGAGACTTATTATTGTTTATGAATACTTGACCTTAGTTTAGGCTTTTCCCACAGCTCTTATAACTTATTTTTAGCCTGTTTATCTGTGTTTTGCCTTGTTTTTGCTTTTCCTTTCATTCGGTATGTCCTATTTCTTTGCTCTTTCCATGCCTAGTTGGCTGGTGTCTCCCTCCCTCCCCTTCTCCTCTGTTCTTTCCTTGAACCTAGATTCCTCTTATTTATTCTTTCTGCTTGCTGGTCCTACCTACCCCCCCACCCCCCCCCCACCCCGCGTAGCTATTTGCTGTCCAGCTTTTTATTAGACCATTCAGGTACCTTAGGCAGGCAAGGTAAAACAGCAACACATTTTTACAGAACTAAACAAATGCAACACACCTTTACATAGTTAAAAGTATTATTTCACAACATCAACACATGTAACGTGTCTTTACATACTTAAAGTAATATTCCACAACTTGGGGATCCTAAGAAGTTTAGTTCAGCAGCCCATCCTTGAGAAGACGATGAGAACAGCCATACTAATAGTAAAACAGAGGAGATTCATACAATGTGGTCACATTGGGAACAGGGATAAAGCAATCCAGTCACCCCCCACCCCGGCTTACCTCTGGGGTCCTAAAATGAGGTTAAAGTTTCACTAGCCGGGCAGGGACATGCATGGCTAAGGGTCCTGTTCTGGGTGTGGCCTCTCGCCCACTGTTACCATTGTTTGCACTCCAGGCTCATCCTGAAGGTGGCCTCACAAGTTGTTAACACTTGTGTTACCTCTCCAAATGGTGATAGGATGCCCAGGGTTCTCCTTCTCCCAGCAGCGTGAGATTTCTCAGGGAAATTCCCCTTTCTTGGAGCCTATTACTTCATTAGTCTGATAGTTAAATTGGGGGTTGCAAGTATCTCTACAGAACACCCTTGTTTTTGCCAGAACAATTACAGCACCACAAATGGGATCCAAGCTCTACTCAACATGAACTTGTGGGGAATGAGTCACAATGTTGTCCATCATTCTTTGGTTTCTAAAAATATATTTATTATAATGTCTCTGCCTGCGTGTGTGTGTGTGTGTGTGTGTGTGTGTGTGTGTGTGTGTGTCTGTCCGTGTGTCTGTGTCTGTGTATGCATGTACGGGGACCCTTGGACCACAGTGTGCTTGTGAAGGACAGAGAACAACTTAGTGAAGTCTGTTTCCAGCTTCCACCTTTATGTAGGATCCAAGATGGAACTCTGCTTGTCAGGCTTGCTTAGCAAGTACTTTTAATTCACCTCACTGATCTGTCTCTGTGTCTGTCTGTCTGTCTGTCTGTCTGTCTGTCTGTCTGTCTGTCTGTCTGTCTCTCTGTGTTTAGTCCTAAAATTTAAATTAGCATGCCTGCTGGTGCTCCCAAGACTTGAAGGAATCACGCAGGTCAAAGAAATTTACAATCCAGGAGTCACTATTTCATTTCCTGAACCTCACTGTAACACTGTTCAACAGATGGGGAGTGTTGGCTCAGGGAGACCCATCTGCCCTCCGAAGCCAGTTCCTCCAGGGCTGGCAGTCCTAAGAGAAGGAAGGCATTGTAGGTTGTCATGGACTCTCAGCCTCCCTGTAGAGAGCAAGTGTTTAGTATGCAGATGTTTGGAGATTTCCTTACAATCCTGTTCAGCATCATTGGAGGAGAATAGCTTTTCCACCCGAGTCTCTTCCCACTTGCCTAGGTGTATTTCATGTGCTCAGTTATGAAACGCCTCTCGTATTCCCTCTCACTGCTTCTCCATAAACGGGCCAGGAACAATTCCCTGTAGTGTCACTGTTTCTTAAGAAGAGAATGGTTCTGCCAGGCTCAACTAGGCAGAAAGAAGTTAAAAACCAGTTTATGCCCTAAACTGTAAGGATCTTAAACACCTGTAATCCACAGAGACAGACACATGGATGATTGATGGTCTCTGTCTCTGGCTTGGTTAGCAAGGGTCTTGTTCACTTTGTATTTTGAAACAAAGTGTGTTCAAAGAGGGCCATGTTCACTGAATTCTTGTCTTTACCCACATTTTCACATTGGTGTAGTTAGAGTCAAATGGTCAGAAATCCAGGAAACAATGGGCTTGGTTAATAAAGGGTTCACATATATTAAATGAGCAATAGCTGGCATCCTCTGTTCTTCACACAGCATCGTCTCCTACATGTACATGACCCGCCCTTCCATCCCCACCTTCCAGTGAGCGGGAAAGGAGGGGTTGCTGGTTGGTCCACCACTTGTTTATTGTGGTGGGTTGGGCTCTGTGTGGTAATTATTGCCTGGTAATTATTCACATGCTCTCTTGCTTCAATCCACTAGAACAACTGATTTTCTTGGCCATCTAAGATTCAAGGGCCAGACAACTTCCCTGGCCAGTGGGCAGGAGAGGCCTTCTTGGGGTAGTATCTGGTAGGAAGAAAAGAGAAGGAAGGGTCAGGCTGTTGAGCAGATCCGGTTTGTTAGTTCTGGTTCACTGGTAGTGTTGTGCTGATTCTAGTGCATGTAACCACCCTATGCCTCAGTTCTGATAGTGTAAAGTGGAGATGACAATCCCGTCTTTCAAAGGAGGGTTTCGTGAACAGCAAACATGGTCGCCTTTACCCGGCACACAGCTTGGTGTTTGTGCTTCGTAATGTTGATGGTTATTACCCTGGCACCGCGCACTAGATGTAGACTGCAGAAGGGCTTCCAAAGTGGTGCTTTGTAAAGAGCTTAGCGTATAGCTCAGTGTTTCATTTGTGATCTCCCTTTCATGAATAACTGCTGAGACCCATCCGTTAATCAGGCGGTCTCTCAATTTCCTGCTGGGGGAGGGGTAGCCCATTCATACTCACTCCTTGCTGGGGGAGGGGTAGCCCATTCATACTCACTCCTTGCTGGGGGAGGGGTAACCCATTCATACTCACTCCTTGCTGGGGGAGGGGTAGCCCGTTCATACTCACTCCTTGCTGGGGGAGGGGTAGCCCGTTCATACTCACTCCTTGCTGGGGGAGGGGTAACCCATTCATACTCACTCCTTGCTGGGGGAGGGGTAGCCCGTTCATACTCACTCCTTGCTGGGGGAGGGGTAACCCATTCATACTCACTCCTTGCTGAGGGAGGGGTAGCCCGTTCATATTGTACTCACGACACAGCATTCTGGGATGACCTCCTATCATTCAGCTTATGCTGTCTAGCAGATCATTCCACAGCCTCTTGGCTTAGAGCAGCAATCGTCTTAGAAAACATGATTATGTCAGCTGGCAGTCTGGGCAGGGCTCAGCTGGATTACCCTGTTCGCATTCATGTTTTTACAGCCTGCTGAAGCATGGGGCAGCGGCTAGGTGGTCTTCAAGCATCACTCAACAAGTCCAGTGGTTGTCACTGGAAGTTGGCTAGGCTGATGGGGGTGACCATGAGCTTTAAGCCCCCACTAAGTTGAAGGAGGCTGATTTTCATGGTACACAACCTCAAGGTTTCCAAAACAACAAGAAGGTTCAAATCTCAAGGTCAAAGTGAGTTTTGAGTTTCTGTATGTGTCATGTTTTCTAGTGTCCTATTGGACAACTCAAGTGGCATGGCAAATCCCAAAATCAACATGGCGGTTTTCAGGACCAAGGATAGAAGAGGTCCTTTATGCAACACTGTGCCATTGTCTCCTTTTTTTGGTGACTTTCAGTAGAAGCACTTTGTATTTAAGAGTCTCCAATTTAAACACTTGTGGTACAATTTTTATTTTTTTTAAGTCTTTTGTTGGATATGGTATTTTAATATGCCTGGCATCTGGTTGATACTGTTGGATTCTATTGCTGACATGTTTTTTCTTTCCTTTCATCTTTTATTCCCTTTATTTGGGAAATTATAGTTTGCCACAGGACATGGTTCTTTTTATAGAAGAAACAGCTGTGATGTCATAACTGAACACACTTTCCCCACACAATTTGGAAATGTGATCTACAACCCATTTGTTCATTTCTATTTTGGTCTCTGACTCCATATTGGATCAGAGAAAACATGTGAGCGAAAACTGCCATAGCTGATGAATTAATCTTGAAAAAAAAGTTACCATTTACTATTTTCTTTTTTTATTTCTAGTTACTGAACTATAATAGATGTGAGGGTGCTGGAATTTGTTTTTTATTATTTACTTCTGCTAGGATCATTTTGAATGGAGTTGCATGAACCCAGGTAAGAGACAGAACAATACATTTCTGGCCTCTGGAACTATTCAAGGTTTTTGAAAGAGCAGTGTTCAAACAGGAAATTTCAGTAAAAACAAATACAAATAATATGACCAGTAACTGAAAAAGGGAATAAATCAATTACTCAGAGTCCAGACGTTTTCAGGAATGAGTTCCTCTGTGGAGTGTTTAGCTTCTTATTGAATTTGTGTACAATTATATCTTACTCCCCAAACTAAACAGATTTTCCTTGATAAATGTTTTAGGACAGCAGCAAGATTCAATTCAGTTTATTTCAAGATACAGATTTATTTGGGAAATTAGAAGGAAATAGTTGCCTACAAGGACCTGGGGGAGTCCTAACTGTCTCCTGCTCCTCTGTTGGTTGGTATTTCACCCCCAAATATCTCAGAGATGGAGGTGCTTCTCACAGGGGTGAGAAAAATTGCAGCTGGAGCAAAATTAATTTGTATTTATAGCGCAGGTCCCTACATGAATCCTTAATCTGCTTTTTTTTTTTTTATGATTTTAGGGGAATTTATAGAATCGTTTAGATTGAAAGAAATCTCCAGTGGGTCATCAGGCTCCCTCTCCTTATGATGGCTGTTCTGGTTTTATTATCCCTAAAGCTGCCTTGATAGATGGGTGTCAAGTCTGCCCCATGTTTCATGCATTTAAAGATGCACATTCCCTACCCTGGGTGTATTTAATGGAGGAGACAGACTTGGAGCTGCCTGTACACCTGGGAGACCACTTTCTGAGTTCCTGACGCAGTCTCTTCTGGAACAGATACCAAATATGTAGCATATTAAGCATTATAGAGAGGTCATCAAACCTAGTTTGCTTTTAGCTCCTGACAGTTGGGAATAGGGACTTGATGCTCTGTCTGTCATGAGATGATGATGAAAGATTTTTACCTCATAGCTTTTTATCCTGTGCGTCTTGAGAGGTATGCTGGACCCTCAAATGGGAGACTGTGCTTAGAAGAATAATTATGACTCAGAAGGCATTTTGGGGTGTCTAGCTTGCTCCAGAAGTTTGTGGTACACAGAGGAATATGAGACATGGTCCTTGTCTGTAGGAAATTTATAGCCTATTTGAGAGGATTCCTGAAGGATGTCTGGGAAGAAATGAGATTGGTGCATAAGAGCACTGTGTGAAAACCCACTTCATTACTTCATGGTTCCGTTTAGTGAACAGCCGTGATTACATCTCTTTACATTGTACTGGATACTGATGATAGTGACTAACTAGTTATGGGTCAGAGTTGCTGCTGGGACAGCAATAAAGTGCTTGCTGTATACGTCAGCCATCTGAACAAGAAGGACTAGGGTAGGGGAGGAGAAGAACTGGATCCCTTAAGGATGAAGAAGGTGTTTGGGCTGGGCTTTGGGTGTCATGGAGCTTCCTCCAGCCATTTCCTAAAAACATGCTGTCTTAGTTAGTGTTTCTATTGCTGTGAATAGACACCATGGCCATGGCAGCCCTTAGAAAGGAAAACATTTAATTGAGGTGGTAGCTTATGGTTTCAGAGGTTCAGCCCACTATCATCATGGCAGGAAGCATGGTGGTGTGCAGGCAGACATGGTGCTGGAGAGGTAGCTGAGATTTCTACATTTTGCACAGGCAGCAGGAAGTGGTCTGTATCACTGGGTGTGGCTTGATATATATGATACCTCAAAGCCCACCTGCACAATGACACACTTTCTCCAACAAGACCACACCCACTCCAAGAAGGCCACACCTCTTAATAGTGCCACTCCCTTTGGGGGCCATTTTCTTCCAAACCACCACACATGCATTGCAGCCGAGTGCCAGAGTATGAGAGCTCAAATTTAATTCTGAGTCCTGGTTTTATCAGACCCAACTTGGGGTCTTATCCTTACTGGGACTGTGTACTATTAAGAGCAATACAGTGCCTATTTGCATATAGATTATTCACTTAAATCAGGTCAGGTAATTTTATGTGCTTAGGACACAGCCAAAGCTGCTGTGCTGTGAGAGTTAAGGGTTGTGGTGGTGGATGGGCTGGTTGGAGAGAGCCATATGGAAGCCTACATGTAGTAAAGCTTGCTTGATGGAGATGCAATTAGAAATAAATGCAAAGGGTTTTTTGTTTTTGTTTTTATTCTGAGGAAAGATGGAGGTATAGTTCTGAGATGATGCATACAGCTGTTGTGTGTGTGGGGTGTTTTAGTTGGCTATCTTGTGCTGGGATGTACCTCTGGGTATATGATGGGGAACCCGAGCTGTCTAACCCTTGATCTGTTAGACAGCTGTGGACTCAATCAGGACAATAACCACAACTCTTATGGTAGCAGCTACAATTGTGCCCACTCCTGTAACATGTCCCTCGTATCACAGCCATTGTGTGAGTTATCATTGTGATAATTTCTATTTTTAGTTCAGTGCTATAAGTAAGAAAACAGAGACTCAGAGTATTTTAATAACATGTTCAAGGTCACATAACTGCTCAATGACAGAGTTGTGGCTGAAACCCCTGTAGACTGACGTAGGGAGTGTTGGTTGGCTTTCTTAGCCTACATTCTGTAGGTTCTTAATTAGTTCTGGAGGGGACACAGAGGAACGGAAGAGGAAGACAGATGGAAAGGGTGTAGAGGTCAAGACCAAGGAGGAAGGAGTAGTTAAGGAAAAGTTGTAATTTGACCAAAGCATTGAAGGTGATGCTGAGGGGCAGTTGCTAGGACGTGAAGAAAGAGGACACTTCAGATCTTCAAAGGACCAAGCATGGAGGAAAACTCTGGCAAAGACTGTCTGCACAGACCAGGAGACGAAAGGCAAGGGTGGGTTCCACTTTCTTCTTGACCTGTGGTGACTACGAGGTTGGCAAAGATGCTAAGCTGCCTGGAAAGCCCATTATCCAGGCCATAGCCTTCCTCTGGCCCTCTCTCTACAACTCCTTAATGCTTTTAAACCCAGTAAAGAAGCTAAAAAGAAATGAACCAGGGAAACGAAGCTTATGGTACACGCAGAAATACACTCAGGATTCTCTCTCTCTCTCTCTCTCTCTCTCTCTCTCTCTCTCTCTCTCTCTCTCTCTCTCTCTCTCTCTCTCACACACACACACACACACACACACACACACACACACACACACGCGCGCTCTTCCCCCCATTTTTGTTTTATTATGTGAATGAGTGTTTTGCCTGTATGCGTGTCTATGAACCCATTTGCATGCCTGGAATCCACAGGGGCCAAAAGAAAGTATTAGATCCCCTTGACCCCCGGCTACAGGCAGTTGTGAGTGGTCATATGGGGGCTGGGGATTCTACCTGGGTCCTCGGGAAGAGCAGCCAGGGCTCTTAGCCACTGAGCCATCTCTTCAGTCTCCCCACCTTTTCCTAATCACAGAAAACCCTCTTTGACTATATCTAACAATTCCTAACGGTGCCTCTGCTAAGGTATAGGCAGTTATGAGGCACAAATCTCTCCCTATTCCATATTCCGGTGGGTTACTGTGGTCTTGTTGACTCCTGCATGTTTTTTTTCTTTTGAGACAAGTATTTACTGTATTTATGTGTGTGAGGTGTTTGCATATGTGGTTGGGTGTGCATGTAAGTGTAGATGCCTGTGGAAGGCAGAAGAAAGTGCTGTAGTTACAGGTGGTTATGAGTTACCAGAAGTGTGTGCTGGGAGCCAAACTCAGGTCCCCTAGGAGAACAGCAGGGCACTCTTAACCGCTGAGCCATCTCTCTGGCCCCTTTGAGACAGGGTCTTCCTCAGTGGCCCTGGCTGAGTGGGAACTCAGACCAAGCTAGCCTCAAACTTAGAACAATTCCTATGCTTCTCCCTTTCAACCACTGGGGGTACAGACCTGTATTACTGTTTTAGTGTCCTTTTATGGCTGTGACAAAACACTCTGACCAAAAGAAATTCGTGGGAGGAAAGGGTTTAATTTGTCTTACACTTCCAAGTGATGTCCTTCACAGAGGAAGGTCAGAGCAGGAACTCAAGGCAGGAACCTGGAGGCAGGAACCATGAAGAAACGCTGATGGCTAGCTTACTATCCTTAGATGGCTGCAGACTGTGTCTACTTGGCAATTGGGGCCATCTAAGATACCCACCATGCTCAGCTTCTGTATGCTATAAGAATAATTACCTTCTCAGTCATTTTTTTTTGAGGTGTCAGGATATATAATTGTCATTCTTAAAAAGAAGTAATGATTTTATTATTGGAAAATAATATTAGACTTGTTTTTATTCTGTCATTTAATGTTTTCATTTACCAAAATCATCCATTGAATGTTACCTGGAATAGCAAAAGTGGTATTGCCTTCAAATATTACGTCTTTGAGGATTTCACAATGTATTTTGATCACTTTCACTTCCCTTACCTCCCGCTAACTACTCCCAGCTGCACCCTCAATTTCCTATATCTCCAACTTTGTGTCCTTTATTGAAAATTGATAATTAATTGAGTTCCCTTTGTACTGTCCATAACATTTTGGGTGTGGGACCAACCACCCATTGGAGAGTAGGAAACCAACCAGGGCCACACCCTTAAAGAAAATGGACTCCACCTCCCCAATAAGGCACCTACTGTCCACAGACCCTCTTCCAGGACTGGAGGGCTCATGAGCTCTTCTCCCTCTGTTTTAGAAAGCTGACTGGCTTGGTCTGGTTGTGGGTCTTGCATATACAACAAATCCTGTCCAGAATACACCGCTTTTCTCCCATCCATTGGGAACTTGAAGCACTTCCTGGAAAGCAGAGAGGCAAAGGAAAGCCAGGAAGTGACTATGGGGAAACTGGCATTGCTATAATGCCTTGGGATATTGAATGAAGGAGACTGGAAGAGAAAGCCGTGGGCAAAAGATGGCTCTTGGGGCTCACACCAAAGTCTGGTGGCCTAACCGAAAGTCCTAAGGAACTCGCCTGTGCTGGTAAGAGCGTCTGTGGTCTATTGCACTCTGTACATTTGGAAGGAGGTGAGAGTCTGTGGTCTATTGAACTCCGCACATCTGAAAAGGGGTGAGAAGATGGACATTAATTAGAATTTTCAGTTTGTAAACAATTCCAGGGACTTTGAGTCAAAAGGAATTAGCAGATATTTAAATCTTCCCCAGGACTGCCACACTGTGACTCCTGGTCTAGCTACACAAAATATCGCAGGATAATTACAAATTATAAATGTGCTGTCAGCCAACAAAGCAGTTTTACATAGGTTGTCTCACTTGGTGTTTCTAACAGATCTGTGGGGTGGGTGAAGGTGAAGAATGCGACTTTCATCCAGCAAGCTGTGTTTTGTAAGGCGTGCAAAGCATCTCCACCTGCATGTGTACTCGGTGCTCAGCTATTAATTTCTAAACGTACATCCAACCATTGACCAGACCACTGTCCTATTGCCTATTGCTGGGAATGAAATTCCTTCTTCAGGGAGTGCGTGCATATCCTTGACTCTGTGGGCTCCTATCCAGGTCGGACCTTGCTACTGAGCTTTTCTCACAATGCAGAAGTCATGGGGTAGGAACAGAGAGAGGAAGCCTGGGCCAGATGGTTAAAGAAGAGCAGACCTTGTCTTGGGGCCCTTGGTGGCTTATGAAGACAGAGGGTGACAAACACACCCTCGGGTAATGTTGGCAGTTACATAAACTTTGTGTACCTGTAATGACAGCTCCGGGTGGGAGCAGGCTGTGTGGTTGAGTGCAGTGTC
Source organism: Cricetiscus sungorus (assembly GCA_030556225.1). NCBI lineage: Eukaryota > Metazoa > Chordata > Mammalia > Rodentia > Cricetidae > Cricetiscus > Cricetiscus sungorus. The sequence continues at coordinate 143,872,322 of JANBXA010000007.1, forward strand.
CTCTTCTGAGGATGGGACTTCATATGCCGCACACAGAGCTCACCTAGAGGTCCCTATTCTGTAGTTCCCGTCTCAAGACTCCCCTTGAACTTAAGGGATTGAGTTGACAGAGGAGGGCACCTGACAACAACCTTTGGTCTTCCCACGTACGTGCACACATGTGCACATATACCCACTCATACATGCACACACGCACACACTCACACGCACATATGCACACATGCACACACACGCGCACACACATGCACATACGCACACACACGTACATATGCACACACACATGCACACCCACGCACACACTCACACACACACGCACACACACATGCACATATGCACACACACGCACACATGCACACACACGCACACACACGCACATGCACACACGCACACATGCACACACACATGCACACACGTACGCACACATGCACACACACACACACACACACACACAGAGAGAGAGACAGAGAGAGAGAGAGAGAGAGAGAGAGAGAGAGAGAGAGAGAGAGAGAGAGAGAGAGAGAGAGGTGGCGCTGTGGTGTGCCTGCAGTGTGAGAGAGGTAAGTGTTGCAGAGGTCACTAGAAAGTATTCCCCTGTGGGCTGCAGGAAGGAGACACAACAACAAAGCCAGCAGGCAGTGGGTGAGTGGAGTTGGATTTGGAGTGACAGCTGGTCTCAGGGAGCTTGGTGAGCAGAGAAGGTATCCAGAGGGGCATGGTGTTCTAAGGAGCACTGCTGAGCTAGCTTTCAGATTAATGACACTGGTGTTCGGCTGGCTATGGAACTCGATATGTTATAAATTTGTACTCCAGATAAAAGCAAAAATGATAAAAACATACAGGGGTGCCTCCTGGAGCTAAGCAGCCCCCATCCCTCAAAACTGTTTATCACAATGTCTTTGCTATTTAAGGGTCTCTCAACCGGTGTTGTTTGGGAAACTGATGATTTGTGTTCAAATGGCAGCTATTTGGGAAAGTGTCCATCTTTCTTTGATATCTAATATACTTATCACTCTCTGACTTGTCAGATATTTTTCTTTCTACCAGGTCTGACACACTGGAGTACATATGGACATCGCTCTCATTTCACAGACACCCATCTTTTGAGCATGCTGACCCCAAAGTGATGCACAGAATCACTTCACTCTCCCAGCCCAGCTACGGCTGACTGGACAGGACATCAGATAAGAAATCAGATTTGCATAGCCTTTGGTCTTCCCGCTGGAGAGGGCCATAACGCTGCACTCTAGGCCAGCCTGTGCGCCCGGCCCAGGCAGGGTCTGCCCAGGCCAGCCAGTTCTCCAGGCTTTTAAGATACACAATCATGGGGACAGAGAGAGGCAGTGTATGAAAGGAGTTTCCAGGACATTTGAAGTCAGGGGTGTGGGAGCTGCTGTGTTAAGAGTGAAGGGGAATTTTAAGCAGGTGGGTAGGACATCTCCCTGAGCGTTGCTGAGAGATACTTGTCAGTCACTGTCTTTGCCCATGATAGCTCTATGATTGGATCTGGTGGGTCTTAATGTATATGGTTTGTACTGTGTAACCCTAGGATGGCAGAAATCACATGAGCTGTCTGTGTGTGTGGGTTTGTCAGTCTGTGGGCTACAGAAGCCTGAACACAAAAGCACCCCCCCCCGTGGCTATTCTTTATGCTACCTCCTCTTCTTATGGCGTTCTTTTGGAAACAAATCTACTTTGCATTACAGAACTTAATACACAATTTTCCACTTCCCTAAAATTTTATCAAGTGCTCTGTGGAACAATTTGCACAAGGTCTAATTTTCCAAGTTGTCGGCTGTGCGGCATAATGACCTCATCCTTTTTCATCTAGTTTCATGCCATTATTTATATAAAGAGGTGGTTGGTTTGCATTCAGATTAGGCACATGTGAAAACTGGATGGGTTTCTTTATAATTTCAGATGTAAGGCAACATTGTTGCTCGATTTCAGAGCCGCCCAATAAATTTATAGTGTGAGCCATATCTGCGATGTTAAAAATCCTGTGGTACCCACAACGACGAAGTATGGAATGAGTAGAGTGAAGCTGATTTTGATAATATATATTGATTAACTCAATTTATTCAAACTAATACCACTTCAGCACGAAATGAACTTTAAGTTACCGGCATGTTATTTTACATCATTTTCTGGTACCATAGCAACAGAACATGTAGTAGCTGATGTATATTAAGACTTACAGTGAATATCAGTTCAGACTATGTACAATTCAAGTACTTGATAGCTGCAAGTGGCTAGTGGCTTTCATACTAATTAGCATGGTTGGTATGGACATTAATTAGGCATTACCTTGGTTATAAGTTCTTTGTGATTTCTTGAGCTTGTTTGATGTAATCTGAATGAGGGTCTTCACAGACTGGCAGAGAATTGTTTGGTCACGTATTTGAGTCATTCATCCACCCACCCACCCACCCACCCACCCACCCATCCATCCATCCATCCATCCATCCATCCATCCATCCATCCATCCATCATCTACCTACCTTCCCAACAAAAATTTAAAAAAATTACAGAAATTTCTAGAATAATACATATTGAATTTATATGCAATATTGCAATATTGGGGTTGAAGACTCTCTCTCTCTCTCTCTCTCTCTCTCTCTCTCTCTGTGTGTGTGTGTGTGTGTGTGTGTGTGTGTGTGTGTGTGTGTGTGTGCATGAATGCAGCTGCATTTTGAAGCCATGACACAGAAACCCCTGGAACTAGAGTTCCAAGCACGTGTGAGATGCTTCCAAGGTGCTGAGAACTGAATTCAGATCATTTACAAACAATAATCTCACTCAACAGTGAGCCTTCTCTGCAACCCCCACCCCATGGTTTTACCTGATTTGTTTTATTGAGACAGGGTCTCATTCTATAGTCTTAGCTAGCCCAAAATGCTCTAAGTAGACCAAGCTAGACTCAAATTCACAGAGATCTGCCTGTCTCTGCCTCTTGACTGCTGAGATTAAAGGTGTGAGCCTCCATACCCGGCCCCCAATGACAAATGTTGACATTGTGTCATGTTTGCTTCTGAATTTAAAGATTGAATACATTTTCAAAATTAAGTGAAGACTTCTTTTTTCTCCCTTTCAAAACCTCATTTTTCTTGCCTTTCCTACACACAACGACCATCATGAATTTGATGTGTGATCCTCCCATATATTTTGGAAATCTTACTGTAAAAGGATGTGCCGACCAGCAATAGAGAGGAGTACTTGATGTATTCTACATTTATATCTGCTCGTGGTATTATATGACACACATTATTATTCATTTCCTTTGATACCCATTTCACATTATATTTCTTTGATGTATCTATGTGGATACACTTCAAGCTGTAGATAATTTCATTGTATATCTCTATTATATCCACCCTTTCAAGGGATGTGATTTAGTTTAGTACATTTTCTTTTTAGTTTTTGTGATTGTAAAAGTTTTGGGCGGGCATTCCTGGGTAGGTGTCCTTGTATGGTACATGGACTTCTCGCTAGAGGCAGGAAGAGGACTGAGTATTATAGAAGGCACAAAGATCATAAAGGAAAGTGGGGCCTGCTGCTACAGGCCTATAGTCTCAGTTACTGGTGAGGTTGAGGCAGGAAGATGGCAGGCTCAAGCTTTGCTTATGTTATAAAGTGAGCTCCAGGCTCAACTGAGTGAGGCCTTACCTCAAAATAGGCAATATTGTTAAAAAGAATTTGATGGTGTAGCTCAGTGATAGAGAACTTGCCCAGCAAGTGTGAGGTCCTGGGTTCGATTCCCAAACCAGTTCAGTGTCCTGGGTTCAAGTCTTTACCTTGTGCTTTTCAGGCGTGTGGTCTTGGACACATGGCTTAGCCTCAGTGGGTCCCTGTTTCCTCAGTTACAAAGTGGAATTGAAGTGAGGGGTAAAGTGTAGAAAATTATTTCTTCTGAGCTTATAGCACGTGCTCAATAACACTCAGCTATTATTATAATTACCATTTATTATGTAATTGGTATCAGCTTGTCTTTTATTAATCCCCAGGGGATCACTCATATCATACATCAAATTAATTATGGTTCTAGAATTGAATTACCATCGTGTTCCCTACTTCAGGTGCATCTCAGAGAGAGGAGGTTGGAGTCCACTGCCTGGAATGACTCGACCCCAGACTTTAGACAGGAGGGTGAAGGAGGTCTGGAGCTGTACTTCTAAGATAGAGAAGTTAGACAGCGTCAGGGGAACGAGCCAAAAAAAAAAAAAAACAAAAAAAAAAACCCGAATTTGAACGATATGTATCCCCTTACTACCTCCCTTTGGAAACCCAACACACTTATAGTCTAGTTTATTTTACTACTGTACACATCACCAAAAAACAAAGTTTTAGAGAGATTGATGTGGGGGAGAGGGATGTGTGGTCCCAGCCAGGGAATCTTTGAAGTCCCTGGTGCTCTTGGAAAGTGATGAAGTATTATGGGTGATGGGATGCCGGGGACCTTTTCTGTTCAGAGATGTTCCTTTGTTACTGTCAAGAACTTCCCTTATCTCAGCACACCCTGGAGCCATTTGTCTTTCTCCACCATTAGACTCTAAATTCCTTGAGTCACAGATGGAACATGGTCTCTGGGAGCTGGATTTTCTTCCTGGCTCTGGGGTGAGGGATCTTGTTTGGGTCAAATTTCCTTATCAGTAAGATGAAGCCAGGGAATGGCAGACTCATTAGAAGGGATGGGTACCATTCCTGGAAGGCTGCAGAGATGATAATGCTGGTGTGTAGCCCAGTGTGCAGCACGGCACAAATGTGTGTGCAGAAGAGTACAAATGAACAGTGGAGACTGTTTGCTCAAATGAATGCAATTCAGCTGTTTCTTTCATCCCCCAGCGCGTACTGAATTTCATGCCATCCACTCCCTTTATCTACACCTTCTCCCTTTTCTCATCTCAGAAGCTGGCAGGTTCCCTTCCCCATCTCACTCCCCTCACTTCTTCCTTTTGTTTCTTCTTGTCCTATTCACTAGTGGTAACCATTATCCAGGTCATATTTTCAAATACTAATTTTACTCTCAAAGGTCTCATTTCTGTGAAGGCTTCGGGTACCACCTTTATGAGGGTGAAAGTCAAGATGGTTTTTCTAGCCTCTGCATCAGATTCTTGGTACTTGTATGTTATGAGGATGTCCTACTGCTTCTTTCATCCCAGACACCCTCTTCTGCCTGGCATTGCCTTCTTCCTGGCCTGCTATGAACATTTATGGGGTGGTATCCTTTCTAAGCTCCATAACTTGAAATGCAGAATGACTCCAGCTCCTCCGTTTTCTCTCCATTCCGGCTGGTTGCTGACCGCCTCAGTTCCATTCACATGAACTCTCGCATCTATCTGTAGTCTTTTGCTTTGTTCTCCATGCTCTCACTAGGCATTGTCTCCGTTCACACCCCCTCTGTGATCCGAGAGCACCTAAGACCACTGTTAGAAGAAAACACTAGAGTATCTATAGGTATATGCATTTTAGTCTGTCTTTGAAATGCCCTGACTTATATATGTTTCTGTTACAGCAGGTCTCCCCGCCGGCTGCCGCTGGTTCTGCTGCCATTGTCCTGCAACCACGTGTGCCCCAAATAACACTCAGAGACTCTGTATTTGATACAATCCTGTTGGCCAGTTACCATTATTGTTAATGGGCTAGCTCTGTCTTAATTATTAACCAATTTCTACTTATCTAAGTATTTCCACGTGGTCGTCTTATCGGGGAGCCGCGCGGCAGGCATCCTGCTCCTTCCCAGGGCTACATCTCGACCCCACCCTACTCCTTCCTCTTTCCTCCTTCTGGGCGCCTAGCCCCGCCTATCTTGTTTCCTATTGGCCACAGGGCTTTATTAACCAGTAAGAGAAACATATATACAGAATCACATCTCCCATCATCTCCTCTTTTCTGTCTAAAGTAAAAGAAGGGGTTTAACCTTAACATAGCAAAATATATCATACAACAGTTATCAAATAAGAATCACAGTAAACAATATTTAGTCCATTAACATTTTGTAAGACTTTAAGAAAATATCATCTATCCTATCTTTGTGAGTCTAAAGTCCTATATGTAACTTATCTTTAATCCTAACTAAGGGAAACTGTAACTATAACTATCTGTCTTCAACTCCTTCAAAGACCATAGAAGGATAATATATAAACTCTAGAAATGACAGAGACAACTCATTGCCTGGACTAGGAGGAGGAAGAAGAAGGCGGGGAAACCTGCTGTAACATAATGGTGTCAGAACTGGGATTGAGAACTTTCACTTAAAATTTAACAAAAGCTTAAAAAATAGTTTTTAGAAACAAGGGAACAGAGACTAGCAAGACTTCTTAGTAGCAGCATTTTCTTGATTGGATTTGTTTTGCTGTAGACAGAGATTTGCGCGGCTCCTTTAAGGGAAGTTTCCAAAATTAGCATAAGTGGCAAAAAGCCGCCTGGCTTTTAAAGAGCTCTGCTAACAATTCATTGGTGTGTACAAGAACTGCAATGAAGGTTTACACTATGTTTTAAAAAATACGCTGGCTTGGGAGAGAAAAAGAAACAGGGTACAATGGTTTAAAAAAGAAAAAAGAAAATAGAATGAATGGGTATAATGGGACATGCCATTAATCCCAGCACTGGGCAGACAGAGGCAAGCAGATCTCTGTGATTTCAAAGTAAACCTGGTATGGAGTGAATTCCAGGACAGATAAAAGTTACACAGAGAAACCCTGTCTCAAAATATGCAAAAATAGAAGTAGAAGAAATAGAGTAATAAAAAGGCCACGTAAAGATGAAAGACACAGAGAGATTTTGGATACTATACGTGATTCTGTTGTCTTTAAAGTATTTGATTGCTGAGAAAATAACAACTACTGATAAAAAAATGCTGCTGGATTAATTCAATTTATATATTTTAAAAATGCTTTGACTCCAAAATTCAAGCCTAACGACAAGTTACTGGGGAAAAGGATTTCTATTTTTGTTTCCACAGAAAATGAAAAGCTATGGATTCTTTCCAGACTTATGTGGTTTGATCAAGCCAGACCCCCTGAAACAACTCCTCAGATGATCCAACATTCAAAGCAGTTGAGACAAATTCTTGCAGACTACTGCCAAGATTTCTGCGTCTTCTTTGGAACCCCATGACAGCGCCCTCTACCAGCAAGAAGTAGTTTGGAAAGAACGACGCCCAAATTCCCAAATATTATTTATAAATGTTTGTTTTCATTTAAATTGGCTTGGTTATAAATGGTTAATGACCACAAGCAATCATTTTAAAGGGAAAAGGGGAATTATGGTATGGAAATGAATATTTTGCTTTGGAATGGATTTTCTTTTATTGATACAATTTAAGGTCAATTTTATGATATGTGTATTTCTCCTCTTGTTTAGGTATTATGTTTATATAGCTCATTGGAAAATATAATGTATAATTTAGTACAGATTAGAGAGTTACCTATGATAGTCAAACTTGGAGTTAAGTTAGTTAGGATTTCTAGATATACAGAGATGTATTTGAGATGGATAGGCATTCTTCAAACCTTTCAAAGACCTACAGAATATGGCATTTAAAATGGTTTAGGGTTTTTCTTGACAGTGAGGCACAACTGCTCCTGGTAACACCACCTACAGAAGAAAGGAAGATGGACATCGAAGAAAAACATTATGGAGTTTGCTTCTAATATGGCAAGACTAGCCATTTGAGCAAGGTACTTCTCTTGTCTAGACTGTTTGACTTTATGTTGTAGAAACTGGACATGCAGGACCCACAAAAAGGTGACTGCTGATGCAAGATGGACATTGCTACAGGATTCCTGCTTCATGGAAGAGGCTGCCAGACAGCCAGACAGTCCACAGGACACAGAGAAAAGTGACTGACAAACTGCCATTACAGGTGGACAGTTTAAAGTTTCCTGCCTTGTTAAGGAGTCTGGACACACACTATGGCCTATGGGCTGAAGTTGGAACATTACAGAAGAACTTCGGGTGACTGACCAGGCAATGAGTTGTCTCTGTCATTTCTAGAGTTTATATATTATCCTTCTATGGTCTTTGAAGGAGTTGAAGACAGATAGTTATAGTTACAGTTTCCCTTAGTTAGGATTAAAGATAAGTTACATATAGGACTTTAGACTCACAAAGATAGGATAGATGATATTTTCTTAAAGTCTTACAAAATGTTAATGGACTAAATATTGTTTACTGTGATTCTTATTTGATAACTGTTGTATGATATATTTTGCTATGTTAAGGTTAAACCCCTTCTTTTACTTTAGACAGAAAAGAGGAGATGATGGGAGATGTGATTCTGTATATATGTTTCTCTTACTGGTTAATAAAGCCCTGTGGCCAATAGGAAACAAGATAGGCGGGGCTAGGCGCCCAGAAGGAGGAAAGAGGAAGGAGTAGGGTGGGGTCGAGATGTAGCCCTGGGAAGGAGCAGGATGCCTGCCGCGCGGCTCCCCGATAAGACGACCACGTGGAAATACTTAGATAAGTAGAAATTGGTTAATAATTAAGACAGAGCTAGCCCATTAACAATAATGGTAACTGGCCAACAGGATTGTATCAAATACAGAGTCTCTGAGTGTTATTTGGGGCACACGTGGTTGCAGGACAATGGCAGCAGAACCAGCGGCAGCCGGCGGGGAAACCTGCTGTAACAAGTTTCAGGCTATAAATTACTCATGAGAGCAGTACAGAGGTAATATATTGCGCTATTAATATAAGGATATTATTAACACCAAGAAATTTCTATAGCTCCCTACTTCCTAGAATTGAAGACACACCCATCCTGTGCCCTCAGAGACACACTCAGTCCTCCTCTATAGTCTAGCAAGCTGTTACAGCCCTTCTTGCACACCCCCCCTGGCTTGAGCCACGTGGGGCTGTTCTCTGGGTACTTTTAAATCCTTACATTCTCACTTCTGTGCCTTGTTTTGAATTGCTCACCTTTTTCACGTAGTGGCCTAGAACAAGGAAAAATCACATTTTCATCCCAATCAGAACCGCTCCATTTGGAGCTGGACAGCTCCATGTTTGGCTCCACTGCTCAGTAGTGTCCCTTGGGAAAGGGACCTCAAGTCTTAGCTTCATCCCCCTCATCTGTAACACAATGCCCAGTTGATGAAATAACACGTGCAAAGTGTACACTGTGCCTGACATGTCTATAACACTGGTTCTGTGTGAGGTGGATTGGCCTCTCTTACCTCTTCCCCCTCCCCGGTATTCTTTGCCCAGTTTTCCCAAATTGTGATAATGTTCATGGAATCAAGTATGCCATCACTTACAGTCACTAACAAGCTTTCTGTTAGCCTTGTCCCTGCTCTTTTGTCACTACCAGCATCAATTACCTCCTGTGTTGACTGCTTTGATAGCTGTCATTCAACAGGATTATCCACTCACATTACAACCCAACAGTACAAGGAAAATATAACGCAAAACAGTTGAAGGTAAAATTATAATCTAGATGTCATGTACCATGATGCCAACATAGGTGCCGCTAGGAAAATATTGGAATCATGTTCAGAGTCAATGACAAAGCAGAATCTGGTGGGAAGAGAACAAATTGAAAGAGTCTAAGTGCAGATGGAGGATGGTGTTAAAGATCCAGGAGCTGGAAAGAGATTTGTAAGAAATTAACGAAGCCTTTGAATATTTCTACTGAAAGAAATCTTTTAAAAATCACTTGGCCAGAGTACTTAAATGAAACATGAAAAGCATTAACCATAAAAGAAATTATAGCTAAATCTGACTACACTAAAATTAAGACCGTCTGTTCCTTCAGGGAAATCATAAAGAAAGTTAAGGCATAAAATTTATCCCTCCGGCACGCATAAACAATTACAGATCAATAGCGAAAAGCTACTCTGCAAGTAAAAGAGGGAAATGGCATCTGAAGAGACAGTTCTCATTGGCTTCCCACTGCCTATAATTGCGGACAGAGTCACCTGCATGTCCTTAGAGACACCCACATTTCTCCTGTCTAGTATTGTCAGGCCATAAGAAGAAACAAAAATGAGGAACAAGCTTGAAATCAAGTTCAGCATTGTTTTATACTTGGGAAAATGAAGTCTACAACCATATAAGATACTGCTTTAGGGCTAAAAGTGAAGTTGTCCGTATTAGTTATTTACAGATCCACTGGAAGTTGCTGCAAATACCCAGTAGCTTAAAATAACACACATCTCATAAGCTCATGGTTCATTTTTATAACTATGACTACTAGTAATTGTCTTAGTTATTTGTTTCAGGTCATGCATTGCTACAGCTACAGTATAAATTCTGTTATGAGACAGTTTTAAAAAATAAATTTTAGTTCAATTTTATAGGGGAAACAAATCTCATCAAAATTATTATTATCATTGTTGTTATTTTGGTTTTTCAAGACAGGGTTTCTCTGTGTAGCTCTGGCTACCCTTGAACTCACTCTGTAGGCAAGGCTGGCTTTGAATTCAGAGACCTACCTACCTCTACCTCCCAAGTGCTGGGATTAAAGGCATGTGCCACCATTACCTGGCTCAAAAAATTACTTTTAAGCCCAGGGTTAGTGGCACAGACCCGAATCCCAGCTACTTAGGTGCCTGAGGCAGCTGGATCTGAAGTTTAAGGCCTGCTGGGCTCATTGGAGAGATGGTTCTCAACATAAAACATACAAAAGAGGGCCAAGGGCACAGTTCAGTAGAAGTGCTTCCCTTATATGCTCAAAGTCCCAGGTTGAGTCTCTGGAGCTAGAGCAAACAAATTTACAGCAACAAAAGGCCCAGTAAAATCTATTACATGAGAAAGCGTTCTTATTTTCTTTTTGTCAATTCTTTTAAAACACATTTGAAAAGTGAAACAATAGTCAACTAGGCGTGCGTTCTTCAGCTTCAGTTTTGCTTTCTCACAATGATTAGGTGACTTAATGTTTTAATCAAATTCTCTTCCCCTTTAGCTGCTTCTTGTCTGTGTGTGTGCTGAATTCCCCCAAGGAGATGGCTTCAGTGCACATCTTCAAATGCCAGCTTTATCTCTTTATAAAAGAGTAAAGCAAAACTCCCACAGTTCTATTGTGTATCGTGTGTGTGTGTGTGTGTGTGTGTGTGTGTGTACTCTTGGAGGCCAGAAGAGGAGGTTGGATCTAGAGTTACAAGTCAGTTGTGAGCCATCTTTCACTGGTGCTGGGATCTAAATTTGTGTCCTCTGGAAAAGCAAGCGATTTTAACCACAGAGCACAGCCCCCAGGGGAAATCTTTTGAGCCATCAATTCCATTGAATTAAAACAAAATCCACATGATCACACACTCCCCACTTTCTCCTTCAACTTTTGCCTCGCCCCCAAGCCATCATTCCTTCCCACATTTATATGCTTAAAACACAAATACAAAAACCCAGGGAGTCCTGCTCAGTGCAGAACCTCCCCAAGCACGGGTTGGGACCACATCCCTAAAGATGATGGAGCCTCGTTTTCCCAACTGCCGTCAATTGCCAGTGGCAACCTGAATGTATGGAATTTTTAGACAAGCAGGAACAATGAAAAAATGAGATGGGTCTGCCAAAATGTTACCCACCCTGCAAGTCTTAGAAGTGTTAAAAAAAGATCCCATAGCTTGAGACAGAACTGTCCTCACCTTCCTGGCGACCTGACTCTCTGACCCTCTTCCATGAATCCTTTTTTTTTTTTTTTTTTTTTTTACCCCCCCTTCTCTTTTCTATTACTTTGTGTTTGGAATCCAATGGTTCAGCTATGATGGTTGGGACCCAGTTATCCTCTTCCTGATGCCAAATTTTGTAGCAACAAAATTTCCAAGAGAAGGTAACACGTCATCAAGAAAGCAAACAAGCAAGCGAGTGAGCAAGCAGTAAGAAAACAAAAACGGTTTGTGAAGATGATGAGCTATGGGCACTGTTTATGGATGGCGATGAGCTTGGCTGCCATCAGTCTAATAAGAGCATCAATAACAACTACCTTCCTGTGTCAAATTCCTGCATAGCATTTGAGTATATTCTAGACGCAATCCTCTAGGAGCAATGAGCACATTTCAAATGGACTGACTTCAAAGGGCTTTATTGCTTAAATATTTCCTTTGATAGCAAAGGTGTTTTATGGCCCATAAATGCAAATATTCTGTTATTGTGGTTACTAATATGTAAGACATACCTGGTGTCTCTCCTGTGCCTACCAACTAGATGTCACCTCTGCTGACAGATCTGTCTATGCACTGAACATTACACCTTCCATGTATTTGGGGACCTGGCATACTTTAGTCTTTATAATGTGCTTTGTTTGCTATTCCTTTCCTGGACAGTAAACTTCACTCTCAGACTTTCCTTCCGAAGTGAATCTTGCATAGGTAAATACTTACTTACCTTGGATTCCTCTGGATTGTTACCTTAATGGTTTTATGAAAAGTCAACACTATCACGCTGTAATGGTAGCAGATTCCTCCAGCAATTGCTAAGTAAGGTTCAAAGATGAGTCAGGCAAGCAGCCTCAGCTAACAAAGGGCAGGCTGGTCTAGGGGCTTACCTACCTTGTGCAGAAGTTCACAAACACTTGTTTGTGTTTTGTAAATAAAATCCTTTACAGAAAGATTCTTCTCGAAAATTTGTGTTGGTTTTATCAGAAGCATTTGTTGTAAACATGGTGAAGGTCAGAGCATGCAAATTTCTCAAATGCCTCATAAGACACATACTCAGTCGCATCTGAAGCTGAAACCCACGATGTAACAGACTAGTTTTCTCAGGGAGTGAGGCTGTGTTACTCTGTTTCACCCCCAATTCTACCTCTCATACCTCCAGGGAGCTTTGCCACTTCATGACACCATAAACAAGATGGGCCCAGGGTTCAGTTTTGCTGACACTTTCCTTATAAAGACAATAAACGAGAAAGCCTCAAGACACCAGCCATTAGTGTTCCTTTTCTAAAGCCATGCAGAAACATAATATGTTTACAGACTTCCTAATTCATTTCCTACTAATGAAAACAGGCATTTTCAGATACATTAGACAGCGTTCTTTCTGGACCTGCCTTCATATGGGGGGAGGTAATTTGCTTAAAAATTAAATCTAACTTTATACCTTATTAAGAATTGTGGATTGGTGTGAGGGAGATAGAAAAATAACTGAAACCAAGGAAATAAATACATTTTAAACCAGGAGGCAAAAAAAAAAAAAAAAAATGTACTTTTTCTTTCAATTCTTGGAGAGTTATGTGTGAGATCAGGATTTCTGTGTTTAAGAACATTGTTAAAAAGTCAACACATTACTTAATTGACAAAAGCAGCTTAAGACTTACCCTGGCTTTTCCATACCGACACCATCAGTGTGCACACGCACATTCAAGCCATGTTATTAGAGCCAATTAATTTGAATACATTTACAAGTCATATGAATTTCAAAAATGTGTCTGAAACAGAACTATTAGAAACCTCTAAAACCGTTTAATGAGATCAAGGTTGCACATAAAATGTTTTTCTGAACCACGCACAAATAGATGCAATGAAAACCCTGAGTTCACCGTGCTGAGACTCAGACACTGCCATGCAATATGCAGTGTGCAAGCTCTGCCCACTGGAGGATGTTATCCAGAGGCCTCAGGTGATTCAAGATGAATTCTCAGCACAAATACAGCCATACCCCGGTTGACGATTACTGTAAAATATGGGGGCAGAGAGGGGTGTCACTGTAATTGCAGTGGGCATAATTACTGTACACCCCAAATGAGTGAATCACAAGAGTAGGGGTGAAGGACACAGAGCTCCGTCACAGTTCTGACCTCAAAGTTCAGGTGTGGGAGTTAGGACGGTACACGGTGCCCGCTAACATTCAGAAAATGGGCATTTCTGTTTCTGAATATTCTGTGAAAAATGTGTTTTTAGAAGCAGTGGTTACAGGATTTTTATTTCTTAATTCACTGTATTCTCAGTCTGGCAGGTAAGCCTAGAATAAAGAGGAGAGCACACACATCTGTCCTTAGAGGATTTGGTTGGTCACATGGGTGGTTTTTGCCCCGGTGGGGCAGACCAGTGTCCATCTTTAGCCAGGAGGAAAGCTGTACATCAGCTAGTTCACTGAGGTGGGGGAGCCTTGGGCAGGACAATGGATGGTTCCAGGGTGAACAGAATCAGGCACTGGCTTTTGCCAAACACAGACTGGGATGAAAACAGAATAAATTAGATCCTCTAGGTCAGTTACTGCTTTGAGCAGGCGAGCCGAGGAAGAGAGGCATTGGAGCTCGTGATGAACGTGAGCTACCTTCTGTTTCCAGCCGAAGTTGCAAAGCAAAAGACAGAGATTACAAACAGCGACCATAAAGCCACGGCTGAGGAGGTAAAGGGGTCCCAAGAGCAGCTCAGCCTCTCCCTCTCAGTCATGCCTACAAAACACTCGCTCTTACTAACACACACTGTTCACAATGCAGATTTTTAACTTACTGTCAGGTAATCTACAGATGCCCGAGCCCTCAGTGATTGTTTATCTAGAGTTTCCAGCTGAGGTTGTGAACTGCCACCGAGTGATGACAGCATTATCTGAAGTTAATAATATAGTTAATTTTTTTTCACTTCTTTCCTTTTTCATGTGTATATATGCAGTAGGTGCTCCCATGTGTCTGCATGTTTGAATGTATGTGGGTACACATGTGTGCACAGTGTATGTGGACATATGTGGACATACCCGTGAAGTGCCTAGACTGAAGGTGGTAGTCTTCCTCCTTATTCGTTCAGGCAGGGTCTATCAGCTGAACCCAGAGCTAGATGATAGTCTAGCTAACTATCTCACTCGGGATTTCCTGTCTCAGCTTTCCCAATGCTGTAATCACAGATGGGTTACCACACCTGCTCTGGGAACTGCCAAGCCATCTACCCAGCCTCTATTATTTCTTTTTTTCCATTTTTATTTTTTTCTTAACTTATTTTTTTTTACATTCCAATCCCAGTTCCCCCTCTCTTCTCTCCTCCTGCTCTCATCCCAACATCCCTTCTGTTCCTCGGAGAGGGTAAGACCTCCCCTAGGAAATCTACTAAGTCTGTCCCATCATCTAGTTGAGGCAGGACCAATGCACCTCTCCACCCCCCACACCCATGTGTCTAGGCTGGGCAAGGTATCTCTCCATATAGAATGGGCTCCACTCAGTCAGTTTGTTAGACCTTGGACTCATTGCCAGTGGCCTCCTATATTGTCCCACTCACACCATTGTCACATCTATCAAGGGAGTCTAGTTCAGTCTTATACAGGTTCCCCATTTGTCAGACAGGAGTGAGTTAGTGATCTCATACTAGCTTGGGTTAAATGGTCCTGTGGGTTTCCCCATCATGGTCCTGACTCCTTTGTTCATATTATCACTCCTCCCTCACTTCGATTGTACTCCGGGAGCTTGGCTCATTAGTTAGTTGTGGATTTCTGCATCTGCTTCCATCTGTTTCTGGAGGAGGGTTCTAGCTTCTCTGGGGTTGTGGATCGTAGGCTGGGTATATTCTGCTTTATGTCTAGTATCCACTTATGAGTGAATACATACTATGTTTGTCTTTCTGGTTAACCTGGATAACCTCAACCAGGATGTTTTTTGTTTGTTTGTTTGTTTTGTTTTTTCTAGTTCTGTCCATTTGCCTGCAAATTTTAGGATGTCATTGTTTCTTATCACTGAGTAGTACTCAATTGTGTAACTATACCACATTTTCTTTATCCATTCTTCAGTGTAGGGTCATCTAAGGTTGTTCCTGAAATCTGGTTATTACGAATAATGTTGCTATGAACATAATTGAGAAAATGTCCTTGTGGTGTAATTGTGACTTTGAGCAATCTCAAATGGCGGAAAGACAGTTAAGGAAATGCTCAACATCCTTAGTCATCAGGGAAATGCAAATCAAAACAACTCTGAGATTCCATCTTATACCTCAGAATAGTTAACATTAAAAAACACCAATGACAGCTTATGCTGGAGAAGATGTGGAGAAAGGGGAACACCCCTCCTCGGCTGGTGGGAGTGCAAGCTTGTACAGCTACTGTAGAAATCAGTATGGCAATTTCTCAGAAAATTAGGGATCAACCTACCTCAAGACCCTGCAATACCACTGTTAGGCATATACACTATTAATTTTTAATAGTGCACCTAGCAGATCTAGCAATACACTGTGTGGTTATCCCATGTAACTTGATGCAACCTCTTGCAGCCAGATATTCTATAATGGTGCCCAATGATCTCTCCCATAGAGAGGATGAAATGCCAGGGAGAGTATCAGCTTCAGCATGACAATAGTGTGTTAGTCTCAAGATAAACTCAGTCAAAGAGAAAACTAGTCATTTAGTGTGAATAGTGTAGCTTTTTTCCACTATGGCTGTTCATAAACTAACTTAAAGACTAAAGCATGCTGTCAAGTAATGTTGATGCACACTATAAAAACTCTGAATAAATAAGGAACGGAAACCAAAAGATGCAACCGTTTGTTGGTGAGGAAATAAAGTACTTATGATTTTTCTTATGATGTTTCATTGACATATGGAGCTGTTAACCAAGTGACAAATTAATTGACTAGGTTTAAAGAGAAATGGATGTGGCTTAATGAAGAGGGACAGGCTATGTATTATGAGACAGCTGGTTCTGCTGGGGCTGGCTTATGGAGACAATATACATCGGACAGCTAATGAGTCTCTGTTGCATAAGATAGATTTTCTTTATAATAGAATTGCATGCTTTGTCTCTAAATGGGGTTATTATACACACCATTGCACAATGTTTGAAGAGCTTGGTTGGACCTTGTAGAGGGTTAGGAGAGAAATAAATTGGAAGACAATCGTGCTTAAGACTGTCAATCCATCAAACTCTCCATATTTGTCTAAATTACCAGCACGTTCTCCCCAAATACAAATTTGTATGATATACGTGGCTAGAATGTTAATGATGACCAGGCATCACTTTGGTTCCTCTGTGAGTATAGACCCACTGCCACCAGACTGAAACCTGGCCCGCCACTACCTGCCACGGCCTCACTCCTCCTGCTTCCCTCCTGAGTGTCAGCACCTGAGTTTCTCTGGTATTTCTTCCACCCACTGCAGACACACAAGAGTATCGC
This sequence comes from Cricetiscus sungorus, assembly GCA_030556225.1. Lineage (NCBI taxonomy): Eukaryota > Metazoa > Chordata > Mammalia > Rodentia > Cricetidae > Cricetiscus > Cricetiscus sungorus. The sequence goes on from JANBXA010000007.1 coordinate 143,889,343, forward strand.
TTATCTCAGGTGACTTGATTCTCAGAACTCTGGTGTTTGAATAGTTGGTTTTACTGGACTTTCCCTCACTTTCTTCACACACGTGGGCCCTTCCCTGCCCAGTTGTTCAGTTCTTCTTCTTTTTATTAAAGATTTGTTTTTAGTATGTAAGCTTTTCACAGTAAAATTTTTATCTTACAGTATGCATGGATGTTTTCCAGTGTGTATGCATGTGCCCTGTGTGTGTGTCTGATGCCAGTGGAGTCCAGAAGGCGGCACTGGATTCCCTGGGACTGATGAGTTGTAAGTGATGAACCTGGGTGCTCTGCCAGAAGTGCTCTTAACCACTGAGCCATCTCTCCAGCCAACGCTCAGCTAATCTTTAGGACAAATCCATTACGATACGTTTAATATTTTTAGAAAAAAAGCTGGATGTGGTGGAGTAAAATTTCATTCACCCCGCATCAAAAGATAGGTGCATACGCAGGGCCTACTCAGAGGATGTGGGAGGGAAGATGGAGGGCTTGAGTCATCTTTTCCCTAGGCATTCAGTTTGTGGTGGCTTTGGGCCCGATTCACCTTCTGGCTTGATTCTTTTATGGATGTTATTGAGCAGTCTTCTGGAATTTTGTAGCTTAGTTTGATCCCAGTTCCCTGCCCCCTCCATGAAACAGTGTGTCTTTAAGCCCCTGAATTATAGTGAAAGTGATGCTTGGGTAGCATAGCTATATGCTTGGGGAGAGACTTTGGATGTTATTAGTTCCTTTTGACTTTGACATTTCCCCCTCTGAAGCGAGGTAACGACATTTGCTTCTCCCAAACTTCCTTCTCTGTGTCCCGACTCCCAACTGAGCACAAATAATTGAAAAACATTACACACAGGAAATAGTTCATGGCTCTTGGAGTCAGATGGTCTTTTCAGCCAAGACACCATTCTATCCCGAGCCAGATTGCTTCCTCTTCATCATCACGGGGTTCTTTACTTCTCAACCCTCTGTGTGTCTGGAAGAAAGCAAGGTGAGCTGAAAGAAATGAACAGAACAGTTTCACGGGCTGCCCCACATAGGTCTCAGCCTCTCCGAATTGAATCTTGGAGCCTTGTCAGAAGTGTTATTTTTCCAACAGAGAAGGTGTTAAGAGGCTATAGAAAATAAACTCACCTCCTGATGTCGTTCTCTCTGCTTGCTATATCCATTTACTGCAAAGGCTATATTGGAAGGTGTGACACGAGGGTTATATGACAAAGGAAGATCACCCCCCTCTAATTCTATTTGTCTGTGTTCTCCTTAATATGGGCTTCAGGGGTTCCTTGTCACTTCTGGAATAATACAAGGCAGCTTTTGTTTGTTTGGTGTGTGTGTTTATGGAGACAGTTAATTCCATTCACCTAATTTTGAAGCCACAAACACTAGTCTGTAGATTGAGCTAGGTTTTTAATAATAAAATTTCTCAATTTGGTCAGGAGAAAGGAGGAACCAAAACCAAATGGTAACAATGCATAATGATGGATTTTTCCTATTTTAAAAATGGATGTTACATGCCTGCTCTGGTAAAAAACAGGTCATTGGGTGACAGTACCAAGGTTACATCGCTGTAGGCAGAGATCAGTTTCCATGTGACCATGTGTTCCATTTAACAGGAGGGCTTGCACTTACCATGGTTTCCCTGTTAGCATAATTACCTACAGGAAATCCTAGCACTGGGAGACCAGTGAGCACACAACCTTCATTAATGCTTGTTCTGTTTACTCCACTCCATGCGTGTGCGCATCTAGAACTGGGACATGACGCTGGAACACGCTGTATTCAAGTGTAACACCTTTAGATTAAGGCTCTGAAAACTTAGCACCAGTGATTAAACTCCAGGCTGCAGTGAGGATTCTGTACTGTTTATCGTTTGCATAAGGCTATGAAAGGCTGGTGCACTTTTGCATCCTGGGAAGCAGTGTGCTTGCCCTCGTTCTCCTGGGATCTCTGTCTGTCCCTTAAGCTATCTCCTTATGCCTTCCCCCCACAGTCTCGTGTTTCTCGAGGCGCTCTCTTCCATGTGTGTTGTTTTCATTCCTGGGCATCACTGCAACCAGCCTGAGTGAGGTCATTTGGTTGCTTGGTGCCTTCAGTTTGCCTCAGGTTTGTTTGAGGTTGCCTGGTTTCTTCTCTTTATCTCATTTGATGACTACTCACACCTTCTCTTCTCTTCCTTCCTTCCTTTCTTCCTTTCTCTCTCTCTCTCTCTCTCTCTCTCTCTCTTTCCTCCTCCTCCTCCTCCTCCTCCTCCTCCTCCTCCTCCTCCTCCTCCTCCTCCTCCTCCTCCTCCTCCTCCTCCTCCTCCTCCTCCTCCTCCTCTTTCTCCTCCTTCTTTTTCGGAGCCTGTCCTGGAACTGGCTTTTGTAGACCTGGCTGGCCTTGAATTCAAAGAGATCCACCTGCCTCTGCCTCCTGAGTGCTGGGATTAAAGGAGTGTGCCACCAACACCTGGCCTTCTCTCCTATTTGTAAGGCATCTGCTTTGCTTTGAGGGACTCTGAGTTGGTCCCCTTCAGCTTTTTTTTTTTTTTTTTTTTTCCTCACACTGTTCCATACCCATTCCTTGTCTGCTGCTTATCTCAGGGAGCTGGGTGCTCTGGCCTAGCTTACCTTTGGCCTCCAAATTCTGGGCTTCATTTTCAGCTCCCACGTGTATGCATGGTCCAGGCTCAGTGTGTCCCCAGCCTCTATCTACTTAGTAGCCTCTAAGACATCTCTTCATCTTCCAGCTTTGCTCTGTTCCCTCTGTTTCCACGGCCCTCCCTTCCCACACGCAGAGGCAGGCACCAGAGACTCAAAGGCACTGTGTTCCTGCCTTCCAAACTTGTTAGATCACTCACCAAAACCCACCGATCCCACACCAACTAACATCTTCACATCTACCCGTGTTTGCTCCTAAGGGACCAGAGATTCAACTTTCCCTGTCTTCATCTACCCTGAGGACCAGGGACTGTTCCTCCTTCTGCTGCTCTTTTCCCTCTGAAGACAAACAAGGCATGCTCATTCCTGGTTCCCAGCTACCCGGAAGATGCGGCCCCTATACAGCGTACATTCACTATGATCTGGGTTCTTCTCTCTCCCTCCTGACTTGTCCCCTAGATTCACTGTTGCAAGGTAACTCTTCCTGAGAGCACTCCAACTCTTAAAGCCACACCCTGTTCCACCATGGGAGTTTGGCCTAAAAAATAATCTCTTCTCTCTTTGCATGGGGAAAGTGTCTACTCATTTAGACACTTTAGAGAGGACATTCAAATGATGCGAGCCTTCCCCTGCCTCCTCTGATAGCAGTCACAACACTGCCCTGTGATCGTAGGTCCACACAGAGAGGACACTCATCATGTTTGTCTGTTCATATGTCTGTGACAGGTACTGGTGTGACGGCTCCAGAGTGAATGTAATCAGTGTACAACTGCCCAGCAGCTTAGAAGGAAGACCCCGGAACTGTGGGCCTTGTGGGCGAGAAGTCCCTTCCCTTGTTCGGACAGGCTATTGAATCTGCTTCTGCTCCTGCTTTCTCCAGGAAAAAGAGAAGCTATATGTGGAGCTGAAGCACATCTTGGCCCGGCAGCCTGGCCCCGAGGCCGCGGAGCAGCTGCAGATCTACCGGCACACACTGCGAGAGAGGACCAAACAGCTGAAAGTAAGTGGAGGCCCTGCTCTGTCTGGGTTGGGGCAGCCGCCTTGAGGGTCCTCCCGGGCTGCTCGGTGAGTCAGTCTCCCACCATGCCAGCCTTTCTCAGACTTCATTAGACTCTCATGGTGCCAAAAGGAGGAGAGTGAGCAGAAGGAAGGAGCCGCGGAAGGGTGGGAGCAGTGTAATGGAGGAGGGGCTTGCATGGAAGGCCACAGAATGGTTTAGACAGCTCAGAGGGCCGAAAAGAGCATTAAACAACGTTGCCCAACTGAAGCACATTTCTGTACCTAAGCAGCTTTCTGCTATTCCTTTCCACCCACAGCAAACGTCTACGAAGCACCAACAGGTCCCCAGGGCCTTGATACGTGTCCATTTATCACGCAAATAGTCGCGAAAGGGAGATAAAAACATGCAAAATTCTTTGTTGGCGTAATTCCTTTCCAGGTGACACAAAAGCCCGAGTTGGAGACATGGAGTATTTTATTATTCTGTGTGCCTCTTGGAAGTTTTCTCAAAAACTGTCCATCTTCAAGCTGTGTTTTCAGCTTTATCTCCTGAGTGAGCAGTCACTATTCTTAGAATAGCAGAGACGTTTTATGCTCGCACACACATCCATGGTATTCTGTGCAGCTCAGCTAACTTCTGCCACTAACCTGCCCCACAAGGATGATAATCCATACCTTCTATTGGGGATAAAACAGTGTAGGCTTAGTCTTTGTATAAACAAGACATTATAATACTGTGTCCTTTAGGTAAAAAGGACAGAAGATGCCAACCTAATTAGAATACTAATTTTCAGATTACTGTGAGTGCTCATTTCATGTGAGACATAATTTGAATTTTGCAAATGGCACACAGTTTTGATTACTTTTGTTTCTTGAAACAATTGAATATTTCAAGCAAAACCTTTTTTTTTTCTTCTTGTTTTCTCAGGGTGAGTATAAATTAGAAAACTACTCACCTCCTTTGTTTCCCCATAGTGGGCTCTGGATAGTCATCAATGCCCCCCTCCTTTACCTAAGAAACCCCTGTTCAGCTCAGAATAAAATGCAGCACCTTGTAGCTGAGGGACAGGGGATATTCTGAACAGAGCAATACCATTATCTGGATTCTCAAAACAGGGTCTTTGTTCCCAAGGATGAAACCACTAAGATAGGTTTTCTTTCAACATGAAAACCATGTTCTTCCGTGCAGCCAACATGGCCATAACCATATTCAGAAGCAGACAAACGGGCAAAGTGATGCTCTCCAAAGCAACGAGTGCATGCCCCTTAGAGCAATTGACTGCCTTTTCTTGCCTGGATTCTGGTGGGGAGCACACCTCAGTACTGGCTTACTTTATGCCCTGTTTGGATGAGGACATCCCTGCTCTGGTACAGCCCGTACCCCTTAGCACTCACTGAATCCAGCCACAGAGAAAGGTGGGGGTCTGTTTTCCCTTTATAGCCTCTCCCTTGCATTAAAATCTTGCTTTGGACATTAGGGCCCAAGCTCCCTGCTTCTAAGAGCTAAAGTGTCCCACTGCAGAGATAGAGTGAGCCAGGGAATAGTCCTAGAGCATGCAATGAAAAGGATGATAGACGTTTAGCAGAACAACCACCCCTGGCATATACATAAATTGAAAGCCTAGTTAGTGGCAGTGGTGAGATATTTTCAGAAGGGCTCTTACCGTAATCCTCAGAATCTCACTCCCTAGTGGTGTTTTCTTTTGAATATATTTTAAAGGGCTGGGAGCTGTCCTAGACAGTGTATCTGGGAGTATTTCTGTCTCTACTTATAATATTCCCTGAACCACCGTTCGTCCGGACCCATTTGAATGTTGCTGCTAGCTCTCCTTTTAAGCATGACATGATATTTCATTTACATTTGTCACCTGATTATGAGTCATCGGTCCTCAGCCGGATTACTTCCAGATATGTGCCCCGAGCCTGTGGGAGCATGCTGTTGACCTATTGTTAACCCTGGACAATGGCCGGCACCCTTAGCTCCTGGGATGGTTGTTAGCAGGGTCAGACAGAGGTCTCAGAAAACGCTGTGGTTCCCCCTGTGCTCCCTTCACTAATGCTGCCTCACCTGCCTTGTTAGGTTCTGTCATCAGAGTTGAATATGTACGAATCCCAGAGCCAGGAGTACAGGTTTGAGATCGAGAGACTTGGCAATGAACTGGTGACATTAAAGAAGAAATACCTGGCTCAGAAACGCAGAGAACTCATCCAGAAGTAAGACTCAGTCAAATGCTCTGAACCTGTCATTCCTGCTATCTGACTGTTTCAGAGAAAGTTCTGGGGAAGCTGGGAGTGGTGGCCTTTACTCCAAGCACTTAGGAGGCAGAGGCAGGCTGATTTCTGTGAGTCCAAGGCCGGACCGGTCCACATAGAGAGTCCCAGGCCATCCAGGGCGGCCCAGTGAGATCCCATGTCAAAAAAAAAAAAAAAAAAAAAAAAATGTTTGATGAATTTCTCAGAGCTGCCGCTCTCAGTAGGGTAAACTGAGTCATGGGCCAAACAACCAGAAGTTTGTAACACATCAAAATTGATGTCTTATGTGACGTTGATCTCTCCTCCCTTAGGAACCTAACAGGGATCCAGCTCATTGATGGACTGAACACGGGGTAGATGGAAGAGGGGTACCCCTTACTGTGCCGCACACACTGTCCTCGCAGTTTGCCAACAGCCAGGCAAAAACTGGTTGCAGATGAGAACTCAGTAACCAGACTTCTCTGAGCTAAATCTTTTCCAAAGCTAAAACCATCAGCACTTTTGTGGAGGGGGCAGGGCTTCGCAAGGCTGTCGTCTCTCATAATGCAGGAGTACCGCTGTAATTGAGAACATGCTATGTTTCAGACGTGACTGTCTATGATCCATGTTGACTGGAGTATTTGTGGTGGAGGGTTGGTCTCAGCTTCTCTTCCTGGAGATGAGGATATAAAGATGCAAATACTGAGCTTGACATTTTGGGTTTGGGGTGCCCAAATTCTGGGAAGCAAATGTTCCCTTTTCTTTGTTATTGTCATTTCTCTGTGCCCAGGGGGTAGGGCAGGAGCCCAGTTGAGTCAGGAAGTTTGAAACTTGGTCTGATTGTGTGGCCTTGCCAAAGCTAATCCAACTAATTCCACAATGACTCCCATTACGGGTTGAAAGTCATATTTGGTATTTCATCTGCATGGACATCTCAGGGACAGGGTGAAATATGGTTTGAGTGCATCTGCCTACAATCCGTTAGCAGCAAACAGCATATAAAGTAACTGGATGCAAATTCATTTGCCAGTAAAAATCTGCCCTTCTTGTAAATCAGGATATTCCCCTGGTCCACATTTAGATGCCAACTTCTCGGTGGAGTGAAATACCGCCATGATTTAGAGAAGTCTGTCTTAACGTGTGGGTCTTATGACTATCTGAATCCATAGTGAGGTTGATTAAAAATGTAGGGTTACCAGTCCCGCTTCCCGATATCTGGATCAGCCTCAGAAATCTGCAACTTAAAACTTCCTTGGTGGTTTTCAGCACATTGAAGTTCCAGGAGAGAAGGGGGGGAGGGGGAGAGGAGGAGAGGGAGAGAGGGAGAGAGAGGGAGAGGGAGGGAGAGGGAGGGAAAGAGAGGGAGAGGGAGAGAGAGAGGGAGAGGGAGAGGGAGAGGGAGAGGAGGGAGAGGGAGAGAGAGAGAGAGAGAGAGAGAGAGAGAGAGAGAGAGAGAGAGAGAGAGAGAGAGGAGAGAGAGAATCAGAGGTAAAGGAGTCTTGAAGTGGAAACACTAGGGTTAAATTAGGTCACATGGTATGTGAGCAGATGGGTTCACACCACCTCTGGTGTCTTGAGGTTGTGCTGCTGAAATATCAGCAGGGCTGGTTCCTCATGAGGGAGAGGTCAAACTCTCAGATCATCAAGAGGTCAAACTCTCAGATCATCAGCTTGTTTGTTTGTTTGCTTTGTTTTGAGATCACACTCTGACAATAAGAGATTCTTAAAATTATTTTTTTCCCTCACATGTATCCATACATATACTTTGTTGTTGTTTTGGAGACATGGTTTCTCTGTGTAGCTTTGAAAAGCCTATCCTGGAACTAGCTCTGTAGACCAGGCTGGCCTTGAACTCACAGATATCTGTCTTTCTCTGCCACCCTAGTGCTGGGATTAAAGGCGTGCACCACCAACACCCAGTGCATAACATTATTATTATTATTTTATTTTATTTTGCACATTTCAAATTTACCTTCAGAATATTTTAACTTGCAGGCTACATTCATGCCCTCACCATTTTGTTATAATAAGTAAAACATAATGCTTAGATTAAAGATAGAAGCTTGACCAGACTCTGACTATGCTGAGACAGGGGAATCATCCCAATCCCACTTGCCTCTGAGGGGTCACACCTTCCATGTGAGAGCAGTGGTATGGTTCACACAGTTCCAAACAGCTAGCTTGACTAAATGTTTGCCATCTTTCTAGAACAGATTCTTGTCTTGCTATAGCTCATCGCTTTCCCTAACTTCTTTAAAAAGCTACATTTATCTATTCACTTAGTGTGTGTGTGTGTGTGTGTGTGTGTGTGTGTGTGTGTGTGTGTGTGTAGAGGTTGGGGTGTGGTGTGCAGAGATTTGGGTGTGAGTGTGTGTGTGTGTGCAGAGGTTTGGGTGTGTGTGTGTACAGAGATTGTGTGTGTGTGCAGATGTTTGGGTGTGAGTGTGTGTGCAGAGGTTTAGGTGTGAGTGAGTGTGTGTTTGCAGAGGTTTGGGTGTGTGTGTGTACAGAGATTGTGTGTGTGTGCAGAGATTTGGGTGTGAGTGTGTGTGTGCAGAGGTTTGGGTGTGAGTGAGTGTATGTGTGTGCAGAGGTTTGGGTGTGAGTGTGTGTGCAGAGATTTGGGTGTTAGTGTGTGTGTGTGTGTGAGCAGAGGTTTGGGTGTTTGTGTGTGTGTTCAGAGGTTTGGGTGTGAGTGTATGTGTATGTGTGTATGCAGAGATTTGGGTGTTAGTGTGTGTATGTGTGCAGAGGTTTGGGTGTGAGTGTGTGTGCAGAGATTTGGGTGTGTGTGTGCGTGTGTAGAGGTTTGGGTATGAGTGTATGTGTGTATGTGTATGCAGAGGTTTGGGTGTGAGTGTGTGTGTGTGTACAGATGTTTGGGTGTGAGTGTGTGTGTGCAGGAGTTTGGGTGTGAATGTGTGTGTGTGTGTGTGTGTGTGCAGAGGTTTGGGTGTGAGTTCGTGTGTGTGTACAGAGGTTTGGGTGTGAGTGTGTGTGCGTGTACAGAGGTTTGGGTGTGAGTCTGGCCATGCCATGGAGTATGGCATGAAGACAGAGGACAACTTATGGGAGTCAGTCCTTTCTTTCTGTCGTGTCACTAGACATGGCAGCAAGCCCTTTACACAGAGCCGGTCTCTCTGCCCCTAACCTCATGTTCTGTGACCTTCCTGGCTACTCTCCAGTTCACTAGATACAGCCAGATGAGTGGCTCTCTCTTGGCTTAGCCCATCTCGATGGCTGCTGCAAGCATATACTATTTATGCCCCTTTGAGCTTAAGCAAATTTAAAACAATGAAAATTCTGTGCCTTGGTTGCACTAGCTGCAATTATGGTGTTAGATATCACACACGGATGCTAGCTTCAGAGCTGTTTCCTGTATTGTAGAGGTCCCCATTGGTTAGTGTGGCTCTTCAAGTTCTGTCTCCACTTTTCTTCTGCCTGTCTTCTCTCACAGCCCTCTGACCTGGGTGTGTGGTTTCACTGGAAGTTCCTTTAAGTTGAAGCATCCGTAAGTCAGTAGACAGAGAGAAGAGTTCATAGGGACACAGCAGAAAAGATTAAGGTGCTCGAGAAAATATGCAAAGGCAAGAACAAAAGTGCTGAGATGGTTTAGACTGGAGGGAAGAAGGCTGCAGGGAGTCATTGTAATGCTCTATAAATACATTAAGCAGATAATGTAGAGGAGACAGTATTCCCATTAGTCAGCTTAGACCAAGCCAGAAGCATTAAGCTTAAGTTCCTTCAGAAAGGAAAATTCAGGTTATTTAAGGCAAGGGGATGCAGGGAATGGGGAGTGAGGTCTGCCTGCATCTAACACCAGTCAGGAGCTAGACAAGTTGCCAAAGTCCGGGAAGGAATCCTCTTTTCTGGACCCACTCAAAGCTATAGCTTTTGTCCTATTTATGGAGGATAGGTTTTCACAGTAATGAAATCAATTCTACTAAGAGCAGCTGAGTTGATTAACCATCACTCTACAGGTTCTTTCCAAATGGAACGACTTAGAGCCTTCCCTGTGGATGGATTTTCTACACACATACACACACACACACACACACACACACACACACACACACACACACACACACACACACACACACACGAACGCACGCACACACACACGCACGTGTGTGTGAGTACACGAGCGCTTGTGCAAGCACACACAAGCACCCTTTTGAAAACAACAACTCATATCATTTTTGCCTTTTGGGTTTTTCCCTTTTTCTCAGACACACTTTTCATCAGCCACTGGTTCTGACCACACACCTCCACCTGGTTCATCTATGCTGGCCTGTAGTTTGCAAGATGAGATCCTTTCCCCCAAGTCAGTATTTATTCTCCTAAGATCAATCATGTGTATTTGGCCTATCTATTTGACTTTGGTCTTGGAAGTTCACTTGATTTTTGTCCTTTATAATTCAAAATAGGTAATTTGTATAAATATACTGTCTCTGCAGGAATGGTGTGTGTGTGTGTGTGTGTGTGTGTAAGCATGAATGTATATACATGGGTATGTATATGTATGAGTGTATGTATGTGCATGTGTGCATGTGTGTGTGTGTGTGTGTGTGTGCATATGCATGTGTGAAGGGGATCCAGATGGAAAAATACATTGTAGATTTGTTTTAAGCAGATTTCCTTTTATCTATTACCAAAAATACCGTCTTCTCTTTTATATCCCCAGATTTTCTTGTATCTTAAACTATTTCTAGTCATTTCTATTGCGTGCCTGGAGTCACAGGAGAGTTTGTATTTTATAGATGTCCAAGTTTGATGAAGGTACTTTACATTCAGTAAATATTTCTAACTTTCCAGGAGAATTTGGAAATGTACCAGGTGATAAATGACTAATTAGTCATTGTGCCTGAGCCAAGAGGAAGGCTCTTTTGACTGATCTTTGGAACTAAACAAATATTTTTAAAACAGGATAATCATTACAAGTCAGAAGGCATCGAAGCCACAGTGTTTGAGCTGTAATGAGGTACTCTGTCCATATTTGGACCACCATTGGTGGCATATATTTCACATCTAATTGTCTCCACTTAAGTCTGCATGCTGTCAGAAAACACCTAATTAGATTTCTACAACCATCTCGTCTCCAGCCAGAGGCTTTAATCAGTTGTTTTTGGTGGCTAGCTTACCCTAGGAACTTCGAGAACATGAAACTTGGAAGAGGAGAAGGATGTAGGGGAGGCTAATCATCTCTTTTCTCTTACAGAAACAAGGACAGGACATCCATGAACAGCATCTTCTCGGTTTCCAAGCAGTCTGGCCCTCGGTTTACTGGGGGTGGATTTCCCCTCAACCAGACATCCAAGGTGAAACTGTAGCTGGAAGCAGCTCAGGAAATCTGCTCTGGGACATTGTGGCAGAATCCCTCAGATCACAGATGTCTAGAAAAACCGGTGCCCAGCTCTCCAGAATAGGAAGAGATGGATAACTTTCAATGACCTGTATATAAGAGTGATAACGTCATACTTGAAGCATGGATATTCACAGACTATAATTGAAGCTTTGTAATTAGGCTGGCCCTTGGCATAAAGCTGATGTTTTGTTCCAGTCCCATTGACGGACTTGAAATGCACCAGTTTTAGAAACTCGGGATGGATGAAGCTTTGGGTATTAATTTCTCTATTATAGATATTTTGAGCACGTGAAGATTTTTTTGTATGTACGAAATATTTTATATGTTAAAAATGCAGTGCATGCCCTCACATCTTCTTAGTGAAAAATATGTTTTAATTATCCCTCATTAACAAGTCATTGAATGGGATGAGAAAGCAGGACACACTACTGGGACTTCAAAAAGTGTATACTAAGAGTGATTTCCATGTGGGTTGTCATTTCAGGCCTGGGGTAGGAAAGTCTATTCTGAAGAGAAATGCCAATAAATACTTCATCATAAAAAAAATCTTTGTAGAGATTTTGATCTTTGCTTTGGTAGAGCATGTCATTAAAGTTTAAAATGACCGAGAGACATGTTTAACAATGATTCCAGTGACAGGGCTGGAGACTGAAGAGGAAGGATTGGCTGCCATGCTTACAGCCTTGTGTTTGGCAGTGCAGTTCCTTAGCATATGTTTGGCTCTCAGGCTGCCACAGCATTTTGAGCCACAGAGTCCACTGTGATTTCTCTTTGTCAAAGCCACAATTGTGTAGGCATCAATCCACTGTTACCTTTTAAAATATCCGTTCGGCAATACCATGGCCATCTCTCCTACAGTAAGTTGATTTCTGCAACCTTTAAATTATCTAGGAGCAAGTTTCTCAGCCATGAGCAAGAACAATATTGTTGTGGGTTATCTGTACACTGTGTGAAGATGGATTGCTGTGATTGGTGTAATAAAGAACGGAAAGGCCAATAGCTAGGCAGGAGAGGATAGGCGGGACTTCTAGCAGAAAGAGAGGAAGTCAGAAGGAGATGCCAATAGAACATTGAACAAGGCAGACATACGGGACAGAGGAAAGGTAACCAAGCCATGTGACAGAACATAGACTAATAGGCACAGGTTAATTAAGTTATAAGAGCTAGTTAAGCCTAAGCTAAGGCCAAGCTTTCATACTTAATAATAAGTCATTATTTGCGTTCTGGTGGTCCTGACAAGAAAGCTTACCACACAATGTAAGTGATATATTAGAAAATTCCATTTGTGTTTATGACCGTGATTCCCATGGATGGGAGCATGACCCAAGACGTTTTGTTCTGATGGTACAGGAAAACAGGACTTCATAGATTTCTCTGGATGTCCTGTGTTCCCTTAGTGTAGAGGCTTGTGCTATTGCTTAGGGGACTAGGTTCCCCAGAAGCTGACCAATGACAGAGAAGTCCATGGAAGTGTTTTACTATGTGGTGATTCTACAAAAGCAGGAAAGAGAACACAGACGTGAAACAGCTAAGGGAAGCACGTCATGAAGGGAAGGCACAGAAAGCCAAGCTCCTTGACAGGAGACTTGGGCTCTGCTTGCAGCAGAGCTCTGAAGACACCACAGTCAGTGCTTAGAGTTTTACCATGAGGGATGAAGGGGCTTGGATAGATAGAGATTCACACTGTTAGTCACCAGCCAAGGCTGGTCTGGAGGGGCCCTTCTGGTTATCTCTGCCGGTAGGCAGTGCAGGCCCTTGGCACTCAGAGACAGGCCTCCGACAAAGAGACACCAGGTGTTGACTGCTGGAAGTGGAAGTAGTTAAGAGGTCAAGGGGGCACGGGATAGACCATGTCATCCTACATGGTCTCATTTGGACCAGAGTAAGAATGCCACAGGTAGAAAGTAACCTCAATGTCAGTGGTGATGATTGTGGTGAGGTATGTTCCCAAGCCCTCTGAGAACTGTACATGGGTACAGAAAGTGGGGGATGTCTTCTAGAGAAGTTGCCAAGAACATTTAAAATCCAGAAGATCACAATGGGAACCAAATATGTGTTGGGGACCATCACCATCCTCACTACTTCAGGCTGCCGAGATAGAAAATTACTGCCTCTTAAGAAATAAGCAGAATGTTCAGCAGAGCGTTCCAAGATACAGGCTTGTGGTTTTACAGCCAGTTAAAGAATAGCTCAGGATAGTCCTCCTGCTACAATTTTACAGCCAGTTAAAGATCAGTGCAGGGCATGCCTTCTACTGACCCTTTCATCCTGCTTTCATGCAAACCCTGCTCTATCCTGCCTACGGTCCCATATAAGCCTTCCCTGAGAAAATAAAACTTGTCAGCTTGATCAGAATACTGTCTTTCTGTCCTCTTTTGTATCCCCTTGTTCTTCATTCTCTCCTAGGTGTTCACCAGTTTGTCATTGACTGCCCCGCGGGTCAGAGCAGATATGGGTGATGCCTGCTTATAATCTTTGTTGTCTTTGTTGCATGAATGTGCATCTTTTGGGTATATGCCTAAGAGTGGAATTGCTGGATCTTGTGGTAAACTGATTCCCATTTTCCTGAGGAACCACCATACTGATTTCCAAAATGGCTGTCTGTAGTGGGATAGTCATTGTGTCTGCTTCTGTGGCACTGACCACACCCATCAAGGGGTGGAGCCAGCGGTGGAAATGACCTGTGGAACTAGGACTCCGAAGGAGGCTGGGAACGCTCTTGCTGGCGGGACACGAGAGAGGAGCATCCAGTTCCAACTGCTGCATTCATCTGTCTGTGTTGTGACTTGTTTCTCCCTTAATTAACATCTATTTGGCCTATTTGTTTATCCTGACCCTTATTAAACTGCAATAGCTGTCTGAATTTGCACTCCCACCAGTAGTGGAGGAGTTTTCCCCTTTCTCCACATCCTTTCCAGCATAAGCAGTCATTGGTGTTTCTAATTTTAGCCATTTGGGCAAGAGTAAGATGGTATCTCAGAGTTGTTTTGATTTGCATTTCCCTGATGGCTAAGGATGTTGAGCACTTTCTTAAGTGTCATTCAGCTGTTTTAGATTTCTCTATTGAGAATTCTCTATTCAGTTCTGTACCCCACTTTTAAATTGGATTATTTGGTGTTTTGGTGACTAACTTCTTGAGTTCTTTATATATTTTGGAGATCAGCCCTCTGTCAGATGTGGGGTGGTGAAGATCTTTTCCCATTCTGTGGGCTGCTGTTTTGTCTTGTTGACTGTGTCCTTTGCCTTACAGAAGCCTCTCAGTTTCAGGATCCCATTTATTTAATTCTTGATCTCAGTGTCTGTGCTACTGGTGTTATGTTCAGGAAGGGGTCTCCTATACCAATTCATTCAAGGATACCTCCCACTTTCTCTTCTAAGAGATTCAGTGTGGCTGGATTTATGTTGATGTCTTTGACCCATTTGGACTAAAGTTTTGTGCTTGCAATAGACATGGATCTATCTACAGTCTTCTGCACACCAACATCCAGTTGTACCAGCACCATCTGTTGAAGATGCTTTCTTTTTTTCTATTGTATAATTTTAGTTGCTTTGTCAAAAATCAGGTGTTCATAGGTGTGTGGGCTAATATCAGGGTTTTCAATTCAATTCCATTGGTCTATCTATTTTTGAGCCAATACCAAGCTATTTTCAGGAGCTTTAAGTCAGGGATGGTGATGCCTCTGGAAGTTCCCTTATTGAACAGGGTTGTTTTGGCTAGCCTGGGTTTTTTTGTTTTGTGGTTTTTTTTTTTTTTCATATGAAGTTGAGTATTGTTCTTTCAAGGTATATGAAGAATTATGCTGGGATTTTGATGGGAATTGCACTGAATCTGTGATGGGAGATATTATTTTAGAAATATGTTTCTCATACTGGTTAATGAATAAAGCACTGTGGCCAATGGAAAAGCAAGATAGGTGGGGCTAGGAGACAAGGAGGAAAGAGGAAGTAGGAAGGAGGAAGTGTCAAGAAGGAAGAGGAAGTGTCAACATGGAGAGCCTGGAGAGGTAGAATGCCAGTGCCGCTCTGGCCGGTAAGATGAGCCACGTGGAAATACGTTACATAGAATAATAGAAATGGATTAATCATTACGACAGAGCTAGCCAATAAACAACAATAGTACCTGGCCAACAGGATTGTATCAAATACAGAGTCTCTGCATGTTATTGGGGGCTGGTGTGGCAGTGAGACCAGACCGGCGGTGGAAAAAACGTGCTCGTAACATAATGGTGTCAGAGGTGGCTAATAAAAACTTTCACTTAAAACTTAACAAAAGCTTAAAAAAGGTTTTAGAAACAAAAGAACATAGACAAGCAAGGCTTCTTGGAAGCAGCATTTTTCTGGGTTGGACTCTGTTTTGTGAGAGACAAGTAAATATTTGCCTGGCTCCTTTAAGGGAGGTTTCCTGACTCAGCATAAGCGGCAAAAATCCTCAAGGCTTTTAAAGAGCTCTGATAACAACTGAATGGTGTGTTCGAGAGCTGGCAATGCCAGTGACCACATCTCCACGCTGGCAGCTGCTGGATGCAGCACAGACCAAGGCAGTGATCACAGTTCTCACTGCTGGCGGTAAAATAGCCGTCGCCATCTTGGAAAGACCATGGCTAAAACAGCTGTGGCTTTCATTTTAGCAATGTTGCTGTTTAACAAATAAAAGACTCTTGGCCAGAAAAGGATAAAGATTTACAGTAAAGACAGATTCACATTAAGAAAAACCACTAAAGGTTGACAGTGTGTTTTAAAATATACATAGGCTTGGGAGAGAAAGAGAAAAGAAATAAAATGGTTTTAAAAAGACAGAGTGTGGCTGGGTGTGGTGGCACACGCCTTTAATCCCAGCACTTAGGAGGCAGAGACAAACAGGTCTCTGTGATTTCAAAGTAAACCTGGTATACAGGGTAAATTCCAGGAAAGATAAAAGTTACACAGAGAAATACTGTTTCAAAATATGTAAAAATAGAAGTAGAAGAAATAGAGTAATAAAAAGCCATGTAAAGATGGAAAGCACAGAGAAACTTTGGATATTGTATGCTGTTTTGTTATCTTTAATTTGTTTGACTGCTGAGGAAATAACACAACTGATAAAAGAAATGCTGCTGGATTAATTCAATTTATATATTTTAAAAATGCATTGACTCCAAAATTTAAGTTCAAGGACAAGTTACTGGGGAAAAGGATCTCTAATTTTGTTTCTACAGAAAATAAAATGCTGTGGATTCCTTCCAGACTAACATGGTTTGATCAAGAAAGACCCCCTGAAGCAATGTCAATGGGTAGTGGTCAGCCTTGCAGACCACTACAGCCAAGATTTCTTCGTCTTCTTAGGATCCCCCATAACAGTGCTCCCTACCAGCAGGAAGAAGTTTGGAAGAACGACGCCAAAATTCTCAAATATTGTTTATAAATGTTTGTTTTCATTTAAGTGGGCTTGGTTATAAATGGTTAATGACCACAAGCAATCTTTTTAAAGGTAAAAAGGGAATTATGGTATAGATATGAATGCTTTGTTTTGGAATTGATTTTCATTTATTGATACAAATTTAAGGTCAATTTTGTGATATGTATATTTCTACTCTTGTTTAGGTATTGTGCTTATATAGCTCAGTTAGAAATGTAATGTATAATTTAGTACAGATTATAGAGAGTTACCTATGATAATAAGAACTTACAGTTAAGTTAGTTAGGATTTTAGACATATAGAGATGTATTTGAGATGAATAGGCATTCTTCAAACCTTTCAAAGACCTACAGAATATGGCATTTAAAATGGTTTAGGGTTTTTCTTGACAGTGAGACATAACTGTTCCCTGGTAACACCACCTGCGCCAAAAAGAAAGATGGACAACGAAGAAACGCATCATGGAGTTTGCTTCTAATATGGCAAGACTATCCATTTTGGACAAGATACTGCTCTTGTCTAGACTGACTTTATGCTGTATAAACTTGACATGCAGGACCCACAGAAAAGTGACTGCTGAAACAAGATGGACAGTGCTACAGAGTTCCTGATTCATAAAAGAGTCTGCCAGACACACTATGGCCTATGGGCTGAAGATGGAACATTAAAGAAGAACTTCGGGTGAATGACCAGGCAGTGAGTTGTCTCTGTCATTTCTAGAGTTTATATATTATCCTTCTGTGGTCTTTGAAGGAGTTGAAGACAGATAGTTATGGTTACAGTTTTCCTTAGTTAGGATTAAAGATAAGTTACATATAGGACTTTAGACTCACAAAGATAGGATAGATGATGTTTTCTTTAAATCTTACAAAATGTTAATGGACTAAATATTGTTAACTGTGATTCTTATTTGATAACTTTTGTATGGTATATTTTGCTATATTAAGGTTAAAACCCTTCTGTTTATTTTAGGCAGAAAAGAGGAGATGATGGGAGATGTTATTTTGTAAATATGTTTCTCATACTGGTTAATGAACAAAGTACTGTGGCCAATGGGAAACAAGATAGGTGGGGCTAGGAGACAAGGAGAAAAGAGGAAGTAGTTAGAAGGAGTCAAATGGAGATCCTGGAGTCTGCTCTGGTCAATAAGATGAGCCACATAGAAATACTTAGAATAGTAGAAATGGGTTAATCATTAAGACAGAGCTAGCCGATAAACAATGATTGTACCTGGCCAATAGCATTGTATCAAATACAGAGTCTCTGCATGTTATTGGGGTCTGGCATGGAGGCGGGCAGACCGGCGGTGGGGAAAAACCTACTCGTAACAAATCTGTAGATTGCTTTTGGCAAGACTGCCATTTTTGCTATGTTGATCCTGCTTATCCATGAGCATGGGAGATCTTTCCATTTCCTGGTATCTTCTTTAATTTCTTCCTTGAGAGACTCAATGTTCTTGCTATATAGGTCTCTTTGACTAGCATTACCTCAAGATATTTTATGTTGTTAGTGGCTATTGTAAAGGGTGATGTTTCTCTGATTTTTTTCTCAGCCCCTTTGTTGTCTGTATATAGTATGGCTACTAATATATTTTGAGTTAATCTTGTATCCTGCCACTTTGCTGAAGGTGTTTATCAGCTGTAGGAGTTCCTTGGTAGTTTTTCTTGTCACTTATGTAAACTAGCATATCATCTGCAAATAGTAAGAGTTTGACTTCTTCCTTTCCAATTTGTATCCCCTTGATCTCCTTTTGTTGTCTTATTGCCTTATCTATAACTTCAGGTACAAAATTGAAGAGATATGGAGAGAGGGAAGCCTTGTCTTGTTCCTGATTTTAGAAGAATCTCATTGAGTTTCTCTCCATTTAGTTTGATGTTGGCTGTTGGTTTACAGTATATTTCTTTTATTATGTTTAGGTATGTCCCTGCTATCCCTGATCTCTCCAAGCCCTTTATCATGAAGGGGTATTGGATTTTGTCAAAGGCTTTTTGAGCATCTAGTGAGATGATCATACAGTTTTTCTTTTTCAGTTTGTTTATATGGTGGATCACATTGATAGATTTTTATATGTTGAACCAGCCCTTCATCCCTGGGATGAAGCCTACTTGGTCATGGTGGATGATTTCTCTGATGTTTTCTTGGATTCAATTTTCCAGTATTTTATTGAGTATTTTTGCACCAATGGTCATGAGAGAGATTGGTTTGTAGTTCTCTTTCTTAGTTGTGTCTTTGTGTGGCTTGGGTACCAAGGTAATTGCAGCCTTATAAAAAGAGCTTGGCAATGAACCTTCTGCTTCTTTTGGATTGAACAATTTGAGGAGTATCAGCTCTTCTTTGAATTTCTGGTAGAATTTTGCATTGAAGTCATCTGGTCCTGGGCTTGCTCTCTCTCTCTCTCTCTCTCTCTCTCTCTCTCTCTCTCTCTCTCTCTCTCTCTCTCTCTCTTTCTTTCTTTTTGGTTGGGAGACTTTTGATGACTGCCTAGTTCATTAGTGGTTATAAGTCTATTTAAATTGCTTTTCTTTTCTTGATTTAATTTTGGTAAGTGATACCTATCTAGAAATTTGTCTATTTCCTTTGAATTTTGTGGAGTACAGGTTTTCAAAGTATGACCTGAAGAGTCTAGATTTCCTCAGTGTCCATTGTTATATTCCCCTTTTCATTTCTGATTTTGCTATTTGCATGTTCTCTCTCTGCTTTTTGGTTAGTTTGGATTAAGGATAAAGGTTTGTCTGTCTTGCTGATTTTCTTGAAGAACAAATTCTTTGTGACATTGATTCTTTGTATTGTTTTCCTAGTTTCTACTTTATTGATTTCAGCCCTCAAGTTGATTATTTCCTGGCATCTACTCTTCTGGGATAAGTTTGCTTCTTTTTGTTCTAAAGCTTTCAGTTGTGCTGTTAAATTTCTAATGTAACTATCCTCCAGTTTCTTCATATGGACACTTAGTGCAATGAACTTTCCTCATAGCACTGCTTTCAAAGAGTCCCATACGTTTGGGTATGTTGTGTCTTCATCCCCATTTAATTCTAGGAAATCTTTAATTTGTTTTTATTTCTTTCTTAACCCAGGAATGGTGCAATTGAGCATTGTTCAGTTTCCATGAGTTTGTAGGGTTTCTGCAATTTGTGCTATTGTTGAATTCCAACTTTAAAGCGTGGTGGTCTGATAAGATACAAGGCTGTATTCCAATTTTTTTGTATCTGTTGAGGTTTGCTATGTTGCAGAGTATGTGGACAATTTTAGAGATGGCTCTATGTGGAGCTGAGAAGGTATATTCTTTTGTATTTGGATTGAATATTCTATAGATGTTTGTTAAACCCAATTGGGATGTAACTTCTATCAGTTCTTTTGTTTCTTTGTTAAGTTTATGTATGGTGGTCCTGTCTAGTGCTGAGAATGGGGTGTTGAAGTTTCCCACTGTAAGTGTGTGAGGCTTTATGTGAGATTTGAGTTTTAGTAATGTTTCTTTTATGAATGTGGGTGCCTTTGTATTTGGGGCATAGATGTTCAGATTTGGGGCACAGGTTTTTCCTGTGATGAATAAGAAATGACCTTCTTCATCTCTTTTGATTGATTTTGGTTTGAAGTCTAATTTGTTAGCTATTAGGATAGCTACACCTGCTTGTTACTTGGGTACATTTGATTGGAAAAATTTTTCCCAAACCTTTACTCTAAGATAGTGTCTATTTTTGAAGCTGAGGTGTGTTTCTTGTATGCAGCTGAAGGATAGGTTCTGTCTTTGTACCCATTCTGTTAACCTGTGTCTTTTTATAGGTGAGTTAAGAGTATTAATATTAAGGGAAATTAAGGACCATTGATTGTTAATTGGTTGTTTTAGATTTGTTGTTGGCAGTGATATTGTGAGTAGATTTGTCCTGCTTTTTCTTTTGGGTTATGGTTAAGTGGGATTATATATTGTCTATGTTTTGGGTTGGAGTTTTGCTTCCAGAACTTTCTGTAGGGCTGGATTTGTGGATGTGTACTGTGTAAATCTGGTTTTGTCATGGAATATCTTGTTTTCTCTATCTATAGTGATTGAGAGTTTTGCTGGGTATAGTAGGCTAGGCTGACATCCATGGACTCTTAGTGTTTGTCAAATATCTATCCAGATTCTTCTGGCTTTCAGAATTTCCATGGAGAAGTCAGGTGTAATTTTGCTAGGTCTGCCTTTCTATTTTACCTGGACTTTTTTTCTTTGCTGCTCTTAATATTCTTTATTCTGTATGTTTGGTGTTTTGATTATTACGTGGTGAGGGAACTTTTTTTTTGTTCCAGTCTCTTTGGTGTTCAGTATGCTTCTTCTACTTTTATAGGCATGTCCTTCTTCAGGTTGGAAAAGTTTTCTTCAATAATTTTGTTGACTATGTTTTCTGCACCTTTGAGCTGGGCTTCTTTGCCTTCTTCTTTACCTGCTATTCTTAGGTTTGGTCTTTTCATGGTGCCCCACATTTCCTGGATATTTTGTGTTAAGGATTTGTTGGAATTAAGGTTTTCTTTGGTCGATGAATCTATTTCCTCTAGTTTATCTTCAGCACCTGGGTTCTCTCTCTGATCTCTTATATTCTGTTGGTTATGCTTGCATCTGTAGTTCTTGATCATTTACCCAGCTTTTCTATTTCCAGCATTTCCTCAGTATGTGTTTTCTTTATTGTCTCTATTTCATTTTTCAGGTCTTGAACTGTTTGAATTGTTTCCTTAATATATTTGATTGTTTTTTTCTTGGCTTTCCTTGCTTTCTTTAAGAGATTTATTTCTTGCATTTTTGGGGGGGTTTGGTCTTTTCCTCTATTTCCTCCAATGTTTTTATATTTTATTTTCTTCCATTTCTTTAAGGGATTTTCTCATGTTGTCTTTGAGGGCCTTTATTATTTTTATGAAGCTATTTTTTAAATCGTTCTTTTCTGCTTCATCTGCTTTGGTGTGTTCAGATCTAGTTAATGTAGAATCCCTAGATTATGGTGGTGTCATATTGGTCTTTCTATTGTTGAATGCTTTCTTTTTCTGCTGTCTTCTCATTTCTTCTTCCCTCTCTGCTCTTCTCTCCCAGTGGGTGTAGTTGGATCAGGACTTTGATGTCAGTAACTCTGGATGATCCAAGCTCTCTTCGAGGTCTCTCAAGAAGAGGGTGCAGCAGGGCCAAGGATGTGAGCAGGGCAGGCTCCAGATGGTCCCTGATGTGCCAAGGTGGGACCACTCAAACTGAAGGCACAGGGAGGTCATGATGCTGAGCTGATCTAGCAAGTTCCAAGGAAAGGGGGTGGGGTTTGACCTGGGCTGGTCCAAGATTCACCTCAAGCAGAGGGTGAAGGGGCCCAAGGGTCGGGTGAGGACAGGCTCCAGATGGTCCGGAGTGCCACGGTGGAACCACTATGCATAGAGCTGACCCAGGAGGTTCCAAGGAAAGAGTGGGAGTGTTGGACCTGAGCTGGCCAAACAATCACTCCAAGCATAGGGCCTATCAGGGATAAGGATGAGGGGCAAGGCAGGTTCCTGATGGTCTGCCATACCAGGGCAGGGCCACTCAAGCTGAAGGCATAGCGGGGTCAAGATGCAGAACTAACCCAGGAAGTTCCAAGGAGAGAATGGGGGGTCCCAGACTCACTTCAAGCAGAGGGTGAAGGGGCCCAAGGGTCAGGTGAGGGCAGGCTCCGAATGGTCATGCTACATAATTCTTACAAACTATAAAGGTGATTCTAATGGACAAATACAGGGTGGATGACATTCAAACATCTAAATGAGGCTTGGTTTGGTAATTAATTTATAAATGAGTATCCTGTAAGATGCCACATTGTGTGCTTTAGGAAATTTATATGCATTATTATTAAAATCTAGGGGGGGTATGATATAAAATAGTAATGTATCACAAAAAAAATCTTACACACAAAATTAAAATAAAAACAATCCACAACCTGAAGATAAGGGGGCCTCTCATCATCAGAAGTTGAATGTTCTGTCATCATTCTGTCACCATAGAAATTTTCTCCTGCACTGTCAACAGGGAGCCTATGGTCCAGGACAGAGGAGGGCGCTCTGGAGCTACATGCACTGCCCCTAGATGTTATATGTTTACGTTCAAATGGAAGAGCGAGTTAAGGCTGCAGACACTAAAAGCCTGGTACTGTAAGCAATATTCATTTAGGCACACATATTTCCACCATAGCCATGGCGTAAAAATGGATCATTGAAGACACAGCTTTGCAAAGCATTAACAATAACTGTGAGCTCATAGTGAGCTTGGTGCTCTTAAAAAAAAAAAAGAAATCACAAATTTGCTCTGCATTGTAAAGCAACACAAGGAGATGGCACAGCTGTGCAATTTTACCCCAGGGTTTCCTGAGTTTGAGAGAGGAGTCCTGTCATTAAGCCATCCATTGACTTCCTACTGGGAAGATGAACAGCAAACAGCGATGGCTTCTCTGTTAATAGGGAGATGAGATGGCGGGACTCCTTGGCCATCGTTTGCTAGTCATCACTTCTCAGCAACTTCTCATGGCTGCATTTTTATTGTGCTTACTTCTGAAGGATGGCTTAGAGCTGTGATATGTTTGCTGCTGTGATATGCGGTGGAGAGGGTGATAGCGGTGTGAACTAGGAAGAGATGGTGGCGATGCTGCTAGTCGTGGTGGTAATTCTGCTGGAAATATTTATTCAGGGTTGATAATTCTCATTTGATTTCCTGACTAGCTCAGAATTTTAAGTTTGACCTTGGTCAAAGTCCTCATAGGAAAATGTCAAGTAGAGTGGCATTTCAGGAGGAGGACGATTTGAAAAACAGGATACCCGGCCTTCGTTAATGTAGTCAATTACATGGCTGATATTGGAGCAAAGGGGGGGGGGTGTTTTTAAATATTAAAATTGTAAAATAACTTAACATATATCTCATCATTCTCTTTGTAGTAGATGGAAAATATTTTTATAGCATTATCCATTTTTAACTCCTAATTCAATGCTGTTTTAGTATACCATTCCTCATATCTATTATTTAAAAGTTCCATTAGCGTTTTGAGATCCATTAGAATTTTATAACAGTAGGAAATGTAGTATCAACAGGGTACCATTCTTCTCTTTTATAATTAAAAATAGATTTTTCCTCTTATTTTAAAGTGTCCCATTGTAACAGAAATTTAGGAAGTAAGGATAAACCAAAAAAGAGAAAGAGGCTACTAATAATCCCCACCCCCCATCTCTGTCTCCCAGGGCTGTGGCAATTGCTCGTGCCTGCCATTTGTCCTGACTGGTAAGGGCTCAGGCTGCCGAACTGGTAAATATTTTGAACACCATCTTTGAAATACTACTGTTGCATACTTCTGAATGTATGTTTTTGCATTTGAAATTTATTTGATTTTATATGTATGAATGCTTTGCTTACATGAATGTCCATGTACCACTCGCACATTCTACCCACCGAGGCCAGAGGAGGGATTTCTTCATCCCTGTAGACTGGTTTTTATTTTTTTCTACAGTATTGTATAAGGGAAGTCCACACAACACATTCTTTTGGACCTGGGTCTGTGAAATACAGTAGAGTCATTTTAAGATCAGTCATGTGCTCATATATGTGCGCACACATCAATCACCCACTCACTCTTATTGAATAGCAATATTCTATTACATAGAAATAGTGCAATTCATTTGAGTTGTTGATAGGAGTACAAGTTGCTTCTAAATTTTAGCTTGTATAAATAAAGTTGCTACAAAGATTCATGGATGAGTCATTATGTGGCTAGACATGGTCATTTCTCTTGGGAGAAGTCTAAGCAATGGAATTGCCGGATCTGCACAAAAGTATGTAGTTTACTTGAGAAGCCACTGTCAGTGTGTTGCCTGGATGTTTCAGCACACCATCCTGAAGACAATGTGTATGGATGCTCTGCATCCTTGTCCATATTGGGCACTGTCAGTGTTTTTAAGCCCTCCTATTCTGTAAACAGTGATGTCTCCATGTGATTTATTTCCTGATGACTAACAGAATTAAGCATCTGTTATTGTCATTTTGGTCATTCATGTCTTGGTTTGTGAAATGCTGTCAAACCAAAAGTCCATTTTTATCTTCTTACTAGGTTGTGAAAGTTCCTCACGCAGGTTGATGCACGAGCTTTGTCAAGCAGATGTGTAACAGTTATTTTACCCAGTTTTCAGATCACCACCATTTCATTTTCTCAGCAGTGTGTTTTGAGGAACAGACCATTTTCATTTTAATAAGGTCCAATGAATCTTTATATTTTTTTTCTTGTGTGGCATTTACTTCCATTGTCTTGTCTCAAGCCATTTCTGCCTACTCCACGACAGTAATGAATTTCTTTTGCTGTATTTTGCTTCAGAAGTCATATTACACTTTTGACTTTTATGTTTATATTTATGGATTTAGAATTAGTTGATGTATAATATATGGTTTTAGAACAGAGGCTCATTTTAAAACCTCTTTAACTAAAAAAAAATTGAAATACAAATTCAAAAATTTGGTCACTCTGCTGTACAAAAGATCTGAAAAGAATTCTTTGTCCTAGCTGAGATTTGGTTCCCTGTGGTCAGCATCTACCCTGTTCTTTCCTGTAATACTCATCCCACAGAACCTGTCAAATCACCAGTCTCCTCTCGACTTCCTAGAGTTCAAACTTTCATATTTTATGTGTGAGATTATTTAGCAGTTGTCTTCCTATGTCTAGCTTATAGCAATTAGTGTAACATCCCCAGGTTCCTCCAAGTGGTTACACATGTGGGAATTATCTCCTTTTAAGGCTTAGGAGTAAACATGCATACATACCATCTTACTGTATGTTAGTAATCATACCATCTTACTGAATGTTATTCACCTGTTTGTCAAGGTAGACTTCTATCCATTGGTTGGAAACAGTATTTCAAGGAACATGGAAGACTCCCCCCTCTTCCCTCCCCTCCTCTCATCTCTCTCCCCCTCCTCTCCCTTCCCCTCTCCTTTCCATCCCTCCTCTCCCCTCTTTCCTGTCTGTCTCCTCCCTGTGTATCCCAGGCTGGCCTCAAACTTCATGTCTTTTGGTAACCAAGTGCTGTGATGACAGACATGTGCCACCATATGCCCAGATCAGATAATCTCATAATTTGACTTTGTACTCTTCCATTCATAGTTATTTGATCTAAGTCAAGCCTTTGCATTCTAATTTGCAAAGTGAAGACCATAATTGTACCTAGTACTTATCTCATAGAACATTGAGGATTATGGAACGCTATACAGGATGCTTGCAGAGTGCCTTGTAAATAGGAAATGTTCAAGTAATTCCAGCTTTGTTAATACTAAAAAAACATCTTGCTCCTAACTGGTAGTTTGGAAAATTTGAGAAACTATTTTGCGTGGTAGGTGAGTAGATAACAAGTGTGGTAGGAACTGCTTCACCGCTATCTGGGTAGATACACGGTCAAGAATGGACGCTGGATTATGAAGCTTTCTATTATGCTCCTTAAATAGACATTAAAAGATTGAATGGCTATTAAAATATATTGTGTCAGTTCTGTCTCCCTCACATTAGCGATTAGTCTTTTTTACACTTCATTTGAGACAGAATGCCAGGAACTCTTTCCTCTGGTTCCAAAATAACACTGTTCATCTCTACAGCTTAAACAGAGGCAGCTGTTCCCTCCCCCTCCCACTGTGATGATGCCAGGGAGTTTAATAAGAGTCACAGTACCAGTATCACCACCCCAGTGAGGCTTTAACAACAGGGACAGCCAGCCACACCCCAGCGTCTATGGAAGTGGATGCCAGACTCTCAAACCTAGCAGCGCATGGAAGTTACCTGGGAGTTTTCTAATGCCCAAGTCTCTCTGGCCTGGGTGTGGAGTGTATGTCGGGACCCTTTGGAAGCCCTAAGTTGTAATGCTTAATCAGGTTGTTCCATGTTTGTTGTTTTCTGAGAGAGGCTTCCATGCACAGACTCAGTCTCCAAGGGCATTGTGCTTGGTTTCTGAGGGGGAAATGTAGATTGATGAGCCTCTTTGATTAATCCCACAGTAATCTACACAGTTTAGTTCAGTTAGCACCTGAGCTGGGCTAGCCCAACTTTCATCTTCTCCCCTCCTAGCCCAACTTTCATTTTCTCCTCTCCTCTCCTCTCCTCTCCTCTCCTCTCCTCTCCTCTCCTCTTATCAAAAACATCAGTGTATCTGAAGTTGGACTATCCAGACATTCCCACCAATCCTCTGAATTACATTCAACTATCTGTTCACCTCCTGCGCTTCAAAGACCTCGCTGGTTGGCATAGCAGGCTTTGCTGTACTTAGCCTCTTTGTGATTTTGTTGCCTCCAGGTGCTCTGTGATGACTGCCACGGTGCCCTTGGACTTCTCCACCCTGACAAGTTTTCCTCCTACCCATCTTAGTCATCACCCCAAATTCTACCACTCACAACATCTTGATTTTGGCTACTCTGTTCTCTGACAGTGGGTGCCTAGGTCAGCTGTTCTCAACCTGTGGGTCACGACCTCTTTGATAAACCTTTGTCTCCCAAAATTTTTACATTATGGTTCATAACAGTAGCAACATTACAGTTCTGAAGTAGCAATGAGATAATTTCATGGTGGGGGGGGTCACCGCAACATGAGGAACTGTATTAAAGGGTCACAGCCTCACGCAGGTTGAGAGCCACTGCTCTAAATATGTCCCAGCACAAACAGTGCAGCGATTTTCCAGGATTATCCAGCCCTTCCAAACATGAACTCGACGAGGGTGCCCCTATTCATTGCTTCCCTTCCTTTCCATCTCAGGTGGGCCATAATTGCTGCCGTTCCTATGGAAATACTTTCAACTCCCTTAACCCCCTCTCTGCTGTGATGGACTAGCAAGGCTGCCTCAATGAGGGTCTTCCTACTTCCTTTTTCCTTACATTTCTTGTCCTCACATTCCTACTTTTACCTCATGTCTTCCTGCCTTGCTTTGTACTTGACTGAACATGTCAAACCCATACTCCCCCCGCCCCCGACCCCCGCCTAGCACATACGAATCATACAGCATTGCTTCCCCACTTTCCTCCCATGAAGATTAAGACGGGACCCTCATCTGTCAAAGGCCGGTAGCTCTTCTTGCATGCTGGGTCCCATTTCCTCATTTCCTTTGAGGACTCACTGCTGTGGCTAGTCTCAGTACTCCTTAATCACCAGCTTCTCTACATGAGCCTAGGCATTAGCCTGTGTATTTACCAGCATGGCTCTCTAAAGCCCAAGCATCTTGCTGGCTTCCACGTCCTCTCAGCTCATATTCCGATTGTGTATCTTTTCTTGCAGAAATCATTGAGCTCAGTATCTCTGCTTGGCCCCACCTATTCTTCAATTTCCTCCATTCTGGTTTTGCTCTCCAACCTGGAAACACATGTGCCTAGCAGATCCTTGCTTGCCATAATCTTATACTCTCTCAACATTTGGCTCCATGGGCTGTTTATTCCTCGATCGTGAAGGTGTAGCTTATAGACTTACTGGTGTACTACCTGCTGTCTGTACTGGCTAGTTTATGTCAACTTGACACAGACTGGAGTTATCTGAAAGAGAACCTCAATTGAGAAAATGCTTCCATAAGATCTGGCTGTAAGGAATTTTCTTAATTAGTGATTGATGGCAGAAGGCCCAGCATTGTGGGTGGTGCCATCCCTGAACTGGTTGTCTTAGATTCTATAAGAAAACAGGCCGAGTAAGCCATGAGAAGCAAGCCAGTAAGTATCGTGGTTTAATAAGGATCAGGATGAACAGATAGGCCGAATAGGTGTTTATTCAGGGAGAAATAACTTACAACCTAGACAACTGAACACCAGAAGGTCCCACCAGATGCTCTCCTCTCTGTGTCCTGCCAGCAAGAGAGCGCTCCCAGGCACCTCCTGAGGCCTCGTTCCACAGGTCACTCCCGCCCAATGGGTGTGGTCAGTTCCACAGAAGCAGACAAAGTGAGTATCTCACTACAAGTAAGCAGCACCCCTCTATGGTCTGTGCAGCAGCTCCTGCCCCCAGATTCCTGCCCTGTTTGAGTTCTTGTCCTAACTTCCTTCAGTGATGGACTCCAATGTAGAAATGTAAGCCAAACAAACCATTTCCTCTCCAGCTTGGTTTTGATCTTGGTGTTTTATTGCTGCAGTAGAAACCTTAGGACTTGAGATGGTGGGAGTTATAGTTTGGTGGCATTCTGTATTTTGTTTTCATAACCACAGAATCAAAGTGTCCATCTAAGGAGATCATTTCAGGAGCACACAATAGCCATATGACTTCATTGGTGGCATTCACCTTTATCATTTTGCTAAGCTAGTAAATTTTAGGTCTCTTAACTATGAAAAGAAAACATTTACTCTTTTCCTTCCTTGGTTTAGTCTTTGGAAACACATCATTAATTTGGCACACAGTCAAACCAACAATAAGTGGTAATAATTAAGTTCCTCCAAAGATGGTGTTTTAAAATCCTGTTTCAGATGAGGAAACTGAAGCTCAGAGAGGTTAAATGTTTTTCCTAAGGCCACACACAGGTGTGTGGTAATGACGTTGGCTTACTCCAGTATAGCTCGTATTCACAAGACAACCTTGCATGATGGCTAAATTTCCCTGCCATGCTGTAGAAAGAAAACCTCCAGCAAACAAAAACATTCTCAAGACTCTTAATCATTTCTTCTGGCCTGTGAGTAGGACAATAAAAATTTAAAGAGAGATGCCTGAAGATGTTCACTTTTGCAATTTAATGGTTGGCTTGTAGAAAAGATGTTAGATTCTAGTTCATGTGTATGGCTTGGATCTGGTTGGCAGATTTTTTTGTTTGGCTGACATGGTGTTTAAAATCATTTTTTCTTTTGATTGTCAACTTTCAAAAACAGAAGAATTTCACATATGAACCTAGATTTGACGATTCTCTTGAAAGTTTGAAAAAAATCGGGTGATGCTGGGTTTGTAGTCATCACTGGTGATATTCACGTGATGTAGGCTCACTGCTGAGATGTTTTTTGAGTCCTCTCAGTCCCTTGTTGCTGACATGGTGTGGGTTTTGGCTCTTGTGGTCTGACCTCACACTTGCTAAAAGATCTGCAATCTCTATTTCCTAAGTCTACTGCCTCAGAAGGGGAGTCAGCCTACTCTGTAGAAACCCTGAGAGTGAAACCCACACCAGAGATTCAAGTTGTTGCCTTCTCTACCCAAAGTGTGTGAGTGAGGGGAGAACACTGTGAATCAGACCTATCAAGATTGGGGCACTGAAGAAGGCTTGGAGCAGAGTTGTTGGAAGAAAGAATTTCAACTCCAATATTGCACAACTACATTTTCCTAGAGAATTAATGAACTTGATAGCATTATAATTCTAGTCATAAAGAAGTAATTGTATCTAATAACTGATTATATGAGAAAATCCACATTAAAGCTTGTAGCATGTAAGTTTCCGCCAGCCCGCCTGCAGCTGGTCTAGCGTCCTGGCCCCCAATAACAAGCAGGAGACTCTATATTTTATATAATCCTGTTGGCCAGTTACCATTATTGTTTATGGGCTAGCTCTGCCTTAATTATTAACCCATTTCTACTTATCTAAGTATTTCCACGTGGTCGTCTTATCGGGGAGCCCCGCGGCAGGCTTCCTGCTTCTTCCAGGGCTACATCTTGACCCACCTACTACTTCCTCTTCCTCCTCCTAGTCTCCTAGCCCCACCTATCTAGTTTTCTATTGGCCACAGGGCTTTATTAACAGTATGAGAAACATATATACAGAATCACATCTCCCATCATCTCCTCTTTTCTGTCTAAAGTAAAAGAAGGGGTTTAACCTTAACATAGCAAAATATACCATACAACAGTTATCAAATAAGAATCACAGTTAACAATATTTAGTCCATTAACATTTTGTAAGACTTAAAGAAAATATCATCTATCCTATCTTTGTCAGTCTAAAGACCTATATGTAACTTATCTTTAATCCTTACTAAGGAAAACTATAACCATAACTATCTGTCTTCAACTCCATCAAAGACCACAGAAGGATAATATATAAACTCTAGAAATGACAGAGACAACTCATTGCCTGGTCAGTCACCTGAAGTTCTTCTGTAATGTTCCATCTTCAGCCCATAGGCCATAGTGTGTGTCCAGACTCCTCAACAAGGCAGGAAACTTTAAACTATCCACCTGTATTGACAGGTTGTCAGGCATTTTTCTCTGTGTCCTGTAGACTGTCTGGCTGTCTGGCAGCCTCTTCCATGAAGCAGGAATCTGTAGCAATGTCCATCTTGCATCAGCAGTCACCTTTTTGTGGGTCCTGCATGTCCAGTTTCTACAACATAAAGTCAAACAGTCCAGACAAGAACAGTACCTTGTCCAAATGGCTAGTCTTGCCATATTAGAAGCAAACTCCATAACATGTTTCTTCAATGTCCATCTTACTTTCTTCTGTAGGTGGTGTTACCAGGAGCAGTTGTGCCTCACTGTCAAGAAAAACCCTAAACCATTTTAAATGCCATATTCTGTAGGTCTTTGAAAGGTTTGAAGAATGCCTATCCATCTCAAATACATCTCTATATATCTAGAAATCCTAATTAACTTAACTCCAAGTTTTGACTAACATAAGTAACTCTCTATAATCTGTACTAAATTATACATTACATTTTCCAATGAGCCATAAAAACACAATACCTAAACAAGAGGAGAAATATACATATCATAAAATTGACCTTAAATTGTATCAATAAAAGAAAATCCATTCCAAAGCAAAGTATTCATATCTATACCTTAATTCCCTTTTTTACCTTTACAAGGATTGCTTGTGTCATTAACCATTTATAACCAAGCCCATATAAATGAAAACAAACATTTATAAACAATATTTGGGAATTTGGGCATCGTTCTTTCCAAACTACTTCCTGCTGGTAGAGGGCGCTGTCATGGGGGTCCAAAGAAGATGCAGAAATCTTGGCTGTAGTGTGCAAGGCTTTGTCTCAACTGCTTTGAATGTTGGATCACCTGGGGAGTTGTTTCAGGGGGTCTGGCTTGATCAAACCACATAAGTCTGGAAAGAATCCATAGCCTTCCATTTTCTGTGGAAAAAAAAATAGAAATCCTTTTCCCCAGTAACTTGTCCTTAGGCTTGAATTTTTGAGTCAAAGCATTTTTAAAATATATAAATTGAATTAATCTAGCAGCATTTCTTTTATTAGTAGTTGTTTTCTCAGCAATCAAGTAATTTAAAGACAACAGAAACACGTATAGTATCCAAAATTTCTCTGTGTTTTCCATCTTTACGTGGCTTTTTTATTATTCTATTTCTTCTACTTCTATTTTTACATATTTTGAGACAGGGTTTCTCTGTGTAACTTTTATCTGTCCTGGAATTCACTGCATACCAGGTTTACTTTGAAATCACAGAGATCTGCTTGCCTCTGTCTGCCGAGTGCTGGGATTAATGGCGTGTGCCATTACATCCATCCATTTAATTCCTTTTTTCTTTTTAAACCATTGTATCCCGTTTCTTTTTCTCTCCCAAGCCAGCGTATTTTTTAAAACACAGTGTAAACCTTCATTGCAGCTCTCATACACACCAATGAATTGTTAGCAGAGCTCTTTAGAAGCAAGGCGGTTTTTGCTGCTTATGCTAATTTTGGAAACCTCTCTTAAAGGAGCCGCGCAAATCTCTGTCTACAACAAAACAAATCCAACCAAGAGAATGCTGCTACTAAGAAGTCTTGCTAGTCTCTATTCCTTTGTTTCTAAAACATTTCTTAAGCTCTTATTAGTTTTAAGTGAAAGTTCTTATAGCCATGTTGGGCGCCATTTGTAGCATGTAAGTTTCCGCCAGCCCGCCAGTCTGGGCCCACAGCCGCGCCAGCCCCAAATAACACTCAGAGACTCTGTATTTGATACAATCCTGTTGGCCAGTTACCATTATTGTTAATGGGCTAGCTCTGCCTTAATTATTAACCCATTTCTACTTATCTAAGTATTTCCACGTGGTCGTCTTATCGGGGAGCCCCGTGGCAGGCTTCCTGCTTCTTCCCCGGCTACATCTTGACTCCACCTACTACTTCCTCTTCCTCCTCCTAGTCTTCTAGCCCCACCTATCTAGTTTTCTATTGGCCACAGGGCTTTATTAACAGTATGAGAAACATATATACAGAATCACATCTCCCATCAAAAGCTCCCAATTAAAAACAAATATACGGGCAACAGAGAGTCTAGGGAACTGAAGTGTGTGAGCTCCTTGAGGTGATGAGCAGTGGTTGGAGACCTGGGGAGAACATTAGCACAGGCAGAAGGCAGATGGAAGTCAAGCAGCTTGGGTTTTGTTTTGGGTAGAAGAAGAAGGCAGAGGAGAAGGTCCTGGGGTGAAGCAAAGGCACAGCATGCTTCACCATTAGGCCACCTTTGTGTTTTGATTTTCTGGTCAAATGGTTTTGGCTCTCTGGAGCTAAAAGGAAAGCCATGTCTTATATAAGCAGATGGTATCATGTCATCTGAAAATCTATCTCAATCTTTTTTGTTCTTGTTGTTATGGTGTATTATGTGAGCTGATACATGATGATGATGATGATGATGATGATGATGATGATGATGATGATGATACCATGATGAACTCTCTAATTGCTTATTCTGGGTGGTTCTGATTTGGACCTGAGTCAAAGCATCACTGTGCTGAATAGTTTTATGACAACTTGATACACACTGAATCGTCCAGCAGGAGGGAACCTCAATTGAAACAATGCTTCCATGAGGTCAGGCTGCAGGCAAGCCTGGAGGGCATTTATTAAATTAGTGACTGATGGAGGGGGGCCAAGCCCACTGTGGATAGGACCATGGGATCATCCTTAGGTTGGCAGTCCTGGGTTCTATAAGAAAGCAAGCTGAGCAAGCTATGAGAAGCAAGCCAATGAGCAGCATCTCTCATGGCCCCTGCCTCAGCTCCTGCCTCCAGGTTTCTGTCCTGTTTGAGTTCCTATCCTGACTTTTCAGGGATGGACTCTGATGTTAAAGTGTTAGCCAAATAAACTCTTTCCTCCCCAGCTTGCGTGTTGAAACATGGTATTTCATCACAGTAATAGAAACCCTAACGAGGACAGTCACATTTTGATAGTTGCCAGTGTTAAGTTTGTGCTGTGTCGCAGAAAGTTAACTAGTTTGGCCAAAGACTCTTTTTGCTTACAGATTGTGAGAGTTTCCCCAAGGAAGCATTTTACCTCTACAACTCCTTTTTGCCCAGGAAGATTTTGGAGATCATTTAGAAATTAATTTGTGATACTGTGTTACTGAATCCTGACAGGTAGAATGTACCTATCCATCAGGTGGGATTATTATCCTAGGAGCGATATAAGCATTAACTTCCTTGGCTTCAGAGATGTTTGAGACAAGAGAGGGGTAATTGTAGCCACTCATTATTCTTTCTGCATTAATTACCATGTTAAGTGACAGCTTTGATCACACCTTGCTGTCTCTGTTAAAGAAAAAGGAAAAAGAAAATTCAGTGCAGTTCTCTGGTGATTTTGAACAGGAGTCTTGGCTTGTGTCCTTAACACATTTCTGGTTGAAATAAGAAAAGGAGAGAGCCACTCCACTTGCACTTGTGGTAGCTTAATAGAAAAAGAAAATTAATGACTTTTCATCTTATTTCAGCTCAGACGCCTACCTGAGCTGTGATTTGAAATGAGTTTCCCATTCTCGACTCCCCTTGCTGAAGACCTGGAGATTTGTCAATATCTTGCAACAACAAAGAACATTGCTCAGTGCAATTTGACTCAGGAGCTGCTTTCTTCTCCAAAGAGCCATCACACGTATTCCTAACATCTATAGATTTAAGCAGGATTTATACTTCATAAACCCAAGTGTGCATCCAAATCCTCTTGTTATTTTAAAGGACAACAAAGCCAACCCTCAATAAGAGTCTTTTCTTTTTCCTGTAAACTCTAAAGAAGGACTTGTTCTGTCCTAGCCTGCACTTTAAGAACCCAGTTTGGCCAGCACCCCGATGAGAAAGCCGTATGTGACGACAGGCGCCTGCAACTTTCCGAGTGACTGGCATGAGTTTGTCTCCAGCCCTGTTCTTTAAAGCAGGCAGAGATTTACATTTACTGTTGCCTTTCTGGGAACCTGGTGTGTGCTGCTGTTATCTAGGCAGAGACACTTTTACTATTTCCTTATGGGATTTATCACCACGGTGTTTATTTCCCAGCCAATGTTTAGTGTTATGTTTAGAATTATGTTAGCTTGGCATGCAGAAATTCCCTCTGGAAAGGTTGTGTTTCAGCCAGAGATGGACAAACTGGTCCAGAGCCCACTGCCCAGCATGGACGTTCCAAGACCCTTTACATTAAACTGATCTCTGTTATTCAGAGTCAGTTCTGATTTATGTTTTCATTTGCATTTTCTCACTCGGTGCCTGCATCATCTGCCTGCATTTGAATTCACAGAGCATGCAGGACACTTGATGCTTGGAATGCCCACCACGGCCATGTGTGCCCTGCACAGCTGCAGCCTTGCCAAGAAGGACACGTAGGTGCCCTGGAGGGAAGAGGGGATACACTTGGAGTTAAATTCTGGATCTTCTAGTCGCTGGTTTCATTTATTAATGTCCCATATTCCAGGGTTGTTGAAAAGGGACTACTTGAAATAACATGTGTAAATCTTAGGGGATGAATGATCAATGCTAGTTCGTTTCTGAGTAATAGCCCCTTTCTCTGGGAAATGTACCAGATTTACAGTATGGACCACTGTTATATATGTACACGATGTGATGCTCAGTCATTTCAGCCTCACCTCTAAGCAGCATCAATGTCCTTTCATGATGTTGTTTTTGATCTGGCCGGCAATTCTACCCTTTCAAGGCGATTCCGGGCATAGAAGTTTAAAATACATTTGAATGGCACACCGGTGAACCACCACACCTGTGTGACAAAGGACTTCATAAAAAAGAACTGTATTATACCAAGGTCCTTTGATCCTATTCAAAACAGTAAGATCTAAGTTTAAGCTGTTTCAAAGGTCTGGTAATTTCTGCTTTTATTTTCATCACAGAAAATGATTCTTAATGCAGCAGTCCTGGCCCCAGCTAGAATATTTTGTGTTGTTAATGCTCCCAGGTAAGGTGAATCCCTTTCAAGTTCAGTGTGGACAGTCACTGGATGCATCAAGAGACCACCTCCTCATGTGGATGACAGAAAATGCACAGGTTTTACCTAGCTGCTAATGAGTAATTGCTCATGGACAGGCTGTAAATGTGGCGGTCACAGCGGGCTGTTGTGAGCAGGCAAACACGCTTATTCTTCAGGGTCTTGTGATGTTGCCATCAAGTTGGGCCAAGGAGAGGCTGGTTGTTGCGCTGGCACTTCGTGAGTGGATTTATAACTGAGACCTAATTTATATCTGAGACCAAGAAAAGAATTTATAGACTTTCACGGCTGGATACCATTATTATTAAAAAAAAAAGTTTTCTGGATAATACACCTATATTTTCTTTTGTAGTAAATTGACTTGGGAAACCATATTAAGTCCTAAAATGTTGCCTGGTGGATATAGAACCGGAATAATGAAATTGTTTAAGCAATAAAATTTCACTTCAGAAATATTTTAAAAGTTTGAAATGTAAGGAGGAGGGAAAAAGGCCAAACAAACCACTGAGAGACACCACTGGTGCCATTCTGTATATCCTACCACACTTTCCTATGTGTCTTTATTGAGACTTGCACAGTCTAGTACTTGAGGGTAATTCTGAATCATAATCCTGTAAGAGCAATTACTTTTCAGAACAGGGGCAGGAAGCAGGACCCCCTCCCCCCCATTAATGATTAACTCTTGCTAGACAAGTAGTGTTAACCCCAAAGGTGGGAGGTGTGATAGAATGTTATTTTAAGGTGTGTGACTTTTGTTTATGCTGCATTTTTTTTAACTCTGTGAATCTGTGTTACTTTGCCTGTCTAAAACAACTGATGATCTAATAGAGAGCCGAATGGCCAGTAGCAAGGTAGGAGCAGGGATAGGCGGGTCTGACAGGCAGAGAAGATAGAGGGAGGCAAGAGGGAGAAGAGGAATGAAAGAACAAGGAGAGGAAGACATCAGGGGCCACCCACCCAGCCACCCAGCCACCCAGCCACCAAGCCACCCAGTCACCCAGGCACCCAGCCACCCAGCCACACAGCCACCCAGCCACCCAGCCACCCAGCTATACAGCCACCCAGCCACCCAGCTACCCAGCTACCCAGCTATACAGCCACCCAGCCACCCAGCTACCCAGCTACCCAGCCACCCAGCCACCCAGCCACCCAGCCACCAAGCCACCCAGTCACCCAGGCACCCAGCCACCCAGCCACCCAGCCACACAGCCACCCAGCCACCCAGCCACCCAGCTATACAGCCACCCAGCCACCCAGCTACCCAGCTACCCAGCTATACAGCCACCCAGCCACCCAGCTACCCAGCTACCCAGCCACCCAGCCACCCAGCCACCCAGCCACACAGCCACCCAGCCACACAGCAATCCACAGAATGAGAGTAAGATCTCCAGAAGTCAGAAAGATAAACGCCCAGAGGAGAAAAGTAGACAGGATAATTTAAGTTAAGAAAATCTGGCTAGCAACAAGTCAAGCAAAGGCCCGGCATTCATAAGTAATAATAGGACTCTGTGTGTGATTTATTTGGGAGCTGGGTGGTGAGTCCCTCAAAAGAAAAAGTCAAAAGAGCCAAAAAGACAAAAGAGTAAGAAGTGAGATGCCGAAGAACAGGGAGGAGAAAGGTCACACACCTAGCTCATCATGGCCAAATTAATTAAAGCAAGCTTTTTTATTCCTGTACTTACGCTGTCTCCCCCAAAGGTAGGGTTTGAGAGGTCAGCATTGGGTGTGAGGAAGACAAGTTTCTTAGAGTTCAGGGGTAGGGGGGTTCCAAATGGAGGATTTGGCAGGCAAAATAGGCAGGTTTAACAGGAGCAAAAAATAAGCATAAGAAGGTAGTCATAGCTACCCTCTGAAATAAATGCTTGGTCACAAGGCAGTCATAAGAAGGTGGCCATAAGAAGGTGGCCATAACATCCCTCTTGAAACGAAGATTGGGTGGCAAGATGATTGTAAACAGATTTTTAAAACAAAGACAAAATTGCTATTCCTGGAACAGGCGGTATAGAACCATTTGTTGTTAAGGTTCCAGATGGGGCATAGCCCAATCCTTGAGAAACAGAGACTTACTCATAAACAGGAACGGACCTAGTTCGTCTTTACTATAAGATGGCTCTTAAGCCTAAGCCAGAGGCAGGCTGGTTCTTCAGTAGATGGCTGGCTGGGTGGGTGGGTGGGTGGGTGGGTAAATGAATGGGAAATAGGACTCAGCGGAAGCCCTGGGGATAAGCTGCCAGGGTTCATTTGAGTTGGATAGGTTTGGGGGAGACAAGCTTTTATCTGCTAACATGTTACTTTGCAAGAGCCTCTTTGCTCCAAGTGTTGCCCAGGCGATTGTCAAATACACTGTATTTTCCGTCTCTCCTGATCTACTGGCAGCAGGGGTGGACAGTGTGAACTCCTCCAGGGTATTATATCCCTGTATATCCTTTGAATACAAAGATTGATTCTAGGTAGATATGTGATCCCTACTGGGTCAACCAGGGTCTCTATGTCTCTGCCAAAGTTGGTATGTTCACACCAGAATAAAAGCCTCCACTAAGTTAGTTCAGTGGATAAGATGGCTCCCTGGTGTCCCCTCGGTGTGGCTGAGAGATGGTCTGAGAGCAGAGATCCACCGTGCAGAGACAGAGGAAGAGAGAAGCATCAGTTGGCATTGTTTGAACCCTTGGATCCACCATTTTGAAGATGTTCGGTTGTATTTATCAGCTAACTTCGCTTGTAAGTTGGTTTGGATGACGTGTAACCCAGAGTTCTGGCCTGATCATTCCCCAGCACGTCACACTCAGCCTCAGCACCTCCTGGTCTCTTGCCTGGTCTACACACTCACTTTACTAGAGTTTCTTTTCCCTGGGATGCTTCAGCTTCAGTTTCTGTATTTGGCAGTGACAAAGGGTTAGCCTCTTCTTGGGAAAAGAGGAGCCCAAAGTCCCTTTTTGGCAGTTGCCACAGTGTGGAACCTGTGACTCCGTCATTGCTGATGGGGTCAGATGGGTAAGGCAGGGGCCCATTTTGATTGATGTGCCCATAAAATGGAATTCTAGGACTGACCTCCACTCAACTCAAGCAACACAAAGATAATTGACCTTTGGAAACTGCCTTTGGCAGTCATTTTATTATTTTTATAGGAAAGTCCTGCAAACCAATTACATCCCACAATGGGCCTTTTATGGTGCTATTAGTTTAATGCAGCTTTCAGAGAAATTAGCCCTCAGGGAGCCTGAAATTCTAGGGGAAAAAAAAAGCCCTCCATGGATTTGTTTGACTTTTGGATTAGTAAGGAAGATGGATTGGTAGTCCAGCATCCCTTAAGTCACTCTTGGCATTAGAGTCTTCTGACCAAGACACCAAAATCCCATTTTGGGCCCTTGGTGTCTGGATCAAGCAAAAGGAAAAAATAAATTCAAACAAGAAAGTGCTGCCTCTTAAAAGAATTCAGTCTACAAATCAAGGCAGGTTTATTCCCTCCTTAGTCTGAGGTTGAAGAAGAATGGGAAGGAGGAAATAGAAATGGCACCTCCATTTGGAAGTCTGAGCCTTCTGGAATGTGAGATTACAGGTGTCTGCCTCAGATCCTCAGCCTCAGCACCTTTCCCCCTGGATAGCTGCAATTATTTTCAGAGTAATGGCTCCAGGGCCACAGTGGCAGGGACAGGCTGTGTGTCTGGTTGGGAAGGTACCACCTCAGCAGTCTCCGTGCCCTCTGCTAGGGGGAAAGTGTGGTGGAATTGGGTGCAGCAAGGTATAGTGGGGGAAGAGGCTAGGAGGCAGCAGGGGGCCAGGACTTGCAGGGACCCTGTCATTCTCTGGGGGTGTCGCCCTCAAGTGTGTGTTCAGCTCTGTTGGTAGTCATGTCAGTGAGGGGCAGAGTCTAAAGAACTTGCTTTTACCCCCGCATCCCTGACTACCTCTCGAGATCATCTGTAAACTCACTCTCACTGGCTATCAGGTTCGTAGCTTTGAGAACTTTTTCAGGGTGGGGGGAGGGGACAGGAATTCTCAGTGTATCCCTGGCTGTTCTGGAACTCACTCTGTAGACCAACTGTCCTTGAACACAGAGATCCTCCTGCCTGTCCGTGCTCTGCCGGCCTCTGCCTGCTGAGTGCTGGGATTAAAGGCATGTGCCACCATTGCTGCCCAGCTCTTTGAGGGTTTTGCTGTGTTGTCGCCCCCCCCTTTCAGAGACTATTTTTTTTCTCTCTCTTACATTGTCGGTCCCAAGGCACAACCAGAGCTCTGTCTGTAGGCTCCCTGGTTTGGCCACCGATGGGTGTCCTCTGGCTGTGGGAAGACTTTGCTTAGCTTGAGCAGGCAGCCAAGGCTGAAATGCTGGCAGGTACTGTACATGCATTAGACAGGGATGGTGGAGATTTACTCTAGCTCTGGCCCCCAGAGGGACAGTTCTGACTGTGAACTGTAGTCTCCCAGAGCTAGAACCATGGAGTCCCTGTTGCCCTGTGCTACAGACTTCTCACCCATGTATCCTGCGTTTGCATCCCTCCCTTCTTTGGCTCAGTTCTGCACAACACTCCTGCAGCTTCCCAGAAACATTTGAGTCCTTCTGCCTATCACAGAGCCTGCCTCAGGGTACATAGTTCAAGCCAGCCCCCTCCCACATCTGAGACTCTGAGTGGCATGTCTGAGATGGTCATGAGCTCTTTGCATTCCCATCCTCCATCCTCACTGTGAATTTGTATGGCTTATTGAGTTGTGCCCTGGTTATTTGTTGTTGTTTGTTTTACTTTTTCATTAACCCAACAGAACCTAAAGTCTTTTGAGGAGAGGGAACTTCGATTAAGAAAATGCTCCTATCAGAATGACCTGGAGTAGAAGGCCCAGCTCACAGTGGGAGGTGCCATCCCTGGGCAGGTGGTCCTGGGTGGTCCTGAGCAAGCCATGGGGAGCAAGGCAGTATGAAGCATTCTTCCATGGTCTCTGCTTCCGTTCCTTCCCTGAGCTCTTGCCTTGGCTTCCTCGGATGGTGAGCTGTAACCTATGAGCCAAATAAACCCATCTCTCCCCAAGTTACTCTGGTTACCACCGTCTTTATCACAGGGATGGAGAGCAAACGAAAGGGGGAGAAGGAAGGAGGTTAGAGAGAGATGTACACCTCGGACTTGATGTATTCCCAGGGACAGGAAATGATGGAGAGGGAGCTGGGCTCTACACACACTGGGACTGTCTGCTTTTTTCCGTTGGATTCTGCCCTTGGCACTTAGGATGCCCAAATAGATCCACTTTATGGGAAAATCGGGCTGGGCTCCCTTCAGAAACAGCAGTGTCTTCTTGCAAAGCAGTAAGTTCTGGCTACAGCTACAGCTTGTATGGTGTGGGGCAAGCTGTTCAATCTTCCTCTACAGCTCAGCATCCTCATCTGAAAAACGAGGCTCGTGATAGCATCGTGATTAGGAGTAAATAAGAAAATGTGATGGAGTGCTTAGCAGAACACCGACACAAAGTAAGAGCTCAACAAATGCTGGTTATTATTAACGTGGCATGTACTGCCTGGCTTTGTTCATTATCTTTCAATAGTTCATCTCCCTTTGGGCAGCAGGCAAGCATCCCTCTTCCTCTCCAAATCTGAGCTTGCTACAGATGCTGTGCAGAATGGTCCATTTGCAGAGAGGTCAGGCAGGTTGGCATCTTAGCTGTCTGATCTTTGCACCCCCCTCTGACCTTTCCAGGATATTGCACTTCCTTACACGGCACAGGTCCATCAGTACCCGATGCAGAGAAGCCATGCAGCACTCGAGGGCAGGTAAATACTCTCCCAGGTTGCTGGGCCACCGGAGGGTCAGGAGGCCTGTGAAGAGGCATGTCTAATTATGGTCAGGAATTCTGTCCCAGCCCCTCATCCCTGAGGGATGCAGACTCATTAGGACTAAGCCATTTAGTTGGCAGCTTCCTTTATCATACTTAAAGCCCCAAGACAGTGCAGGGGCTGATCCCCCAAGGAAGGCTGGTGTAGTGGGCAGAATCCACGCTCCGGAGGTGTGAAAGTATTCAAGCTGAACAAGTCACTTAAACAACAGCACTATCTGCTGCTTCCCCTTCAGTGTTCCAGACAGATAAAGATAAAATAGCCAAGGTAATTGTGGAGATGGAGTGTCGCCGGCAAATGATCTGAGCACAAAGACCATTTCCAGAGACAGATGGAGTGGAGGCTCGGGTAATTTTTCTTGAATCATGTTTAAAGTGGCACAGTCTGAAAACCAATTCAGCAGGAGTGCTGCTCTGAGAGCCCTGGTCTAGCTGAACTCTGAAAATATGAAAGCCCACAGGAGCTTACCGGTGACAAAGAGAGCGAGTGTACTTCACTGTCATAGCTGGCATTCAAGTGGCTTGGTTGGGGGAGCTAGACCATCACCCCTTGAGGAGTTCAATTTCCACTGACTGGGTTTGCCCTGCTGGCGTGCAGTTTGTGGCAAGAAACTGCTAAAGATTAATCCCAGGGTGTAGGGCAGGAGTTCACATGTTGGATGGGCTCAGGCCAGTCAACTCCCACCCCCTATGCTACTTCCTCTGGCATTGACACCACCTCCCCTCACCATGTTACATCCTCTGGAATAATTTGGTTTGCTCTGGGGCCTCCAGGGGGTGGATTCCAGGCATGTGGCACTTAGGATGCTGAATGAGCTGCCAGCATCCTCAGGCACAGGGAGAAAGCAGGTAGGGACTTCCCTCAACTCTGTCTCAGCCTGCTGATGAGGGAAGAGATGGGCTCTGAAGGCAAAAGGACATCATCTTACAGAACACTTGGCAGCCATTGAGAGCCGTGTTGTAGGAAGAGACGACCTAATGACTGGTGGAAGGGTTCGTGCTACAGAGCAAAAGGAAAGGCTGACTACAGAACAGCCTGTGGGTGCTTCCAGGCCTTGCTGGAAGTTATGCATGCATGCTCACACGCAGGCAGGCATGCGTGTATGCACACACGTGGAGGTACATGTGTGTAAATGAAGAATGACCCGAAGCTAAAGAGGATTTGTTTTATATTCCTTAACAGTCATGTGCGTCAGGTAAGTGGTGGCTCCCATCTTGCAAATGAGGAAGTTGAGGCCCACAGTATCAGGGACTGGTGTGGCCAGACACCGACCTAGAGCTAGAACCCAAATTAGTGCATTTCCATTTAGTCTCTTTCTTCTGCGAATGAGGGACAGTGAGGTAAACTGACAACAGATCTACCACTGTGCGCTTGAGGTCTTAACCTGCGTCCCTTCCCTCCAGGGACATGTTCCCTGTCACCCTACCAGAGACCAGTTTCCTTTCTGTGCTTCCAGGAATGAATGCATCCTTTCCCTGTTGCCTAGTGGGTTAGCAACTGGCTGTGTCTGAACTTAGGCTGAGAAGTAAATGAGGCAAAACATCCTTTTTAAAATAATTTTTTAAATTTAAAGTTGAAACAAGGTTGTTTTACAAATCAATCCCAGTTCCCGAATCCTTCCGTTATCCCCTGTCCCCCCCCCCACCAACCCCCATCCCATCTCCTTTCTGCTCCCCAGGGAGGGTGAGGCCATCCATGGGGAGCCTTCAAAGTCTGTCATATCATTTGGAGCAGGGCCCAGGCCCTCCCCCATGTGTCTAGGCTGAGGGAGTAGCCCTCTATGTGGAATTATTTACACTAGGGATAAATACTGATCCACTACCAGAGGCCCCAGCAAACTGCCCAGTCCTCTCAACTAACACCACATTCAGGGAATCTGTTCTATGCTGGTTTCCCAGATATCAGACTGGAGTCCATGAGCTCCCCCTTGTTCAGGTCAGCAATTTCTGTGCCTTTCTCCAGCCTGGTCTTGACCTCTTTGCTCATCACTCATCCCTCTCTGCAACTGGATTCCAAGAGTTTGGTTCAGTGTTTATCTGTGGGTGTCTGCTTCTGCTTCCATCATCTACTGAATGAAGGCTCTAGGATGGCATATAAGGCAGTCATCAGTCTCATTATTGAAGAAGGGCATTTAAGGTAGCCTCTCCACTATTGCTTAGATTGTTAGTTGGAGTCATCCTTGTAGATCTCTGAACATTTCCCTAGTGTCAGATTTCTCTTAATACCTATAACAGCTCCCTCTATTATGGTATCTCTTTTCTTGCTCTCCTCTATTCTTTCCCTGACTCAATCTTCCTGCTCCCTCATGTCCACCTTT
Source organism: Cricetiscus sungorus (assembly GCA_030556225.1). Taxonomy (NCBI): domain Eukaryota; kingdom Metazoa; phylum Chordata; class Mammalia; order Rodentia; family Cricetidae; genus Cricetiscus; species Cricetiscus sungorus. The sequence goes on from JANBXA010000007.1 coordinate 143,933,185, forward strand.
CCCCTCCTCTTCCCCCTAATGCCCTATCTCCTCCTCCACACCATGCTCTCAATTTTTTGGGAGATTTTGTTGTTTTCCCCATCTCCAGGGGACTATGTATGTATGTCTCTCATAGGGTCCTGGCAGTCTGGATTGAAGGTTAGTAATCCTTTGTTCTATGTCTAAAAGCCATATACGAGTGAGTACATACCGTGTTTATCTTTTTGTGACTGGGTTACCTCACTCAGGATGATTTCTTCTTTGCACCTACGAATTTCAAGATTCCATTTTTTCTCCCCGCAAAGTAGTACTCCATTGTGCAAATGTGTACTTTATCCATTCTTTAGTTGATGGGCATCTAGGTTGCTTCCAGATTCTAGCTCTTACAAATAATGCTGCTGTGAACATAACTGAACAGATGTCCTTGTTGTATGAGTGTGCATCTTTTGAGTATATACCCAAGAGTGGAATTGCTGGATCTTGAGGTCGAATGATTCCCATTATTAGTCACATCCCAGGTTCCCACCAGCCCCACAAGACTAAACTGTACTGGACAGAGTAAACAGAAGACATTTGACTCATCACAGAATGGCCCAATGGGCCAGACTGGATAGGCTGTGGTCCTTCATGATTGACACCTAGTGTTCACTTAATGTTACATTCATGTCTATCTCCTGCACTGGGCTGTGGAGTATAGGATGGCAATGATGGAGTCCAGTGGCTCATTGCTTCCTAGACCCAGCATAGGGTCTGGAATCTGATGCAAAGCCCTCTTCAAATCTTATCAAGCATCCTGTTGCCCCATGTTTCCTTTATCTCCTTGGCTGTCCTATTGTCACTTGCCATTGAGCCTTCGCACACAGATCCATCGTCTTGCAGCATCTTCTACAGCACAGCTCTTGCTTTTCACTCTTCTCATCTAAGGGGCAATCGTTCCCCTTTTTCCTTGCCTGGCTCCCCAAGGCTGGGGTAGAGACTCCCTATACACTCTTCCTGTACCCAGCTCCCCTGCCCTCTACTTAGCATGCTGTCTCTTAGAGCTTGATGGTGTTAGCCTTCTGGAGAACAGCCTTAACATTTTTATTCCCTGTTTGGTTTCCTTGTGCCAGATCAGTTCCTGCATGAAGGATGAGTCAATGGGCCAAGGTATGTGAACTGGGAACGATGGGCTCTGGGTGCCCAAGAACAGACGAAAAGAGATAGTTCCCAATTGTCACAGCCTATGGGGCCCCATAAACACTATTTGGATGGGCCAAGGGCAGAAACTGTATCTGCTAAAGTGGGCCCAAACTTCTCCTTGGTCTAAAGATCAGGAAGCAAGATTTGAGCAGAGAGAAAACTGCACTGCTTTCACTGCACTAGTCAAGAAGATGGTGACGGTGTGTGAGGGTAACTGGGGAGATGTCATCTTCCAGCTCATGGGTGTCAGTCAGTCAAGGACAGACTTTGAGGTTTCAACTCTGTCCCCATCACCCTGAGAACCACTGCCGGTATATTTTACATTCATTGCATAGCTAATAAATCTCAGGCCCTGGTCACATTAATTTATTCTCTTTAGCCTCTCAACAAAGGTGGTACAATGGCCATGTCAGAGTGACAGATGGAGTCTTAGTTACAGAGAAGCTCAAGGCCACCCAGCCAGTAAGTAGTGAGCCAGGGTTTGACCTTACACACCCTGTTTTCTGTTATATGTGTTTAACTCCTGAGCTGTCATCTGGGCTTACGTAAGAGAATGCATGTCTCAGGAGGGTTGGGGCAGAAAAAAAGTCAGATCCCATGAGTGTGGCGTGGGAGGATTTTTGGAATTCCTGCTGCCTCCAAGGCTAATTTCTGAGCTTTTTTAAAAAAATTGTTTAGACATGATTATTATCCACAAAACCAAGAGTGTTCCAGGCATACATACATTTAGTGGCCCAAACTGCACATCATTCTAAACTAGGGAGGCCAGGGTTGGATAAAACAGCAAGGAGGACTTGAGGCAGAGTAGGTCCAAAGCTGGGGACTTCTTCCTAACACTGTCTTGGTTTGGAGGTCACAATACAAAGACACATTTGTAGGATATTTTGTTTAGTATTTATTTCTTGGGACTGGGAATTGAGAACAAAATGTACCACTGATATTTGTCCCTAATTTATTACTCTAGAAAATGGGAAGTCACTAAGAAATTAAATTTCCCCCTGATGTAGTCAGATTCAAGGTTTCCGGATATGCCAGGCTGTAAGGAGGAGATGATGGAGGGAATGTGTATCAGTCAGCTTTACCTTGACGTGTCAGATGCTGTTGAGAAAGGACAGGAGAGAGGACCCAACTTGGCTAAGGTTTCAGAGGTATCAGTACACAGTCTGCTGGCTCCATTGTTTCTGAGGAATGGTCATCGTGTCAGAGGGTGATGGTAGCAAAAGTCGCTTATCTCACAGTATCCTGTAAACAGAGAGAAAGGCAGGAAAGGCCATAGACAATATGCTCTTCCAAGGCACACTCCCCGTGACATCCAACCAGGCCTCATTTACTAAGTATATCTCTTCCCACCCAGAAAGCCATCACATTGTGAGTCTACCAATGGATTAGTCCACTGATAGAAAGAGAACTTTCATGATTCCATCATCTCTCATTGGCACCACCATCTGGAATGCAAGCCTTCAACACAGTCTGTGGGGATACCTCATATCTAGACTATAATATATGGATCAAGTTTATACCTATTACTGGTGGCTACAAAAATGCTTTGATTACCACAGAACTATTTGTCACATTTGACCCTTCCAAAGAAAGTTCCAGAGCACAAGTTTAGAGGGGGATCATTGGCAGTTCCTTGTTAGGAGCCATGTGTCATGGAAGCTCTGGGTGAATAGAGCAATAGTTGATTTTCTTGAAGACCAAGGGCTTCCTACAATCCCTGGGAAAAGCCCACTAGGTATCCCCCCAGATGTCATCCCTAGGCCAGCTAACACCAGGAGTTGGCCTCACTGAGGCTGTCCATGTAAGCCCAAGGGACACTGACATTATGCCATTCCAGGGATGTATGACAGATGTGTGTTCATAGGTTGTGGTTGTGAGCATTCATGTGCCTTCAGCTGCCTTGGCATTGTGGAATGCTGTCTTTTGAGTGTAATAGCCATTGTCTTCTTAATCAGGGCAACTCACAACAGCCTCTCAGGATCAGGTCTGTCCCCTCACAGAAGGTCATTAGACCCTCACTAGGGAGGGATTCCAGCTACACTTTCCTGTACATTCTTTCCAGGTACATATAATGCCGTCCAAGCTGTGAGTGATCTCATGGTCTTAGGAGGTGCTGAGAGCATATAGATGGGAGATAATTGAAGGGGGTTCCCATCGGTGCATTGTGGGAAGTTGTCCATGCCGGAGTCAAGCTTCAGTTGCATTGAGGCCATCTAGTCTCTTTTAGTAACCCATCACTCATGATCTGTAAGTAAGTCCAATAAGCCCATTGGTTTGCTAAGAGGGACCACAGTGGAATTGTTTCTTTGGCCTGTAGTCAGTGCCCTATCTAGATGAGTAGATGTTTATGTTTTCCCAAGAAAATTTAATGCAATACTGAGCTTCAGGTGACCTCCCAGAGTTTGAAAGAGATGAACCGAAGAAACTACTCCCTCCCTCCTTCCCTCCCTCCTTCCCTCCCTCCCTCCCTCCCCCCACCTCTCTCCCTCTCTTCCCTATGCTAAGGTACTCTTACCCATCTGCTCACCTATTAAAACTGCCTGGTTTATCTGCTATTTTTAAACATTTCAGGTCTTTCCCCTTGCCTGGTGAAATAAAAACAAAATTATCCTACTGGAACATTTTACATTAGATGCAATCTAAATAAAGTGTTCACAGAACCCAGGGCTCATTTGGAAGCAACTGGGGATGGCTTGGAGAGGGAGGTGGATGGGTGAGGAGCAGCAAGAGCAGAGAGAGTGGTCACTCCGGGGAGGAAGGGAGAAGCCAGGCAGAAATGCTTGGAGGAGGTGTGTCACTGTGGTGGGGGTGGCACAGGAGGGAGTGGCCAGGGGAACTGATGATCCTGTATCTGCATCATCCCAGGTTTCAATGTATTTGTTTTAAAGCTGGACTCATACAGCTCCTAAAAAAGTCCCCCTCCACACCTTTATCTTCCCCACCCTTCCTGTTTTATTGTAAACTCTCCTTTAAGAGTTTACTGCTTTCCTGGCCCCAGCCAGGACTCCCCTTTCTTAGATAACTGCTTACTATGTATCTTTGGGTTGTAAGTGGAAGCATCCTCACATCCAGAACAAAGGCGTCCACCTCATCTCCCTCAGAATGCAGAGCCTGCTGTCCTGTCTGGAATGGGAAAACCAGGCATGATCAGCTCTACTCAGTGGTTGGGATTCCTGTCATGCAGGTCCAACCTGCAGCCAGCTGGCACCATCAGGCCCTAGGTCCTTCCTTTCCTTACTCCCAACTCTCAGGAGATATAAGTCCAGTGCAGTGATACAGAGGATGGTGATTTAGCATGCTCCATGGGCAGACTCCCATCCCAGAGCTGTTTTTCTATCTATGAAGGAAGGAAGTACAGAACCATCCTTGCTGTAATTTTAAAAATCAATACACAAGGGAAAGATACCATTCCACAGAGCTTGGGTGGAGGCTTTTGGGGGTTAGGGAAGCGCCTGGGAAATGGGGGAGGGAAGACTGGTCTCTGGGGACTGGAGTGGCAGAAGAGAAGAGAGGCAGAGGCAGAGACAGAGAGAGGAGAGGGGGGAGAGAAGGAGAGAAAGAGGAGAGAGAGTCAGGCAGAGAAGGAGAGAGAGAGGGAGAGAGAGAGAGAGGGAGAGAGAGAGAGATAGATATAGAGAGAGAGAGGGGGGGAGAGAGAGAGAGAGGGAGGGAGGGAGATGGGAGGTAGACAGGGCCCTTTTCCAAGGGAACACAGTGAATGTGCACAGGTGGTGTTCTTGCTCTTAGTGGCTGCAGCTATGGGCAAATCCTGTCAGAACCCCAAGGTCAGGACAGGACAGGACAGATGCCTGAATACTAACAGTCCTGGTCTCATCTTGTGGTGTCACTTGAAGGGCTAGGTGAGACCCTGTGGGAGCTTTCAAGACTATGCTTGTTGTCTTTTTAGGAATTAAGGTCTGGTGGAGGGTTGGGATTCAGCTGACAAAGTTCCTGAATATATCATTCTAGCAGAGGTGGCACGGATGGGGCAAGAAGGACAGATGCGAGAGAGCATTGAGTCAGGATCAAACAGTGGGGAATGGTGGAGTTGGAAGCAGAAAGAACAGGACCACTCTTGGCCCAGCATGAGAAGGGACAGCCTCCACTGGGGCCAGCCTTCCGTCAACTCAGAAGACCTGTCCAGATGGACAGAAATTTGGGCATTTTAAAAATTGAAAATTTGATAATTAAACATTTACTTAGTTCAAACAGGAAGCGGGTGAGACTTGGATTCCTGTGTGACAAGACTTCTTATGGGGACAGTGTAGCCTTGGCCTCTGGCCCCTCAGTTGATCCAAGTACCTGATGATAGACTCAAGGGCTGAGAGGTGCCACCATCTGCTCTGGCAAATTCCCCATTTCTTCCTCTTGTGCCACTCTGTTCTATAAAATCTCTGCAAAGGGAATGAATTTACCAGAAGAATGCTATGTAGTTTCTGTTTCAGCACATGTGGCTCCATTTAATACTTGAGGAACTTTCTACAAGAACCTGGAGGAATCAGCATTTTAAGCTCAAGACTTCCTACATCCACCCAAATTACTCATTTTCTTTGAAACAGAATGCTCAGTAGACAGGAGTGAAAGGGGGATTTAAGATGTCTTTTATGTACATAACACTTAACAATGTGTCTTTAATCCAGGTTATTAGTAAGCTCTTTGATCTTTGCTTTTCCTTGGCAATGTGAGTGCTGGAATTTTGAACTCAGAAGGTCACCTCCCTAGGGACAGTGGATTTCACAGTTTCTCTCACTTTTTGCCTTGGCACCAGCAGCTTGGTAGGATGAGCACAGTAGAAATGGGTTATCAGCTTTTAGAATTGGAGACAAGAATATCAACATCCAGCCATGTGACTTATGCTAACACAGACTTTCTGTGGGCCAGAGGTCTCAGCCTGACCTTCCCCTTGGAGATGCAGTGGGGAGGAACCCTGTATTTTGATGCAGAACAGGTAGGAAGACACCCAGCTCCATGGTACCCACATGTGCAATCACTAGCAGAGGGAACTTCTAGTTGTCCACAGTGGTGATGGGCTAGAAGGACGGTGGTCATTTAACGGGGACATCCTCTTTGCCAGAAATTTCCTTTCAGTCCAGCTCCCAGTCTCTGTTGCTTCTCTTATCAGTGCTTGTGAAGAGGCTTAAGCAGCCAAGCGCTGCTTGGCAGTTCAAGGTCTAGAGCAGCGGTTTTCAATCGTCCTAACGCTGGGACCTTTTAATACAGTTCCTCATGTTGTGGTGACCCCCAAACATGAAATTATTTTTGTTGCTGCTTTGTAACTGAAATTTTGCTATTGTTATGAATCATAATGTGAATATCTGTGTTTTCTGAAAGGGCCATTCCACCCCCAACGGGTATCAGCCCACAGATTGGGAACGGCTGGTTTAGAGGAACTTGCTAGTCGTGGGAATCTGGGCCATCCTCTTGAACAGTGTTTGCTGCAGCATCTGTGCACAGTGGGATTATTTGTGAAAGCAAGGGAAGGTCCTCCTCAGGCTGGGTGTTTTTAATGACTTTTCTTAATCAAGGCTCTCACCACCTTCTTGGCCTCCTGCATTGCCATGACAGTAGGGTCAGGGCTGTTTTCTTCCCTCTTGGCCTTTCTTCCTTTTGCTGTCTTGGACACATGGAGGAGGAAAAAAAAGCCAAGGAAATAATTAAAGGAAATAGTTTTTGCTCCAAGGTCTATGTCATCACCAAAGGCCATGTGGATGTCCAGGGTCCGTGTTGCCACATGAGAAGCCATGTTGCTGTCTGTGGGCCATGCTACTGCTGGGGGCCGTGTTGTAGTCTGTGTTGCTGTCTGAGGCCATGTGGATGTTTATCATCTGTGTTGTAACTGAGGACCATGATGGTGTCCACAGTCTGTGCTGAGGCTGAGGGCCTTGTTGATGCCCATGGTCTGTACTGCTGCTATAGGAGTCCATGTTGAGATCCATGGTCTGTGCTGCCACCCAGAAACCATGTGCAAGTCCATGATGCATGCTTTTGCTGACAGTGAGGACAAGGAAGCTGCTTCTGCAGTGGTCTCTATGATTGTGAGTTTGAGACGTAGAAGGTGTCTTAGTGTCTTAGTAGAGTGAAGAGACTCTTACCATTGTCATCATGCTGCAACATGGTGGTATATGGGCCAACATGGCGCTGGAGAAGGATCTATCTGAGAGTCCTACATCTTGACCAGCAGGCATATCCCAGTCTCTGGTACCAATTTCTGTCTTAGTTAGGTTTCTATTTGCTGTTTTGAAACACCATGGCCAAGAAGCGAGTTGTAAAGGAAAAGGTTTATTTGACTTAAACTTCCAGATAATATTCAATCACTGGAGGAAGTCAGAACAGAAATTCAAACAGGGCAGGATCTGGAGGTAGGAACTGGTGAAGAGTCATGGATGGGAGATGCTTACTGGTTTGCTCAGACTGCTTTCTAATAGAACACAGGACTAGCAAGTATGGCATCACCCAACGTGGGCTGCTCCCGGCCACATTGATCACTAATTGAGAAAATTCTCTATGGCTGGATCTCATGAAGGCATTTCCTCAACTAAGGCTTCTTCCTCTCTAATGACTCTAGTTTGTGTTAAGTTGACACACAAAACCAGTCAGTACAAAAGGCTTCCCTACCCCCCCAAAAGAAACAGTCTAAACAAGAAGCCATTGAAGAGAACTCTTAAAAATTAGTATAGGGATGCTGAAGTGTAGCTCTTGACAGTTTATGCCTTCTGGCAGCAATGGTGGTGGGGAAGGATTCAGTTTTCTTTAAGGGGCTGACCACTGGGAGTCTGACCATGCCATTGAGTATATTGGCACAAGGGTGTGCGGTGGGTGGACCTGGTATGACTGGGAAATGAGTGTGATTAGGGTACATTATGTGAGATTTTCAAATAATCAATAAACATATCATGTTGAAAAACACTGCACATTGAGAGTGTCCTATGTGCCAAGAACTATGCATTAGTGATCACATGACATCAGCAGCACTGTTATCCTTTTCTTACAGGTGAAGACGTTAAGGTTTATCTACAGGGCCTTTCCTACTGACAAGAAGACAACTTAGACAGATAACTGAAATACAAAAAAAAAAATTACATCTCAGTTCTCACTCATCTCTTGGAACACCAAGGTTTTTCAAATAAATGTCTATCTGCCAAAGAAAATAAAAAGAAATTAAGACTCTATAAAACTAAGCAGCTTGTTTAAGGACACACAGTAAGTGGCAAGTTTCTCTCTCTCTCTCTCTCTCTCTCTCTCTCTCTCTCTCTCTCTCTCTCTCTCCCTCCCTCTCTCTCTCTCTCTCTCTCTCTCTCTCTCTCTCTCTCTCTCACACACACACACACACACATACACCATAAAACTTTGAAAAGTTGTTCTGCTTTGGATCAAAGAGTTGTTTTTCTATTTGCATATTTGTTTTTTTAAAACCATGGTTAGCTGTTCTTGGAGGAAGGCAGCTTTCTCCATCAACTGCAGGTTTACTGGTTTGGCAAAGGTGGCAATCCATTCAGCTCTGGCTTTATTCTCCTTCCCAGCTCTTGGGGAAGAAACAGCCCCAGGCTGCCTCTGCGGCAGCTAGAAAGCTGGCAGTGGGCATGAGATTAAGGTGAGCTCCTCTATTTTCTTCCCCTCCTTATGGTCCCAGGCCAGGCTCCGCTCTCATCCCCATCCTCCCTTTCATGACAAGATGGGATGCACTTGACATCCTTAGCTATTGATACCCTTTCACAGTCCTGGAACTGGATTGATTATATTGCCTGAACTCGGCTCTGGCAAAGTGCAGTAATGACCTGAGAAGCTGGCAGTGTATGGTGGCCCGCCAAGGGAGGCTTTGTGAGAGGGACTTGTTGATAGAAGGACAGAGACAGTTTGGATGGGCAGGAAAGGAGCTGGGAAGTGACAATCTCTTCATTTAGTGAGAAAAAATAGTAGTGGTACGGTTACATCATAATTATGAAGGCTATCCAAGATGAGGTGTGGGCACCCATGTAAATTTTAAACACTGAGTGATTTTAAAATTCAACCAGGCTCGAGAATCATTGGTTTTAAAAAGAAATCATTCTGCCTCTGAGCTAATTATGTTCTCTGTGCAAATCAATGAGCCCAGAGGTATTGTAAGGGGACCATCGAAGCATAGATTTACAAGTTGGAGCCAACTAATTGGTTTTTTGTTGTGATCAACCATGTTGGTCAGAACATTGGGGTTTCTAGGAAGTTCTGAGAGAGGAAGAAGATGAGGGGAATAGTATTGAAGAAATATGCTAACTTAGCACCTGCTGGCCCATGTTGGGAATTTGGAATAGGTAGGTGTCCACATTAAGTTTTGTAAGTGAGTCCCGCTGCTCAGACAAGGTTATTTGTAGATGAGGAAGCACCTAGAGGTGGTAAACCTCCTTGAGACATTGGCCAACTTCTCTTCACCAGTCTCGCACCTTGAGAAAGATCAGACATTAAAGGTGTTGTCTTAAGAGCCGAATATGACTGATGGCTGTCAGTCTGAAAATCTTACTGTGGCTCCACACTGAAAGTGGGCAGTGGTTGTGGAAAACTTTAATCCCAGCACCTGTGAAGCAGATGCAGGCAGATATCTGAGTTCAAGACCAGCCTGGTCTATAAAGTGAATTTCTGGACAGCCAGGACTGTTACACAGAGAAACCCTGTCTCAAAAACCAAAACCAAATCAAACAAGCAAAAAAAGAAGAGGAAGAGGAGGATAAGTGGTGGTGGAGGAGGAGAAAGAGAGAGAGAATGAGAGAGAAAGAAAGAAAGAAAGAAAGAGAGGAAGAAAGAAAGAGGGAGGGAAGGTGAGGGAACTGAGATTGATATGTAAAATAAGAAAAAATAATTAAAAAAGAAAGAAGACAGCACCCATTTACAGAAATCTGACATAGGAGTTTCCCTAAAGGCCACCATGTGTTTCTGTGCCTCAGGGTGTGCAACATGATGGGTGGAGGCTGATTATGCTGCCCAAGGGCCACCAAACTGGTTTTGGTAAATGTAAGGGCTCAGGACCTCTGCCCACTGTTCTAGTGGCTGGGAGAGAACAGATCTATTAGAGGAGCCATTGCTGGAGACCCAGGTCCCCTGGTGGAGGAGGGCTATCTTTGCGGGAGACAGGGCCTGAAGCCCAAGGCTCTGGTGGATGTCCCAGGAAGAGTCAAGATAGTTCAAGGTGGGTCTGATGAGGTCAGAGGCCAAGGTCATCCACTTTGACCCTGCAATGGGAGGAGAAGTGATTCCTGGGGCATTTGGCAGATGACAGCCACTCTAATTCAACTGTTAATTCCCAGAACGGAAGGGGTGCTTGCTCTCTTTGCCAGTCCATTAGGACTGCTGGGCACTGGACCTGTGCACTGGGCCGATGGCCTGACTAGAGGACACTGCCATCCTTGTCTCCAAATCTAAAACACACCCAGCCATTTCTACTTCCTGGTGAGCTCATCCACCAGGCTGCTATTGCCAGGGTGGAGAACAGACTGCAGAGCTGGACTGTGTCAGTCCTACTTGTGCTACTCATTGGCGGCTGGAATGCTCCAGTATTTAATTTCCTTTGCCTCATTTCTATTATTGATTGAAGAAGTCATGTCATCTACTTTTAAAACTATGCTTTCCGGAGCAAATTAATTCAAGCCTGTAAAACACTGAGGAAAGTGTCCAGCCTTGTAAGGAATCCAGCATCAGCTGCTGTTATCCGTTGTGGATGGGAGGGTCTAGAATAAAAGTTTACGATGGCCAGGTATATAATAGGAAAATGTGAAGCAGTTTGAGTTTTGGTAAAATTGCAGCACTGACTTGATGCTAACTGACATGGATAGCTTTAGGCCAGAAAGTCAGCAGGGAGTGGCTGTGCTGTGGCTGTCTCCACTTAAAGAGAGATGCTTCAGCAGATAATGTTGCCACACAGGAGTAATGTTGAAGGACAGGGTTGTAACCAAGGCTTTAAATATGCCCTCTTAGTCTTTAAACATTGGCTAGCTCATCTGTGTGTTTTAAGATCATGGTGAGGACCAGTTCAGATATGCCCAGGCCCAATCTGCTTTGATTTCTTTGTGATCCAAGAATGTACAATTTTCCCCTGATATGTGTCCATTACGCATCTCTTGAAGGTTTGCCTTGTGCCTGGGACTGTGCGCCTATAAAGGGGGTGACAGACACAGCATCCCACAGCTCCGACATCCTCACTTACTTGTTTGTTGCCTCCAGAAGTTTTAGAGCTTGGATTGTGTCCCCAAAGATTGTAGTGTCTGAACATCCTGTGTTTGGAAATGTGACTTCATTTGGAAAAAAAGGATGTTTGCAGATATTCAAGTTCTAATGAGGTCATTAGGATGAGTCCGAATTCATTATGACTTCATCTTTATCAGAAGGGGAATCCGGGCAAAGACACACACACACACACACACACAGAGAGAGAGAGAGAGAGAGAGAGAGAGAGAGAGAGAGAGAGAGAGAGAGAGAGAGAGAGAGAGGGAGGGAGGGAGGGAGGGAGGGAGGGAGGGAGGGAGGGAGGGAGGGAGAGAGAGAGAGAGGAAGGAGCCACATGAAGTTGCAGCAAGAACAGCAGCTGATTCATCTACAATGGAAAGGAACAGTGATGATTGACAGCAAACCACCAGGCACTAAGAGACACCAAGTCCTACTCCCTAATCTCAGATGTTCAGCTGCTAACTTTCCATTGCATAAGCTACAGTTAGTGGCATTTTGTTATAGCAACCCAGGCACACTAATGCAGGTTGGTGTTAATTCTATGCATTTGTTTCTCTGTGTAGATGCCAAACTTCTTGAAGGTAAGAACTGTGTTTTACATGATTAAAATTCTTATTTCAGAAGTCAGGCTTGAAAGTTCTTTGTTGCCCACTGAAGACAGAGGTTTCTGTTCTGCCTCATCCCACAACAGCTTCAGTCCCAAATAAACACACAGAGACATATTCATTATTAAACTGTTGACTGATGGCTCAGGTTCCTTATTGGCTAGTTCTGTCTTAATTATTAACCAACTTCTATTCATCTATGTATTGCCACAATGCTGTGGCTTACCCGTAATCTGGCATGTTACTCCTTGGGTAGCATGATGTCTCTCCCCAGCCTCTCTCTGTCCTGCTCTCCAGCCTTCTCTTCATCTGATAGCCTCGCCGATCTTCCTGCCTGGCTACTGGCCAATCAGCATTTTATTTGTCAACCAATAAGAGAAACATATATACAGAAGGACACCCCCCATCAACCCATTGTGAATGATGTTTAGAAGGAGAATGAATGAGTTAACAAAGCAAATGGATATGCACAGATTCCATCATTATTACTAGACAGATTTTTGGGGTACAATGTACTTGATTTCATGAAATGAGAGGGACCTGGTAGATTAGATTAAGTTACTGTCTGTTCTTAGGCATGGCTTTCAATATTCCATTGTTGAGTTTCTAAAACTAAAATGAGGATACTATCATCTATTTAGGAAGGCAATTGTAACAGATAAGACTGGTGTGTTAGTGCTTAGAAAATATAGTGTCTGCACCCGAGCTCTGGATAACTCCCAATAAATGACATTCATGTCCATCAGCTAAAATGATGCTCTACCTGATGGATGAGTCAGAGGGTCCTCTGTTCAACCAGTTAGTATGTAAGACAGGCCAGTGGCTTATCATCAGGACCACATTGGCACTATGAAGGAGATGCAGGACACTGGAGGAAAGGCATACAACTCTGGGTGATGAGTAGAAGCTGTAACAGCACAGCGGTCCAGAGATGCTTAGTACATAGGCAAAAATTCCAGTACACCTGGAAGGCTTGGATGTAGCACTACTAATAACAGCTCAGCTTGGTAGCTAAAATGAATTTTGATGATCCTTATTTGGCCCAACAATATTTAACTGTCTTTAAATGATACCAAGAGGATGGTGAAAGTTGTAAAATATTTTACAATGGTTGCCATCAAAGTACATGAATGTATATTCACAACATTTTAACATTCTGACAACAAGAGCTTTCAGTCACCTGAAAGTGTACCTGGGATGCCAGCTGTTGGTCCTCTCTGATGGATACAGAGGTGCAGTTCTGTGAACTCAGACCCCTGTGGATGAGGTTGGCATTTGATCATGATAAACAGCTGGTGTGGCTTCTCTACTCTGTGGCCAGCCAGGCTGAGAGATCCTTGAGCTGCTGAGATGTGCCTAGATCCACAAGCCCACTAGTACACAGAAAGGCCAGCTACATTGCATGGTCTCTCACAGTTGCAGCTTTTAAAGATTTTATTTCTAATTGCATGTATTTATGAGCATGCCTATGTGGGGTATTTGCACCAGTGCAGGAGCCATCAGGAGTCAAAAGAGGGTTTTGAAATCCCTGGAGTTGGGGTTACAGGTGGTTGTAAAGTGTCAAACTTGTGTCCTTTATAAGAATAGTACAGTTCGATAAACCACCAAGAGCCTGCCCCCCCCCCACACTTTTGGCCTGCTGGCCTGCTGGCCTGCTGCTCCAAGTGAGCATTGAGCCAGAATGTGGGTTTAAAGACACCTCTACCTCTGTGGAACTTCCTGGGTCTGCTCTGAGCACACCGGACTGGCCTATTCACCTGGGACCTCCTTGAGGCTGCACTAACCTGATCTTTGGACCACATTGCCTCCAGTGCTCTGCCAGAGGTGAGTCTGGGGCCAGTTCAGGTCAAATTCCCCCACATCCTTCCCTGGAAACTCCCTGGATTAGCTCTGCATCTCGATCTCCCCTGTATTCTGGCCCTGGATAGTATAGTCCTGGTACTCTGGTCTATACACCACCCTCCTGGGTCTGCTCTGAGCACACCAGACCCACCTGCCTATCCATATGGGACCACCTCGAGGCTGCACTCACCTGATCTTTGGACCCCATTGCCTGCCCTCTGCCAGAGGAGAGACCTCCAAGAGAGTTGCAGACATCAAACTCCTGACCCACCTACACCTACCAGGAGAGCAGGGTAAGAGAGAGAAAGAGACTCTACCTGCACCCGCTGGAAGAAGCAATGGGAAGACAGAAATACAAGAAAACACCCAACAATACAAAGACCAGTATGGCACCACCAGAATCTAGGGACTTTACACCAACTATACCTGAACACACCAAAGCAGAGGAAGCAGAAGAGAACTATTTAAAAAACAACTTTATAAAAATGATAGAGGCCCTGAAAGATGATATGAGAAAATCCTTTAAAGAAATGGAAGAAAAAAAAAACAAACAAAAATTGAAGAAATAGAGGAAAAGACCAAGCAAAAAATGCAGGAAATAAACAAATCCCTTAAAGTAATGAGAGCCAAGAAAAAACAATCAAACAAATGAACGAAACAATTTAAACAGTTCAAGACCTGAAAACTGAAAGAGAGAAAATAAAAATAAATAAATAAAAAACACAAACTGAGGGAATGCTGGAGATAGAAAAACTGGGCAGATGATCAGGAACTACAGATGCAAGCATAACCAACAGAATAGAAGAGACTGAAGAGAGAACCTCAGGCGCTGAAGATAAACTAGAGGAAATAGATTCATTGACTAAAGAAAATCTTAAATCTAACAAATCCTTAACACAAAACATCCAGGAAATGTGGGACACCATGAAAAGGCCAAATCTAAGAATAACAGGCATGGAAGAAGATGAAGAAGCCCAGCTCAAAGATGCAGAAAACATATTCAACAAAATCATTGAAGAAAACTTTCCCAACCTGAAAAAAAACATGCCTATGAAAACACAAGAAGTTTACCAAACACCAAATAGACTGGGCCAAAAAAAAAGTCCCCCCACCACATAATAATCAAAACACCTAAAATACAAAATAAAGAAAGAATATTAAGGGCAGCGAAGGAAAAAGGCCAGGTAACATATAAAGGCTGATTTGGATAGTTGGAGAAAACAAGATATTCAATGACAAAGCCAGATTTTCACAATACATATCCACAGATACAGCCCTACAGAAAGTTCTGGAAGGAAAATTCCAACCCAAGGAAGTTAACTACAATCACAAAGACATAGGTAATAGATAATTCCACTTTATCAGAACACCAAAGAAAAAGCGAGACAAATATACTCACAATACCACCACCAACAACAAATCTAAAACAAACAAGAATTAACAATCAATGGTCCTTACTTTCCCTCAACATTAATGGTCTTAACTCATCTATAAAAAGACACAGGCTAACACGATGGATAGGAAGACAGAATCCATCCTTCTGCTGCATAAAATAGACAGGTAGACAGCAGAATCGAATCGAAAATCCTGATATTAATCCACACACCTATGAACACCTGCTTTTTGACAAAACAGCTAAAAGTATACAATGGAAGGAGGAAAGCATCTTCAACAAATGGTGCTGGCCTTAATGGATGATGGTATGTAGAAGACTGCAGATAGACCCATGTCTATTGCCATGCACAAAACTTAAGTCCAAATGGATCAAAGACCTCAACATAAACTGAACCTCTTAGAGGAAAAAGTGGGAGGTAGCCTTGAACAAATCAGAACGTAACGCCAGTAGCATAGACACTGAGATCGACAATTAATAAATGGGACCTCCTCAAACTGAGAAGCTTCTATAAGGCAAAGGACACAGTTGACAAGACCAAATGGCAGCCCACAGACTGGGAAAATATCTTCACCAACCCCACATCTGACAGAGGGCTGATCTCCAAAATATACAAGGAACTCAAGAAGTTAGTCACCAAAACACCAAATAATCCAATTTAAAAGTGGGGTACAGAACTGAATAGAGAATTCTCAATAGAGGAACCCAAAATGGCTGAAAGACACTTAAGAAAGTGCTCGACATCCTTAGCCATCAGAGAAGTGCAAATCAAAACAACTCTGAGATACCATCTTACTCCTGTCAGAATGGTTAAAATTAGAAACACCAATGACAACTTATGCTGGAGAGGATGTGGAGAAAGGCGAACACTCCTCCACTGCTGGTTGGAGTGCAAACTTGTACAGACATTTTGGAGATCTGTATGGCAGTTCCTCAGGATAATGGGAATCAGTCTACCACAGGATCCTGCAATCCCCCTCTTAGGCATATACCCAAATTATCCACATCCATGCAACAAAGACATGTGCTAAACTATGTTCTTAGCAGTATTATTTGTAATAGCAAGAATCTGGAAGCAACCTAGATGCCCCTCAACTGAAGAATGGATAAAGATGTGGCACATTTACACAATGGAATACTATTCAGAGGAAAAAAAAACACAATAGAATCTTGAAATTCGAGGGCAAATGAATGGAATTTGAAGAAACCATTCTGAGTGAGGTAACCCATTCACAAAAAGAGGAACATGGTATGTACTACTCATATATGAATTTTAGATATAGAGCAAAGGATCACCAGCCTATAATTCACACCACCAGAGAAACTAGGACACAAGGAGGAACCTAAGAGATTCATACAAGGTCCCTCACAGAAGGGGAAAGGAACAAGATCTCCTGAGCATATTGGGAGTGGGTGGACAGTGAGTGGAGTGGGAGTTAGGATAAAGAGAAGGGGAGGAGAGGGGACTGAGTCAGGAAATGAATAGACAAGAGCAAAAAACAAAGAGAGAGAGAGAGAGAGAGAGAGAGAGAGAGAGAGAGAGAGAGAGAGAGAGAGAGAGAGAGAGAGAGAGATACTATTGGGCTTGAAGAGAAAACTGACTCTAGAGAAATGTTCAGAGACCTACACAGATGACTCCAACTAACAATCTGAGCAACAGTGGAAAGGCTACCTTAAATGTCTTTCCCTGATAATGGGATTGATGACTGCCCAGACCCGCGGGGCCTAGTTATTCCTGGGTTGAGGTGGGCTAGAACCTGAAAATAATGGGAGAGAAAGAAGGAAGGAGACCAAGAAGTGCATTTGTCAAGGTCTAACTTTATTGATGTAAAAAAGGAGTTTTTAAAGCAAAGCTGGGAGGAAATGGGGAGGGGTAACTTCTGCTAACTCCGGGGTCCTGGTAATTATCCCAGACAATAAACATCAGACAATAAACGTCTGCTTATCTTAGTTCCTGGGCCAGGCCCATCTCAGTTCCAGGCACTCGGTTTATCTCAGTACCTGGAATGAGTGGAAGAGGCCACCTGTTAAGCAGGTTCCTGTATACCAAGATAAGGCTCAATTAGAGTTCTAAGGTGTAAGCAATTCTGCAAGAGAATGTAACTCAAGGTCGGCTCCCAACAGATGACTAACTTATCTACCGTTATAGATCCCTCAATCCCTCATCTAGTAGCTGATGGAAGCAGAAGCAGACACCCACAGCTAAACACTGAGTTGAACTCCTGGAATCCAGTTGCAGAGAAAGAGGAGTGATGAGAAAATGGGTTTAAGACCATGCTACAGAAACTCATAGAGACAGCTGACCTGAACCAAGGGGGAGCTCATGGACCCTCCAGATTGATAGCTGGGAAACCAGCATTGTACCTACTCAGATCCCCTGAACGTGGGTCTGATGGGAGATGTTATTCTGTAAATATGTTTCTCATACTGGTTAATGAATAAAGCCCTGTTGGCCAATGAGAAAGCAAGATAGACGGGGCTAGAAGACAAGGAGGAAAGAGGAAGTGGTGAGGAGGAGTCAACATGGAGAGCCCAGAGAGTTAGAACACCAGCCAGCACCTCTCTGGCCGGTAAGATGAGCCACATGGAAATACTTAGAATAGTAGAAATGGGTTAATCATTTAGACAGAGCTAGCCAATAAACAATGATAGTAACTGGCCGACAGGATTGTATCAAATAGAGTCTCTGAGTGTTATTGGAGGCTGGCGTGGTGGCGGGACCAGACCAGCAAGGGGGTGGGGGATGTACTCGTAATATGGGTCTCAGTTAGAAGGCCTGGGCAGTCTAAGCGACCTCTGACAGTGGAACCAGGCTGTATCCCTGGTGCACGAAAGGACTTTGGGAGCACATTCCCCATGGAGGGATACTCCCTTAACCTAGAGGCAGGAGGGAGGACCTAGTCTCTATTCCAAATGACTTCACTCTCCCTGAGGAGTGGGCAGGGGGGTAGGATAGGAGGAGGTTTGGGGGGCATGGGAGGGAGGGAGGGAGGGAGAGGGAACTGGGATTGATATGTAAAATAAGAAAAAATAATAAATATATTATATAATAAAGAATAATACAGTTCTTAATAGCTGAGTCATCTCTCCAGCCCCTAATATTTTAAATATATACAACCCTTCTTGTGATTGGGAAATACAAATTTATTTGAAAGTGCAGATTTAGTAAACAGAATACATTTGATATATTTGGATTTAAATATACGATATTTTACTTATTTAGATTATAAGATCATTTACATATTAGAGATTATTTAAATTTCGATTTTTTTTTTAGACTTAAAGTGGAATTTATTAGAAAGAGTTATACTACAGTCAGGATAGCTGTATTTTTAACGATAGCTTAGGTGTTTTACTTGATCAATGATTTGGGAAGTATGGGTTTGTAGACATTGATTTGGAGGTCAGAAGCTCAATCTTGTGTAAATTCCTCAATATTAATAATCATAATAATGAAAATGCTAATTAGTCATGTTCATTTCCTTTGGGGGATTCTTTTTGAGAGGCATTCTATCACACAGGAAGTAACCAGAGAGGGAAATGAGACCCAGAGAGGTTCAATTGCTTTTCTAAGGCATCACAGTTGGTCTGAAACAAGAGAAGTTAGGCTGGCAAGTGTTTGGTTCCAAACATGATAGATAGCGTGGTTGGATAGAACCACCCTGCCAGCCCCAGGTACTTAACTAAGCCATTCAGACCTTCATTCTCCCTCAGTGCAGGCCTTCTCTTCCCCTTTAGGGGCCACAAGGTGGGCTGCCACCCTTCAAGCCTCCTAAGGCCAAGCCCAGAATAAGCCTGCAGCCCTGCTGCAAATTCCTGCAGCTGCCAGACAGAGCTGGAGGGCAGAGGGGTTCAAGGCACCCTCAGGGCCCCGGGCCTGTGTTCTCAGCCTCAGAATCCCATCCAGGTGTGAGGCAACACAGTTGGCTAATTAAGCTGAAAGCAGCAACAAGGAGCCCAGGGAGGGAATCAAGACATCTGTTCCCCTCCTTCTGCTGCTGGCTCCTTTGTGAGAAGCTGCCTTCCCTCTCCCTGAAGGCCAGCAGTAGGGGAGATCAGAAGGAAGGGACAGACAGTGGGCACCTTGAAGAGCGACTTTCTTCTCCCTCCTTCAGAAGGGACTCTTTACTCAACTTTACATTCGGTGGCAGTCAGCCCCACCTCTTTGACAATAGCACACAGATCTGATTTACTTTCATTCCAGTTGACAGCATTCCTCTGTCTCATCCAAGAGAGAAATCAGCTATGATCTGCATTAGTGAGGGGAATGAATCAAACACATTTTAGCCAAGCCCTACACTTGGCTTCTGGGACCTGGGAAAATCTGGTCAACCAAAGGCACGAATCTCCAGACACAAATGACACAAAGCTCAAGGGAAACTCAAAATCAGCTCTGCCCCAACCGCGTGCCATCCAGGTGTGCACAGAAGTGGAGGAAGAAGGGAACACACGTTCTTGCGTACTTGTTTAGTGGGTGGTCTGTCCTGTCTTTTTTTTTTTTTTCGTTGCTTCCAAGAAAAGCTAGTATTTATGAAGTGCTTAGATATGCCAGGCATTGCACTAAATGTCTATTTATTTATTTTGAGACAGTCTTGCTGGGTAGCTCAGGCTGCCTTCAGACTCTCCCTCCTCCTGACTCAGCCTACCAAGCGCCAGGATTACAGGTCTAGGCCATCGGACTCGGTGCTAAGCCTGTTTCACTTTCTTATCCTTTGCAATTCAAAGGATGACTAACTTTAAGGCCACACATTCTGAAACTCAGGCGTTTGGCCCCAACCTATGCCATTATTCCAGGATTGTATTCTGTTTCTCATTTTATATATCTAATTGGCTCATGGCTTTTATCTCCAGCCTAGGAAAGCAGACAAGGCTTGAATAGATGAAGAAGAACACTCAGCAATTAGACCTCAGCTCCTATTACTGGGAAGGCTACTGCTATAACCACGTATTCTCAAGTGCTGTATCTACTGGATTACTCTGCTCTGGTCACACTTGGCTGTTTTGATCACTGGGATCTCTCCAGTACCTGCATCAGATGTATGCAAACAACCACTTGTTGAATGGGTGAGTTTCCAAATCATATGCCATCTGCTTCTCTACAGAGCAGCTACCTCTTATGGGGTTGTTGGTATGGGAAGATTCCAGAGCCCCAGCAAGCATCACTGCCATTCTTGAGCCTCACTGGGGAGCTTCTCTTCACCGTACAGCCTCTGGATTCATCTTTCACCACCTCCCATATATCTTTCAATTTGTAAGATACGCTAAGAAATCAGTGAGATAAAGACGCGCCAATGAAATAAAAATGCACTGAGCCTTATGCATTTTAATCTTCAGGAACACTTGGAAACTGCTATAATTTAATGTTCTCACCAAGGTCCAGAGAGTGTGTGAATGTATTTATTAAATCTAAATCAGATTTTCACACCTGGTATGCTTCTGTGATGTCTTGAGTCACAACACATCAAAACGAAGGTGTATCACATGAAATGAGAAATTAAGGAACGTTTTATTCTCCATATAGCCCGGTGTCTCCTCCACCTGGTCTCCAGGAGGCCAGGCTGCTTTTAGCATCTCCTTATGCTCTGTTGGTAGCATTAGCACACACCCAGCTGGTTCTTGGGGACACATTTTGGGCAGTGTCCCAATCCTCTCTGGGCCTACTGAGTGCCCCTTTCTTGGTACCAACCTCTGTCCACCTGCCAAGGGACACTCAGCCTTCTCAGTAAAGCCTGGGAAATAATTAAGGAGACAGACTGCCTTCCTTTTAGGCTAAATGGGGGATTTTAGTTCTTTTAAAATTTATTGAATATATATATCTATATCAATATCTATATCTGTATATGTATATACTCTATATTGTTGAAGGGCTAAATTAAGTTAACCAACTCTCTCTCTCTCTCTATCTCTCTCTCTCTCCTTCTCTCTCTGTGGTGAGGATACTTAAAATCTGCTCTGAGGCTTCCAAAAATTGCATGTAATATTAACTATAGTCATAAAACTATAAAAATAGGTCTCTTGAACGTACTTCTCCTATTAGATTGGAATTTTATTACTATTAACCATCAATTCCTGCCTAAGTTAGGGTTTTCATTGCTGTGAAGAGACACCAGGACCACCATGCCAGCTCTTACAAAGGAAACATTACATTGGGCTGGGCAGCTTACAGCTCAGAGGTTCAGTCCATTGTCATCACAGCAGGGAGCATGGCAAACGCAGGCAGATGCGGTGCTGGAGCCGAGAGTGCTCCATCTCACAGACAACAGGAAGTTCACTGACTGTCACACTGAGGGAAGCTTGAGAAATAGATACCTCAAAGCCCACCCCTCCCCCAGTGACACACTTCCTCCAATAGTGCCACTCCCTTTGGGGTCCATTTTCTTTCAAATCACCACAGACCCCCAAACTTTCTCCCTCTTCCCCAGCTCTATGTCATCTTCAGCATTTACTTCTGAACAACACTGATCGTGCTCTCCCAAGGGTGAGAGTCGAGAGGGGGAGGAACTAAATCCTGAAGCCCTGTGTTACATATAAAACATCCCTGTTCCATTTGGATTTCATGACATTGCATAGTTGTGTTGACTTCCCTGTGAAACGATGCCACCTATCCCCACATCTTCAGCTAGAGGGGTGGCACTGCAGACTGCTGGTGTGCTGTGCTCATTTTGCGGTCACCATGACGTACTCCTCGTCCTTCTCAGAAACTCAGTGTCTGAGAAAGCACAGTCACAATGCTTAGTGCTTGGTAACTATCCTTTGATGCTATGCTAAATGTGTCCCTGGAATAGAGAATGAAGAGGTCACGAGTTCAGGGCTCTTTGGAGGATACCTGTTTGCCCTTCTCCTGGCCCCGGACTGTTACCCCTCCGCCTTAGGTGCTTCCAGCTCCCCTGTGAGATGAGAGACTGGCTGCTTATTGAGTTTGTCAGCACTTCCCCAGTGGATCTCAGACTGACTAATTAGCTTTCCTTGCCTGATTGCTGAAGCCACAGGGCTCTGCCAGGCCAGCGCTTTCCCACATGGCACTGCTGGAGAGAAGCTGGGTCTTTAACCCTGTCCTTGTCAATGCTGTGCTTTGGGAGAGTGTTTGTAGTTTGGGTGTGTACAGGCTCATAGAAGGGAGGATGTCAGCATGGGTTTGTGAAAGGCAGGAGGTGTGGGCTCTGTTAATGGAATTAATAGCTGTTTCCCTGGATGATCAGGGCTGGTCAGAGCTTTGCAAAGACTGAAGGCAAAGAGGCTCATTAATACTGAGAATAACTTTGGGGGATGGGTCTGGATGATTCAAACTATTACCCTGATTTGATGCAAAAGATGCATTTAATGTTTAACTTGGCCTTTTGGTTTAAAATGAATCAGAACCCACTCAACAAAAGGTCAGGCCTGGCATAAGATTGTTCTTTCATGCATTTCATGGACTGTTCCTCAAGCGGTGGCTGCCATCAGCGTGGTTCTCGCCGTCAGTGCTTGGGTTTTCTTACTTCGTATCTCTCCCATGCTGGGCCCTGGCATTGTGTACTGTTGCTGTAGTGCATGGGGCATCACCGCATTTTCCGTGAGCAGCTCCCTTATCCCACCTGCATCAGCATGTGCTCCAGAGGCCACAGGCTGTTCTAAGAGCATACGCCCCCCCCCACTAAGGCATCCCTATGCTGGGGCTTTCCAGGTGTCACACATGGTGCTCTGTGATGTTCTGGGGAGACTGAATGCCTTGCCTTCCGGAATATAAGGCTGTAACTGCTGTCCAAAAGGCACCCAGGCACAGAGTATTTTTCACTGTTGTTGTCCTTCTCTTTCTGGGGGTTCGCAGAAGTGGGGGATCATTCTTGGTAAGGAGTTCAAGGCCCGACTTGTCTTAGGAGTGGTCTCTGCTTTGGGGAAAACGTGATTTATTTGATCCTCAAAACCTTTATTTGTGAAATAGTACCGAGCTGTGGTGCTTGAGGTTTGCTTGGGGCTGAATGACCTAAACGCAGGGTACACAGAAATAGTCTGTGATGCCAACTGATGATGATTAGCTAACAGGACTCACGGACACATCACAGACTGGGCAAGGGCAGGGACCGCCAAGAGATCCCACACCATCAGCCAAACCGGACTCTGCCTGCCCTCGAAAGCTTACTCCTGGTTCAAATTTTTCTTTGCTTAGTTCTTTCTTGGGAAGTTAAAGGCCAGGAGCTGCTCCACCCTTATGATATTCCAAAGAGTCAGCAACACTTCGGATCTTCTGAGACCCAGAGCCTTCACTTTAGGCTCAGCACAGAAACTGCCTCCTCTTTCTTCCCACACACCTGACTGTTTATTTGTCTATCCATGCATCTAAGCACAGCAGCTACTTAATGTCTACTGAATGTGTGTGTGTGTGTGTGTGTGTGTGTGTGTGTACACATGAACACATTAATAGTAACTGTGTGTGTGTGTACACATGAACACATTAATAGTAACTGTGTGTGTGTGTGTGTACACATGAACACATTAACAGTAACAGCTGGTGTGCTGGACTGTTTTGTGTTGCTGTACCTGGTTACTATAGACTGAGTAATCTGTAAGGGAAAAATAGATTTATTGCAGTTCCAAAGGCTGGAAAGCTTATGGTTAAGAGGCCCACACTTAGCCTCTGGTTGCAAATCCTCCAATGAAAGGGATGAAATGCTCTCAGCAAGAGGGGGCTGAGCTTGCTTTTAAAACAAGTCCACTCTTTTCATAACACATTGATCAATTCTTGAAGATAATGACATCGATCAATTCAAGAGGATACAGTCCTCAAGATCCAATCACCCACTAGAAGCCCCATCTGTTAGGGCTAACTCTGGGAACTAACTATCCCACACATGGGCCTGGGATTCAGCTCAGTGACAGAGCACTAAGTTAGCATGAATGGGGCTCTGGGTTTTCTCTCTCACACCAGGGAGGAAAGTCCCCAGCTCATTCATACTATACCAGCTATTAATTCATTACTTTTACTTATGACTACCCACTGTGGGCCTAGCCATGCAGTATGTGTTACAGCTGTATGGAATCCACAGCTTCCGGCCGCGTGCAGCTAGAGGGCCTGACTTAAAACATTACGGTGTGTGTGTGTGTGTGTGTGTGTGTGTGTGTGTGTGAGTGTGAGTGTGTGTATGTGTGTGTATGTGTGTGTATGTGTGTGTGAGTGTGTGTATGTGTGTGTGAGTGTGAGTGAGTGTGAGTGTGTGAGTGTGAGTGTGTGTGAGTGTGTGTATGTGTGTGTGAGTGTGTGTATGTGTGTGTGAGTGTGAGTGTGTGTATGTGTGTATGTGTGTATGTGTGTATGAGTGTGAGTGTGTGTGAGTGTGTATGTGTGTGTATGTGTGTGTGTGTATGTGCATGTGTGCACGCATGCGTGGGTATGTGTGTATGAGTGTCAGTGTGTGTTAGTGTGTGTGAGTGTGAGTGTATGTGTGTGTATGTGTGCGTGAGTGTGTGTATGTGCGTGTGTGCACGCATGCGTGGGTATGTGTGTGAGTGTGAGTGTGTGTATGTATGTGTATGTGTGTGTATGTGTGTGTGAGTGTGTGTATGTGCGTGTGTGCACGCATGCATGGGTATGTGTGTTTGAGTGTGAGTGTGTGTATGTGTGTGTATGTGTGTGTGAGTGTGAGTGTGTGTATGTGTGTGTATGTGTGTGTGAGTGTGTGTATGTGTATGTGTGTGTGCACGCGCATGTGTATGTGTGTGTGAGTGTATGCATGTGTGTGTGAGTGTGAGTGTGTGTATGTGTGTGTGTATGTGTCTGTGAGTGTGAGAGTGTGTGAGTGTGTGTATGTGTGTGTGTGAGTGTGTGTGTATGTGTGTGTAAGTGTGAGTGTGTATATGTGTGTGTATGTGTGTGTGTATGTGTGTGTAAGTGTGAGTGTGTGTATGTGTGTGTATGTGTGTGTGAGTGTGTGTGTGTATGTGTGTGTATGTGTGTGTATGTGAGTGTGTGTGTGTGTGTGTGTGTACACATGCGCGTGTATGTGTGATTTTTTTTGAAAGTTGGTGGCAGGATTCTTGAATGCTAACTTTGTAAATCACAGTGTCATGCTGTATTTGCTTGGAAGGACTTCCTTCCCTGTAATTAAGACAATTTATCTGAACAAGTCACCTGAAAGCCAGGGCTTGCCTCTTGGAAGGAGTAATCTGATAATGACGGCAGGATCCCACCTCTCATGGAGGAGAAGATTTATTTTCCTGAATAATATGTGGGGATGCTGGTGTCCTTCAAACCAAGCTCCCCCAACAGACCCATTATTCACTCTAGCTTTCCTGTCAATGAATGCACTCTGTTTCCTTCTCCCCATCTCCTCTGCATAGAACAGACAAGTCTGCCACTTAAGTGATTCTGCTATGCCCTGTGGAGCAGCTATCTCCAGGCCTGGTGGGACTTGGTTTTAGGTGTGGCATTTGTGTATCTTCTGGGGATACCTGCTGTTCTGGGGTCTTCAGCGGCATTGGCATATCAGGGATGTAAACTTTCCCTGAATCTCTTCCTATGTCTTACGCTTTAATGATGCCTTCCTGGACCCTACTAAGCTACACTCCTGGCAGAAGCTAATGGATCACAAATGGTAGGATGGCAGAAGGGTCTAAGAGATGATGTGGCTCATCTCTCAGAGCCACACCCTGGCCATCTCTACATTTGTGGATGATACTTGGGTCCAGATAATCTTTTGGAGCCACACCCTGGTTCTATGAACGATGTGTGGGTCCGGGTCATCTCTCAGAGCCATACCCTGGCTACATCTATGGACAAAGCATGGGTCCTTGATACTCTTACATGGGCATTCCTAAATTGGAGACACCATGGAGTGTGGGCAGTTCCTCTGATGTGTCCTGTAATTCTATTCCTTCTCTTCTTACTTAGGGAGCACATGGTTAGGCATTATGAAAGATTATTGAGAAAGAACCACAAAAAACTGAATATGGTGATGTATTATTTATGATTTATTAAAGCCTGCCTGAAATAATATATCCCCACAACTGAATGCCCCATCAGTGCACTGAATCGTGTGAGGTCTAAGGAGACTTACTCTGAGGGAGAACGGAGGACTCTTTCATAGCTCATGCTTGGGTTCTGGCTGTTTTGGCACACGTGTGCATGAATATACCACACCGTAGTCATATCCACGAACCACTCACAAACTACGTACAACACACACACACACACGCACGCACGCACGCACGCACGCACGCACGCACGCACGCACGCACGCGCGCACACACACGCACGCACGCACGCACGCGCGCACACACACGCACGCACGCGCGCACACACACACACACACACACACACACACACACACACACACACAGGGGTTCACATGCTTTTAGAAAGGTATCCTTTGTATATTTATAAAGGAAACATTATCATTGTAGATTGATTCTTAAAGGAGCCTGGGGTTCCCAAATTGAGTGGTTACAGGCAGTGGGCAAGTGGCACACATACGTTTCAGATCATGCTAAGAAATGAGGAAATGATCCACACTGAACATTCAGTAATCCAGATCAGATGTACTTTCAGAGCTCGATGCACAAAGATCTGTGTGTTCTTGCAGACAGCGAACCACAGGCTCCAGGCCCTGCAGCAAGGGCTCCCTGATTTATTCTTCCTGAGCCTCTCTCCTCTGCTCCCCTGGTGCTGGGTGTGTGTAGTGCTCTGGTCCTTCTACCCTCTCCTCTCCTCTCCTCTCCTCTCCTCTCCTCTCCTCTCCTCTCCTCTCCTCTCCTCTCCTCTCCTCTCCTCTCCTCTCCTCTCCTCTCCTCTCCCTCCCCTCCCCTCCCCTCCCCTCCCCCTCCCCTCCCTCCCCTCCCTCCCCTCCCCTCCCTCCCTCCCCTCCCCTCCCTCCCCTCCCCCTCCCCTCCTCTCCCCTCCTCTCCCCTCCCCTCCCCTCCCCTCCCCTCCCCTCCCCTCCCCTCCCTCCCCTCCCCTCCCCCCCCCCCCTCCCCTCCCCTCCCCTCCCCTCCCTCCCCTCCCCCTCCCCTCCCCTCCCCCCCCTCCCCTCCCCTCCCCTCCCTCCCTCCCCTCCCCTCCCTCCCTCTCCTCTCCTCTCCTCTCCTCTCCCCTCCCCTCCCCTCCCTCCCTCCCCTCTCCTCTCCTCTCCTCTCCTCTCCTCTCCCCTCCCCTCCCTCCCGTCCCCCTCCCCTCCCCTCCCCTCCCCTCCCCTCCCCTCCCCTCTCCTCTCCTCTCCTCTCCTCTCCTCTCCCCTTTCCTCTCTTCTTCTCCCCTCCTCCCCTTCCCTCCCCTTCTTTCCTCTCCCTCCCTTCATTTCTCTTCACTTCTCTCCCCTCCCTTCCTCCATCCCACCCTTCCTTCCTTCCTTCCTCCCTGCATCCGTCCATCCGTCCATCCGTCTCTCCCTTCCTTCCCTCCCTCCCTCCCTCCCTCCCTCCCCCCTCTCTGTTCTTTGTTATACAATTGGGCTCTGAACTTTTTAAATGCTGGGACAACCAGGTTATGAACTTTAATTTCACCTCTACCACTACTGGCTAGGAAGTCTAACTGTTTACATTCCTAGATCTTCACTTTGCTATTCTCTAACCTTGAAATAATATTACTTTGGGGTTGCATAAGACACAATAATACCATAACACAATGCCTGCCGTGGTACAGATGTTCAGTAAATCCTGGGTATTATTATCTTATTGTTGTTAACATCTATCATTCCTTCATCCCACTCCTCCTCGTATCTTTCCCTTTCACCGGTATTGGGTAAGAGTATAGTATGTGTGAGCTGAGTGAATAATTTCAAGGGAACAAATCCCCCCTTAGGTCACAGGACATTCCAAGAATCAGCGGGACAGACAGAAGCCAGGCTTTGGGAATTGAAGAGAGGGCTGGGCTGTGTTGAGCAGGCAGTAGAAGGGCTAAGTGGCTGGGAACTGGGCTCACCTGACTCCTGTGTCTATTTCTGGATTCAGTGTTGGCGATTCTGTAGACTGCATGTGTGTGCATGGAGTAGAGAAGGCAGAAGCTCCCTTGTGGGTCTGTGCCTGCTGGGAGAATTTCTATAGCACCCTGGGCATGGGCACTGGAAGGCAGAGGCTGTGACCACTGAACCAGCGTGAGCATCTCCAGCCTATGGTCCCTTTCTCCTGGTCCCCAGGGCAGATGCAGGGATGCTCCAGCTCTTGGTCCTCTCTCCAACCTCCTGCACTAACTTGCAGAGTGGTCCCAGCTGCAATCCCCTTCTCTAGAAACCTTCCTGGCTGCCTGGCATGTCTGCTTTCAGCCCTCCCTCCCTTCTCTTTCTGTCTCCAATAATGATTTTTGTAGTTAATGAGGTTTCCCCTACTTCTCTAATTATACAGCTCTGGGGTCAAGTTTAGTAACCATCCAGCTATCTATTTATCCACCACAGAGCTCCTCTGCTTTCCCTTCCAGAGTTCTCCCGTGACCCTTTATCTTTCACTGCTGCAGCAAAGTGTGTCTGAGAAAATGGTTATTGTCTAATAAGGGTTCTCAGTGCCGGAGGAGATTGTGCTGTTGACCGTGAATCACGAAGGAAACCACCACGATGCTCGGCCTGAAGATGCTCAGTTTATGCCCATTTAGACTTATCTAACATTCAGAATAGGGGTTCTGCATTTTAAAAACAGAACCTCATGATAACAGCACCCACAATTCTTGGTCCTTTCCTGTTAACTCATCTTTATCACAGAACCCTGTGATAACTTATTAAGTTATCACATTATTAGTCCCCACTGAGCATTCATTGAGTCCAGTCTTGTGCTGTTGATATCAGGTTACTTGGCTGGGGAAGCTTTCAAAATCTCCATGCTTAAGCTCCACTACAGGATCTCTCTGGGCACAAACAGCTGTCTTGCAGAATATGCAGCTGAGATTGACAGCTTCTCTGAAGAAAAGTTTCGCCCCTTCAGAAGCTTGGGCATGCATCCAGAGAGTTCCCCACACTGTGGGTACTCCTGCATTCACCCACTTAGCCTTGACCTTAGCCCCCACTCTGAGATTCTCTAAGCACAGCTACAGACTCACCTTAGAGGCAAATGACACCAGTCAGGTAGTGGCAATGCCAGCCTCAGACCAAAATTTCTGACGCTGCGAGAGCCACCTCTTGTTAGCCCTACCCAGCTACTTAGTTATGTTTAGAAAATGGTACTAGGCCATCGTGGTTAAATGCCAAGCTCTTGATTTTGATTCCGCTGGCATTTAGAGGAGAGATGGGGAGGTCAATAGACATCAGGGGACCCAGTAAAGCTTTGGCTGAGGGGGTGAGTTTAAAGCGGGACTTCACAGACCCCTGTGATGGGCTTAGGACACAGAGCATCGAAGGTGCCTTCCCTTGCTGGGTGCACACGAGAGAATTTCTCAGCGTTGGCATGTATACAGGGCAGGAGCTGGGGATGCATGGGTGGGAACTTCACTTCCCAGGTTGGGTTCCCTGGAATTCTTAGGGAATTTTCAAATTTAGCAGCAGTATCATCACAAACAGACCATCAAGTGTCCGTTTTTACTTTCTGTGTCAGCTTCCCAGAGAGGCTCTGGATGTTCCCAGGTGTTGCCCGAAGCAGAAAATCTTGCAGCAGATCATTCCATGATGGAACGGCCTCCACTGTACAAGCAATCGCCCCCATGTTGGGGACCACAGATGCCTGCTAAGCAGGAGCAATCATCTCCTGACTTGGTCTGGATTGTCTTATCAAGTGATAAGAAGTTCTCCAGGAGTTCCCAGAACCAGTTCTAAAATAATGATCCAGCAAAGCCCGGGCTGGCCAGGCCTGCTCAAATATGCATACTCCTGTCACCCTTACCTTCTTGTATTGTGTGTGCATGTATGCATGCATGAGTGTGTGTGTGTGTGTGTGTGTGTGTGTGTGTGTGTGTGTGTCCTCAGTAGCTAGGCACCTTGTGTTTTGAGACGGGAATCTCTTACTGGCATGGAACTTGCTGACCGATGAGCCCCAGGGATCTGCCAGTCTCCACCGTGCCCACAGGGCTGTGATTACAAGCACAGAGCACCAATGCCCACGTTTTTACAGAGATTCTGTCATTTGAATTAAGATCCTCACTCTTGTACAGCATCGCTTTACCGGTAGAGTCATGTCCCAGCCCCCAGTCCCTTGAGTTCTTGATGGGACTTTGAGACAGTCTCCAAAACAACCCTTCAGTTTTGAATAGATCACCAGGGATAGTGTTAAATGAAGCTTCCTGGGTCTCTTCTCCATAGATAGGTTCTGTGGGTCTGGAGTGAGTGTGGGAAACCTGTGTTTCAGATACAGGTACCCTGGGATGCTAGGGAATGTTATATCTCTCCTGAAACACCAACACCCCTCAGTTCTGTGTGCTCACTTCCATCTGTGTGTCCTCCTGGGCTGGTTGGTCGTAAGCTGGTGCTGTTTGCATGGACCCAGCAGATACACAGCTCATCTTATTTCTCCCTCCTCTCCTTTCAACATGTGAGAAACACCAATTTCGGATCCTGTGAAATATTTATCTTCTCCTCTCTGCATCCTTTACAATCACTGCACTGCAAGGCTGTTTTCCTTTGACAGCCTCTTGAGGACTACAGTAGGGGCAGTTTAAAGTGATTTATATATTTCTATTGACTAAAATTTGGGACAATTCCAGAAAAATCTGGGCTTTCTGTGTTCATGTGCCTGTGTCTTAGATGCTCATATTTATGTCTTTCTATACTCATCAGTGATTCTCAAAGTGTGGTACCTGGGCCAGCATTGGCACTATCATCTGGGAGCTTGCTAGAAATGCAAATCGTTGGGTCTCTTGCATCGCTTAGGGAGATGCTGGCAGTGGGGCCAGGTCACTGTGTCCGACCAGCTACTTGAAAACTACTGCATTTGAGATGCAATTTAAAGTGTTGTGTATGTGTGTATATGCACACATGGAATTGCGCAGCATGCATGCCCATGGGGGCCAGAGAGACAGCAATCTCAGCCCTTGGTCCTCAGGTGCACTCCTCAGCCCTGGGCTGCATAATTAAAGTCCTTGTATAAGTGCCGATTAATCCTCATTAAAGGGGAGCTAAAGCTGCTGGGGAGGGTCCGAGTCAGAGAGCCACTTGCTTCATTCTGAAGTCTCACGTTGATTATTTCAGGGCCTTTGGGAGTGGCTGGTAGGCCGGTAGCAGCTCCCCTTACTTCCAATATCCTTTTGCCCCCTGTATAGACATGCCGCTCCAGACCTCTGCTGACACAGACAAGAGAAGCCCCAAAGAGCTCACAGAGCCTAAGGAGCATTAAAGCTGGCATAACCCATGACTGGCATCAGGGGTTGTTGGTGCAGGAAGCAGCTGAGGAACATTTTCCTGCACGGTTTCCCTCTGTCCCACACTGGCCAGCTTGTTCGCTCCCTGAGGGCCCTCTGGATTCCTTCAACATCAGCAGCAGGCTGTGCTCTGCAGGGGGCAGCAGCTGGGTCTTCTTTTAGGAGGCGCCATTAATTGGTGGGAATGCTCCGTTCATGTCCAGGGTGAACAGGAGCACAGAAGGCCAGATGTTGGCTCTGGGACTATGTAAGCATTGGAGCTGATGCCATTTGGTCTTGGTTGTTGCATCCTGTGACCCCAGGGAACTACAGTGCTTGCTGTACATAAGCCAGCTGTTTACGGCACCTCTGAACAAGCATAAAATCTCTTACTGGCTGTTTTCCCCCCCACCCTTTAACGTTTGTGTTGACTATTGTGAAGTTTGTTAATGGAAAAATCATTGTCTCTCTGACTCTGGTAGAGAGGTGACCAAGCACTCTGTTGTTTTGGTAGATGTTTCTCCTGGTAGGGTCTGATGTGTGAGTGGTCTCCTGGCGAATTTATTCTTGTGGCATTGGGGAGCTCCTTTTTTTTTTTTTTTTTTAGCTGGGCAAAGCTCAGGTAAAGGGGGATACTTCAATGAGCAAATGGCCCACGCACCTGTGACAGGTTGGGACAGGTAAGTTCTGGTTGGTTGATAGACGCTATGCAGAAAATGAAGCACTTATGGGTATGGTACTAGGCATCTCCAGCTGCATGGGAGCCCCGCCCCCTCCCCCCAAGACTCATGGCTTAGACAGTCACTAATCACTTTACTCACAACACAATAGGGTTCAGTAGGATACCTTCTCCCCAGTCCCGCTGATGATCGCCTGGGTAGATATATTTGCTATTAGTTAGTGCCTGCAGTCAGTGAGATCAGATTTATGCTTCTTCTCTCTTTTCTCCTTCTGTTCCCCTGGGTGTCTCCTCTGTACGGACTCTCCAGTAGGGGGAGGCACAATTCCTACACAGAGGCCCTGGGCTTTCAAGAATAAGAATGTAATTACGAAGCCTTATTAGGGCCCAAGTCACCTTTGTTACATTCTGTGACTCTAAAAGTCATTATCAGCCTAGAGTCTAGGAGATAAGGCAGTGGAGGAGGCATTTTGTGACAAGGGCCACCAACAAGCGCCTAGTCTATGGTAGAGCAGACCCCGTGGGAGATGGCTCCTTTGGAATGTGCCTCCACCTACTGTCCTGACCGCTCAGGACACCTGACTGTTCCACCTACTGTCCTGACAGCTCAGGACACCTGACTGAAGCCTCTTGTGGCCCCAGGTAGAGTTACCTGTGACCTGTTTGGGAGGCTCAGCTCACATTTCACCCGTTCCAAGAAGCCTTCCCCACTCTCTGGGGTCCAATTTGTTCCCAAGTGTGTTGGAGCATTCCACACGCGTCATTACACATCCCTTGGTCCTTGCACTCAGGGTACTCCCGCTGGCGGGGAACAGATTCATGTGGGTTTGTGCCCCAGCGCTTGGCCCATGCCTGATGCTAGAAGACAGAAGAAATGCCTGAAGGAAATGGGCGATTGAAGGAACCCTGGGGAACACCCGTCCGCCTGATCCCTTCCTCTTCTTGCACAGAGTCTGGTAGCCACAAAGCAGGATGACTGGCAAGGTTACATGTGACACACTGAAGACCCAGGGCTAGCCTCCATGCTGTTCTAGATCCAGCCTTTTCACTGGGGTCAAGCTCTACATCCAGGTGACAGACGTATCAGTTTCACATAGAAATTACATCCTGACAGCTTTCCAGCCCTTCTCTCCACTTCACCGCATAAGATGAAAGGAAAGTCAATTCCAATCTAGACCTCCAAAATCCTTCCCTGCCTCGTCCACACAGGCCTGAGCTGTGGATAGGGCCACAGGCTTTCCCAGGGGAGCTCGGGAGATGAACCTCAGTCCTGGTCTCTGTGTGTAGGGAGCACATGGGTTTCCTCAGCGCCTTTATGCTTCCTTTAGTTCATACGGGGCCTCCTCTGAATGAGCTTAAATGGCTGAAGAGGTTGCCTCCCCCTTCATTGTGAGCCACAAAGGCTTGGGGTGGAATTTGCATATGGCTAATTATGGTTGATTCTGACTTTGGAAAAAAAAATCATTGATCCGTTTATAACTTACAGTAAATTGCAAAGCAATTACCTTCTGGCATCTTCTTTCTTGCTAAAAATGAGTTGCTATTTCTCTTTTTCTATCTGTTGGATGAAAATGGTCTGGATATTGCCCACAACTGACCAGACTCTGGATGTTGGAGAGAAACAAGTACATACAGTTCTGGGTAGCCAGAGCCCAGAACTAAGATTAAATTCACCCAGAGCCTGGACCTAGTAGCTGGGCAATCACACTTCGACTGGAAAAAGGAGCATTCTTAAATGCAAGAGTATATGATGATTACAGGCACTCTGGGCCTTTCTCTCCTTGGACAGTTATACGTTCTGTGAGATGGATGTGATGATGAGTATTGACAGTCAACTTTGCAGGATCGAGAATCACCTAGAGGATAAGCCTCTGGGTGTGCCTTAGGAGGGACAATCTTAACTAGGTTAATTGAGGTGGGCAGACCCACAATAATTGTGGACTGCAAAGGGTTGGCATCCTGAACTGACTAAAAAGAGAAAGCGAACAGAGCACCAGCATTCATCTCTCTGCACTTCCTGACTGTGGATGCCACGTGACCAGTTGCCTCAGGTTATGCCTGACTTCCCCACTGCAAGGGACTGTACCACTGGACTGCAAGCCCTGCATTCACTAAGTTGCTTTTGTCTCATACTTGGTTATAGCAACAGGACACTTAGCTAACACACTGCCCAAGAGTTCTCTGCCTTCTGCTTACTGGTGTTGTGTCTTCAGACACAGATGCCCTTTAGTATCTCCCCTTCCTCATTCGTGAAATAGAAAGGCTGCCTGTGCATACTCTTCCAGGTTTGACAGAGGTACTACATGAGATGATGAGAGCGAAGGACTGTATATAGTCAATGTGAAGTTAAAGTCAGCCATGACCTCGCATTTGTTCTTGGAGTTGTTTTGATTTGATGCTTGAATTGTCAGTTTCCAGCTAAGCACCTGTCAGAAACGAATGAGGTCTGGCTGGGGTGTGCTGAAGGTGGTAAGAGAGAGTATATCTGTCTTATGCACTCACAGAGGATTCTGATGGTGGGCCAGTCAGCCCATTGGCTCATGTGGAGAACGGTGGCTTAGCAGGAAGCACCTAGAGTTTGAGAGTCACAAATATTGGGTTGTAACTCTGCACTTGGTGTGTGAGCTTGGGCAAATCATCCTACATCTAAAAAGGAAACTGTTGGGAAGAGCTGCCGCTCAGCTAAAGGGCTTTCTCTAGGTCACAGCCCATCTCTGTGGTTACCCTGTCCCTTGGCTCTGTAATAAAGGTGTCCACATTTCAAGGTTAGCAAACACTTGCCCGCCTGGAATGAACTGGAAATAGAGCTGTTTCTTTCCAGCTAGGGGCTGCAGTGGGAGATGGCATTGTGCAAAAGAGCCTCCTCTCTCTCTCCAAGTTTAATGCCCTGCTCAAATGTCTTTAATTTTCTTGTCAGAGCAGACAGGTTAAATATCTCATTTGCCCGCCGGGAGCATCTCCTTTGCAGCCGGGTCCGCTAAGCGTGTGTGGTATTAAAGACATTTTAAGAACTGATGTTCTTTTGTTTCCTTCAGAGAGCCAAGGAAAGAGTAAACATGTTATTTCTTCCTTTTCCATTTAAGTAAATCTCTTTCCTTCGGTTTTAAAAAGCTCCTTGCTTGCTCGAGTGGGTTTGTGTACTTACATTAATCCCATCAACTTTCTATTCATGCATCTTCGGAGGAGACATTAGAAAATAATCTCCCTGACTCTTCCCCTCTGTCAGAACCCTATCTGGATCCAGCTAAAAGCCATTTTTTTGCATAAACACCCAATCATCCTTGGGTTGCACACATAGTGGGGAGAATGTTTGCTTGTTAAAAGTGTAATTGGTTAATTTGTAGTATGTGGGTTCCATTTCTTTTCCTGCTGACAGAGTTGGCTTTGTTTATGAGCCGTGCTGCTCAGTGGGACTTTGTGTGATAACACATCTGTATTGTCCAATGCAGCAGCTGCTGCCATAAATGGCACTCTTGAAAGATAGCATGTGCAACTAATGAACCCAATTGCGAACTTTGTTTACATTTACTTAAGTGTAAAACTGTAAAAGCCACATGTGATTAGTGGCCACCAATGTGGACTATGCAGCACTATAAGTTATGTAGAAGAGAATAATCTCAAATGCAGCTATGTAGAACCCTATGTACTAGGAAGAAAGGAGTTTCCTTAGGAGAATAATGGGGTGAGGGTTATCTTCTCTGAAGCTATTCCAGGCTGCTCCAACTTCCTCTTCTCATTCTGTACCCTAGCTCTAGGTGATGGCATATCTGGCCACCGAGGACCCAAACACAGCTGAGGGGAAAGTAGGGCCTGTGTCTGGGAGACCCTGAGCCACAAATAGAAATTGGATGTACTAGGGTTGGATGCTGGAGATTCCAAGGGAAGTGGGGACAGGAGCAGATTGTAGGGGTTGGGTTAGCATTTGCAATGACCATAAGAACTACTTAGGAGAAACATCTATTTTCACAGATACTGCCTTGAGCAGAGAAGTGGGGGTGGAGGGTCCCATGGTTCCTCCAACCTTCTCCTATTCTTAATGCCTCCAATCTACCTAGAAGTCCACTATCCCAGGATCTGGGAAAATTTATCTCCCAGGTCTTCTCCTGAGATAGAGAAGTGTAGGAACTAGGAGAACTGGCTTTGTGTAATAATGAGAGCTCTAATACCAGCATAGACTTATATAACAAGAGTACTAATACCAGCATAGACTTATAGAGGCCCCTTTGTCCTGTTTCCCACCCTAGGCACCCTGTCTGGCACCTCCCTCCCATAGTGTACCCAGGTCAGACCTTTGCAAGGGACTTGGTGGTATAGATGGAATTCAGATTTCTTAGGAGGCTGCAGAGTGCAATTAAACACTGGCAGTGACAATGATTTTAAATGAACATTTTTTTTAAATTGTGGCAAGATACATACAACAGAACATTATCATAATCATTTTAAAGTTCAGTGACTTTAAGCACATTTCTCACTGTCAGGCAGCCAGTCTACAGAATCCTTCCTCACATGGAACTGGAAGGCTGTGTTCATTATACACCAACACGTCTCTTCCCCTCCTGCACCCCAGTATTCTGACTATGCTTTCTGACTCTGTGAGGTTGAAGACTCTTGGTACCTCTGTACTGAGTCAGCTCTGAAGTAGCTGAGGTCTTGCAATTCAGTCTTTGTAGAAGAACATTCCAGCAATTTAAAACAAAACAACAAAGAACATCTGGATAAAATGAATGTGGCTGGATTTTTCTTTTCAGAAGCAGAGGGAAAGATGCTCAGAAAATTCTAGCTGCTGTGGTGGCTCCCTGGGGCTGGGATTCTTCTCTGCCAGATGTTGCAGCCTTCTTCCTGTGGGATCCAAGTTGATTAGGCTCCCACCTGTTTCATGAGCAGGATTTTTGGACAAGAAGATTTTGAAAGTACTCAAGATCTCCTGGAGTGGAAAATACGGTCTCCTTTGTTCTACCAAAAAACAGCAACCCAATTTCTTCCACACCCTTCTCTCCAGCTCAGTAACACTATAAGTGTCCTGTCTGCCACCCTGCTTGTTGGTTTGGCTGCCATTGGGTGAACCCATGGCTTAGGTTTGACATGGGAGTGAATCGATCTCAGGTCAGCCTATTTGCATATATGTAACATGATTAGGTTTTGAACACCATGGAAGAGCTTTAGGAATAGAGTAAGCATTTCCTACTAATTAGTCGTAGAAGTTAGGTGGTGGTAGAACATGCCTTTAATCCCAGGACTCAAGAGACAGAGGCAGATGGATCTCTGTGAGTTCAAGGCCACCTTGGCCTAGACAGAGTGGATCAATCTAAAAAGAGAAAAAGAACTCACACAAATGTGATCTCAGCATTTGGGACCCCACACCTTTAATCCCAGCACTAGAAAGATATATAAAATAGAAGCAAGGTATCAGAACTGGGAATTAGTCTCCAGCCACATTGAAGAAGGAGGGCATGCAGTCTCTAGCCATGCTGAGGATTTGTGGAGACAGGTTTACCTTTGCAGTCTGAGGTGGAGGTAAGAGCTAGGGGCTGACTGTTTTGCTTTTCTGATCTTCAGCTTGAACCCCAATATCTTTCTCTAGGTTTTTGTTAATCATGCTACACACTGAAATGTCCATTATCTACTATTTAAGTGAAGTCTTACACCACAATTCTAGGTTAAGGTATTTAATAGATTTGGTCATGTGGTTTAAATAGCTGAGTATGTAAGTAAGTTGTATCTCTGGGAAGGATGATCCACAGGTTCAATGACTTACAGATTGCTAGGGTTGGGAGCTGACTTCAGGTCTCCAAACTTCAGCCATTTCCTCCCCACACCATTTGCAGGAATGGTTCAGAAGTTCCTGGTGGAAGGCAGCTTGGGTATATTTATATGTTCTTTTCTGACATGACATTTTCTAAAATCATTTCATGGAACCAGGGAGCAAGCGGAGAATTTGGCAGTATGGACAGGGGCCCTGGTGTGTTGGTTGTGTCCATCAGTTAGGAAGTCAGCACCAGCTTAAGCCCCAGAAAGTCCTGGGTGGAATCTGTAGGGTTTGTGGAGGCAGGTTAGGTGCTCCTTCCTCCACAGGTGGCATATGCTGTGTCTACTTGCAGCCTGACATATGAGCGTGCTCTTCTCCAGGAACCAGTAGAAACAGTTCAAATTGCATCAGTGAATTCCGTGTGTGGGTCTCATAGTAGAGATGATAGAGCTGGGCCTAAATGAAATTCATCTAGAGTTATTTGGAGTGAAAGGGTGAGGCAGTGCTGTGTTGCTGGTCAGTGTTCCCATCTGTATCACCAACCCGGTTTGAACAGTCAGGATGCTGGGGTACTCTACTTGTGTCTAAAGAGCCTCAAATGTCTGAGATGAGGGAACCTCAGAGACTGGTCCAGTCCTCTCACCAAGCATGATGAAAACTGAGCCTAGCCTAAAGCAATGCAGCCACTACGTGACAAGGGAAGTGTTAGAATGGAAGCTACAGATGCCTGTACACACCTGGATGGAGAACTCCAGGCCATGTTCTCCCGAGGACTGCCATTCTAGCCTGACTCTGACTCTACTCAAAGTCAATATGCTCCCCTTGTTCTAACCAGCTACTAACCCACGGCACCAACCTGTTTCCCAATGAGGCCTGTGGGTGCCAAGTCCTGACGAGCACACATCTCCATGCAATGTTCACTATAAACAAAGACGTTCAAAATCCTTCCGCACACCAACAGAGAGGGCTTGCATGGGGCTTCTAGGGAAGAAGTTGTATTAAAAGTCTATACATAAGGAAACAGGACTTGGCTCTTGCCTTTAAAGGGCTTGAACTTGAACTTGTTGGGACATTAACAGGCAGAGTTGAGAGTTGAGTATATCTGAACACACTTTGGCGTGTATGTGTGCTAGGGTTTCGGTGTAGGTAGGTTTTGGGTAAAAATATTTCTGTTAAGTTTTGAAAAACAAAGTATCTAAGGATGCTGACCTTGTCTTCTAGCTTAAGGCATTGCTCTGGCTAGTCTTATGCAACTTAACACACAATCTAGAGTTATCTAAAAGGAGAGAAGCTCAGTTGAGAAAGTACCTCTATAAGATTGAGCTTCGTGATGACGGGGGAGGGTCCAGCCTGCTGTGGGTGGAGCCATCCCAGCACTGGTGGTCCCAGGTTCTATAGGAAAGCAGGCTGAGCAAGCTGCGGGGGCACGCCTCTGTGGTTTTTGCATCAGCTTATACCTCTAGGTTCCTGCCCTGTTTGAGCTCCTGTCTTGACTCCGTCTCAATGTGACTATAATGTGGAAGTGTAAGCCAGATAAACATTTCTTCAATTTGCTTTTGGTCATGGTGCTCCACTGAAGCTAGTTAGATCGCTTCATTGTAAATTTGCATAAACCCCTTCCACACTTTATCTTTCCTGTCCCTCTTTCTCTTCCTTCTTTCCTTTCTTTTTCTTTTCCTTCCCTCTCTTTTCTTCCTTCCTCACTTCTTTCTCTCCCCTCTGTCTGTTTCTGTCTTTCTGTCTCTCCTTCTCTTGTTTTGAAACAGGGACTTGCTATGTAGCCCAGGCTGGCCTAGAACTTGTGACCTTCCTACTTCAGCCTGATATTGCAGATGTATGACTTAACACTTGGCCCCTAACATACTCTTTAGGTGGATGTTACCAAGTGCAGCCCGCTCTTGCAGGGAGAGAGCATGTTCCTTTTCTTTGGGGTGGAAGGTTTGTATAAATTATCTGGAATTCTTTAGCCCAAGTGCTTTCTTTCTCTTATCCTATTTTAAAATGTGTTCAGTTACTTATTTATGCAATGGGCTTGTGGATATTTATTTGGTATTTTGGGTGATTTAATTTTGTTGGAGCAGAAGTCTCCTTAACTTTCCTTCTCTTGCCAGTGGCACTGTATATAACACTGTAGCTGTAGCCCAGGTGGGACACACTCCATCCTAGATGCCACCACGGGATGCTTTCCAGGGCATTCTTGAGTCAAGCAGCCCTGGAAGGAGACTGTGCCTTCAGATTCTTCCAGCAGGGCTGGGAGGGAGACCAGCTTGGCAGCATTGCAATCTGCTGGACAGCCCTATCTCCTGAAGGCAGCAGAGGAGAGCTTCCTAGAACTAGGGCACGGCAAGCCTTTGTGTGACCAGCAGCAGAGGGAGCAACAGTACCCATGGCTAGGAGCTGATCGGAAGAGGACTTCAGGCTTGCAGGCTCCTTCAGCTCCCCCCCTCTCCAATTGCTCTTAGTAGGTCTGGCCTTAATTTTGTACTTTTTTCCTAATGAGGGGTTCTCAGATCTTCCACCCCGCTTTATTAATGAATGAGAAAGTAGAGCGTAACCATGGCCCTTTAATAACTGCTTAACAATAAAATGTGAAAGCTCTCTACCTTCATCTGTGTCTTAAGTAAGAGATAGGCTGAAGCCACAATAGAAGGTGGAGAGGAGAGAGCCCCGCCCTGCTGACTGAAGGAGGTAGAAGTGAGAAGAGGGGATGGATTAAGGAGAGATCAGGGATCAGGGAGCACTTCCTGGAGGTTGGGCAGATTGGAGGCAGTGGCGCCATCTTTTCTCAGAAACAAAGCCATTTTCCTTCATGAGATCTGTGGCAACGCCTGAAGAATGTGACTGCATGAGACTTCGCTCCTTGGACTCGTCAGATGTGTCCTGGGATCCACAAGGGAGGAGGCCACTGATGGATGCTGATGCAGGCTGTACCAGGCCTGACCAAGCTGGGATCTCAGAGAGAGCTCAGAGGGACAGGCTGCGGACGGCCTGGAGGCAATGCATTAATCAGGGAGCTGATGGCACTCACAGACATATTTGAGACGTGATGCTGAATGGTCTTTATGTTATTTACTTACAACAGGAGCAAGTGAGAAAATTATCATCTCTCCCCTTGGGTGTCTGGGGATAGGTTGGTGAGAATATGAGGCGTGCAGAGGAAATGAGGATATGCTAAAGGGCTAGAGAAATCCCTTCTCCATAAGGTCACTCTACCCACACCTCCATGATTCATGCACACATTCATCTGTCCGTGCATCTACCATCCAACTTTCCATTATCCATCCATCACCTTTCCATTATCCATCATCCCGTACATCCATCTGTCTGTCCTGTGTAGGGTACCAGGTAGGCCGCATCCTCAGAGTATACCAAGCAATCCTTCCCTGATCAGTCTAGCAGA
The DNA here is from genome assembly GCA_030556225.1 of Cricetiscus sungorus. Classification (NCBI taxonomy): domain Eukaryota; kingdom Metazoa; phylum Chordata; class Mammalia; order Rodentia; family Cricetidae; genus Cricetiscus; species Cricetiscus sungorus. The sequence continues at coordinate 143,974,418 of JANBXA010000007.1, forward strand.
ATGGGTTTCCTGGCCCCTTTTACCCCCCTCAGTTACTTGGTTAAACGACTCTTGTTTGAGTCTCCTGTTTTGTGTGGTCCCATGCCAGGTTCTGCAAAGGATCAATGGTAAACACAGACAGGCTCATCCTCAGAAACTGCCCCTGGAGTTGGGGAGATGGCGCATCCACTGTGAAAATGGTACAGCTCGGGACATGAAAATAATTGATGGCACACTTAACGTTTGCAGTGCACAGCTCTGAGAGGCCGCAGGAGCACAGGTATAGTGAGCACATATTTCAAAGGCAAGCTGAGCTTTGAAAGGACCCCACAAAGTCCAAAGGAATGAGACATCAGAAGGGACAGACACTGACTTGCCTGTGTGCCACAATGGTTACATTGCCATGCTCACTTCTCAGCCGAGGCAGTGAAGGCACTCGTAAGGTCAGACAGTGTGCCGTGTGGCTGAGGCAGAACCAGCTCAGAGCACAAATACACCCAGACCCCAAGCTCATGTGCTGACGTGTGGCTGGGAGGGCCTGGCCATCGCTCCACGGAGCCCTCTTTCTTCCAGGACAGATACACCCAGACCCCAAGCTCATGTGCTGATGTGTGGCTGGGAGGGCCTGACCATCGCTCCATGGAGCCCTCTTCCTTCCAGGATGTCCTAGAAACCCCACTGCCATTCTTAAGGAACAGAATCAATTCCTGACCCACTAGAAAGTGAGTTTACATTTCTGGGTTGCTGTTACTCTGCCAGTCTCTGCCACCATTGCCTCATACATCCTTTTCCAGCAAGGGGGGGGAGTATGGTGGGCGGGCAGGGTCATTTACGGTTGTTAGTGCTTCCTGAAAGTCTCTTGCCCTGACCACGACCCTGAGTTCCTTTGCAATCTCTCTCTCTCTCTCTCTTTCTCTCTCTCTCTCTCTCTCTGTCTCTGTCTCTGTCTCTGTATCTCTGTCTCTGTCTCTGTCTGTCTCTGTCTGTCTCTTTGTCTGTCTCTCTGTCTGTCTCTCTGTCTGTCTCTCTGTGTCTGTCTCTGTCTCTGTATCTCTGTCTCTCTCTATGTCTCTCTGTCTCTCTCTCTGTCTCTTTGTCTGTCTCTCTGTCTGTCTCTCTGTCTGTCTCTCTGTGTCTGTCTCTGTCTCTGTATCTCTGTCTCTGTCTCTCTATGTCTCTCTCTGTCTCTCTCTGTCTGTCTCTTTGTCTGTCTCTCTGTCTGTCTCTCTGTCTGTCTCTCTGTGTCTGTCTCTGTCTCTGTATCTCTGTCTCTGTCTCTCTCTGTCTCTCTCTGTCTGTCTCTTTGTCTGTCTCTCTGTCTGTCTCTTTGTCTGTCTCTCTGTGTCTGTCTCTGTCTCTGTATCTCTGTCTCTGTCTCTCTCTATGTCTCTCTCTGTCTGTCTCTTTGTCTGTCTCTCTGTCTCTCTCTCTCTCTCTGGGGAATCTTTCCTTCCTTCCTGTCCTCTCCTCTCTACTTCCCCCCCCTCCCTTTCCTCTTCTTCCCTTTTCTCCCTCCTTCCCCTTTTCTCCTCGCCTCTTTCCTCTTTTAACTGGAGGTAAAATAACCTCTGGAGGTCATTTTACCGGCTACTGCCATGAGCTCAGACTTCTTGTTAGTTTGGCCTTTCTTGACCAGAGATCAGACTGGTCTCTCAGGTTTTCCTAGAGCCGGCTGGACCGCTGCACTGAAAGCCACCATCTGAGCCATGCTTCTCGGGGACAGGACCCTTCACCACTCTTCCTGTGCTTTTCTAGATCTCTTGGCAAGCCCAGTCTCTCCTTGGAAGTGAGTATCTGGTGTGTGTGGCTTAAAATAATGAGGTAGTTGCCTTAGTAAGGGGTGACAAATCACTAGGAAGGATTTTCCCAGGTCAGCAGCTTTGGACCCAGATACATTAATATGGAAAATTATTTTTCCTTTGGAGTGGGGCTTGTCGGTTGGCAGGATTCCAGAGCTGTGTGTCCTGATCTGAGCCATGCCATTCAGTTTTGTAGAGTCCCTCTTTGGGACATAGAAGAAATGTTCTTGCTATGAGACGCATTGCACACTCGAGCTGTGGTCCTCTTGCTGTTCCTTAGAGACTACAAGAGGGCTTTGGTCTGACCTCAGGGTCCCTGACTTCACCCATTCCCTTGGAGCTTTTCCAACACCTTCCCATCTTTCTCTCTGCTTTCACATCGTTGGTTGGCCCTCAACTCCCAGCACTCAGTTCTGCCTACTCACCTTTCCTCAGAAGTCTTCCCAGCAGCCTGCAGATGTGCCATCTAGTGGCTTCTATCTTTCTTCACTGGGAGTTCTCTTAAAGTTCTGCTTAATTTGGTACATTAGTCAGCTATCTATTACTGTAACAAAATACCCAAGGTAACCGATTCAAAAGAGAGAAGGTCTATTTTGGCATGTGCTATTTGGATGTTTTAGCCATTGCTGACTGGCCCTCTTGCTTTTGGGCCTGTGGTGGGTCAGTACATCATGGTGAGGGCCCATTGAGGAGGAACCTTGTTCACAGCTGGGTGTAAAAGAGAAAAAGAAAAAGGGGTAAGGTCCCTGCAATCCCCTCTGAGACTAAATACCTAATGACTAAAAGGCCTTTATCTAAGCTCTATTTGTTAACATTTCTACCACCTCCCAGCAACACCAGGCTAAGGGCCAAGCCTCTAGCGTGTGGGCCTTTGGAGGTTGGTCCAGTCCAAACAGTAGCAGCTGCTGTGGTCACCTCCCACTTCTCCAGCTTGATTGGAGTTTTGTTCTAATGCTGAAGGTAAGGCTGCAGTTTCCTTGTGTGTTTGAGGAATGTTCTTGTTGGTCTTTATTGAGTAGGATCCATTGGAATCAGAAAGGGTCTTTGGGGTTTGGATTTGGAGAGTGTTGTGGAATATTATTTTAAGATGTGTTACATTTGTTTATGCTGTGGAGTATTTGTTTAATGATGCAAAGATGTACTTTATTCTTTTAAGTTGCATTTGTTTAACTCTATGAAGCTATGTTGCTTTGCCTGTCTAAAATACCTGATTGGTCTAATAAAGAACTGAATAGCCGATAACAAGGCAAGAGAAAGGATAGGTGGGGCTGGCAGGCAGAGAGAATAAATAGAACTGGGGAAGAGCAAGATGTAGGAGCAAGAGAAGGAGGAGGACTGCAGGGGCCAGCCACGCAGCCACGTAGCCATGCAGCCACCAAGTTACACAGCCAACCAGCCAACCAGCCACACAGCCACCCAGCCACTCAGCTACACAGCCAATCAGCCAATCAGCCATCCAGCTACACAACAAGCCACGGAATAAGAAATAAAGAAAGGTATACAGGAAAAAGATAAAAGCCCAGAGGCAAAAGGTAGACAGGATAATTTAAATTAAAAAAAGCCAAGCCAAGCTATTCCTAGGCACTTTTAAGTAAGAATAAGCCTCTGTGTATTTATTTGGGAGCTGGATGGTGGGCTCCCAAAGGGCAAAGAGTCAAAAGAGTAAACAAACAAACAAATGAACAACTGAACAACTACAGGAAAGCGCTAATGACTTTTAAAAATCTTTTTTTTTTTTTTTTTTTTTTTTTTAGTTTTCATTTTAACGAGTGCACAAAATGACAGATATCACGATGGGATTTTCGTACACATGCTATTTTTTTTTTCGAGTGTATGTGTGTGCGGTGCACATATGCGTATGTACATGAGTTACATGTGAGTGCATGGTGTGTGAGTGTGCCTGTGGAGGCCTGAAGCTTATGTCAGGTACCTTCCTTCATCAAGTCTCACTTTATTTATTGATGTGAGGTCGCCTTGAACAACACTCACTAACTCTAGCTTGTCTTGCTAGCTGGCTTGATCTCTTATGTGGGTCCTAGACATACAAACTCTGGCCCTTAAACGTTTGGATCAAGCACGTTATCCACCTAGCTAGACCCTAGCAGCCACAGTTTGTGTAGACGACCTTCCCTCGGCCTTACCCCGTCTGGTCCCCCTCCTCTCCCCAGAAGCACCCCTTTGCCTTCATGTCACTTGTATTCTCTTCTCCCTTTGGTCCTTACCCCCTTCCCTCCCACACGATACCTGTTCTAGTTTCATGACCTGCTCTCCCCACATACATGCACACATATAAGCATTGAATCTAAGATTCTCACATAACAGGACATGTGGTGGCTGTCTTTCTAAGTTTAGTGCAGTTTTTTTGTAGATGCCATGGTTTCATTTTATAAATGGCTGGTTACATCTCCACTGTATGCATGTACCATATTTCCTCTACCCACCACCGTTGGACATCTAGGTATTGTAAATGGATGTGCAGGTTTCTCTGTGGCAGGGTGTAGAGTCATTTGGGTACAAGCCCAGGGTGGGATAGCGGGGTCACTATTTATATATATATATATATATGTATATACATACATATATATATATATATATGTATATATATATATATACACATACATATATATATATATACATAGTTTTATAAGGAAACTGATTTCCATAGTGCCACATTAGTTTATGTCTACACCAGCAGTGAACAGGACTTTGCTTTGCATGTCCCCTTTAGCTACTATCAATGTTTCTTTTTTCTGTTTAAATTCGTGTGTGTCTATCCATGTGTGTATATGTGCAGATGTGCACAGATGTGGAAGCCAGAGGACACCCTAGGATGTAGTTAGTCTTCATGAATGTTATCCACCGTCTTCAAAACAGGGCTATGATCACTGGTGTTTTCCCATGTGTCCCAACCGAAAGGCCAGCCTGGGATTGCAGCAGAAGGTATCTCCTCCCCTCCCAGCACAGAGAACATGCAGGAGCAAACACATACAATGTCACCAAGGACATGCCCAGATCACTCACCTTACCTGCAGCACCAGGGCCCCCCTCTCTCATCCTGGTTAACTCTTTAAGCAACACACACACACACACACACACACACACACACACACAAGAGAGAGAGAGAGAGAGAGAGAGAGAGAGAGAGAGAGAGAGAGAGAGAGAGAGAGAGAGATATCTCTACTGTCAGGCTTGGAGCAAAGCAGTCCAGGGTCCCTGCCACAGATGAGCATTGGGAAGACTCCTCAGGGCCACAGATACCTGCTGTGGCAGCCTCTTCTCCCCTAACTTCCTGCTAAGAATGAACTCTTCAGGTTGCACCATAGAAAACCCCTATACCTTTCATCTGCCCCCAGGGACTGGCTGGAGAGGACAAAATGTGCACAAGAATTGTTAGGATGCCAACAGCCTCTTCCACCATCTGGCATCCCAAGCAACACCCCCTTTCTATGCAAAGCAGCGATTTCTGAGCTTTCTGCTGGAATAGACTCTCATCACGTGGTGTCACCATAGGGACAACAGTGCTCATGTATGGAGCATCTGCCAGGACCATGCCCATCTCTGAGCAGTGCTGTCTGTGTCCTCATGGAGACATCGCGCTGCAGTGAGATCACTGGTACTATTTTTCAAGTAAGAAACCAAGGCATATAGTAAGTACCTTCCCAGGGTGAACTCAGACAGTTTGACTCTTAAATTTTCCTTGCCTTTTCTTCCTTCCTTCCTTTCTTCCTTCCTTCCTTCTTTCCTTCCTTCCTTCCTTCCTTCCTTCCTTCCTTCCTTCCTTTCTTCTCTTTCTTTTACACTTATTTTAAATTTAATTTTATCTGTTCTTTTTCATTTAAATAAAAAACAATCTTCTTTTACATTTTTACAGATCCTTCTCCCTCTTGTCCCCCCATTCCCCTCACTGACTTCCCATATCACCCCTCCCAATCCACTCCTCAGGGAGGGTGAAGCCTCCCATGGGGGATCATCAAAATCTGTCACATCATTTGGGGCAGGATATAGGCCCTCCCTTGTGTATCTAGACTCTATCTAGAGTATCTCTCCATAGGGACTGGGTTCCCAAAGCCCTTTCAAGCACTAGGGATAAATACTGGTTCCACTGCCAGAGGCCCCATAGACTGCCCAAGCCCTTCAACTGACACATTCAGGGGGCCTATTGAGGTCTAATGCTGGTTTCCCAGCTGTCAGACTGGGGTCCATGAGCTCCCACTGGCTCAGGTCAGCTGTTTCTGTTGTTTTCCCAGCATGGTCTTGACCCCTTTGCTCATCCTCCTCCATCTCTACAACTAGATTCCAGGAGTTTGGCTCAGTGACTCTGTTTCTGCTTCCATCAGCTACTGGATGAAGGCCTTAGAACGACATTTAAGGTAGTCATCAATCTCATTATCAGAGAAGGGCCTTTAAGGTGGCCTCTCCACTATTGCTTAGATTCTTAGTTGGGGTCATCCTTGTGGACTCCTGGAACTATTCCTTAGTGCCAGGTTTCTCATTAAGCCCATAACGGCGCCCTCTATTATGGTATCTCTTTCCTTGCTCTCCTTCTCTGTTCTTTCCCCAACTCAACCTTCCTGATCCCTCGTGTTCTCCTCCCCTCTCTTCTCCTCCCCTCCTCTTTCTCCATCCTCCCTTCTCCCATGATCCCTTTCTCCTTCTCAGGGGTCTATGTATGTCTCTCTTGGGGTCTTCCTTGTTTCCTAACTTCTCTAGGGTTGTGGATTTAGGTTGGCTACCCCTTGTTCTATGTCTAATATCCACATATGAGTGAGTACATACCAGGCTTTCTTTCAGTGTGATCTTTACTACCTTTGTTTTAAGGCAGCAAACCTCGTAGTTCTGAGAGGTGAAGAGATTTTCTCCAGGACACACAGCTAGTAGGACTAGATAGGATTAGAGATCTGGTTACCAGGCTCTAACCTGAGCCTCTCAGCCCCTGGGAATCTGGATCTCTTTTGATTTTGTAGACCCCCCTCCACTGGAGGGGGCTGATCTTGGAACACTGCCTGCATGAAGAAGTGGCTCCTGGATGTCACCACAGCTGCTGCTGCTGCTGATGCTGGAGAAGAGAGAGGTGGGATGGGCCAGGCCTGAGCCTGGGCGTCCTGCCAGAGCTGCCAACGTGAACTTATATGTTGTCATCTTCTCCTTTTGCCTGATTTAATGCAACCTTAAATAATAATGGGGCAGGAGGGGGGGCGAGGGAGGAGCAGCCCAGCCAAGCTTCTGTGGAACAGTCTCCTCAGACCCTGCATTCTCTTTGCTATTTGAGAAGTACAATTTCTCCTCTGATGTAAACATTTCTTAATGATAATTCCAGGCTGAGTGGCACCAGGAGCTGTGTGAGACACTTCCCTTGAGCTCCCTCTGTGCCTCGGATGGAAGCAGAATGGGAGCCTGTAACCATGGCAATTCTCTAAGGTTCTTCCATAAACTATGAACATGGGGGAGTTTTGGTCACCATTTCTTCCAGGAGGAAACAAAGCTCTTCCTGACTAGGAACTCCTGGTAGCTGGAAGAAGAGGAGAAAAGTGGCCGGGGTGGGCTTTTGCCTCTCTCTCTCTTTCTCTCTCTCTCTCTCTCTCTCTCTCTCTCTCTCTCTCTCTCTCTCTCTCTCATGTAGAGATGAGTGGCATCCTATTTGGTTCAACCAAAAGTATGGCTTCAACATTGAAATATGAAACAGTCCAGGCCAAGTACTGAGAGTGTACACTTTATAATTTAGTTGAGGACAGAGGAGAAGGAAGGAAGGGAGTATGCTTCCAAAAGAAAGGGCAGAAGAGATCAAGAAGAATGATGGGGGCATGGATAGCTTGTATTTGGAAAGAGGTTAAAATTCTACCAACCTGCCCAACAAGTGTCAAAATCATACAGCCATTGTTGCCTACAGAATCTGTGTTCTGATCTCCCCTCCGTATCATCAGCTGGGTGACAGATCTTTGTATTGTTGGTATCAATAGTACGTGATGAACAAACTGAATAAATGAGTGAAGGGATAAGTGGATCAAATGTTTGTCTTCTTGATGGCAGATGTCAGTGAGCTTCCTGTTGTAGCAAACAACCGGGATGACTTACAAGAGGAAAGGAATGTTGTTACTTCACAAAGTTTGAGGGTTTGGCCTATGACCCTTTGATATCCTCCTGTGCCTCGGGAGAGGTAATACAGTATGGCAGGTGAGCACTGTGGAGTAATACTCACCTTATGACCAAGAGGAAAAATAGAGCAAGGAAGAAATGGGATCCCACAATACCCTTCATGCCATTAGAGAGTAAGAGAACTTCCTTAGACCCAGCCTTCTAAAGTCTGTGTCATCCCATGCTAGTGCCAAACTGAAGACCAGGCCTTTGACACAGAGGCCTTTGGGGAATATTTATGATCCAAACTTTAGCAAGGGATAATCATTATATTCCATTATAAATACAGCAAGACTATGAATCTCACCCTAAAATTGTAGTCACGAAAACACTTAATATGCCACTGCAGGGATTTTTGTCACTGCCTACCATTGCTAATGTCTACATAGAGAACCCCAGAGCCATGAGATGGCCTCGAACACTGGCTGAGTGGGAGTGTCAGTGAGAGAAGGGTCTTCCACGCCTCCTTGTTTCTTCAGTGTGGCTGTGAAGGAATGGATCTGGAGAGTGATCCTGTCACTAAAGCACACATTTTGGGAAGACAATCTTAGTTCCTGCGAACCCTTGGGGCAGGACGCTTCAAGGCAATTCCTCTCTGTTGCTGGGGTTTCTTTCCCAACAGGTTCTGCTGCCAGCTAAGCCCCAAACAAACACACAGGAGACTTACAATAATTATAAACTGTTGGTGGGGGGTTAAGGCTTCTTATTGGCTACCTCTGTCTTAATTATTAACCCATTTCTATAAATCAAAATGTTTCCACATGGTCTTGGCTTACAGAGAATGCCAGACCCAGACCTGTTACTCTTTTGGTGGCTACACTGTGTCTCCTCTCGTGCCCTCTCTTTGCCTACCTTTCCCAGAATTCTCCTCCTCTCCTAGTCCCACCTAACCTCCTGCCTTTATTGGTCAAGTAGTGTTTTAGTCATCAACCAATAAGAGAATATATACAGAAGGACATCTCCATCACCTCTCCAGGAACCTTACAGAGAGAGAGAGGAATCAGATTCTTCTGTAGTGAGATGCATGTCTAGAATTAGCAGGGCTTAATGGCAACAGAATAATTGCCCAGCACAGAAGAGGTCTCGGGTAGAAGCTTCAAGGAGGACAGAATCTCTGGGAAGCATTTGTGCTGGCTCTTTCCTTACAGGATAATCTGATTCCTCTCTCTATGAGGTTCCCGTCTCACAATGGGGAGTGGGGCTTGTTCACACACATGTCCTCAGGGCTTAGCACAGTTTGAGGGTCTTACTGGGGTCAGGTGACCTCTCAAATCATCTTCAGTTCAACCATGTGAAGAATCTGGTACTTTTCTAAGTTGTCATTGTCCCCAGGTTGTTAAGGCAGTTTACACTACAAATGAACCCAACAGGAAATGTCACTGATGGTCCTGGTTGTCTTCTATTGGCTGGCGACCTAAGAGTACTTTACCCTTTCACTTTCCAAAACTGTTCCTCTAGTCCCTCTATTCACCACATTCTTTCTATGCAAAGTGCTCCTCGACTTTCCTGGACCAAATGTATCATTTATTTTCCTGTTTCTGAGATCTTGGCTTTACACTCAAATGGCATCTTCATGGACCCAGTTGTTTTCTGCATTGAACCCTGAATTCCCTGGGGACAGACATTGGGTCCAAGTCAACACAGTATCCCATGACACTTTGCATTTAGAGTGGGACTTGTTAAAGAGCAGATTGAACCTGTAGTGACAGGGTTGCCCCGTCTTCTAGGCCATGTCATATAGTACTTCCTCTCACAAAGATAGATGCCACTTCTCTGCCCTTGACTTTGGATTTTAATTTTGCTTTGGCCAATGAGACACTGGGAGACAAGGAGCTGGAACGGACTTAGCATGTGGGCTAGACTTAGCTTTGTTCTCTCACTCTCACTTGACCTTTGTGGGAGGACGAGGAACACATAGTAGCGCTCCCCCAGGTAGCCCGCAAACCTATCATTGAAAGCAAATACTTGTTGCAAGAAGCTATTGATATTCAGAGGCTGTTTGTTCTATCATGACTGTTGACTAATCCAGTTGTTGGTCTAAACTGTTGCCTGGGAAACACCAAAGGCCTGTGGCGCTAGTCTATTTTTGGCATTTGATACAGAAGTTATTGAAAGCATAGGACAGTGGGAGTAACTTCAAGAAGTGGTTGGTTATTCCTCAAGTGGAGACTGAGGGAGGTGGAGGGGAAATAGATATTTTCCTGAAGGTCCTCCTCTATGAGCTAAGCATGTTGTTAAAACTCACAGATGATGACTTTTGTGGGAGGGGAAAAAAATGGGATTCTCTGAAAAGCATTGCCATCCCTGGTAGTTGTGGGCTGTGCTGCTTCCTGTTGTGACTTCTATGAGTAACTCTGAAGCTTAAAATAATGCTTGTGTATGCCTGCAAGGCTGTGTGTGTGTGTGTGTGTGTGTGTGTGTGTGTGTGTGTGTGTGTGTGAAGACAGAGATGCCTTTTTGAAAATTAGATGTTTCCATCATTCTGCCATGGGATTTCCTGGCCAGTGAATTGTGTTACTGCTGGCATAAGGGATGGGGCGTGAGAGGCTGGAGATCCTGATTAGGTTCCCACCTTCACCCAGTGACTTGAGAGTTTCTTATAGTTCATTCCTTTCTAAGTTCGGAGGTGCCAGGGATGACAAAGGACAGGCAAGGGGACAATGTTTCTTCTTTAGCAGAGCTCTTAATCTATGTTTAATCCAAATGAGTTCTCCAGGGAACAGGGCCTCAGGCTGGGGAGAAGAACTAGTGCATGGATGTCCTCCTGTAGAGCCTTGGTGAGTCATTCTCACTCAAAAGCATCTTCCATGGAGCATCCACTCTGTGTTGCAGTTGGATACTAAAGCAGCACCCAGAGTTCCCTGGAGATCATGGTCTAGGGCGAGCATACTCCCAGAGAGGCACATGCATAATTATAATTTGTGGCTCTGACAGGGGTATATGCCGAAGCTACTAAAGGCTAGAAGAACAAGGTGTAGAAATATTTGATTTGGGAATATCTGGGAGAAAAGATCATTTCCAAAGCTCTATTAGACTACTCAAGCCCTTTGTCTTATTGAGATAGTCTGCGTATGTATAGGGAAGAGAGCAAACTGCAAGGTGGTTAGAGGCTTAAGCCAACATGTGGAACAAGGCCTCTGTTTCAGTATGATGACATTTCCTTACCATTAGACTTGCAAAATTGTCTGCTTCCATCATGTATTTGACACTAGTACATATCTGGAAAATCCTGTATGAGGACACAAATGGAGGGTGGACACTGTTTCAGGAAATTCTGAACACAAACCTAGAGTTCCCTGCCTTCTCCTAGCAAGTCACGAACAATTCTCCTCTTTATTACATTTCTGTTACAAACAAAAGCAAAGAATTTTCATGATCCCAGCAATTTGACTCTTTTAAGAAATCTGTGCCCACCCCTTTCCTTGGATGCACATCTTTTTCCTTGTCTGTTTATGTCTTCCTTCCTTCCTTCCTCCTTCCTTCCTTCCTTCCTTCCTTCCTTTTGCTTCTCTTTCTGTTTTTTTCTCTCTTTCTTTCTTTCTTTCTTTCTTTCTTTCTTTCTTTCTTTCTTTTTTCCTTTCTTCCTTTCTTTCCCTCCCTCCCTCCCTCCCTCCCTCTCTCCCTCCCTCCCTCTCTCTTCCTCCCTTCTTTTCATGTGTACATTAAAGATTGAACCCATGGCCTCATCTATGCTAATCAAGTGTTCCACTGCTGAGATATATTCTCAGCCATACTAACCTTTTAATAAGCCAACTCCAGTTTTTCTTCCTAGCGATTCTTCCTAAAATTCTTTACAGAGGGATAGTCCAGATCTGGGTTGTATCTGAGCAGACATCTCTGAGGAGAACTCAGGCTTCCCAGCAGCAATGCTGAGTTGTTTCCCTTATTGTTTATGACTTACTTAGAGCCATGCTACTCCACATGGAACCCTGAGCACATGACAAGAGATGGGGGAGCAGAGCACGACCTGCAGGGATATACAGTAGCTCTGTGCTTTGCTCAAACCTTGGCTTCCAACTGTTTGGCCAGGATGCGGGTCTGAGCTCATCTCCTTGACTGGTGTGTCTCAGGCTTGCTGTTAGGCATGTGTGTTAGGCATGGACGTGCTGTCTTGACACAGGGAATAAAAGGTAATGTAAGAACATCTTTTCTGGGACAGAACATTTAGGGTTTTCATCTTAACTATCACACATCTATCTGGTGTTCTAATGAGCAGACACATGCACTGGCGTTGTCCTGTCTGGGATATTACTCATTGTCTCTATCATTTCCTGTTCTGCAATTGTTGTTGGCAGCAGGAGGGAGTCCTAGAACCTAAAGTATCAGTGTATGTGAGGTCTTGTTTCTACCTGGCTTCGCTGGGATGTTGTTTCTTCTCATCTCTTTCCTCTTAGCCTATTCTGTACATCTCTGTTGTTTTAGTCACCTTTAAATTAAGCTTAGTTTATGACATCCCCTATGCTAAAACCTTTTGGTGGCTCTCTATGGCTTCCCTGATGAAGCAGAACCCAATAGTCATCAAGACTTTTATTGTTGACTCTAACCCAACCCATCCCCTCAGCTTCTCTGAGCTCACTGTCTCGTGGGCTTTAAGTGCTGGCCTTCCCACTATTCCCTAAGCACACCAGAAACTTCAGTGTATGAAAATGCTATTCATATGTTACTTATACAAAGATACCTTAGCAAGTGCTAATTGTACAGCTTAGGGACTTTGAATCCTCAGCCATGTGATTATATGCCACCATTGTGCCAAGCCTTTGCTTCCATCACTCTCCTCACCTGCAGTTCCCTTTCTGGGAGCCGGTGTTTCACAGTTCAGAGGAGTGCTCCTATAGGGAGCTGCATGTTGCTTCTAGGAGATAGCCTCATGTCATTGCGCTGACTTGCTTGGCTATGATGCCGATTCCTTGAAGTCTATGATAGAGTCTTGGCTGTCTTTGTTCATATGTGGGGTGTCTGGCTACAGTGAATTCCCTATAAACGGTTAGTGCTGTCAACCCCACAAGTGAGAGCTGATGTGGTCTTGGGACGGTGGAACTGTCATTTGGTCGAAGGAAGAGCACACAACTCCATAGAATCTCGTAAAAACAAGGCGGACAGATGAGAGGACGGAGATGAAAAATGACTCCGTGGGAATGGGGAATGGAGCACCTGATGTGGAAACCATGTGCAGTCCCTCGAAAACTTTCCTTGTGCAAGAGATCAGGGGTGTAGCTCTGTGGTCAGAACATGTGCTTAGCATGCACAAGGCTCCAGGTTCAATCCCAGAAAGCAGACACAAATAACTCCTTCCTGTTCCAGAAATCCCCCTCTCGGGTATATACTCAGAAGAATGGAAAGTAGGGATTCAAATAAATATTTGCGCGCCCGTGGTCGTGGCAGCACTCTTGATGACAGATGAGGAGTGGAAGCAGCCTGCTCTGCTGGATGCCCGTGTCTTTCCAGACCCCGTCTTGAAATTCCTCCCTTCAGCACGATGGCATTAGAAGAGCCGTGGGAAGTAAGTCTGCTGTGAGGGAAGCTTTCACTAAATGGACGATTGCCCTTATGAAAGGAGCCCAAGAGTTCCTCTCTTCTCTTTCAGCCCACTTTTTCTCTCCCTCCTCTCTCTTCTTTTGTCATAACAAGATACAAGAAGGAGACAGCAATTGCAATTACAAGAAGGTCTTCGCTAGACTCTGATCATGCTAGCTTCTCTCAGAATTCTAGCTTTTATAACTGTAAGAGATAGGTCTTTATTGTTTGTTAGATGCCCAGCCTATAGCAGGTACTTCACTTTAGCAGCCTGGTGTGCATAAGACACAAGCTAAGTTCCTTTCATTCAGAAACAAAGTGTTTAATACACAGAAATATTAATGTTAACACACACACACAAAACCAGTATTCCAATGTACTCCACAATATGTGTGAGCCTTGAAGGCATTCCAGAAAGTTAAATAAATCAGCCATAAGAAGACAAATTAATGTATTCTTGGAGAAGAATAAGTTAAATACCCCTAAGGCATGCTCAGTGGCCTAGAACAATGGAAGAAGAAGTGGGGAGTGGTTGCTCAGTTTGGGACTGTGAAAAAGTCCTCAGAAGACTTGGGTATTGAGAGTTGCACCCCAGTATGATGCGTGTAGTCCTGTCCCTGGGGCCTGCTCTTCACATGAGTAATTTTACATTATGTGTATTGTGCATTTTACCACAATACAAACTTGCAAAGGACAATGACAGCAGAAGTGAAGTTATGAGTACAAATCATGGTCTATATCCAGAATGGCTGCTGCCTCCATGTTTTCCATTGTGAGGACTTGAGGCGGGGTTAGATACAGATGGGTGATCAACAGGCATGTCCCAAGCTCTTTGGGTTCTGCCTGAACAGGCAGTAGGTGAGGGGGTCTTCCGTACTTACCCTGCCTATGGTGGAGTCCCCACCTGAGCCTGCAGGTTTGGTGTCCACACGGGGACTGCACCCTTGTTCCTCGTCATTTTGCCTGTCTCTCTGCTGCAGGTGTGTCAGCACTGGTCTTGAGCTGTGAGCACCTACTGCTCACATATTAACAGCTGTGATGATTCTTCTCCACCCACCCTCTGGCTCCATCCTCCTTCAACCTGGCTCTGTTCTGTTCTGAATCCCCAGAGACTTGAGGACAAGGATCCCACAGCTGTTTTGTTGTTTGTCTTCCAAGTGGTTCAGAAGGGATCAGGAGATCTAAGAAACGAGAAGGATCAAGACTCTTGTCCTGGCTCTGGTCCTTTTCTGCCATCAGGACTGATACTTGGCAGTGGGCAGGAAGGAAGAAGGAAAAGGAGAACCTCCTCATTCCTATTTTTAAATATAATATTTACTGGCAATATCCCACTATACTTCTACTTACATTTTATGTGATCAGAGCCTGGCTGTGCAGGAAATGTAGCTTTATTCCTGGAAACAGTACATTGGAATAAGTATCTGGGTTCTGTTTCTATTGAAAAAGAGGGAAATTGATGCTCATGCCCACTGGGTTCTGTTTCTAATGAAGAAGAGGGGGATGGATGCTCAAGCCCACTGTCTTTGTCTGCTTGGATTTTATTAAAGGTCTTCCTCATTGGCACAGGCCAAGGCTGACAGCTGGGCCTTCTTTATGTTCCCTTTAGGAATTTGTAGCTCAGCTAACCCAGTTCCCATCCTAGAGCCAACCAAGAGGCAGGGAGTCAAGGGAGCACCTCATAGGAGAAGGTAAAGAAGCAGGACATCCTCAAGTTCAACCAGAAGCTTGAGTCCCATTGGCAGGGAGGTCCTCCAATGCCCCCTGCTAGATGCCTTGAGATGTGGGTTGTTATGGGGTCAGGAAGACTAAAGGGGGCCGTGAAGCAGGACATCCTCAAGTTCAACCAGAAGCTTGAGTCCCATTGGCAGGGAGGTCCTCCAATGCCCCCTGCTAGATGCCTTGAGATGTGGGTTGTTATGGGGTCAGGAAGACTAAAGGGGGCCATGTTATGGGTGCTGAGGGATATTTTCACCTACACTCTGGAAATGTCTTCAAGAAGCCAGAGTTGAGGTCAAGGCAAACCTTCTCATGCCACAGGGCTTGGAAAGATCCAAGGCATCCCAAGTTTCTTTGCTTCTGCCAAATAAGCCTTGTAAGTAGCAAATGCTCTAAGTCAAAGGGAGTCCAGTGAGGCCCTACCGTGAGTCTGTGCCAACCCCAGAGCATGGGGACGAACCACAGGAAGCTGTCCTGTTTCACAGTAAATGTGGCTGGTGGTAGTGGGGAAGCCGGTCAGCAGCAGCCAGGCAGTGACCTGTGCCAAGGGACATCATAGTCAGCGCTGCACTTGGGGGTTGTCTTCTCTATCCACATGAACTTGGTCACACACGTGTCCTCTCTGAGCTTCCTAATCATTATCTGCAAGAGGATACAATGCCAGAGCCTGGGTTATCAGACTGCCGTGGGTAAACAGGCCATGCATCCATGTGGCTTCTACAGACATGGAAGGTGATGTCCCAGTGATGGAGTCTGGAGGCATCTCAAGAGTTACAGAGGAAATATCCCTCCCTGGGATGGAGGAGGGCTGCTGGCTCCATGGCTCCTGAATTATTCATGGAAACAGCTTTTGAATAATTGGAGGCCATTTTTCATTATCATTGTGTCCCAGAGAAAGGACTTCTGCTGAAAGCAGAAGCAAGGAGGTACACTTGATTCATCTCAGACTGCCTTTTAAAAACTGCGTAGAGATGGCCCCAAGCCCTTCCTTACTTAGAAGGTGCATGCAAGAGCAGAATGGGAGAAGAGGTTGAGGGGTAAGTGGAGGGCCCAGTTATGGAGGGAAAGGGGAGAGGGAAGGAGTGCACAGGAGAAGTAGCAGGGAATGAGACTGATGGGACTGAGCTGGGGTACATGGTCTGGAAGGACCTAGTAGACTTACAGCCAGCCTGGAGGCCTGTTTTGTGTGGTTTGTGTTTTGTAACAAGGGGCATTTTGTTGCTAGAGTTTTCTTGCCCAGCCAGGTCCTGACTCCCCTCTCAGCTCCAAAGAAACACATGGAGACATATATTAATTATAAAACTTTTGGGTTATGGTTAGGGCTTCTTACTGGCTAGCTCTGTCTTAATTATTAACTCGTAACTAATAATCTATGTATTTCTATATGGCCAGGGAACGCCTGGTGCATTCTGTCCTCCTGGTCCCTACTTGGTGTCTCTCCCCAGTCTCTCTCTCTCTGCATACATTTCCCAGAATTCTCCTCATCTCCTAGTCACGCCTATCTTCCTGCCTCTATTGGCTAAACAATGTTTTATTCATCAACCAATAAGAGAATCATATATACAGAAGGACATCCCCCATCAGCATTTGTCAGTCCCCAGTCACCCACCCTGATATTTGACCCCACTGAAGCTCAAGACAGTGCAAAAAGGGCAGGAGCTGCCCTGCTTCTGTTTTCTTCCAGGAAGTGCTATTTCTGTCTATGCCTCAGCTTCCTTTTCTGATGAGAAGGACGAGCAACGTGTCTTCTATAGCATTGTTCTGCAGGTTCCCTATGAGACATGGTTGGCTCAGAACAGTGTGTGACTTGTAAAAGGCTTTACAACCTGTTAGGAAAGAATGCAGGTCCTCTCCTCATTTCTCCCGAGAGACCCAGTCCTGGGAGGTAAAGATCTGCCCAGTGCCAAAGGCAGGAGGTAATGCCCAAGGAAGCAGTATCCTTGTTAGCGGCAATGCTACTAGCCACAGTAAATGGACATTTTCTGTTTCTCTGAGTTAAAAGCTTTAGATTCTGTGTGAGAATCACTCAGGAAGACTGGGCTGTGGGTTGGATGAGGTTGCTCGAGGCACACAGGGTCTCCGTTGGACAAGAGGAGTCAGTTAAAGATCAGCTGTGTATTAAGTAACATCAACCTAATTATGACTGGGACATGGCTGGGAATTGCTAGGACAGTGGATTTTAAGTGTTCTCTCTGCATGCAGTGGAGTGCACGTGGCTGATAAATGTACACATTTCTATTTGCCAATGAAAGACACCCAGTGGATGCATTTGCTCTGATATGGGCCAGTGGCCTGGGGCAGTAGTGGCTTCGAGCCTAATGTGTGTTGTGGGTGCGTGCTAGAGGGGTGAGGGTCGAGAGCTAGGCATGGAGGAAACGGGCAAAGTGCAATTGGAAGGAGGGGGAGGGAATGGACTAGGGCTTGGCGCTCCTGTCAAAGGCCAGTTTAAAGGTCCACATTGCATGTGCATGTGAACACATCGGTGCCCACATGGGTGCAGCACAGGAGTTTGTCTGCCAGGGCTCTGGGACTGCCCATCCCAACCACGCAGACAGCTTGTTCAGCTCCAAAGCCCGACGGGGAAGCCAAGGCTCACGTGTCCATTTCTTTGGACCTTTCTTAAATTCCCTGTCCAGCTAGCTCTTACTCACCCCACATGTGGCCTCTCTCGTGGTCCAGCTCCACGCCGCATCTGCAGCCTTCTGTTACTGTAGCACACGGCTGTCGATCAGCAGAAGAGAGGAGGGGGAAGGTTTGAGCTTCCAGAAGCAGTTTCAATCCCAGATCCATTGACCTCTTTGCTTTTGGGCCTGTGGCAGTATGCCACAGTTAGGAGCATATGCAGGGAACAAGTGACAGGGAAGGTGAAAAGAAAGAAGGGACCAGAGATTCGGAATGTTCTTCAGGGCACATCCACGTGACCCACAAGTTCCAGCCAGGTCGCACCTGTTAAATTTTTCATCTGTTCCGAGCAACAAGTCAGGAACCACACCTTTATCACATGAGTTTTCAGGTGACATAGCATCTGAGCTATGGCCCCGCCTCACCCTGTGTTAGTGATGAAAGGCCCATAGGATACAAAGTTTTAAACTTTGTGTATGAGTTCCCTGGGGCCCCTCACAGGACTCTGAAGAAAATTCAAGTGTGAGGACATGAGTTTGGAGACCCAGCACCCATGTAAAAAGCCAGGGGCTTTGGGGGACAATCCCAGCTGTAGAGAGGAAGAGGGAGGCATATCCCTGAGGTTTGCCAACCAGCCAGTCTGTCTGCATTGGCAAGCTTTGGCTCAAGTGAGAATCCATGTCACAAAAAATAAGGCAGAAGGCAATTGAGAGGAAGATACTAGACATTGACATTGACTTCTATCCACACAGGTGCACATTCAAGCACAATTGCTGGCACACACACATGCGCGCGCGCGTGCGCGTGCACACACACACACACACACACACACACACCACAACACAGTGATGATACATTGCCAATAAAGCTTGCCTGGAGATCAGAATGCAAAGCTAGCCACAACCATAGAGGCCAGGCAGTGGTGGTGCATGCCTTTAATCCCGGGACTCAGGAGACCGCAGCTACATGAGATTGAATCAGTCTAAAAAACTGAGCTCACACACTTGATCTCAGCACAGATCAAATGCTCAGCAAGATCTCTATACAGAGAGAGAATATAAGGAGCTCAGTGCAGTCTTGAGCAGCTGAGGATTTTGGTGGGCAGCATTGCAGTCTCAGAGATGAGCAGCAGTACAGCTTAGAGATGCAGTCTGGAGATGCAATCTGAGGACAGCATTGCCCCTTTGGTCTGAGCATTGGTAGAGGTGAGAACTCTCAAATGGTTGACTGTTTTGTTTTTCTGATCTTCAGCTTGAACCCCAGTATCTGCTCTGGGTATTCATGTTATACCACACACCAAACACATAACACACACACACACACACACACACACACACACACACACACACACACAACACCACATATGCACAAATAAGCTTGTGCACACACTTTTTTTAAAAATTAAGCCACACAGAGGTTCCACAGCAACATTCTATGTTCTAAGACTATCCTGTGCTCATCTAATACAAAGTAGACTAGGATGCACGTTCACAAAAGTACAGAGATTTGGGACTTTGGGAGTGGTCTGGGTTGTCTTGGGAACCCGAGAAGGCTGTGGGGAAGAGTACTGACATTTGAGGTTGAGAATTAAGTTAAATTGAGAGGTGGGCATTTGCTAGCAAGTGTGGGTATCATGAGGGAACAAAGGCATGGCAATGTGTTGATAAGAAAGGGCAGGTGCTGTGGAGTTATCTTTCTGTACACTGTGTCACTGTGTGAATATATGTCACTATTATCGGTTTACTAAACAAGCTGACTGACCAATAGCTGAGCAGGATACAGTTAGATAGGAAAGCCAATCTGAGAATGATGGGATGAGGAAGGGCAGAGTCAGAGGAGTTACCAGCCAGACAGAGAATGAGTCGGACACACAAAATGGGATAGAGGTAAACACCACAAGCCTCAGAGCAGTGCATAGGCTAATAGAAATGGGTTAAGTTGTAAGAGCTAGTTGGTAACAAGCCTGAGCTATTGGACAAGCATTTAAAATTTATATTAAGTCTCTGAAGTGGCTACTAGTTCTCTGGGAGCGGGCAGAAAATCATTGTCTACAGGCAGGAGAGATGTGGCAAACAGTTCTGTTGACTGGATCAAAGGGTATGTGCAGAGAAGGGGACAGAGGAGGCTGGAGATACCAGTGGGGCCAGAGTAAGGCCTCCAGTGCCACTGCGGGGCCAACATTAGCTCTAATGTCCTCTGCTTGTGGTTTATTTGGTATGGGGACAGGTAGGCAGCTGTGGTCTGGTGGGGTCCAGCACTGGGCTTCCATGACTCCTAGGCCACAGTAAAGTTACTTATCTGGGGAAGATGACAACACCGCCTGGAGTGGCTGCTCCCAGGTACCCTTGCGGCCACTGGAAGTCTTCAGCATGGCTCTCGCCATTCTTGAAGACCTAACCCCAAAGAGCACCTAAGGTTAGTTATCCATCTATGCTCTGATGGCCCGTCCCTGGTAGAATTCTATGCAATCTGTGCATACACCTACACCCTCTTTGAAATCACTCCATCATGTGGTTGACTTTCTTGCTTTGACCAGAAATTTTATATATAACCAGATCCACATAAATTACACACAAATACATACACACATACACAGAGAGAGGGGGGGAGGGAGGGAGGAAGGGAGGGAGAGGGAGAGGGAGAGGGAGAGGGAGAGGGAGAGGGAGAGGGAGAGAGAGAGAGAGAGAGAGAGAGAGAGAGAGAGAAAGAGAGAGAGAGAGAGAGAGAGAGAGATGGCATGAGGGGTGTATTCTGTATTTACTATGGGGAATGCTTGTGGAAGCAACCTTGGGGTGATTGGGCGGAGATATTCAGAGCAGCTGGGCAAGCACCTGAATTCTTGTACTGTAAAAAAAGATTAAATGGCAGAGAGAATGGCGCCTTGCTGGAAGCCCCCACTAATGGTTCAAAGATATTGATAATCAATTTAAAGTTGCTCTCATCATGCATGCCGGGAACCTGGCTCTTTTGGATGAGCTATGTTCTTGTTGCTGGAAGGAACAGAGAACTGAGGAGGGCTGTATGGAGCCTGAGACTGTCACCCCTCACTGGGGAGTCACACCTTATGGAAGTTTTAAGTATGCAGTTATTGGGGACAGCATGGATTTCCTAAAATGACAATTGAAGTTGATGCTCTTGAGGTCCAACAGACAGGTACCTTTTTCAAGGAAGTGATAAGTAAATTTTCTCAGCAATTCTCCCACAGCAGCAGTGTGAGGGGCTGTAGCTTTATTCTCCCTATCAAGGCTCCTGAGTTTGCTATGGTTCTATTCCCTGGGATGCTCATAGCCTCTTCACACCTCATCTCCCAGGGCACCCTTCCACACAGAGAATGTGTCCTTGTGACCACCCATGCAAACCACTGCATCAGAGAAATTTATCATTATCTATCATTCTTGACTTTCATTCTCCTCTCTGTGTAGCATGTGTGTGGCTGATTCCTGATTCCTGCGGAAGCTTGGCAAGTCAATCACCAGCTTCATCTTCTTGGCATGGCTGAGGCTTGCGATGACCATTGTGGCAACCACTATCACCCCCTTCTTGGCTTTTTACCACCTTCTGTTTTTAATATTTATTTTTATTTTTAATTATGTATTTCTCTATCTCCCCGCGCCCCCCCCCCGTGTGTGTGTGCACATGAGTGCAGGTACCTACAGAGGCTAGAGCATTGAGATCTCAAAAGCTGAAATTATAGGTTATGAGCCAGTTGATGTAGATGTTTTGGAAACACATCCAAGTCCCCTGGGAGACCAGCAAGCTCTCTTAACCCCTGGGCCTTCTCCCTAGCCCTCTATTATATCCTTTTTATTCATGGTAGCTCTGTCAGTTTCTTGTGCATTACTATGACCAAAATTCTAGGAGGAACAACTCCTGGGAGGACATGTCAACTGGGTTCGTGGTTTCAGAAGGCTGCAGCCCATCACTGTGAAAAGGAATGGCAGAGTGGTTGAGTCTGTGACAGCAGGTGTGTATGATGCTGGACATTAAATCCCAGCAGACCAGAAGGCAGAGAAGGAGGTTGCAATCGAGGGCAGATATGACTTACTTCTTCCAGCATTCCGAAATGTTCCATAGCCTTTAAAATCATGTCACAAGTTGGATGCCAAGCACTCAAAACCCTTACAGTGGCCAACTGCATGTCTCCCGTTAGTCCCAAACCCTCTTACATCTGCACTTTCTGCTCATTCATTCCTACATTCAACCTATGCTTGTTGCCAGCTACTCTAAGACCAGGGGCAAGCATATGACTGAGACCTGGCTAATCCAACCATTTGTCTTCTTGGCCACTGGGAAAATTTTATTCTCCTGGCCATTAGATAAGATGTAGGCAAGCAAACAACACAAACCAAGCCAGGGAACACACAGATCTGACACCTATTTGGTAGACGTAAGTGTCATACACTTTTATGCACTTAATGATAAATGACAGCTGTTATGGGGTATGCATGTACAAACAGAAGTCCTCGTCAAGAAAAAGGGGGTCAGAGAGATAGAGGTGGGGATAGGGATGGAGATGGAGAGAGAAAGACAGAGAGACAGAGACACACAGGGAGAACATGCCGCCGAATCCTGGTGATACCTTGAACACCTGGATTCAGGCATTCACAAACGACCCCTAGGATTTTCAATGAAACAAACCAGAGAGTCCCCTCTTCTGATTAAGCCGGCTTAAGCTGGACTTCTATGACACACAACCGGCATTCTCACTCCTGTAAGGTACCTCATCCATCACCGTGGATGTAGAACGCCATCTTTTGTCTTCAGGGCTTTCCTAAACCTGGGTCATTCACGTCACCTTCTTCCTGTCAGAAGTGTAGTGATTGATGGTGGGTTTGCTGGGCACTTGCCACCTGTGTTTGCTCTTCATGCCCTACTTAGTTGCCATGCCCCCTAAATAGAAGGAGGGCTGGATTCTCTTCCCATACCTCCAGCATTTCCCAGATAAAGACACACACAGTTCCTGACAGGCTCCAGGCAGGATGATAGCTGAGGCTGAAGCCACACTTCACTCCTTCTCAGGCTGATTAACACTCAGGTGTCAGTCCCCTCAGGGACGTGAAACATTCACTTTTTTTTTGGTGTTGGATATGCATGCATGAGTGTATATGTTTGCCACCCCTGCTGTTTACATGTCAGGTTTCACTATTCTTGAAATTCTTCCTCTACCCCTTGAGATCTTGAGGTCCCATCATTGCCTTGGGGATTGGGACCGTTCCTGCACACTGAATGAGTTCTGCATTGGGTGTATTTTTAGTTGGCTTGTTTGCATCTGTTCTCTGCCTGATTGACACCTACTGGGTGAGAGGCACAGGAGCATAGCTGCGCTCTGGGAGTTGCTTGGCTCCTGTGGATGATTGCGCAGCACCCCTGCAGTTGGTTTGAGCCCAGGAAAAGGCACAGAGATTTAGATCACCTGGATTCCTTTTTTCAAGTGGACTGCCAGGGTTAACCTGGGCTTGTTTGCCTTCTCTCTGCAGCTGGTGGGAGAGGAAAACAAGAGTTTGACAGTTCTTGGCCAAGCCCTCCTGGATGGTAGAAGCTGGGAAGCTGTAAACAGGAGATGTGCTGTAGTGAGCCATCTCCAGCATGCAGAGGCTTCTTAGAGAGGCAGCGCTACTGTCTTCAAGTGCTGAGCCTGGACCTTGAAGGAGAGGAGAGTGCCCATTGTATCCTGACAGCCTGTGATGAGGCAGAGTGTCTGATGAGCACGTGCACAGCTGGACAGCATGTGTCATTAGAAGCACCACCATTTAGATGCAAAGAGAGAGAAACTAATGTCACTCAAAGCTCTTGAAGGCAACCCCCCCCCAGAAGGTTAATTATCCCTTTGGTCCCTAATTCTGTCCAACTCTTGATTTGTGTAACAAACCCTCTTTGTACTGAAGGCTCATATGTCAACTCGAGTTTCCTCTGTGTCTGAATGATCACAAGTTTAAACTCAGGCATGTCTCTATTAATGAGCTTTGACGTGTCATGCATTGAATGACGACTACTGTGGGACCTGAAGGTGTCCTGTCACAAGGGCATCTCAGTGTGGGCAGCTCTTGAGTCCCTGGGAAGAAGAGTCCTATCCTTCTGTGGGTTAGAATAGGCTTTGCTCCCTCTGGACCCTGGGGCATTCATCTCTTTCTACCCTGCTTTTTCTCATGTTGTCCTCTCATGGTGGCCTCCCTCCCCTCTGACCTCTCAGCTTGTCTTTTGCTTCTCTAATTGTAACCCTCTCTGTGTCACTTTGGATATCTTTCTTCATGCCTTCAGCTGCCAGCATTTGCTGGGGACATGGCTCTGATACTTTCATCTTTGAGCATGTATGTGTCTTTCCTTTTACATCCTCTAGCCCCAGATGCCAGCATCCCTCTCACTTCCTCTCTCTCTTCACTGACTTGCCTCTTTTTCAAGGCTTTGGGGGACCATAAAAATGTACCACCTACGTCAATGCCAAATTATGCCTCCCAGACTCTTTTCATTTTTCAGTTCAACAATGACTACAAACTCTGACAAATAGTAAGAAGGACACGGACGCTGATGCAATCACATTCAAATGTGAAAAAAGACCACCTGTGAGGCAGAGTCTCACCTTAGAGAGGTGGTTCTGGAAATTGCCTTTCGTCTCAGGGCACTATTGGAGCTGCTGAGATATGTCCTCTCATTACTGGGAACCTGTATGAAAGCTGGTGCATTTCTATTGCAGACCCATGACAGCTTTACTTTGGGAACCCCCTCCCCCACTTGTCAGCCCTAAGGAATGGATTTCACATGCAGGTCACAGCAGCCATTTAAGCCTCCTGAGCAGAGAGGGCCTGAGCGAAGGACTGGGAGGAGCCCTCATGTCCCCAGTCTCATTTGTTCTATGCTCAGCCCCTCAGTGACTCACACTTGTGGGAGCCTTGACTTGTTTGGGAAGCTGTATGAAGGCCAAAGGACTCTCTGTGTGGAGAAAGTGAGAACCATTTCCCATGGCTTTCAGTTAGGTCAGCTTCATAGAGAAGGGCCTAGAAGAGTTGGAGAGACCTGAGTGTTCTGGAGGAATGGAGTTCTGCAAGCCTTGAGGCTGCAAGCCCTTTGGACTTCAGTGACTTAGGGAGTGGAGATGAGGGTGGCCTGGGCTCAGGAGCTCTTAGATGGGTATCCTTGGCTGAGGGGCTCCATCATCCTTGGCTGAGGAGCTCCATCATCCTTGGTTGAGGGGCTCCATCATCCTTGGCTGAAGGGCTCCATCGTCCTCTTCAGCGCTCTCTGATTTGAACACAAGTTAATGTTACACTGGACAGGTTTAACCACAGTAGCACAGATAAATCCCCCAGCATCAGCTCTGGCTTGAAATGGATGCCTAACTGACAAGGAGCCTCTCTTTGCACTGGATTTGTGTTTCCCCCACTTCGTTCTGCTTTCTCCCCTCACTCGGTTCTCAGTGGTCCACTCTCACTGATTATTATGGAAATGCTTCTCTCAGTTGAAATACTGAGTTACTTTCAAGGTCAGCTCTAAAACTCCAAGGATTCTCTCTCTTCCTACTAACTTTTCATGGCTGTTTAACCTTTTATTTGTTGTTGCTTTCTCTAAATCTGTGCCATACCCACCACTTGTTTACTGGAACTCCCTGATCTGTCCCAAGTACTTATCTAGAAAAAGGGCTAAATCTGGGGTTTGGGATGATGAAGACATCCCTTTTAATTCAACCAGATAAGCCCTTCATATTGGGTGCCCAATAGTGTGTAACATTTCCTAAAATGCCATGTATCTGATCTTCAAGACTAAGGATTAGTTAACCACAGCCTGTAGATCAGAGGCCCCACTCCATCTGCCTTCATTAGTACAATCTCACTGGAACACAATTGTATACCTTCTGATGTGTGAGTTGTGACAGTGAAAACCAAATAGATTAAACAGAAACTCTATGGCATAAATAGCCTAAAATATTGATGATGTGTCCCTTTAAGGAAAACTCGCCTCTACAGAAGATGATCTGATGAAATGTTTCAAGGTCCTTCCTCAGTTCCAAAAGGACAGAGGGGTTAACCTTGTGTAATCCAATAGGAAGAGCCCACCAAGGCCCCTGACACACACAAGGTGAGCAACTCATTTGCTGTGGAAACCTGTCCTGTGTCATATGGTCAGGTGTCTTTGATAGAAAACTAGGTGCCATGGCAGAAAATATGGTTCTTGAAATCCTGAATCCTCTTAGAGAGAAGGCCAGTCCTAGAGCAGCTCAAGGGAAGAGTCTACTACAGAAGACAGTGGGGTAGCTGCTGTCCTTGGTTCTGAACGCAAGCTTAGCCTGGTCCTGATATCGCTGTAAGTAGCCCTTCTCTCTCTTTTCTCCTCTCCTCTCCTGTCCTCTCTTCTCCTCTCCTCTCTTCTCTTCTCCTCTCCTCTCCTGTCCTCTCCTGTACTCTCATCTCCTCTTCTCTCCTGTCCTCTCCTCTCCTCTTCTCTCCTGTCCTCTCCTGTCCTCTCCTCTCATCTCCTCTCCTCTCCTGTCCTCTCCTGTCCTCTCCTGTCCTCTCCTCTCCTCTCCTCTTCTCTCTTCTCCTCTCTCCTCCCCTGCAAACTTGTTTTTGTCTGTACAACAGAGGAACAAACTAGGGTAGTGTTAAAACTAGGCGATATACCTCTTAGGTAACCAGTCTATCATGGAAGCTATGGCTTAGCCCTCAGCCCTAGTAAGTGCCATTTTACCATTTGTTTGGCATTATTTTCATGACTCCAAAATGTGTTTTTACTGGATTACACCTGTAATTTCTGGGAGGTCCACACTTTAGAGCTGTGTATATCTGGGACACAACTGGAAGCATTTCCTAATTCTTTCTGCATACTAATGTGACCTTGTCTACATTGTCTGTGTTTTCAGTGACAGCCTCACTTTCAACTTTTCACTAACCCCTTTTCAGTCCTGCCTGCAGATATAGCCAGACATCCTTTGGTGGAATGGCAAGACCTTCAGTTTCATTCTGCAGGTCACCTTGGCCAGCTCTTCTCTTGAGCCCTGGGGCTTCTTAAGTCCTGCCCTACCCAGGACTTCACTTGTGTCCTTCATCATGTGTCCTCCTCAAGAGTCTGCCATCCCATTCCTTCTGCTCAGCTAGCCATCTGTTATTATGGTTATTTTGAGTCAAGGTGTCAAACTTGTGGCATTCCCACTTCAGCCTCCCAAGTGCTGGGATTACAGGAATCCACTACCATGCCCATCTTCCTGGTCAATTTCTTGACATTGGCTCCACAGAGGTCAGGTTGTCTCTTAGGTAGTGAATTCTTTGAATTTCACCTAAAGTCACAAAATGGTGGGACAAAACTGTTCTTCCTCTTTCATAGTAGGCAGTCCCAGAGTTAAGTGTGTTAAAGAGAAATGGCATGGTCTTAAATGCTCTGGAATGCTAACTCCTGACTTTCCACTTTGGTGGACATTTCAGGGTTTTTAGATTTTATCTATCTATCTATCTATCTATCTATCTATCTATCTATCTATATATCATCTATCATGTGGGCATGAGTGTATGTATGTGTTCACATGCATGGGTGTATGTGTGTGTGTGTGTAGGTCAGAAGACAACTTTCAGGAGTTCTCTCTCTCTCTCTCTCTCTCTCTCTCTCTCTCTCTCTCTCTCTCTCTCTCTCTCTCTCTCTCTCTGGGAATCTAACTCAGGCTTGGCAGCAAGTGCCTTAACCTGTCAAGCCACATTTATGACCCCAGGATCTTTAGATACAGATCCTTCACTTTTCCCTCTCCCTACCCAAACAACATATCTATTTTTAGACTTCTTGACTTGTTCTTGGTGTGATAGCTTGTTATGCTTGGCCACATGTGATGCTCAGGTTTGGAACAAGCCAGCACCAGCACGTGATGGTTTTGTGAAACTGACAAGAAGTAGGTAGATTCAAGTGATGGGTAAACAGGTGTGTGATAGTGTACCCATAAATAGTTATTTAGCATAATTGTCTGGTAAGGCATAAGAGGAAGATAGGAGAACCAGTAATTAGATCTCAGGTTGAAGAAGTCAGAGATTAATTACTGATCACACTAAAAATTCCTCAATTTAACCATGAAAGAGCTTAAGCTAAGAGTGGGCCAGGGAGATTGCACCTGCTGTGCAAGCCCACAGACCAGAGTTCAGTCGCTAGCATCCAGGAAGATGGCATGTGCTTATAATCCTGAGGCAGGGGTGCGGCTCACTGACCAAGGAGGCTAGCCAGATCAGTGAGCCACAGAGCCACTTAGAGCCTCTGTCTTGAAGGGAAAAGTTGGTGGCTCCTAAGGTAGGTCACCCAAGGTTGACACATAGTGCACATGCTTATACACACACACACACACACACACACACACACACACACACACACACCACACCACATATACTATAATACACTATATGCACATATACTGCATACACATTATACATATAGCATACATACACATATACCATACACCACACACACACACACACACACACACCACACCACACCAAACTTTCACTATAATACACTATATGCACACATACTGCACACACACTATACATACAGCATACCCACACACATATACCATACACCATACACACCACACACACACACACCACACACACACACCACACACACACAGAGAGAGAGAGAGAGAGAGAGAGAAAGAGAGAGAAAGAGAGAGAGAGAGAGAGAGAGAGAGAGAGAGAGAGAGAGAGAGAGAGAGAACTGGGAGGAGACGTGGAAGCCAGTGACATAACAGTTAGAGAGTCTGATCTTCCCCCATGTGATGAGAGCCCTATGTTAGTTTCCAGGGAAAGGAGAGAAGGGGATGTAGAACCATGAGCATTCTGATGTGATCTAGTTTTTTTTTTTCTCCAAGAAAATATTTTGTTCTTTAAAACAATCTGAAAGTCCCTGCAGCAAAGTACACGGAGGCTCATTTTGGGGAGACTAAAAACCTGAGCAGGAAAATGGACAAGTCAATATGCTGTGGAGTCGGCCTACCAAGTGTCTGTTTTATCCCAAATACTCAACAGTCAGTGGTCATTTAATTTTAGTGACATTCCTGTGAATCATGCTTATGGTCCTATTTTAAATGAGGAGACAGAGCATCATCCAGTCTAAAAACCTTGTCCAAGGATACTTAGCCAGCGAGAAGAGGAACTGGAACGATCCTGATTTTAAAACTCATTCTGTTTTCATTGTTCCAAGCTCTTAGGCTGTTCAGCCCCTTGTTTGGGCAGCTAACTTTCGGTGCTGGATTATTCCAGATAACCTTCTTCCGTGATCGCTTAACGCATCTCCTGTTGTTCAAGCCTGAAATCATCCTCTTTTTCTCATTTTCAAGTAGTGTACTGGTGGTTTTGTGTCAACTTGACACAAGCTATAGAGTCATCAGAGAGGAAGGAGCCTCAGCTGAGGAAATGCCTCCTTGAGCTCCAGCTGTAAGGCATTTTCTCATTTAGTGACCAATGGGGGAGGGCCCAGCCTATGGTGGCTGGCGCCATCCCTGGGCTGCTGGTTCTGGGTTCTATAAGAACAATGAGCAAGCCATGGGGAAGCAAGCCAGCAATCAGCTCCCCTTCATGGCCTCTGCATCATCTCCTGCCACTGGGATGTTGCCCTGTTTGAGTTCCTGTCCTAACTTCCTTCAGTGATGAGCAGCAATGTTGAAATGAAAGCCTGATACACTTTCCTTTCCAAATTGCTTATTGGTCCTGGTGTTTTGTTGCAGCAATAGAAACCCTAACTAGGACAGGTAGTGTCACTTAAAGTTGGGAATGAAGCAATCCATTGTATTTCTTCCCTTGGACCCTGCCTCTCCATCCTGATCTCAGTCTTTTAAGCCTAAATCCCTTGCTGTGTATAAGAGAAAATAGTAGGCAACCTCTTATTTATAATAATTCAACTTAATGATTTAAAAATCGTATTATTTGTGCACATATATGTATGTGTCTTGTGCACACATATATAAGTGTCATATCACTAATGAGGCTAGGCTGGCTTGCAAGTGTGAGCTCCCAGACATACCTATCTCTACTTCCCCAGCATTGAGATTACTAGGATGTATCACCAGGCTTTTTAAAAAGTATATTCTGGGGTTCATCTTAGGTCCCCAAGCTTACTTGGCAAGTGATTTACTGACTGAACTACATCCCCAGACTCTCCACTTTATAATGATGCAAAAGTGACAGGCCTTCAGGAAAACATGTACCTAGAACTCAAATGCTGGTGCTTGCCCAAGCTAGCACTGTGCAGTATAAAACTCTTGCCGTGCTGCGCCTCAGTGAGCCACACAGCTGCTGGTCAGCCATGTGGCCACCAGCACCCTCTGCAGTGTACTGTGTACTGAGGCCTGACATTTGCAGGCTAAGTATAGTAACTGTATTTTGGACTCACAATGTCTTCAACTTAGTCTATAAGGATGCAAGCCCATCATGAGTCAAGGGACATCTGTCACATCAAGGAAGCGGATGATGCTAATAGATGACACGAGTGAGGCAATGCGACCACAGAGTGTTCTCTTTTTCTCCCCATCTTACTTATCCTTTGTCTCAGTCTTGGAGAGAGATGGGTATTGAAGCATGAAGACAGCCGGCAGCTTCTGATGGCTTCTTGCGGGTCATTGCTGGTTGAGACCTAGAGATATGGTCCTTTCTTCTACATGCTGCCCCCTCTTTCCTAATGAAGATATGCCATATCCATGAGGTTTGCCTCTCAGAACTGTTATCTAGGTCTAGATAGCTGTTTCTGGAGGAACTATCGATGTTGAAGTAGAAGACTGTCAATTATGAGTATTCCCCAAATGACATAGACAAATTGTTTTTCTTTGTTTTTTGAGAAAGGATTTCTCTGTAGCTCTGGCTGTCCTGGGACTTACTCTATAGACTTCACTGGCTTATTTTTAGAAATATGATATTATCCATCTCCGAAATTACTTGTAAGCTATCACTAAGTGGAGGAACTCTAAGGAACCAGGTTCTAGTCCATGTTCAGTTATGGACTCATTCTTAGGCCAAAAGCCAAAGGCGCCCTTTTACAAAGGCTTAGTGCTGTGCAGGGAAAAGAAGAGGGAGTTGGGTCAGCTGGTCCCTGCTCAGGCCTGGTTTCTGCAAACTGGAGCACCCGGATTCGGGAGCTATTGATTCTGAAGCCACACCTGCTGCACTTCTAGTGTGTCTACCATGGTCATGTTAGCTGTGTGTGGTGTGTGTAGACACGGGGCATGATCAGGGTTGTGGAGTGATGCTGGAGCCCTAGAAATGAAGAACACAGAAAGAATAGCGCCCAAAGCTCCTTCCATCTTCCTAGACTCCTAGATCACTTGAGACATCTCCTGCAACCATTCCTGTGCTGTGTTCTCGGATTTCTCATTTCCTCTAGATGCATATATGGGTGACACCCATGGTCTGCAGGAGAAAAGGCTAGATTGTTGAGCCTTCCTGCTGTTAGGGCCATGTTCCTGCAGTGAGAGTGTCCCCGTGTTAGAGACAAGAAAGTGGCTGAGATTTTTGCTGGGTTGTGTTGGAAGAGCTCAGGACATGGGTTCTCCTGGACTCACTGTTCCAGTGGGTATTTGACCCTGGTGACAGAGGCGGTCCCTGCAGTTGGCTGTAGTGTTGCTTGCTGGTGTGGATGGGAGACATAAGTGCCTCCAATGCCCTTATCCAAAATTTGTGATCTCAAATTCAGGAACAGTGAACCAACCAACTCATCCACTTGCCTTGGAATTCTTTCTAGACTCTAGAATCCAGAGCCTTCTCCTCTGACACTGCTGTAGAAGGATTAGACATGTCAATTTCTTGCCCTTCAACCTGAGAACACCTACCAGACTGATCTGTAATAAGGCCTGGACTTCAGTGTGAGCTGGATGGAATTTCCTTCCTTCCTTCCTTCCTTCCTTCCTTCCTTCCTTCCTTCCTTCCTTTCTTCCTTCCGCCCTCCTCCCTCCCTCCCTCCCTTCCTCCCTTCTTTCTTTTCTTTCTTTTAGTTTTCTGAGGCAGAATGTTTCTCTGTGTAACAGTCCTAGGTGTCCTGGAACTCACTCTGTAGACCAAGCTGGCCTCAAACTCACAGAGACCCACCTGCCTCTGCCTCCCAAGTGCTGGGATTAAAGGCGTGCGCCACCACTGCATGACTCTGGATGACATTTTCTTGAGACTAGATTTACTCTCCTTTTAGAAGAGCAAGTATCCCGAGTCTCCTCTGGGACGTAGACATCTTCTACCCTATCACACTGCCACATAAATAAGATCACCAAACACTTGTTTCATAGTTTTCCAAGAACACATCTTTTGAGAACAGGAACCACCCAGCCAGCATCAGAGAACACTTCTTTCTCTGAAGCATGAGACACTGCAGCCACTCAGGCCTGGGTGGGCCCAGGGGAGGAACTGGATGACTGTCACTCACAACACTAACAGAGAGGCATGGGAGGAAGGTGTGGTTGGTTGGCGCTGTGCCTGTCTAGGTAAGTACTGAAGGTGCAGTCCATAAGGTAAGCTGGGTAACTGCTAACATTTATCGAAATACACAATTTGTTCCAGGAACTAAGTCACATGTTCATATAGGCATAAGATCATCCAATCCTAGGAGTACCAATGTGAGGCGGGTAGCAAGGTGGGTAGCAATACTATAATGTACTGATGAAGTACAGTACAGTGAATACTATCACTGTACTGATGAAGATCCTGAGGCATAGAGACATTAAATCCCTTGCTCCAGGTCACACACCTTAAATGTGTTGGAGTCAGGAATCAAACACAAGCCATGCAAGTATCCGGATTCTCCACTCTCTTTCCGTAGAGGATGCAAAATACACAGCTATGTGAATAGACAAATGTATGGAAAATCACAGTATCTCTGTGATTCTGATCATACTTCCCATCACACAGAAAAGGTGGTACGGAATACTGTGTGTATCTCCATGGAGCACTTCCTTATTGGGATGGGTGAGGTAGACGGCTCTGCAGAGGCACTGGCTGGAGGCACCTTTGAGTCCTGCTGTATCAAGGGCTTAATGGCTAAGGGTAAGCTGGCCTTCCAGAGCTCATGCCAGTTGTGCAGCAGATAAGGCCCCTCCATTCTTAAGCCCTACCTGAGGCTTCTCTTCCTCTGGGATCTAGCCAAGACGCTGGGAACTACTGAGCCCATGAAGAGCAAAGGGACAGTATATTGTCAGTCTAATAAAATCCAGGGCGTGTGGAGATTTGGGGCTATTTAACTGTTAAATGCCATGTTAATTGTTAATTTAGGGTCTGGGGTCAGCTTCGGCATTGCTGTGTCAGACCTTTTGCCACTTCACAGAGGTATCTTTTCTGCATGCCCAACAGACCCTGATGAAGGAATGATTTATTCTGCTTGTCACTTAACAGTTTCAGTTCATCATGTCTGTGAGGACATGGTAGAGACATGTTTCTACCTCACCCTTTTCTTCTGTCTTCTCGAAGTCAGAGCAGGCCTTCTCACATTAGTTAATCCTTTCTGGAAACAGCTTCAAAGACACATTTACAGCATGTTTTACAGGAGGCAGGGTGAGATCTTGTGTTACATATAGGTGATAGAAGGGGTTAATACACCGTCCCTGGCACTAAGGAGCTCCAAGCCTGCTGGGGAGAGAAGAAGAGTTCTCACCACGTCCAGAACTAGAGCAGGGAGAGAGAGAGAAAGACGGAGATAGATGGAGAGTCGGAAACACAGGAAGAGATGGAGAGAGAGAGGCTTTCGGGACTGAGAGGAGAATGCTGGGGTGGCATGTGCTGGCCTTTTAAAGCCACCGCCCTTGGAGACCTGGCCCAGGCATCCCTGAACGCTGGAGCTTTCTGTGTGTTTCTGTGCACATCTCTGTTCTCCTGCACTACTGACCATTTTCTCCCTCAGAGTCCTCACGTGGGTGGGAGCCGCTGTCATTGCTGTGCCTCTCTTGCCCACTTCCTAACAGCTCTCTCCCAAAGTTCATTGTGACAATAAGCTACCCAGGGAACATTCTCCAAAGTCATGTGTGTCCCAGGTTCTGCGTTCCTCACAGTCTCCTGGCCTGGTGACCTCACTTTGCAGCAGGTTCTGCAGTATTGGGTTCAGGCCAAATCCTTTAAGTTAACTTGATTTATTGAGCTGGTTAATGGGCACATCCCTTACTGTGGCTCTCTATTCCCATAAGCCAGATGCGGAATTTTCTTGAGGCTTGACAAATGTGAGAGTCCTGTTCCAGCATTTTCTCTGCTCCCTTTGCTAACTATGATTGATTCCAGTGTTCCTCCCCACGGACACAGGACATATCATATGGAGAATGATTTCTCCACAGAATGCTGTGGAGATCTACTTCTGCTCTAACAGAATGGTTTGAGAAGATTGTTACTGGCATAAGGTAGGGCTTAAAGCCCTTCCCAGTGGATACAGAGTCTCAGGTGCTTTTCCCCCTGCTGAGATATAATTCTCTGACCAAAGCAACTCAGAGTAGAAGCATTTATTCTGGTTCCTGGATCCAAGGTGTAGCCAGCCCATCATGATGAGGGAGTCAGAAGGAGCAAACTCAAAGTAGTTGTTGACATCACATCTGTATCAGAAAGAGAACATCGGATGCCACTTCAGCTCAGCTCTTTCTCCACTTAGGTGGTCCAGGATACCAACCAGGGAACATTCTACCCGCAGTGGGTGTGACTTTCCACCTCCATTAACAAACCCAAGAGAGTCTCCCACAGGCATGTCCAGAGGCCACTTCCAAGTAACTAACTCTACATTCTGTCAAGCTGCTCTTTAGCACTGACCCTTACACAGAGATTCCCTGTTTGCTACACAGGGATGAAAGTATTTCTGTGTTCACAGCGGCTCATGGCAGAGAAACCCATGGACAGTGATGGGTGGGATGAAAACCAAAGAAAAGATCTCAAAGGGAATGGTTAAGCTGCTGGTTCTCAGCCACTCCCACAGGCTATAAAGACTAGAAGAATTCAACAATGTTTGTGTTTACCCCAGAATATTCCATTTAATTGGCCTGAGAACCATTTGAATATCCTTTTTAAGCTCTCCAAGGTGGGTCTAATGTGTTTTCATAGATAGGGGCCAACCATAAAGCCTCCTTGGACAATCTTCACAAGTGGCAACAGATGGAGGAAGCAGCTTCATCCTCAATGTGGGCCCGAGAGAGAAACAGAACTCTGCTGTCCCACCCCAGTACCCAGCACTGAGGGCAGCTCAGCCCCTAGAAGCAGTTCCTGTCAACAGAACTCTCTGGTGAGAGGTGAAGGGTTGGAAAATGACAGTAACTTCCTGCCTTTTGTTTTGTTTTGTTTTGTTTTGCTCAAAATGGAACTTCATTAAGACATTGATGCATTCACCTCAGCTACAATAGTTTTCAGAATAGATATCCCTGCTGAGGTTTGCACTGCCCATCCCAATAGGCTTTCACACTGCCTACATTTTATGTGCCTGGTTGGCCTATGGGCCTCGGCTGGAAGACAGCCATAGCCTCATTTCTCTATCCCCAAGACTCAGCCTTAGACATTTATCCCACTTTCTTGGCTGACACGACTGTCTGCCCCCCACCCCCTGCCAGCTACCATAACTCCCATGCTTGCAGTGTTAAAACCAAAGAATTGGATGCAGTTGGTTCCTGCTAAGGAATGGATGACTGCCTATCATCCCAGCTGGTGTTCTGGTCCTCTTGCATTAGAAGAGCCCAGCTGCTGTCCTAGCTAAGTCTAGTTCGTTGATTTCTAGGGAGTGGAAATGGACACTCGGCACATCCAACTTGTAGGTGGGATCTTTTAGTGGTGGGAGGTGAGGGGGTGGTGTTCCTACATGGTTCTCTCATGGTAGAGGAGGCATTGTTCAAGAATAACCCACATCTCTCCCCTCTTGAGGAGAATAGAGAAGAGGGGGTCTGTTTCAGGCACTCCAGCGTGTTTCTAATTATAGAGCACACATTTGTAACCAAGACTTTGGCCTTCCAAGAAGGCTTGATTACGACATTCATAATTCATTGGCAGCCAGTCCGTTACCGATTCCGTGGTTTCTGCAGCCAGAGAAAGATCTTGATCCTTTAAAAACTGATTTTTCACATTAGAATAGCAAAAGCAATTAGTTTTATTTTTAGCTCGGTTTAGCAGGGGCTCTAATGAGGCTGAAAGGAGGATTTTTTTCCTTCACCATCCTTCTTTCTCCCATTCTTTCTCTTGATGTACTTTGGCAGAAAACCTGGATGTTTGCCTCCTGCTGCCACTGGGTCTGAATGGGAAGCCTCTGGCTGCTTCTTGAAGCTTCCAGAAGAAGTCTGTGAAGGTGGAGGGTGGTTCTGAGAACTTTGTGCTCATCCTTGTGTTTCCTGAGGCCCAGACTCCTACTTCAGCACTAATCATGCAGGTGGGGGTGTGCACAGCGGGAAGCTTGGCAGCTTAGCCCCTAAACCCCACACTGCACCTGGAGTTTCTGGCACACAAAGCTGGAGATAATAGTACATGGTATTTGGGATTCTCCTTCTCATGATGTGTGCTCTGCTGACCATTCTCAGCTCTGTCCCCAACTCTGTCCTTTGGAGAATGACATACTTGTCATTCTTCTGTTTAACTGCCGTCCTCACCCTGCCTAGAACACTCCTTCCTCAGCAGTGACTCTTGTTCTGATAACTAAGTCCTACGAGAGTGTTGAACGCACACTGGTTTGAATTACCAGTTAACCTGGTTAGGTTGACTGATGGCACATATATGTGAGGTCCAGGAAGGTGGTCTGAAGGGAAGCTGTGTATAGTGGGAATGACAGTGATGCAGGGAGACAGGCCCAGTGTGAAGGAAAACTTGATGTTCAGATAGCTAAGATGCGCAATACTCCATCTCTAGTCTGGGGGTGTCAGGCTTTTTGATAGACTTCAACACAGCTGGCAATCCAGATTGTAAGATATAAAGTCCCCTGATTTTCAAATGCTGGAATCCATTTAAGTTTGTTAAAGACCATGTGCGTATGGGGTGGATGTTGAGGGGCTGAACGTATAGGTTAGTTGGTAAAATGTTCTCCTAGCATCATGAAGGTCTGGAGTCTGTTCTCTGAGCCTAATAAACCATGTGTGATGGTGCCTACTTTTAATCATAACACTTGGGAGGTGGAAGTTAGGAGGATCAGAAGTTCAAGGTCATCCTTGGCTACATAAAGAGTTCAAGGCCAGTCTGTGCGGCATTTGGCCTTGTGTCTAAAAAATGAGTATCAAAAAAGAAAAGTATATGGGCAAGAACTCCACATCTGGACCCTGCCGTGTTGTTCCTCAGCTGTAAGATCAGACAGTGAGCCCATGCTCCATGGCTCAGGCTTGCATTTTAAGGCATCACTGAGGTCCTGTTACTTCATGTGTCCTTATCTGCCACTGGGTTCAGGGAAATCCTAGGGTTCATGGTCATAAAATAACCTGAGGGCAGAACCAGCCTCAGTCTAGACCTGTGGCCCAGGACTCTTATCTTCATAGTCGCAGAAATGGCAGTGATGTTGTAACATCTTTACTGTTGTCTGATTTTAATGAACAGAGTACATCATGGAAAAGAATGTTGGTTATTATAAATTTTGTGGGAAAGATGCTGTCCTAGTCTGATTTCTATTGCTAAGATAAGATTGTGATCTAAAGAATCCTGGGTAGGGAAGAGTTTACTTCCTTTTACAGCTTGTAGTCCATTGTAATGAAGTCAGGGCAGAAACTCAAGGCAGGAACACAGAGGCAGGAACTGAAGCAGAGGCCATGGAGAAACATTGCTTACAGGCTTGCCCATTTCACTTTTTTATACAGTTCGGGACCAGCGGTGGCACTGCCTAAATTGGACTGGGCCTCTCTCACATCACCACTAATCAAGAGAACACCTACAGATTTGCCTACTGGTCAACCTGCAGGAGGAGTCTTCTCTACTTAAGTGCTCCCTTTCTAGATGACCCCAGCCTGTGTCAAATTGATGAGAAATGAACCAGCACAGATGCCACTAAAAGTTAGCTTTGAAGAGCCAACTTTTGAGTTTCTACTATGGGCCAACCACTGTGAAAGCCAAAGAGTGAAGTGAGTACCACACGGATTCACTTGCCATGGGTTGATGTATGGTTGCAGGCTCACATTCAAGCTCAGGATTTTGTGCTCTTGGGGAGGGGATCCAGCCATACTTATTTCTGTCACCTTGCCTCCAGCACTCTGCATAACAAACACCAGAGACTTAACAAACTGAATAAAAGTAGAAGGACCTAAGACGGAAGGGGAGTGGTGTGGACCTTCTCACTGAATCACACAGAAGCTCTCATCTTGTTTTGAAAGGTTTTATTTCTCTTATGAATCTGATCTTGGCATTTGTGGCATCATTTTATCCTGTGAGCACCTGCCTATTGTG
Organism: Cricetiscus sungorus; assembly: GCA_030556225.1. Lineage (NCBI taxonomy): Eukaryota > Metazoa > Chordata > Mammalia > Rodentia > Cricetidae > Cricetiscus > Cricetiscus sungorus. Next base: position 144,012,480 of record JANBXA010000007.1, read on the forward strand.
ACAGTCATACCTCAGGCTGGTACTGAAGAATATAACACATTCAAGGTGGTACTGCTTGGAAAATGTGGCTTGGGGCCAGGGGACATGGGGAGGAGGTATGAGACCATGAGCAGGATTGGCAGGGAAAGGTAAATGGCTCTGGTCATGCATTCCTTTGAGATACTGTTTCCAGTTTCCTCTTTCTAATTCGTTCTGATCCCTAAGTTGTTCCCAGGACAAATGGAACACTGCTATGCCTTCCCATCTCTAGAACTGAAGGATTGCCTGCCATCCTTGGGGGGAAGGTATAAAATTGGACCCTGGTGGAAGCTAGCCTGGGATGTTGGATGAGCCTCTGACAGGGCATATGAATCTTGACTCCAGGTCTCAATGAAGGATGGTGGGGATGACAAGCCCACATCAAACACCCCTCTGTTCTAGGGGAGCCATTATTCACCCCTCTAACTCTGTGGCACATGCTGAGAGCTCCAATCACACACCATCTCTACCCAGTGGCTGGGGCTCAGTCCCTTGGCAGACAGACAGGCAGCCCTGTAAGAACTGTGACAGAGATCTTCCTGCTTCCCCCATCTCCATGAACCCTTCCAATCTCCATGGGCAGTGGCTTTTATCTTCCTCTTTTTTTATGTCATCTTTCTCATGAGTCTTCTAGCCTTGCTAGGGCCATGAACTTCTTTTCTCAACTGACTGAATTCTATAAAAAAAGGCATGGGTTATTTATCCAAGGTGGCTTGTGGGTATACAAAGAGACTTCAGGCAGGAGACAAATGCTTAGCCTGATTAAGAAATGGCCAATTATTATATTTCAGGCTTCTGTTAGGAAATAGTCTAGAAGTAATCCTAAGAGACATTATGACAGATGAGATCGGACACTTTCAGGGTGTTATGGTTATAGCCTTTTGAGAGTGGAGGTGTTTTATGCACGAGTGTATCTGATTGGCAGATAGTGGGGGAACTGAGCATAAGTGGTAAGGATAATGATGAAGAAGATGATGATGATAAAGATAATGAGATGATGATGAATATGATGGTGATCAAGACAAGAGTACTCACATGTACCAAGCACATATATACAAGCTTCTATATTCCTTCCAGCATCCCTCTAGTTATCACTATGAGTATTCAGAAATGGGGTCTCCGAGAGGTTTAAAACCTCATCCACATAGCTAAGAAGTCAGCATTTCTTGGCCCTGCTCTAGAAATCACACTTTTTTTTTTTTTTTTTTTTTTTGTGGGAAAAAATGGCTCCAATAACACTTCCTTCCTGGAGCTTTTCCAGTCTCATTCAGTGATAGGGATCATGAGCAATGACTTCAGACCAGAGTTTGTATCCTTTCTTTGCCATTTATAAGGTATGTAATTTAAGGAAACCTTTAGAGAGCCGTGAAGTGCCACGCCTTAAAGTGGCACTGGCTTCCGCCTTACACCCTCCGGTTGGTGAAGGCTCTGTGGTGTAAACAAGCCCTAAATTGGTTAAGTCTGTTCAGCCTGTCTGCTTCTGCATTAGAGTAGCCTATCTGCAGGGTCCACGTAGCTCACTGGGGTTGGTTAGCTCAAGGGTATTTAAGACTGTGCAGGGGTCCCCTGGGTCTCTCTCTCTCTCTCATGGGTCAGAGGAAACATGTTTAAAGGATCCTGATTAAAACTGCAAGAAGAAGATCTACCCGGAGTCGCGTCTTCCTTGCTGGAGAGGGCAGGCGCGTACAGAAACCTTTTTAGCTTCTCTATGATTGCTTTCCTCTTGATAAATTGGGATCCACCTCATGAGACTGTGTGAAGATTGAGTGTTGCAGGTATGGCTCTTAACAAGGTCCCCAGGCCAGAGGAAACACATGGTATTATTACTGCTGTTACAAAGAACATCACAGCTGCCTGCATCTTCCTCCCAATGAACATGAACATGTTTGTCTTGTCCATAAGACTTTGAGTATGTAGGAGGCAAATTCCACATTGAATTTGCCTTTAAAAATAATTCCCTTAGAACTTTCAATGTAGCCACTTGAGTTAGATGCCCTGAATCCGTATAATAATAATAGCTGACATTTATTGAGTGTACACTGCAAGTTATGCACCATTCTAAGTCCTTCCAATAGCCTCATTCTCTAGGTGTTATTACATTTGCTTAGCAGTTGAGGGAATGGTGGTGTATCTTGGAATTTTGCCACTGGCAAATGATGGACTCTGGGGTGACCAGTCTCTATTCCATAAATTCCCAAAGTGCCTGCTTAGCCAGCTCCAGTTGTCTGTAAATATGCTTGAAAGCAGTAGGAACTAAACTCCCCAAAGGTGAGCCATTTGACGTCACACAGCTAATCTGGAGTAGAGCAGGGGCCGCAGGGCAGCTCTCTGGATTGCCAACCCCTTGTTCCCCAGGATGAGGTGTGCCCTGTCAGATGGCGTGGTGATTAATTGGGAGAGAAGCTGTGGGAGGCTGACATTTTCCCAGCCTCATCTGTGTTTCCTGCCCACACACCAGGCCCTGAATGTCAAAGTCCCCCACGCTGCTGTGCTGGAGGGGATGAGGCAAGCCTACTCAGTATTATTAAGCAATTAAAAATATGGGCTGAGCAGATGTGGGACAGCCTCGCTTCCCTGACGTGTTGGGCAACAAGGTAGCTAGCAACATCTTGTGCTGGGAGACATTTCAGGGAGCAAATGGAAAATAGCTCTTTTTAGCTCTCAGGAAGGGGGACTGTGGGGACTTGTGCCTGGTAAGCTTTGTGGCTCAGCACAGACTAAGCAGTCCTCTGGACAGGGAGCAAGTGGGCTTTAAGGGGAGTGGCCAGGGGATGCTGAAGGTTAACTTCGACGGAAGTGATGTAGTCTGGTAGAGTTAGATCTCTGTGGCTGTGGGTCTGTTCCCGAAGTGTCTGTATTCCCCATTTTGCTACCTTCCAGGAAAGTCTAGTTCATTCTGGGATGAGCTAGTTTTTATTCCTACTAATAAGAATTCGCTTAGATCTTAATCCCAAGAAGAAACCACCGCTGGGGTGAGTTGCTTGGCTCAGAGGTCCTTTGGCACTGGACCTGCGGCTCCTGGTGAATAGGGCTAGAGGACACACGACAGGATTCTTGTCACCTTCCAGGTTCTTCCAATGTCTACATACATTGATCAGAACTGCTGCTCTCTGCGTTGGTGGGCGTGTGCTTCCCTGTGATGGGAATGGAGACTAAAGTTGACCTCTTGTTGAATCATGAGGCTCTTGTGTTCAGGAGACAGCACTGGGAGAGTTACTGTCCACTGCTATGTGATGCTGACAGGTTTCCAACATGTATGTGCTTAGTGAGCAATGAGCCGTGGCAGGAACCCCTTGGTTTTGGCTCCCAACAACTGATTCAATTTCAACTTCACAAAACTACAAAATATTGAGTATAGCTTGTTGGCATGGAAATTGCATAGTAGAAGTAGAAAAATTACTAGTATTGGCACACACATACCAACACATACACACAAAAAATAACACACATACACACACCACACACACACACACACACACACACACACACACACACACACACTAACCAGACTGCACACTGTCTTAGGTTGACAGTAAAAGATACACAGCTTAAGTTGTGACAGAGTTAGTGTCACAACAAGTAGGGGAGATATAAATCTTATTAAATACTGAGAACTTCATGCCTGAGTGTTAATAGATTGGTTAGAGTCAAAGCCCTGATAGCTCTAAGAATACTTATCTTCAACTGGCCAACTAAAGAGACATGTAATAAGTATGTTTTCCCTGCCGGCCGCCAGGTCCCACCACTGCACCAGCCCCAAATAACATGCTGAGACTCTGTATTTGATATAATGCTGTTGGCCAGTTACTTGTTTCTTATCTGCTAGCTCTGTCTTAATGATTAACCCATTTTTATTAATCTAAATATTTCCATGTGGTCATCTTACCAGAGAGTGGGTCCGGACCACTGTTCTCTCCGGTCTCTACATGCTTACCCCTCCTTATCACTTCCTCTTTCCTCCTGGTCTCCTAGTCCCTCCTATCTTCCTTTCCTATTGGCCAACAGTGCTTTATTCATTAACCAGTATGAGAAACATATTTACAGAATAACATCTCCCATCAGAGACAACTACCAGTGCCAAGCAGGGAAGAAAGATTTATTCGTGTGCCTCCATTGGGAAGAGAACACAAGAGGTTCTGCAATTCCTGGAGACCATTTTGGGGTACTGAATACGAGGTACAGGTTTAAATAAAGGTTTAGTGGTGTGTGCAGTTAAGCAGTTACAGTCAAGGTGTGGTCATGTCCATCATCATTGTGACTCCAGGGCCTTCTACAAGGTGTCAGAACTGTGTGACACCTTCTGCAAGGTGTCAGCCTTTTTCTTCTCTCAGCATGAGGGCAATTACAGTTCCTCAAGGTGTTTGGTTTAATAAAAGGAAAACCACAGAATATCTAGGGGGTCCTGCACAGAGGAGGAGGAGCACACAGGCAGGAGAGAAAGGTCTGCTCTACGGGTAAAGCACAGGACCAATGAGACCCCTCACCCAAGTTCTACAGGATACCAACAAGATACGGAAACACAAACCCCAGTGAAGTATTAAAGGTGGAACACTTGGGATTCTCAAGAAGAGCAGACCACTGTTGGATGAGAGCAGTCATCCAGCTGTGGCCCCAGGAGCTCATAGCTCACTGATGTCCTTTGCTTGGTGTAGGCCCCTGCATGAACCCCCAAGGCACCTTGAGAAAGCCTGAAGCTGTTGGCTGGAGCTCCTTGCCCCAAGACTATTGTTGGTACCCTTCCCATTTTGACAACACACCTCATGACAGCACACACCACATAGGGAGGAGCTAAGCCTAGAATTCCTGTTATTTTCCACTGTGCTGTAAGTCAGTATTTAAGCCCGTTTTTCCCCTCAATAAATGGCATTCGGCATTTGGTGTTCCGACATTGCCATTGAACGAATGACGGGGTCTTGTCTTTATTTCAATCTCTAGGCCTTCGCCCGGTTTGTGGAACACATCGTAGCGTGGGCGCTACAATTTGGGGTTGAGTGCTTCTTTCTTTGAGATTTTGAAGGAGCTGGGAAAACCAAGTGCCTTTTCCTCTCCCCTTCCAGGCAAACATGGCAGTGGAGAGCAGGATGGATCAGTTTTGGAGGAAATTTTGATTTAATGAAACAGTTGTGAGACAGTGCCCTTTCTCTTAGCATTTTCCTGGCTGCTCCCATACCAATGACTTTCGCAGCCATTGAATGATTATCAAGACTATGACAGTAACACTGGTGCAGCAGGATTGGATTGGGTTCTCTTTGTCTTTTGACACCTTGACACCTTTAAAGAATATAGCATAGCATAACTTCACTTTGGTGGTGTTTACCCTTCAAAATGCATGACCTCAATCTGATCATTAAAAAACAAATAAAAAAAAAACAGAACAAAACAAAATATATTGAAGAACAGTCAATAAAATGGCAGATCAGAGGTGATTATGGTCAAAACATAGTAATACATGTATTAAAATGTAAACATGAAGCTGGTTATTTTGTGCAGTAAATATATGCTGACTTTGAAGATGTACCAATCTATTTTTAAAGAAAAAGCAAACATTCACTTTTATATCTTATTTTTATCACAATAGCTTTGAGGGAAACCATTAGGATAGAAATTAGGGTATGAGTTTAAAAATATGTCTTCATGTGTAATAAAATATATTTATCTCTGGTCATGGATTTCCACAAATGGGGACCACATGGATTCCTGTCTCGGCTCCCTTGTGCCACTGAGAAGTTGCTCAGAGATGTCTTCTGTGAGATGGGATAACCTCTTCTAGTCTTCCCCAGGGATGGTGAAGGGCCCAGTAGCATTGTGTGAAAGGGGCTGGTACCCATGAGAATCCAAGAAGGAGACTAGAGGACAGGGAATATTAAAAATTTCTAGCACACACCCAGCTTTTGCTAGAAGGTAGTAACCTTTCCAAGGGGTTCCAAAAAGGGGATCCGGCAGAATGTCATTCTTCAGATATTTCTTATCACGTGGTGTACACCAGGCAATGTCTGACAGTGTGGAGGATGGGTTCAGATCTCTGCTCCATGGGCATAGCAGGCTAGTGAGGGAGGCAGGCATAAGTAAAATGAGTAAGTGGAGTAAATACCAAAGGTGATAAAATCCATCTTGAAGTGAACTTACAGCTGAAATACTTTCAGATGAGAATCCACACGGCAGCCACACAGTCTCTGCTGATGAATGAGGGTGGGAAAATGAACTCACAGCCTCTACTAGGGTTGGGAGAATGGGTGTTGCCAAGCATCTTACCCACTTAAGCTTTCTCATTTGAACTTTCAAGCCAGACTCCTACTTAGACAATTGCATGCAGCAGTTGAAATGTCACTTCTCTGACCTGAGAAAAAAGCTGAAGAAACCACCCTCTTGCTTCCAGCATCAGGGGAGGAAATAAAGGGATGAACACCTGGAGTGGCTCATCCCGAGAGCAGGGATTCCAGGGTAATAATGGAGGAGACGATGCACACATCATCCAGGGGGTGTTTGAAGAAGTATGAAATGATATGCACCCTAGTGTTAATCTGTCAACATGGGAAGCTGAGTCAGCCCTGAGGTGTGGTGTGAGGGGTTGGAATAGGCGTGTGATGAGGATGCTTCATACACTTCTTAGCATTTGTAACTGCTTGTAAGTTTTACTTTCGCAGTTAGAAAAAAAAAGGAAGATTTAAGCAAGAAAATAGAAGTGAGAAGGGGTGGTCTTGTAGGGTTTCTCACTTGCCCCATGTTATTATGTATGGTTCATCTTTGTTCATTTACCCAGGCAAATGCTATTTCCTGTCTCTCTGCATGCCAGCCTGTGCTAGATGTGATAAGAAGAACAGAGAAGGCTTGACTTCTACTTTTGGATAACTTCAATTTTGGGGAAAATAAATTTTAAATATTGGTCTGACTGTTTTATCTTTTTCTTTAATCAAGTTCTGTATTTAATTGGTATTTACAAAACATAAAATATTCCAAAGTGAACAGCTCAGTGGCATTTGGTTCATTCACAATGCTGTGTGATTAAAATATTTTCATCACCCCCAGAGAAAACAGTGACTTTTTATGACTGCCTCCCCCAGGCCCTGGCAACCAAAAGGCTGCTTCCTCTTCCTGGGACTTTAACTATCTTAGATACTCCATGTAAGCAGACTTGTACTTTTGGGTTTGGTTCTTTCATTTATCACCATGTTTCCTAGGTTTAATTCATGTAGCGGTATTTCTTTCCTTTACATTGGTCATTAGTATCCTACACATCCCATTCTGTTTATGCACATATCCACTGAGCAATGCTTGGGCTTCTTCTATCTTTCTGAACTGCCAAGTTGTGACACTAAGAGTATACATGTGTAGCCAATTGTGTTAAAACTTGCCTCGGACTCTTTGGCATGTAAAAGGTAGAGGGGCACGGGGTGGGGGGAGAGATAAAGGAGTGACCCACCCTGATGTGGTCCAACAGGAATGTGTGCGAGTTTCAAATGACCATTTCCACCAACGACTGTAATTATCTCCTTTATTTTTCAATAATATCCATCTTAGAGGATACAAAGTGGCATCTCCCTGTGATTTTTATTTCCATTTACCTGGTGGCTAAGTGGCTAATGCTGAATGACTGTGTACTTGCTGGCCTCTTGTATATCTTTTTTTTTTTTTTTTTTTTTTTTTTTAGAGAAATGTCTATTCAATGTTTTTGCCCAACTTTTTTCAATGTAGGTTGCTTGCCTTTTGTCATTGAGCTATGGGAGTTCTTTATTCTGGATCTTGGAGAACCATCATTTTTACTGTTGTTTTTCACCTTTTTGATACTGCTTTTTTGTTTGTTTTTTTTTTGGATTTTTAAAATAAAATTTATTGTAAAAGGCTTTTTGAAAACCACGTGGTGCAATTAACCTGCTGTAGTCTATAAAGCTCAGTGATCTTCTGTACATTTAGAATAGCTGTTCTGAAGCTGTGGGGCCTCACACTGGGGTTTCACACTTCCCCTACCGAATACGTTTGTATGCACTTATCCACTGCTAAAAATGAAACTCCACGACAGATTTAGAGCTATAAAATTAGTTAGTTCTATATCCTCTTCCATAACTCATGTCCATTACCTTCATCTAGTACTTCCTCATGGCTAATATTTACCCTTTCTTGTTCTCTTTTCTGCATGTCCTACATTCTAGTTCCATCCACTTCTCTGCAAATTTTGTAATCACCTTTTTCTATAGAGCTGAATGATGTTCATTATATATACATATACATATACATATACATATACATATACATATACATATACATACACATACACATACACATACACATACACATACACATATACATATACATATATACATACGCACATATATATGCACACAGATATATATGTATACACATACATGATTATATATATATCTACATATATGTCAAAATTTAACAACTGGATTGATTCTGACTTCTTGCTACAGTAAATAAAGCAGTAATAAACGCGGGTGTGCATATATCTCTATGGCAGGATGTAGAACGCCCTGGGCACATGTCCAGAGGAAAATACGTAGGTCACAATCTAGTTATATTTTAATTTGAGGACTCTCCAAACTTCTACAGTGGCTGCATTGTTTTGTACCTCGTCAGCAATGGGTTCCTCTTTCTCTACATCCTCTCTCATGTTGCTTTTTACATTTCTTGATGACAGTCATTCTGACTGGGGTGAGGTGGCATCTCAAAGGTGTTTTGATGTGCATTTCCATGATGACCAGAGGTATTAAATGCTTTCTAAATGTTGGTTATTGATGTTTCTTCTTTTGAAAACTATTTAATCATTCCCCCAATTTTTTGATTGGAAGTTATATTTTCTTGGTATTTAATTTATTCAATTCTTTGCAAATTCTGGATGTTAACTCCCCGTCTGAAGTGTTAAGATTTTTCTTCCATTCTGTGGGTTTTCTATTTTCTCTGTTGATTGTTTCTTTTGCTGTACACAAACTGGGAAAACTTTTAAGTTTTTAAATATTTGTTTATTTTATGTGTGTGCTATTTAGTTTTATGTCAGCTTGACACAAGCCAGAGTCATCAGAGAGGAGGGAGCATCAGTCAGAAAAAAAATGCCTCTGTAAGATCAGGCTGTAGGCAAACCTTAGGGAATTTCCGTAATTGGTAATTAAGCCCGTTGTGGGTGGTGCCATCCCTGGGCTGGTGGTCCTTTGTTCTATAAGAAAGCTGGCTGAGCAAGACGGTAAGCAGCTTTCCTTCTTGACCTCTGCATCAGCTGCTACTTTCAGTCTTCTCCCTGGTTTGAGTCCCTGTCCTGACTTTCTTCAGTGATGGAGTATGGTGAGAAAGTGTAAGTGAAATAGACCCTTTCCTACTCAACTTGCTTTTGCTCACAGCATTTCATCATAGCTATAGTACCCTAACAAAGACAATGGGTATGAGTGTTTTGCTTGCACATCTGTGTGTATATGTGCATTCCAGGTGCTGGCAGAGGTCAAAGAAGTCAGATCCCCTAAAACTAAAGTTACAGATGGTTGTGAGACTCCAAGTGGGTGCTGGGAACAGAACCCAGGTCCTCTGCAAGAGCAAGAAGTGCCCTTAACCCCTGAGCCACCTCCCCAGCCCCTGAAGAGCATCTTCAATGCTGATATTTTCCATATGCTTTTTTATAACCTGTTTCCTCTCCTCTCTTCATCTTTGCTCCCTCCTATCTTGCCTTCCTCCAGAATCTTCCTGTGTAGCTCAGACTTGCCTCAACCTTGATGTTGCCTCTGCCTCTGGAGTGCTGAGATTGTAATCTTGTCCCACTATACCTAAATGTTAATATCTTCTGAGGTACAAACTTTTTCAGTTTTAATGAAGTCCAGCCTCTCCCAACTCTCTCCCTTTCTGACTAGGTTTATAGTGTTGTATCTTAGAACCTATTATTATATTCAAGGCCATGGAAAGTAATCCCTAAAGAGAAAAAAATATTATCTGATCTGTTACTGGTAGGTATTACTCTTTGTTCCTCCCCTCCAGCCTCCTGGTCCCGCCGCCACGTGAGCCCCAAATAACACTCAGAGACTCTGTATTTGATACAATCCTGTTGGCCAGTTATCATTATTGTTTATGGGCTATCTCTGTCTTAATTATTAACCCATTTCTACTTATCTAATTATTTCCATGTGGCTCATCTTATCCGGGAGCCACGGCTGGCGTCTTCCTTCCTCCCTGGTCTACATCTTGACTCCTCCTTACCACTTCCTCTTTCCTCCTTGTCTCCTAGCCCCGCCTATCTTGCTTTCTCATTTGCCCAATGGTGCTTTATTAATTAACCAGTATGAGAAACATATTTACAGAATAACATCTCCCATCATCTCCTATTTTCTGTCTAAAATAAAAGAAGGGGTTTAACCTTAACATAGCAAAATATAACATACAACAGTTACCAAATAAGAATCACAGTTAACAATATTTAGTCCATTAACTTTTTGTAAGACTTAAAGAAAATATCATCTATCCTATCTTTGTGAGTCTAAAGTCCTATATGTAACTTATCTTTAATCCTAACTAAGGAAAACTATAACCATAACTATCTGTCTTCAACTTCTTCAAAGACCACAAAAGGATAACATATAAACTCTAGAAATGACAGAGACAACTCATTGCCTGGTCAGTCACCCGAAGTAGTTCTGTAATGTTCCATCTTCAGCCCATAGGTCATAGTGTGTCTCCAGACTCCTCAACAAGGCAGGAAACTTTAAACTGTCCACCTGTATTGGCAGTTTGTCAGTCATTTTTCTCTGTGTCCTGTAGACTGGCTGTCTGGCAGCCTCTTCCATGAAGCAGGAACCCTGTACCAATATCCATCTTGCATCAGCAGTCACTTTTCTGTGGGTCCTACATGTCCAGTTTATTTAGCATATAGTCCGTCTAGACAAGAACAGTATCTTGTTCAAATGGCTAGTCTTGCCATGTTAGAAGCAAACTTCATTACGAGTTTCTTCGATGTCCATCTTCCTTTCTGATGCAGGTGGTGTTGCCAGGAGCAGTTATGTCTCACTGTCAAGAAAATCCCTAAACCATTTTAAGTACCATGTTCTGTAGGTCTTTGAAAGGTTTGAAGAATGTCTATCCATCTCAAATACATCTCTGTATATCTAGAAATCCTAACTAACTTAACTCTTAGGTTTTAACTATCATAGGTAACTCTCTATAATCTGTACTAAATTATACATTACATTTTTCAATGAGCTATATAAACATAATACCTAAACAAGAGGAGAAATATACATATCACAAAATTGACCTTAAATTGTATCAATAAAAGAAAATTCATTTCAAAGCAAAGTATTCATATCTATAACACTGATCTACTTACATAACAAGCACATGAGTGAATGCTTTCCATGATTACATGACAAACACATGAGTGAATGTTTTACATGCTTACATGTCAAGTGTATGAGTGAATATTTTGTGTGCTTTGCTCAAAGACCACAGAAATGTCACCTTAAGTTTTCTAGCTGCAAACATAAAGGGGGAAACACAATTAAGTGTGCATTTCTCAGTAGATGGGCAGCAATGCTTGCTACTGATGCTGGGGGATGCATCTCTCATAGCTGCCACAAAGGGCCTCAGTAGAATTAATGAGGTGTGTGACTTTTCTAATCTTTTGTGGCAGATATCTCTTCAACAGGGAGTCTAGAACTTTCTAGGTGTTCAGTGCCATGGAGACCAAAGTGAAGAGCAATGACAACCAATTTGTGAGGTGCCAACCTGCTGTCGATGTAAAGTAACAATGACAGCAACAATAGGAATAGCCTGTATATCATCCCTGAGGGAGAAATTGACCACCCATGTCAGTGTGCAGAAACTTTGCTAATCCAGTGAGGAGGGCTGGAACTCTAAGCCTTGCTTAGCTTACTGCTGGTTACTCTCCAAGTGAACCTATTGTCATTTGCCTGCTCCCTTGTTTCTAAGCTTAGACACCACTGATGGGAGATGTCATTCTGTAAATATGCTTCTTGTATTGGTTAATGAATAAAGCACTGTCGGCCAATAGGAAAGCAAGATAGACGGGACTAGGAAACAAGGAGGATTCCGGAAGGAGTAAGGAGGAGATTGAAGATGGAGGACAGAGAGAGTAGAAAGCCAGCCCCTCTCTCTGGTAAGATGAGACCACGTGAAAATACTTAGATTAATAGAAATGGGTTAATATCAAAGACGGAAGTAGCCAATAAGAAACTAGTAACAGGCCAACAGAATTATATCTAATACAGTGTCTGTGTGTTATTTGGGGCTGGAGCAGCAGTGGGCCCAGGCCGACAGGAAAAACTACTCTTAACACACCACCACCAAGGCTCTTGAATGGTCACAGCATTCTCTGAGCATTGTGATCCTGTGGTTAAAGGTTGGGTTGGGGGATGAGAGTTGCAGGGTTTCCTTGTGCTGGAGACACTTCCTGTGTCAATCCTAGACTTGGTGGAGCAGTATTCAAACCTGATTTGATTTACTCTCCCAATTCTGGGCCAGCAGCTTAAGACCTGGACCACCTCACATGCAAAGTAAGCCTAAAGGAGATGGAATGGCCACTGCTGTCCTCAGTGCTGGGGCATTGAGAGTAAGCCTCTTCACTCACAACCATGATGGCTTTCACTTTGGTAAATGCTCACTGCTATTGTGATTTCCCCTGGATGGGAACCACTGTCTCATAGAGAATGACATCTGTGGTCCTGATGTGGTACTGCTTGAAGGACAAGGCTCTCTCTGGCCTCTGGTAGAATGAAACTCTCACTGCTATTACAGCCAGACCTTCACCAGTGTCCAGAAAGAAGCACTTCTTTATAGCCCATTGTGACCACTTACTATAAGCCCCTTAAATCACTGCAAACTAGATGTGCCCCAGCGGTGGTGATGATGCTAGAGCAGCTGGGAGCAATCTTGGGTACACCCAGTGAAATGGCCAGACGACCTCATACATCTCACTTCATCTCCAGCAGCCTCTCCCCCTGCCTCTCTCTTCCTTATTAAAGGAAAGCTCCCTACTTGGAGGAAAGAAAATTGCTACCTGATATTTATATATCTTCAGAGAGCACTATGCTTCGGAAACCGGAGCAAATGCTTAAAACTATTTATTGAAAGAGAGACTGTTTCTCGCATGAAATCTTGTTGGAAAAGTTGCCTGATTTCTTCTACTGCACTTAGAAAAATCTAGATCATTTGTAAAGCAAAGGACAAAAGAGAAATTGATTTTTGTCAGCATGAGGTTGGTTTTCTGTGCTTTGATTAGTTGCTTGAAGCTGGTGAGTCATGTGACAGTTCTGTTTTTTTTTAGGGCAAGGTATTCATACTGAGATCATAATAGCTATTTCCGACCTTGACTCTGAGCAGAATATTGCAGGAAATCTTATGTCACCATAAGTCTCTAACTGTTGGTAACCTTACACTATCTCTAGCTGATCTCTTTCCCTAGGAAGCACCATCTTCCTTGTTCCAAGAGCCATTCCTAGACTGAAATGAGTTGTCAACATCTATGGTCCCTTGTATGAAAGCTATCTAATGTCAGATCAAATCTGACTGCGCATCTGGCTGTATTTCCCAGCCTGCCTGGTGTAAACCCTACGCTAGCTGCAGCAGGATGGAAGCTCACCACTGTCAATTCCAGGATTCTTGAATCTCTGCTTCTTTCTAACTGAAATGTCTGCTCCTTTCCCAGAGAACCATGTTTAGAGACCTGGGAAGCCCTGCTTCCTGTCTTTGAAGACTGTTTGTGTATACTTACCTGTCACTCACTCAGGATCTGTGCCTTGAAACAGATCCTGTTTGTGATGTGTGAATAGACCTTAGGAAAAGTCAATACTTCCTTATGTGAGGGAGGGACCAGATGTCCCAGCGAGAAGATGGTGTTTGAACACCAAAGAAACACTTCAGGAGGAATAGTCCCTGGCTATAATCTTGAACTTGGACTTTCAGCTTTCAGAATGGACAAAGAACAAATGCCTGTTGTCTAAACTACCCCTCTCTGGTCTTGGTGTTTTGTCAAGACAACTGAATAGAAGAGTACACACACTGGAAGTGTGCCTGGAGTGAATATGAGATGCAAGGTGGGAACCTACTATACCATGTCAATTATACTGTGACTACCAGGGATACAGCAGTTCAAATCAATGTCTGAAGATTAGCTAGTAACCTTGATCAGTAAACCTATTTCCTGGTACATCCCCCTTCACCACGCAGCCGTGTCTCAACGGGTTCTATCAAAGACCAGAGTCCTATTACAGTGTGGCCTGGAATACTAGGAGATGTTACTATGCCAGCTTACCATAGTCACTGAAGTGATTTCTGAGGACATTTTCAATATGTGTGACTTTCATCTTCTATGATTGCTAAGATATCGCACCTCTACTCTATGGGTAGATGGTCCCCTCTCCAGATGGCCTGTGTCACCTCTTTGTTATGAGTATGTAAATAGTTCCCACTCTGGAATGGCCCATGTCACCTCTACTTCATGGGTATATAGATTGTCCCCTTTCCAGGACAACCTGTGTCACCTCTAGGTTATGGGTATGTAGTTGGTCCCCTCTCCAGAATGGCCTGTGTCACTGTGGCATTTTTCAACTCATTCTGAAAGTAGAAGTGCATTTTTAAAAATACTGACTGCTTGCTTAACTAATCTCCATCCACTGTTGTTTTACCCCACATCAGAACCTGAGGTTCTTCCTATATTTTTAAACTTCTTTACAAGACCCTTTGGTAAGGTCTCGCAAGTCTGCCTCTCAGCCTTCCTGGCCTTGCTGGCCCTGCACTCCCAGCTCTCAGTGACTATCTATTTTCTGTATCCCTTGTTCACGTGGAACACATTGTTTATATTACCTGAGACACTGTGTCATTCCCTCTCCACAGGTTGCTTCATCCTCTGGACCTCAGCTGTCTAAGAGTCGGGCCTGAACTGCTGACAGCCTGTCTGGATCCCAGCTTCCAGTCACGCTCTCCTCTGGGGCCGCTCACTCTCAGCATCTGCCTCAGGAGCAATTGTGTGCCTCTCGAAGAGATCATGTCTGTTCTTGTGGCTGGTACAGCACACACTCAGTATATACTTGAGTAAAAGAACCATCTTCAATTCTTCTACATCCTTATTCTCCAATGCATTTGTTGTCAGTGAGTCCTGTGGGCATGAGGGCTCTGGGGCTAGAGAAAGATGTGACATAACGAGAGAAGAGAGCTGAGGAAAGTTGCTTGGTGGACAAGATCTGTGTTTACCTAGAGACCAAAGGGAACAAAGCCAGGGAGCCTGGACAGGCAGACAGGACTTAGAAAGTGAGTGATATCAGGGATATTAGCACTGTATGATGGCCTGGCTGAGTGTGGAAGAAGCCTTTATCGTGTGTTTAAAGATGATGGGGACAATGCTAGACTGGTTGCCCGAGACAGAGCCAGAGAACTATAGAGAGACTAGGACTTCCCACCCTTACCCAATAAATATATTGATCAACATTTCTTGAGGGGGAGGGCTGTTTTAGACATGAAAAGTTATTTAACAGTGTTCATGGCCTCCATTCATTAATGTTAGCACCAAATTCCCAGGTGTATCGAATAAACATCTCTAGACATTCATTACTAAATGTGTCCTGGGGACCAGAACTTGCACATTTGAGAGGCACTGCACTATGTCCGTGTTTCCCCACACTGCTTTGTTGGGGAGCAAGCTTGTGGAGGTGCTCCAAGAAGAGGCTTGGCCAATCAAAGTGGAGGATTGCGAACACAGAAAGAGGCAGCCTCCTTTCCTGTATCAGTGCTCAGAGCCCTTGTTACATCAAGATGTGCAGAAATTCTGCTTTATATGGGGAGAGACCAATGTAGGAGATGGAGATGCCTGGAGCATTTTTACAGGAAATTTCCACCACCCATTGGAAGTTTTCTAGTGAGCATTCGTGGGGATGCTACCAGACAGTTGTTCATGAAGAAGCATCCTGTCCCAATTGGCCCACTGCCATTTAGGTGTTAAATGCTGGTGGGTGGGTGGGTTTTATGCCACCATTTGATTTCCAGAATCATTGTCACTTTGACACCTCCCCCCCCCAGAGTCACCAGTCCCATTTTTATCTCTCACCCAACTCTTTTCTTTGATGTACAACCAATCTGGGGGTAGTTTCTCTTTGCCCCTTTTCAAATGCTCAGCATGCCTGTTTCCCTACAGTTTTCTGCATCTCTCCAGCTGTGTAGACCATGGTTGAGGGAGAACTGCACGGCTCTGCAGATCTGGGTGGGATTAGGAGCAGGTGGACCTGGAACCTGCAAACCCCAGGGATGAAGGATACTGGTGCAGGGCAGTAGATTAGGCTGGGCCTACAGGGTGATGTGCAGGGCTGAGCACTGGGTAAAGAACTTGCAGACCAACCTTGCTCAGTCTTCACAATTCACTTCTCTAAGTCAGATGGTTATTTTTAGCTGTCAACTTGCCAAAATGCAGAGCCACCCAAGAAGGGTGATGGATTGTCTAGACAAAGTTGGCCTGTGGACACGTCTGTGATTGTAAGCAGAGGTAGGAGAATGGTGCATTTCCCTGAACTGTGTAGGAGCAAGCAAAGAATGCAACCCGAGCAAAGGCAGAAGCAAGGGTCTGTGTGCCTATTCTCTCTGCTCTTGAGACTGTCTGAAATCATGGACTACCATCTGGAATTGTAAGCCCAAACAAACCCTTTCTTCTTTGACTTGCTTTTGGTCAAGGTGTCTTTATCACAGAGACAGAAATGAAATTAGGACACCACTGCACCACATTTTCTGGAGACTTCTAGATGAAATCCCTGGTGATTCTCTGCACTTCAATTTCCTTTTGTACGAAAGAATGGGAGCTTGTTGAAGAAATCCCCAAGTCTCATGTCGGGAAAAGCCTCTGTTTTCTTTTCTCTTTAGGGAATTTAGAGATGTTGCAGACTGAGCACATACAAAATATTCACCTGGGAGCAGGTCTGGACTTGCTCGACTCCTACCTCCTAGAATAGCATTGCAGTGGAGGATTGCATACCTGTTCTTTCAGAAAATTTCAGCAATATTCACTGTGTGCCCCTTCTGCTGCAAGGATTATTTTTTTCGTTATTTTTGAGATAATATAATTACATCATCATATCCTCCTTTTCCCCCTCCAAGCCTTCCCACCTACCCCCTTGTTCTCTTTCAAACCTATAGCTTCTTTTTATTTTTCATTGACTGTTTTTTACATGTATGTGTGTAAATGCCTATTCACATATTTTCCCACATATAACCTGCTCAGTGTGTATGCTATTTCTGGTATGCTCACTTTCAGGGCTGACCATTTGTTATTAGATAACCAGTTGTGTTTTTCCCTGGGAAAGACCATTTTCCTCCACTCTCAGCATTCTTTAGTTGCCTGTAGTTCTTAGTATAAGGTTGAAAAGGACTAGCTTCCATGGGACAGAAGGCAGCATGCAAGTTTCCAAAGGAAGGAAGCAACAAGCAGGCCTACCCGGCTAATTTTCCTATGAGCCACAACAGTGTCCACCATGGCATGATGACCCCGAGGATGCACACATATCCTGGCAGTAGCCAACAGCACTTTAATTGAACTTAAGATTCACTCAACAAGAATGGAACCATGCCGGGTACCTGCCAGCTTGCCAGGGCTAGCGAAGTGATGGGATTTTGGAGGAGAACCTATACCCACCACTTTACCAAACTGTACAATCCCTAACTACATTCTAAATATTTGTCTGTATACCCACAGAGAAGTGTAGTTCTCACTCTTCATCAGGGAAGTTTCTGTTTGCCACAGATGCAGACCACTACGAAACTTCAACCAGACAAAATACAGAATCCCAGGGATGATGCACCCATTAAAACAGCACCCACCCCTAAGGCTCAGAGAACATTGCCAAGAGGGGAGAGAAAGATTGTAAAAGCCAGAGAATCAGGGGGTTCTCTGTGCGATTGGGTCTCCTAGTAACGTCAGATGCTACTATAGGATCTCACCAACATGACTGCCTCAATGTGAGGGGAAGAAGGTTAATACCAAGAGAGGTGCCAAAGTGGATGTGGGAAAGGCCACGAGCACTCTCTAAGGAATGAGGGGGAGGGGTGAAGAGGTCAGGAGCCAGGCTTCAAACAAACAAACAAACAAACAAATAAATAAAGCTATGTTACCACTGAATAACCAAATCTGTTTTCACAACAGACCTCAGGAATAAGACACTGAAAAACTGAAAAGGCAGTGTTAGGGTCCACAACCTGTTTTTGCAGTGACCACTATGAGGGACGCCTACAGTCTGGAGCTCTGAGCCCCTGTGTGGATGTCCCAATGTCATTAAGGTAGATGCCAAACTACGTTTGTTTGTTTGCTTGCTTTGCTGGGAGCCAGGGCCTCAGGTTCCTGGGGCTGGTCAGCCAGGGCTGTCTACAACGAGCCTTGAAACACAGAGGCGCAGTGTTGCAGCAGGTTGTTCCCGCCGGCTCCAGCCTGCTAGCCCGCCTCCGCCTGCCGCCAGTCTGGGCCCACAGCCACACCAGCCCCAAATAACACTCAGAGACTCTGTATTTGATACAATCCTGTTGGCCAATTACCATTACTGTTTATGGGCTAGCTCTGTCTTAATTATTAACCCATTTCTACTTATCTAAGTATTTCCACGTGGTTGTCTTATCGGGGAGCCGCGGCAAGCATCTTCCTTCTTCCCTGGCTACATCATGACTCCACCCTACTTCCTCTCTCCTCCTCCTGGTCTCCTAGCCCCGCCTATCTTGCTATCTCATTGGCCACAGTGCTTTATTAACCAGTATGAGAAACATATATACAGAATAACATCTCCCATCATCTCCTCTTTTCTGTCTAAAATAAAAGAAGGGATTTAACCTTAACATAGCAAAATATATCATACAACAGTTATCAAATAAGAATCACAGTAAACAATATTTAGTCCATTAACATTTTGTAAGACTTAAAGAAAATATCATCTATCCTATCTTTGTGTGTCTAAAGTCCTATATGTAACTTATCTTTAATCCTAACTAAGGAAAACTGTAACCATAACTACCTGTCTTCAACTCCATCAAAGACCACAGAAGGATAATACATAAACTCTAGAAATGACAGAGACAACTCATTGCCTGCTCAGTCACCCGAAGTTCTTTTGAAATGTTCCATCTTCAGCCCATAGGCCATAGTGTGTGTCCAGACTCCTCAACAAAGCAGGAAACTTTAAACTGTCCACCTGTATTGACAGTGTGTCAGTCATTTTTTTCTGTGTCCTGTAGACTGTCTGGCTGTCTGGCAGCCTCTTCCATGAAGCAGGAATCCTGTAGCAATGTCCATCTTGCATCAGCAGTCACCTTTTTGTGGGCCCTGCATGTCCAGTTTCTACAGCATAAAGTCAAACAGTCCAGACAAGAACAGTATCTTGTCTATATGGCTAGTCTTGCCATGATGGAAGCAAACTCCATAATGTGTTTCTTCGATGTCCATCTTCCTTTCTTCTGTAGGTGGTGTTACCAGGAGCAGTTGTGCCTCCCTGTCAAGAAAAACCCTAAACCATTTTAAATGTCATATTCTGTTGGTCTTTGAAAGGTTTGAAGAATGCCTATTCATTTTAAATACATCTCTGCATATCTAGAAATCCTAACTAACTTAACACCAAGTTTTGACTATCATAGGTAACTCTCTAATCTGTACTAAATTATATATTACATTTTCCAATGAGCTACATAAACACAATACCTAAACAAGAGGAGAAATATACATATGACAAAATTGACCTTAAATTGTATCAATAAAAGAAAATCCATTTCAAAGCAAAGTATTCATATCTATACCATAATTCCATTTTTACCTTTAAAAAGATTGCTTGTGGTTATAGCCATTTATAACCAAGTCCATTTAAATGAAAACAAACATTTATAAACAATATTTGGGAATTTGGGCGTCGTTCTTTCCAAACTACTTCCTGTTGGTAGAGGGCGCTGTCATGGGGGTCCAAAGAAGACGCAGAAATCTTGGCTGTAGTCTGCAAGGCTTTGTCTCAACTGCTTTGAATGTTGGATCACCTTGGGAGTTGTTTTAGGGGGTCTGGCTTGATCAAACCACATAAGTCTGGAAAGAATCCATAGCCTTCCATTTTCTGTGGAAACAAAAATAGAAATCCTTTTTCCCAGTAACTTGTCCTTAGGCTCAAATTTTGGAGTCAAAGCATTTTTAAAATATGTAAATTGAATTAATCCAGTAGCTTTTTTTTTTATCAGTAGTTATTTTCTCAGCAATCAAATAATTTAAAGACAACAGAATTGCGTATAGTATCCAAAATTTTTCTGTGCTTTCCATCTTTACGTGGCTTTTTTATTACTCTATTTATTCTACTTCTATTTTTATATATTTTGAGACAGGGTTTCTCTGTGTAACTTTTATCTGTCCTGGAATTCACTGCATACCAGGTTTGCTTTGAAATCACAGAGATCTACTTGCCTCTGTCTCTCTAGTGCTGGGATTAATGGCGTGTGCCACCATAGCCATCCATTTAATTCCTTTTTTTTTTTAAACCATTGTATCCCGTTTCTTTTTCTCTCCCAAGCCAGCGTATTTTTTAAAACACAGTGTAAACCTTTATTGCAGCTCTTATATACATTAATGAATTGTTAGCAGAGCTCTTTAAAAGCAAGGCGTCTTTTTTGTCACTTATGATAATTTTGGAAACCTCCCTTAAAGGAGCCGCACAAATCTCTGTCTACAGCAAAACAAATCCAATCAAGAAAATGCTGCTACCAAGAAGTCTCTGTTCCCTTGTTTTTAAAAACTATTTTTTAAGCTTTTGTTAAGTTTTAAATGAAAGTTCTCAATCCCGCTTCTGACACCATTATGTTACAACAGGTCTCCCCACCGGCCTCCTGGTCCTGCCGCCACGTGGGCCCACAGCCGCGCCAGCCCCAAATAACACTCAGAGACTCTGTATTTGATACAATCCTGTTGGCCAGTTACCATTATTGTTTATGGGCTAGCTCTGTCTTAATTATTAACCCATTTCTACTTATCTAAGTATTTCCACGTGGTCGTCTTATCGGGGAGCCGCGTGGCAGGTGTCCTCTTCTTCCCTGGGCTACATCTGGACTCCTACTACTTCCTCTCTCCTCCTCCTGGTCTCCTAGCCCCGCCTATCTTGTTATCTCATTGGCCACAGTGCTTTATTAACCAGTATGAGAAACATATATACAGAATAACATCTCCCATCAGCGCAGGACACAAAAGGCTGGGCTGCAGATGGTCCTGCCTGTCAGTGCCAACTCACTGGTGTTCTGAGCCAGGTGAGCCTTCTGATGTCAGGCTGGAGCTTGTTGATGAACCCGATGTGTGCCCCAGAGCTGGCAGGGCTGTGGTCAGATCCCTTTCTGAAGTAGGCAAAGTGATGGATGGCGCTCCTGTTTATTCTGAGGTTTCAAAGACACCCATGCAATGGTTAAGAACACTGAGGCATTAAATGAACAGAGGGCTTGGTGGAGGAGAGATGGACACAGCCAGGACTCATTATTCGAGGACAGGCCATCTTCTTTTCTGTGCTCAGATGCCTAGCTTAAAGGATCCTAAGGTGTAGGTAAAATTTGGGAAGCCTTAATCTGTGTTGAAATTTGGGAAGCATTGCCTTATGCTAACAACATTTTTGTTAAGAAGACGGTCTCCTTTTCATCACCAGATTGTCCCTTAAATTAGTTGAAGCCTGGAGGCCTTAAATTAAAAGCAAGAACTTACAATGTGGCAGATTGAATTTAGGTTCGTGTGCTGTGTATGAAATATATGAGTGGCTTTTGAAAACATAATTTAAAATGAATAGTGGGTTCTTTATGCAAGGCAGCAGCCCCTTGAACGTCTGGCTGTTTGAATCGGAAGCCTTGTTTCTCCTTGATATTGTGAATTGCTGTTATCTCACCCCCACCTCTGCCCCATCCAGGCCAGCCTGTACTGGTAGAGCCACCTCAAAATCTGTGCTAATGGCATTCCATTTGATGGAGTCTGCTCCCAAATGCCGGATGGGGTTCAATTCCCTCCTCTGAGATTCATAAGCTCGGTGTCCGTGAAGAAGAGAACGGGACACTCTCTGATACTCTGGCCTTCACATCTCACTTCTTTTTGGCTGGGCCCAAGGGCAGTTGGGAGGCAACCCTGAAGCTCTCTTTGCCTTTATGCACAGTCCCTGCTGTCTGGGCAAAGGCCAGCTCGGAGCAGAGTTCTGCTTCTTCAACCTCAGTGCACAAAATGAGCCAGGACCTTTAAAAAAGACTGATTCTTGGTCCGTGGTCTGAACCACAGAAATCTTTACTTAATTGGTCTGTGGTGATGCCCGAGAACTCCCTGATAGAATTATCCATCTTCATTTTCATCTCTCCTCAAAATAACGGAGAAGAGCTGAGGCTCACAGGGGCAGGGGCAGGGTCCCTAGGCTGGGTAAAGCTAACGTTCCGACTGGGAGGTGCCAGGATTGCAAACATTTACTAAAAATGAAGGCTGCCAGTTGACCCGTTAACTCATTCATTCATGGGTGTCCATCCAGTGCCCGATGCTAGCACAGGTCCGGGATGTAAAGACCGACCGAGGTCAGGATTAAGTCTCTCAATCTTTGGCATGTGACTTCTGACTCCGCCCTCTTTCCTTTGCAATGCAGATCCCAGCATCTGCCCTTGAGCTCCCCAGGATTGGGGGCGAGGATGGATGGCAACACCCCCACAACCATTCTGCTTCACCACTCACAGAGTTTTGTCACTGACATTTTCCCCAGTACATTTTTGTATGACGATGAATGGCATATGGGTACCTCTTTGTCAGACACACATTTATCTCGAACATCCTCAGTGCCATCTTGTCTGACTCATTTGGTGATTACACGAAGTTTGGATGAATAGGAAAGGGAGCAGGGCAGAAGCAGCATAGACTCGATCAAAATCGGGTCTCTAATTCTCCCCTCTCCTCCCCTCCCCCCTCCCTTGCTTCCTCTTATCCTCTCTCCTTTCCCTCCCTTCCCCATCTCACCTTTTGCTTTCTCTCTTTTCTTTTCTTTCTTTCTTCTTTTTGCCCCCCCCTTTTTTTTGCCCTTTTTTGAGATAGGGTCTTAACGGTGTAGGCCAATCTTGCCATCTTGCTTCCTCGGCCTCCCAAGTGTGGGGATTGCAGGCCTGTGTCAGAACATCCATATAGCATACTGTCCTTTAAAGCAACATCAAGAGGTCCTAACGTTTTAAACTGCACTTCCCTGGGATGCTTGGACAAGATTTATTGTACTCATTTTAACCAGTGTACTCTCTGCAGATATGGGTGTCTATCTGCCCTTAAGATTGCCACCAGGTACTTCTCTGTCCTGCCGCAGTCTCTGCTTCGCAGTCCCTGGGAAGTGCCTTCTGGCTTCCCGAGTCCAAGGCAAAGCTTTTTCATTCCTCCACTGCATTCTCAGCTGGCTGGCTAGGCATGAGCACAAGGGGGCACCAAAGGGTTTCCCTTCCATCCCCGTGCGAGATTCCTGCCGTTTTCTGTCTGGCAGGAAATTCACAATGAAGGGGAGACATTGTATGACTTAGGAGGAGGGAAGTATGCCTCTTTGTGAAAACTCGGTTGTGGAGTTTGGCAAGTGCTATGGCATGGGAATAGCATCTGATGGCTCTCAGGGTCACCCTGTGAATGTGTGACCCTTTCCTTAAGAAACCAAAAGGAATGCTAGCAAGCCATAAACGGAGCAGAGGCAGAACATTAAATTCAGAAGATAGGTCAAGCTCAGGAAGGCCACAGTGGAACAAGGATCCCAGGAAAGAGTGTGTTTCATATCTGTGGGGCCATGGGGTTCACCTGTCTCCCGTCCCTCCAGGTGCTATGCAGAGCCAGCTGTAAAGCAGGGATGTAAACACTCCATAGTGCTGTTGCAGAGCCTTGAGAGCCTGGGGTGGGGGTGACTAAGACAGACAGAAGCAAATGAGTGTATGGTATGGTGGGCAGCCATTCCTCACAGCTGGTAGATTACAAGTGGGTTTGTGCCAGCCATGTGAGGCAGAAAGCTGACACAGGGGGTTGGGTGGATGATGTTGAGGGTATTGAGATGTGTGGTGTGTGTGTGTGGGGGTGCTTTATGGGGTTGAGGAGGGTTCCCAGGGTTCCGTTCCCGCTCTTTTGACTCTGGTGAGAATTAAATATTGTGAACTCTACCCGGAGAAGCCCAGCAGGCACCTGATTTATAAACTAGAGCTCAGGGGAACAACAAAGGCTGGGGAATGAATGTGGCACTTTCATACTGTGAGCTTTATCTTGATTGACAACTTTGAAAAATTTATAATCACAGTGGAAACAAAATCTGGTCATATCTGCCAGGGGTTTTCTAGATTAAGTTGTGGAGGGTAGGTCCAGCCTGAAATGTGGGCCCATACCTATGACAGGCTTGGGGGTGGGGGAGACCACGTGAAATGGAAAACACAGGCCAAGCAGCAATGTTCATCCCCTTTGGGGGCCTGGTTGTAGATGCTGTGTGCCCAGCTGGTGCACACTCCTGCCTGAAGGTTGTTCATGCCATCAAGGACTACAACCTTGACATGTTCCTTTTCTGAAGTTGTTTGCTCAGGTATTTTGTAATAGCAAAAGGATTAACTGGTGTGTGTGTGTGTGTGTGTGTGTGTGTGTGTGTGTGTGTGTTTTCCACTCAGCACTCACATCAGCCCTTTATTTCAGATGTTTTTGTTATCATCTCAAACACTGGTAAAGTAAGACTTAAGCAAGGAGCAGGTGACAAAATTTCAAAACAGTGGAGCTGGGAGTGAACGGGGGTCTGTGTGACCCAGATAGCTACCTCTATGTTTCTTCCCTGACCTGGAGCCATTGCAGAGAAAGGAGGCTGGGCCTACTCGGGTCCCTTCAGGCATTTGTTCCATATGGGACAGTGTCAGTTCAAGTATCTGACCCCTCAAACCTTTCATAACCTCTCATAGATTGCCTTCCCTGTGTCCCTGCTAGAAATTGCTTTAGCCAAGTAGATCTCATTTTTCCAGCAAGTAGTGGATTCTCTGGGGGTGGAAAAAATAATGCATTTCCATCAATACATGTAGATTCCACACAACATGTGAGGACCTCGGCCACGGAGAGGGCAGCAAGTATCCATAGCAATGGCTTCACAGTGATTTCCTGGAACACCAACATTGGAGGCTTTGCATATAGAACTTCAGGTTGAACCAGCCTCTCCCTCTATGCACTGTAGCTTCAGCTTGTCCTTCTGGCCACCTGGGAACCTTTCTTGAGAGATTAAAGCACTGGCTGCCCTCCGTTTTCCAACAGCAGAGGGTAGGGGAGTCAAAATGCAGAATGTGAATGGTAGGTATGCACAAGGCACCTGTGTGCTGACTCTCAGCTGTCTGGGATGGGACTAAAGGGTGAAGGATACAGGGGGGGGGCTGCTTGCAGCTTGATTCCTGCAGTCTAAACTCGAATAGCTGCTTTTGTGTGACTCCAGACCTGACAGATTATCTTAGAGTATTCAAGTGATAGAGTAATTTGCACCCATAGAAATGAGAGAAAGTCAGGATTTTCACCAATCAGAGGGAACAAAGTGTAGGTCTGGTTGTAGTGGTTTTAAGAGTATATGCCATGCTCATGATCAGAAGTCTCTGGGGATGAGTGGGTAGGAGTCGCCAAATGTAGTTCCAATCTGCAAGGGTCACAGGGTCACACACACACTGAGTATGATGTGGACCAGCAAGATAAGGTTGGGAGTTCCAATGAGAAGAGAGGCCCAGTTATGGGGAACAAGATTGCCAGACTGAGGTCACAGGTAGGTGTGGGTTTGTGGACAAGATACCTATGTAAGAGCTAGGACAAAAAGAATCTGGGGGATGCTTCCTTGGTCCTCTCTACTCACAGTGTTAGCCATGACCTTCTCTGCCTGCTCTAAAATAATCAAACGAGAAGAAGAAAGCCGAAGTGTGCATCTGGTTCCTTTTGGACAGCCAATGGGGCAGTTCTAGAATATGAGGGTCACTTGTCTCTGGCAAAGTTGAACTCTGAGGATGGAGCTGGTCTTGGAACCCAGGTAGATGCAAAGAGCATCGAACCTGCAGTGTCCCACAATCACAGGACTCAGAACACGTGAGACCCGAAAGCAGGAAGTCAGGAGTTATTTCTGCGTCTTGAGATTTGCGTGGTGCCTTCAGAATTTCACAATGGAAAAATCGCTCTATTTCACACAGGGATATTCTGTAAAGAAAATCAGGTGGCAGGCATTCTGTAGATAAGCAGGTTAGAGGGTCATTAAACCAGCCTCTCCCAAAACCTACCTGATGAGCAGGTAGACTTTGGTCTTTCTTGAGCTCATCACATGAGTCCGATCCTCTCTCCTTGGTGGATGTCCTTGGTTTTATTGGTCCAGGGCTCAAGTTCAGGGTAAGAGATAATCAACCCTCCCCCCCCCCCCAGTGAACATGGGCCCTGTATACCCTCAGAGCAATAAGCTAGTTTAATCACTTAGGTTGGTAGCCCTGGCCTGAAATTACAGTCTACCCTTCTCACCTCCTCTCCTGGGGCTGCTGTGCGTTCTCATTTGAGCTGTTTCTTTGTTGAGGGACTGTTAGAAAAACCACAGCTAGAAATTGTGCTTTGGTTATCCTGAGAGCAACGACGAGGACCTCAGAAAAAGACATGGGTCCTCTGTTGGCTTGAGGGGAGAAGAGAGTGGGAGCAGGATTGTTATGGGTGAAAGCGGAGCCCGGGCAGCTTCGACAGAGGCAGGAGGGTATGAGGTGTTTGGTACATACATAGCTGAGTGGTCGGTCTCTCACCCCTTTTACAGTCACCTTGGTACAGGCTGCATTGTGTTCCATCAGAATAGGTTCATGATGGAGAAGGAAGAGGGAGCAGAGAGGCAGTCTGCTCCCTGAAAGACGCCCAGTGGACTCTCCAGTGCCACCATGCAGCCCAGTGTCTGCCATTGCTCAAACTCTGACAGTATAGTCAGCTGACAAAAAGATACTTTTCTTTTTTCAGGGGGATATGTATCTATTGCATCTTGCTATGGCTTCTGGTTTACCCAGAGAAGATACAAGATTGATGAATACTAGGGAGAATACATGTGTGGAAGAGATGAACCGTTAGGGTGAGTGAACATTAGGGAAACAGATTGTGCTGATCTGGTGGCTCACACCTAGCTCAGTAATAAGACTTCTCTGGGTTTCAATGTGAGTGTTCGCTCAGCCCTAGCCACCGAATTCCTTCCCATCGATGTCAACTAGCAGGGAGCGGTGGGCATAGAACTGAAGGCAGATTTCCTCTGTGGGAGGAGAGGGGTGGGGTGGGATTCCTGCCTTTGAGCATCTTGAACATCAGTCTCAATGGTGACATCAGAGTGCGAGGAGTCAGCAGACATGCCAAGTTGCTTTTATTTCAAGGAGACGAAGAAGAGTCACATTCATTTCAGAGTGTGTCACCCAGATGGGAATTTTCAACCCATTTTTAAAGTTTTTTTTAGCCCTCTTTTTGGAATATATATGTGTGTGTGTGTGTGTGTGTGTGTGTGTGTGTGTGTGTGTGTGTGTGTGTGTGTGAGAGAGAGAGAGAGAGAGAGAGAGAGAGAGAGAGGTAATATTCAAATTCCATAAAATTTACCCACTATGCAGGTTTGGCCCCAAATGTTCTGGTCATTGTATCATGGATTCAGCCAATCATGGATTGAAAATATTCAGAAAAAATACCGAGTCTGCCATTATTCTCTAAATAATATAACACAACAACTAGTTTTGTAGTGCCTACAACCTATTGTGTATTCTGAGTCATCTAGAGATGATTTGAAGGACACGAATGTATGAAGCATGTGTAAATCACATACTAGTTCATATGTCAGACATTACCATTGCAAACTTTGGTGTCTTCTGTGGGAGTTGGATAGGGGTGGGTGCCTGGAACTGATTCCCCATGGACACCGAGGGACATGGCTAAATAGAGTTGTGGAGTCATGACTAGAGCCCGACTCTAGAATGTTCATTACATGATTATCCTGGTCCCCTATGTGCTTGGCTTAAATGCTTCTGTGGAAGTCCCCATGAGACAGCTAATCTTGAGAGGGCAGCTAGCCTGAGAGGGGTGGGCAGCAGTGTAGCCTAGTTGGCATGCTGCATTTAGGAAGGCTCTCAAGAGCCAGTAACCCTTAACATGTAGATCCAGTGACCCAGGGACAGTTCCAACAACATAACAAGGGTTATCCGGTTCACTTTTGACATCGTATCAGGCAACCTTATTCCCTTTTTACAGATGGGTATAAGACAGGAGAAAGAAGAGAAGTTGACAGAGGTTGACTAGCTCACAAGATTTTACTGGTACCAGGTGGCTAAGCTAGGATCTGAATCCATACCTTCTGATATCAGATTTTTTGTGTTGAAATTGCTACAAAGAACAGAGTTGAATATTGGTCAAGTCTAGATTTGACTCTGAGATGAGTAAATCATAGCACACATCTCAACAGCATGGCCAAACTGGACTTTAATATAATAATATAATCAGTTTGACTTTAATATAATAATATAATCAGTTTGACTTTAATATAAGTGGCCCTTACCCCTGATTGATCCTACTTCTCACCCATATTAGCTGTGACTTGAAATGTAAGTGATAACCATTGGCCATTCCTCTCTGAGGTCCCTGCTCTATCCACACACAGCACAAGGCACCAGGTGTCTACTTGCCATGGAAAAAGTGGCTCAGACATCACCAGTTCACAATGAGTTACAAACAGGTTGTTGTTTGGTGATGACACTGTATTTCTCTCTCCCTTTCAAAATCAATCTTCAGATTTCAAGCTCAAAGCCCAGGTGAAGCCACTTTCTGAAGGTATGCCAGGGGTTAGCAGCGAAATGCTACACACCACTTAACATGTGAAATATGATTTATCTTGCCTGGGCATATATGAAAAAAAAATAGAAGGAGCAAAACACTCAACAACAACCCTTCTGTTGAGTTTTGAAATGTAAATGTTTGCTAAAGCTTTGCAGAAGACAGCTTCACTTGGGCTGGGAGCTGTGTGTAAAGAGACATTAAAATGCATCATTTGCTCAGGGCTAAAAGTCATCAGCTTGTGATATTAATGCCCTTTAAAAATAATTTGATGGCATGAAATCAGAGCATGCCTTGTGCAAAGGATTGGCTCTTGTCAATTTTCTCATGGATCTACTGAGCTGTAATTGCATTTAGATCATGTCAGAAATGAAAGGGTTTTTTCTTCTTTCCCTACTGCTTTCATATTCTGGAAGAGAGGTAACAGGGTTCACTTTGATTCCATCTAGTATGAAGGACCTCACCCGGCAGGCTGGGAACGGGCTGCTCAGCTAGAGGTTGTGGTCCTTATGACTGGCTGCTTTTCTGTCTGAGTCCTAAGGCTCCCAGCAGGGTTTGTCTGGCCAAATGCTGGGAGGAGGCTAAAAGCACAGGGACACCTGTGGGAGCAGCTGCCTTAGGTGGATTAGCGATGCTGAAGCCACTTCAGTTGCAAATGACAAAAGTCTTCCTCAAAGTGGCATAACCAATGGATGGAAAGTGATTTAGGATGCAAAGAGTGTCTCATGCATTTCAGGGATAAAACTGAGATCCACGCAGAACGCGAGGTGTGACGGGCTCTTGGGTTGTATTCTGGGTGAGCACAGGGTGACAGACACTGAGCAGGAGTGGATGGGTGTGGATAGAGGACAAGGGCATTGGCTCTTCTAGCGCTGCCTTCATTTTTAAAAATGCTTTTTAAGTTTTTATTTATTCTTTGACAATATATTGATTGTCAAAATCATACCCACCCTGACTTTCCCCTCCTATTCCTCATGGACATTACCCCCAATGCATCTCCCTCTCATCCTTCCTGTTTTATTTATATTTATTTGTATTTATCTGTTGTTTTGGTAATCCACTGAGTCTAATTAGTGCTGGCCTGCTGGAATACTGGCTGATTTTGTATAGGCGACTGTTACTGCAATGAGTCCATGAATACAGCTGCTGTGTTTTACCAGATAGCCACATTTTACAGTGCTGCTCCCCATCTTCTTCCCTCCCCTTCCAACCCTAACTCCTTTTCTTGCTTAATCTGGAGCAATTCCACTCTGCTGCACACCACAGGGTAAGGGTCCACGTGAAGGGAGGAGCCTGTTGTGAATAAAGCAGTTTGAAATAACTGGATGAGTCTTTGGCTTCCTTGCAGTGTAGGAAGATAACCTCTAGAAGATCCCCAAAGACAAGCTATCCTGTAAGCATTTGTGCAACAGTGCAGGGCACCTCTGTAATGGTGGCCTCTCTCTGAGACATCATCGCTCATCAAAGTGCTCTTTGCCTAGTTGTCCAGATGACTGTGTGGTGCTAAGATATGGTGTATCATCTAATGTCTTTGCATCCCTTTTTCTTTCTTATTTTCTGAAAATAATTTTAATGAGTCTTTAACACACACACACACACACACACACACACACACACACACACACACTCATTCATTCAACACACAGCTCGTGAGCACTTGCTGGGCATCTGTACCTCTCTTCATGGAACTTATTGTCCTGTTCGGATGAGGGTGATGACTGTGGCCAATCAGTTTGCTGGTGGTATTTCCACCTCTACTACTCTGGGATGCCATGGCCATTGCCCCTTCATGGATTTCTATCCTGATCTTAGTAGGCTAGTCAACCCCAATGATCCTGCCTGGATGACTTCCAGTCCTGACTCTCCAAGTGTGGCCCAGAAACTCCTGTGGGCTTCCAGGCTCATCTCGGGTATTTGAGGTCAAAGGGCTCTTTCATAACAGCAACACCACAATGCTCATCCTTTGAAATCTCTGTGAGAGCAGTGTGTGCAGCCCAAACAGATTGGTGGTAGGGACAAATATGTAAGTCCCATACTCTGCTAATAAGTTAGCTATCAAAGGGATTTGCAAACAGACAACACTATTCATTGCACTAGCTTAAAAACTGTAGTAATTATTTTTCAAAAAAAGCTCAACTTATAATAACATGTTGTGAGCAATAGAATGCATTCATTATGACTATGGTTGTCATTTTATCTTTGTGTGTGTGTGCGTGTGCTCGCAGCTGTTAACACATGCATGTCTGGGCTCATGTGTAGGTGTCAGAGGACAAACTCTAGTGTAGGTACACACTGGGAATTCTCTAGTCTCTTCCACATGAATGCTGGGATTATAAACACTTTTTGCCATACCAAGATTTACATGGGTCCCTGTTACAGCAGGTTTCCCCGCAGGCTGCTGCTGGTTCTGCCGCCATTGTCCTGCAACCACGTGTGCCCCAAATAACACTCAGAGACTCTGTATTTGATACAATCCTGTTGGCCAATTACCATTACTGTTAATGGGCTAGCTCTGTCTTAATTATTAACCCATTTCTACTTATCTAAGTATTTCCACGTGGTCATCTTATCGGGGAGCCGCGCGGTAGGCGTCCTGCTCCTTCCCGGGCTACATCTTGACTCCCCCTACTACTTCCTCTTCCTCCTCCTAGTCTCCTAGCCCCACCTATCTAGTTTTCTATTGGCCACAGGGCTTTATTAACAGTATGAGAAACATATATACAGAATCACATCTCCCATCAGGTCCCTGAGATCTAAACTCAGGTCTCCTTGTTTGCATGGCAAGTGCCTTACTCATGAGCAAGCTCTCGTTTTAATATCTATCTATCTGTCTATCTATCTATCTATCTATCTATCTATCTATCATCATCATCTATCTATCATCTATCTATTTATCTATCTATCATCTATCTATCATCATCTATCATCTATCCCTCTATCTATCATCATCTATCTATCATCTATCTATCATCTATCTATCACATCTATCTATCATCTATCTATCTATCATCATCTATCTATCATCTATCTATCTATCTATCTATCTATCTATCTATCTATCTATCATCATCATCTATCTATCATCTATCTATCTATCTATCTATCTATCTATCATCTATCTATCTATCTATCTATCTATCTATCTATCATCTATCTACCATCTATCTATCATCATCTATCATCTATCTATCTATCTATCTATCTATCTATCTATCTATCTATCATCTATCTATCTATCTATCTATCATCTATCTATCATCTATCTATCATCATCTATCTATCATCTATCTGTCTGTCTGTCTGTCTATCTATCTATCTATCTATCTATCTATCTATCTATCATCTATCCATCTATCTATCATCTATCTATCTATCTATCTATCTATCTATCTATCATCTATCTATCATCATCTATCTATCATCTATCTATCCATCCACTTATCTATCTATCTGTATGTATGTATGTGTGACTTGACTTTAATTTCTAAGATGGTATGTTTTAAGAGATATAACACATAAACAGGAACTAATTGGAGGCCTTACACTTTGAAGAATGCTAAGGGGTCCTGGAACACAGTGTTTGACAGCTGATGCTTCACAGGCAATAAGAAGGCACAGGCAGCCCCCCTCAGCAGTGATATTTTGTCAGAGGATGTTAGGGGAAGGATTGTAAGACGACCCTAAGTCAGCTTCAGAAATAACAGAACCAAGGAAAACTAGGAGGCCAGGTGCTGCCAGGGACCCAGAGCCAGCCCAGGGAGAAGCCCATTGTCACCACTGACCTCACAATACTATTTTATTCACCTCCCCCTGTAGGGGGCACTGCCACCTCTGCGAAGTGAAGGCTTCTGCCACCTCCCGAGTGGTGGTGTTTCTAGCGTCTGAGTCCCTGGGTGGTCACCTCTGGGTTCTATGCACCTCAGCTGAGATGGCCTGGCAGCCACAGAGCCTTAGAAAGCTAACATCATTGTTTGGACTCCTGTAGAGGGACATAGACTCCATCTCTCACCAAGCCCTGGTATAGAAAGTAGTGGGCAGGGGACACCTGACAAAGTTCTCTGCAACATGGCATGTTTCCAAGAATTTTCTAGGGCTCTGGTTGCCCTCTCTGAACCCATCCTTTGGGAAATCAAGGGAACTACCAACAGAAGGTAAGCGTATGTTATAAATTCTGGTCAATCACCTGCATTTTGTTGTCTCTAAGCCTTGGAGGCTTAGGAAACCTCAGTGCTTTCATGACAGGTGAGGTGCATGGAATGCAGAAAGAGGCGATTAGAGTCTGTTGTGCTCCTGGATGGACCCCATCCCTAGTGAGAGGAGGAAAGAGCACCACAGTTGCCTTAGCCATTAAGAGCAGAATCTCTGGAATCAGGCACACAAGTCCTTATCTTGGGTCTGAACTCTGCTTCACTGGAGATGGCAGTTTCTGGACATATGCCAGGACAGAGACACAGGCAAAATGACCAGGCAGGCTGCTGGACCAGAACTTCGTCCACTTAGCAAAGCATTCATATTCTGTGTGGCTGTCTATGTGATGTTCTTCTCTTGCTTGAATTTTATATGAATTGGAGTGACAGGACAGGTCCCTGGAGGGGCAGGGAGGATTTCATGTATCTTAAGATGAAATTAGATGAAAATCTCTCTCTCTCTCTCTCTCTCTCTCTCTCTCTCTCTCTCTCTCTCTCTCTCTCTCTCTGTGTGTGTGTGTGTTTGCCTCTCTCTTCTCTCTCCCCCTCCCTCTTCCTCTCCTCATCCCCCCTATCCCTCTCTCTCTTCTTCCCACACCCTTCTACCTCGTGCTGGATCCCCTCTGCCTTCCACTGATCAGTGAGCATGCTTGGGAAGAACTGATGGTTGGATTTGGTGACAACTCTGAGCAGGCAAATACATTGATGTGCAACATCTAAGCATCAGAGAGACAGCCCCCTCTCCTGCCAGGCAGAAGTAATAAAAGGAAAATGACAGCTACAAGGATGGCTCCTAACTGGAGTGAGGGTGCATGAGTTCATGGGAGAGGGGCCACACCAATCCACCCCTGGGTACTTGGTGAAGTGCCAAGCAGGATAAATGACAGCCATTGGATGGATAGATAGATGGATAGTCATTGAACCAGAGCACATTAGGAAGCTAGCGAGGTTTCCAACTCCTACTTCCTTTCCCAGAAACTCTCCACTCCTACCCCACACTCATGCTCAAACCTGGGCCTTGATCTGTAGGAAATTCCCCCAGGAAGAGAGGAGATTCTGCCTGTTTCCTTCCTCAAGTGTGTTCAGTTTTAAAGCTGCTGATGAAGAGGGCATTGCTGTATCCAGGATGGAGATTCTCAAATGCAATGCTCTCTGTCTGTTTCCTCAAGATTTTAATGGATGCTCTGACAATTAAAAAGTATCATATCCCTTGTCAGGTGAACTTGGAAGATCTTGGATGTCATAACTCCTTAAAATTTGAAATGCACAAAGGCACATGAAATGAAACCCACAACACATTGCTTTGCATGGTTCTGAAAGTTCTGTGTGTTCAATTTACAAACATGTTTGGTATGTAAATATGTATGATTTATATACAATAATGTGTACCATAAAAATAAAGGGCATTTCTATCAGCCCCAAGCTTACGCATAACTCTTTGTAACCAATGAATACTTTTTCTCATCACCCAACCTTCTGAATCCATCACTCTAAAGATTGTACATTTGCAAGAACTTCACAAGAATGGAGTCCTACAATAGGTGGCCTCCTGCATCTCTGGTTTCTCTCCTTTAACCATGACTTATGAGGTTCAGTCCTGATGGATTGGGAGTTTATCCCTTTTAACTGCTGAGTACTATTCCCTTGTGTGGCTGTACCACTCACTGTTAATCTGATCACCACATGATGGAACTTCAAGCTGCTTCCAGTTATCAGTGGCTCAGAACAGAAGACTATGACTGTTTATGCACAAGTCCTTGTATGTCTCATGGTTCTTCTCTTGCCTAAATACTCAGTAGTGGAATCACTCACTTTTATTTCATTGAGGAGGGATCCTTACTTGGAACATTTGTTATGAATTCTGAAAAAAGTCTGGGAACTTAGATCATTTATTGGATCTGAGCACACCATCAGGGCTGTCACTCCTACTGTGACTTCTGTGAGAACAGCTGAGTTGCTGGTCCAGGCTCTGGCAAGGCTGATGTTAATGAGGGGTTGAGTGAGATGCCTTTGGGTGTATCTGGCAGAGATCAGCAAGAGAAATTCTGTGGAGCAAGAGTGAAGGCTTTCTCTCTCTGTCTCTCTCTCTCTCTCTGTCTGTCTCTCTCTCTCTCTCTGTTTCTCTCTGTGTGCATGTGTGTGAGAGTGTGAGCGTGCAAACCTGTGTATATAGGAGTACATCATATGCTTGTGCATGTAGGATCCAGAGGTCAACAGTAGATGTCATTCCTCAGGTTTGTTTTTCTCAGCTTCTCATTGGCTTTGGAGTCACAGAGTACACTAGGCTGGTGTGTTGGCTTGAATGAGAAATAAACTCCATCAGCTCTGGCATGTAAGCATTTAGTGCCCAGATGGAGAAGTATGGGAAAGTGCAGGGTGCTGGAAGAAGTCTCTGGAAGTGGGTTTTGAGAGTTTAAAGCCTCATGCTTCTCCCATTTTTCTCTCTCTGCGTCATGCTTGACCCTGAGAGTGTGAGCTCATGGCTTCCTGATTCTGTGTCCATGTCTCCTGTCTGCAATGGACTCAGCCTCCTGAAATAATATGCCCAATAAACTCTCCTGTAAGTTGACTTGACATTTTATCACCAAAGTATAAAAGGACCTAATAGAGCTGGCTGGCCATTGAGTGCCAGAGATCTGCCTCTGTTTGGCTTGTGGGTTCTGGGGATTCAAATGGAGGTCCTCCAGCTCACACAGTGAGCTCTCTTCCCAGTGAGCTCTCTTCCCTGGTTGAGATCTTCTCTTCTCTAATTGGTGAACGTCAGGCTCTACTCACCTCTACCCTCCTTGTCGCCAGTTGAGAGGCAGTGACTACAGTCCACTGGCCAGACCATCTTCTCCTTTTGGTTCTGAAAAGAAAGGATGCCATGTGGCTGCCTTTCCGAAGTGCCATCATTCTTCCCAGCAGATGGTGGATGAACACAGCTAATTGACAACTCCTGTAGCATATAAAACAAAAGCCAACCAAAGGAACCCACGAGCTAAATGATGTCATTATCAGGCAAATGGAGGAAGCAGCATCTGCCTCCAATATGGTGGAGTCACACACAGACCATGTATAGACTGTTCAGACATCATAGGATGGCAGTGCCCACCCTGAAGAGAAGCCACTGGAGCTGGTAGCTGGCCAGGGTCCCACTACCCCACCTGAGGAGGAAGAGGAGGAGGAGAAGAAGGAGGAGGAGGGGGAGGAGGGGGAGGAGTAGAGGGAGGAGGAGGGGGAGGAGGGGGAGGAGTAGAGGGAGGAGGAGGGGGAGGAGGAGGTGGAATTCATGCCCTGGCCTAGTGTAAATAGTCCATCTTTCCTGATCATCTTGCTCTTCTATTTGTGGCTTTGCTGCCTGGAAAGACATGCTTTTCCAAGATTTTTGATTCATTAAATTGGGAAAGACACCTTGTGTACCTGCTTCCTGTCTGCTGTCAAAATGATTTTATGTAGCACTTTATTAAAAAATTAATATCTTTATCCATCTTTTATCTGATAACTCTAAGTATGTCCAGTAATTTTATCTCATTCTTATTCTGAGAAATTCATTTCACACACACACACACACACACACACATATATATATAAGTATTTAATTCATCATCTGGGATTTTTAAAGCTTTAAAGATATTTATACCTGAAAAATAAAATTGTGTTTATTTATCAGATATAATATATTTTGAAATTCTAAATTGGGGTGGCTGACAAATATACATGTTAATTCATATACTCATCATTTTTGGTGAAGATGCCTACTCTATTAGTGATTTTTAAAAATACTATATATGGTTCCATCTCTGTGAGCCCCCATGAACCCAAGTTAGTTGAATCTGTGGGTTTTCTCATGGTGTCCATGGTCCCTCTGGCTCCTATAATCCTTCCTCCCTCTCTCCCATAGGATTTTCTGAAGTCTGCCTAATGTCTGGCTGTGGCTCTCTGTATCTGTTTCCATCTGTTGTTGGTTGGCGCCTCTTGGATGACAATTGGGCGAGGCAACAATCTATGAGTACAGCAGAATATCATTAGGAGTCCTTTCACTGACTTTTTTTTTTGTCATGTTTGATTCTATCCTAGGTCTCTGGGCTCTTCAGCCTTTGGGTCCTGGCTCTGTAAGCAGGTCCAAGTGTGGGCTCCCTCTCATGGTATGGGTTTCAAGCTAAACCAGTCATTGGTTGGTCCCTCCTGTAATTTCTGTGTCACCTTTACCCCAGCATATCTTATAGGCAGGGCAAATTGTAGGTCAAAAGTTGGGATGCTGTACCAATCTCTCCACTGGAAGTCTCACAGAGACTGAACCACCAGCCAGAAAGCTTGCATGGGACTCACCTAGGCCCTCTGCACGTATGTTACAATTGCGTAGCTTGGTCTTCTTGTGGAACTCCTAACAGTGGGAGCGGGGGCTGTCTCTGACTGTTACCTGCTTTTGGGACCCTTACTCCTACTGAGTTGCTTTAGCAGCCTTAATAAGAGAGAAGGTGCCTTGTCTTACTGTAACTTGATATACCATAGCTGCCTGATATACATGGGAAGCCTGCCCTTCTCTAAGGAGAAAGGGTGGGGGGACTGAAGCGAGGAGGTCATTGGGAGGAAAGGAGGGAGGGAAGGGAAAGTGTGATTAGGTGGGGGAATTAATTCATTAGTTAATTAACTAATTAAAATATGTGGGAGCTGGAAAGATGGCTCAGTGGGTAAAAAGCCTCCAAGTCTGAAGATCTGAGTTCAGATTCCCAGAATCCACATGGGTAAGAGAATTGACACCCACAAAAGCTGTCCTCTGACTTCCTCATATGTGCCCTGACATGCAAGCCGCAGGCATAAACACAACACACACACACACATACACACACACACACACACACACACACACACACACACACTCACACACACACACACACAGAGAGAGAGAGAGAGAGAGAGAGAGAGAGAGAGAGAGAGAGAGAGAGAGAGGGGAGAGGGAGATTATACACGTTAGGAGTTTCCATGCATAAGATCATTCAATCTACACAATGGATAGTTTAATTTCTCCCATTGTAGTTTAGATGATTTTATTCCCTTCTGTACCTAGGTATGTTGACTAGGATCTCTAGTACCTCTTGTGTTTAATAAAATGATAAGATTAGGCATCATCTTGTTACTAATCTTAGAGGGAAGTCTTTTAGCACTGCTCACATTAGTTTTAGGTTACATATGGTCTTGATTGCATTAAGATACACCCTCCTATACTTAACTTACAAACAATTTTTATCATGAAAGGATAATGAATTTTGTCATGTTTTCCCTGCTTCTATTAGTGATGATTTATTTATTTTGCCTTTCATTCTGTTCATATGATGCGTCACATTTATAGAATTGCATATAAGACACCAATCTACATTCCTGGGATATCCTATTTGATCAGGGCAAGTGATCTTTTGCTGTACACTTTAATTCAATTTAACAGTATTTTTTGGATAATTTTTGCATCTTTGTTCATTTGGGCAATTGGACTACATCTGTCAGTTTTTGTTGTTGCTAGCATCCTTGTCTGGATCTAGTATCCGAGTATCACTAACCTCATCCAATGAGTTTGAAAGTATTCCCATATACGTGTATATATATATATATGGCATTGGCAAAGGTTAGTATTAGTTCTTATTTAATTAATCAGTTGTTAGATATTTTATTTTCTTTCAGAGCAAGACATAGTCATTTATTGGTCTAACCCACATGCCTAGTGACAGGCTTAGACCTCCAGTCTTCTGTCTGTTGAGAACTCCTGGTTTGCTCCTGGAGAGATGATTATCCTGGGCAAGGGTGGCAGACATTCCAGTCAGGCCTAAAGGGGCCTCAGGGTGATGAAGAGGCTGAGGGGCAGAGGGGCCAAAACCCAGCACAGCCCCTGCTTGACAGGATGGCAATGGTCAGGAAGGGAGCATTTTGCCAGAAGCTCCTACTGTGCCTCAGTGCGGTCTGCATCTCTCGGATGTTGTCCTGGCATCCTTAACACTCCAATCCAGGCAGCACTTTTTCTGCTCCAGCTCCTTAATGTTTTCTTCTGCTGTTCTCTGTTTCTCTAACAGCTGCTTGTGAATTAGTCCCTTGGACTGTAGAATAAACATTCTTCCTAGACCTTCCTACATGCTAGCCTCCTCCATCAATGTCACATATCTGTGTGTAAGGTGTGTATATGTTTTCATTCTGTTTAGCTGTTCAGTCTGTATGCTGCATGTCTACAAGCCTCACCTTCTACTGAGTATCTATAACTTTGGCTTGGAGTTCTATGAAGGCCTTTGTCAGCTCCAGATAAATGGTGGCTGCCATGTTGGAGCACTCTCAGGTTGTTAAATTCTTAAGAAGTTAATCCTGTAGGCAAATACTCTGCAAGGGATTGTCCTATCGTTTGCCCTCTATTTTAGGCAGACACTATTGATGTATTGTTGACTTCTTGTGAATCCAAGGGACAGTTGGAGCTTACACTTAGCACACAGGAAGGTGGTTTGTCATTTAGTAAAGAGCCAGGGTCATAAGCCCTGCCCCCTCCCTACCTCCCATGATGACCAGCAACTAGAGACTTAAAACCCCAAATCTATAGGGGGCTCAATGATCCAGAAGGGTGAGGGTTAGGGAGACTGACTGAAGTAGTTCCTATTGCAGTACAGCTGGTATTTGTGTTGACTGGTAGATTTTTAAACATTTTGAATATCACCAGGGGAGCCGCTTAATAAGATTTCTCAGTAGAATGCTCTAGGCAGCCATTATCAATTGATCTAAGTTAGTACCTTAGGTAAAACCCATTTATCAACCCTGGATTAAGGTGTTACTTCCCTCAAAGATATTTGCTTTTAAACAGTGAAAAAAAAAAAAAAACAGCTCCAAAGATTGGACATGTGATACTATTGCCTAACTTTCATGCTGAACGAAACAGGAGACTGGAGACTGAAGATGTCTGGTCATGTTCCTGATCTCTTTAGAACAATGCACTATTCCAGGAGTGAGTTATCTGCCATCATGGAAGAAGGTTGAGTCAAGATTTTTTGGCCAGTACTGGGAGTATGTACAAGGCCTTAGCTCTGCTTAGCCTGCATTAGTGTGTCTATGTTAACAGCAGCTTCCGTGACTGTACAGTTATCTTCTCGTGAACTCTAGCATCCTTGCTCGGTTTAGAGGCAAGCGCTATGTCCCTTGTATTTGTAGTTAGTTGATTGCAGCAATGTTGCTGTTCTTGGATAGGATTCAGAGGTGGTGACTTTGTTTCTTAACCCTTCAATTCATGGGTGTGTGGCAGAGGCTTGCTGTGGTCTCTGCATTATTAGCACCTGCAGAGTGGATGATAATGTAAGTCAGTCTGTCCTTTCTGAGGCTGCTGTGGAATGGACCTGAAGTTTCTGTATTCTTAGGGCCTCGTGCCTCTGGGCACCTTTCTTCCTTCTTTTGTAGCCAGAGAGGCTTGGTCACTGGAGATCTGACCTCCACATAGCCTGGGCCACTTCTATATGTTGCCCATTTAAAGTAGTTGGAAAAGTTACCATCTTCCAAAAGCAAGGGGGATCGACTTCCAGAGCTCATGCAAAATGAGTCAGTCAGTGGAGCAAGGAGTCCTCACGGCAGCTCCAGTGATTTTGAACATCTCCATCTTGCTTACCATCTAGCAGTCTTGTTTCCTTCATAGCAAGTTGCAAATTGCGTTATCCACATCCAATTTTCTAAGTGGAAGTAGAGGGGGTGGTAGAGAGAGAAAAAGAAGAGACTAGGGAAGCCCCAAGGATGGAGATGAGAGCAGGAGACCACCACAGAGGAAAGAGATAGAAGGAAGTCTAGCGCCTCCTGCTCATATGAATCTCATCTCTCTGCAGGTCATTTTGAGTAGGCTCTGGTGATTGACCAGCACTAGA
Source organism: Cricetiscus sungorus (assembly GCA_030556225.1). NCBI lineage: Eukaryota > Metazoa > Chordata > Mammalia > Rodentia > Cricetidae > Cricetiscus > Cricetiscus sungorus. The sequence continues at coordinate 144,053,312 of JANBXA010000007.1, forward strand.
ACTTGATGGGAGATGTTATTCTGTAAATATGTTTTTCATACTGGTTAATTAATAAAGTCCTGTTGGCCAATAGAAAACAAGATAGGTGGGGCTAGGAGACAAGGAGGAAAGAGGAAGTAGTTGGGAGGGGTCAAGATGTAGACCGGGGAGGGAGGAAGACGCCAGCCGTGGCTCCCGGATAAGATGAGCCACGTGGAAATAATTAGATAAGTAGAAATGGGTTAATAATTAAGACAGAGCTAGCCTATAAACAATAATGGTAATTGGCCAACACGATTGTATCAAATACGGAGTTTCTGAGTGTTATTTGGGGCTCACATGGCAGCGGGACCATGGCGGCAGGACCGGCTGCAGCCGGCGGGAAAAATCTGCCATAACATAATGGTGTCAGAAGTGGAACTGAGAACTTTCACTTAAAACTTAACAAAAGCTTAAAAAGTAGTTTTTAGAAACAAGGGAACAGAGACTAGCAAGACTTCTTGGTAGCAGTATTTTCTCGGTTGGATTTGTTTTGCTGTAGACAGAGAGTTGCTCGGCTTCTTTAAGGGAGGTTTCCAATATTAGCATAAGTGGCAAAAAACCGCCTTGTTTTTAAAGAGCTCTGCTAACAATTCATTGGTGTGTACGAGAGCTGCAATGAAGGTTTACACTGTGATTTAAAAAATACGCTGGCTTGGGAGAGAAAAAGAAACAGGATACAATGGTTTAAAAAGAAAAAAGAAAGGAAAATGGATGGATGTACTGGCTCACACCATTAATCCCAGCACTCCAGAGTCAGAGGCAAACAGATCTCTGTGATTTCAAAATAAACCTGGTATGCAATGAATTCCTGGACAGATAAAAGTTACACAGAGAAACCCTGTCTCAAAATATGTAAAAATAGAAGTAGAATAAATAGAGTAATAAAAAAAGCCACGTAAAGATGGAAAACACAGAAAAATTTTGGGTATTATACGTGATTCTGTTGTCTTTAAATTATTTGATTGGTGAGAAAATAACAACTACTGATAAAAGAAATGCTGCTGGATTAATTCAATTTATATATTTTAAAAATGCGTTGACTCCAAAATTTAAGCCTAAGGACAAGTTACTTGGGAAAAGGATTTCTATTTTTGTTTCCAGATTCTGTGGATTCTTTCCAGATTTATATGGTTTGATCAAGCCAGACCCCCTGAAACAGCTCCCCAGGTGATCCAACATTCAAAGCAGTTGAGACAAATTCTTGCAGACTACTGCCAAGATTTCTGCGTCTTCTTTGGACCCCCATGACAGCGCCCTCTACCAGCAGGAAGTAGTTTGGAAAGAACAACGCCCAAATTCCCAAATATTGTTTATAAATGTTTGTTTTCATTTAAATGGACTTGGTTATAAATGACTATAACCACAAACAATCTTTTTAAAGGTAAAAAAGGGCATTATGGTATAGATATGAACACTTTGCTTTGGAATGGATTTTCTTTTATTGATACAATTTAAGGTCAATTTTGTGATATGTATATTTCTCCTCTTGTTTAGGTATTATGTTTATATAGCTCATTAGAAAATGTAATGTATAATTTAGTACAGATTAAAGAGTTACCTATGATAGTCAATACTTGGAGTTAAGTTAGTTAGGATTTCTAGATATGCAGAGATGTATTTGAGATGAATAGGCATTCTTCAAACCTTTCAAAGACCTACAGAATATGGCATTTAAAATGGTTTAGGGTTTTTCTTGACAGTGAGGCACAACTGTTCCTGGTAACACCACCTGCATCAAAAAGGAAGATGGACATTGAAGAAACTTGTTACAAAGTTTGCTTCTAATATGGCAAGACTACCTTTTGGGCAAGGTACTGCTCTTCTGGACTGTTTGACTTTATGTTGTAGAAACTGGACATGCAGGACCCATAAAAAGGTGACTTCTGATTCAAGATGGATATTGCTACAGGATTCCTGCTTCATGGAAGAGGCTGCCAGACAGCCAGATAATCTACAGGACACAGAGAAAAATGACTGACAAACTGCCAATACAGGTGGATAGTTTAAAGTTTCCTTATTTGTAGAGGAATCTGGAGACACACTATGACCTATGGGCTGAAGATGGAACATTACAGAAGAACTTCAGGTGACTGACCAGGCAATGAGTTGTCTCTGTCATTTCTAGAATTTATATATTATCCTTCTATGGTCTTTGAAGGAGTTGAAGACAGATAGTTATGGTTATAGTTTTCCTTAGTTAGGATTAAAGATAAGTTACATATAGGACTTTAGACTCACAAAGATAGGATAGATGATATTTTCTTTAAGTCTTACAAAATGTTAATGGAATAAATATTGTTAACTGTGATTCTTATTTGATAACTATTATATGATATATTTTGCTATTTCAAGGTTAAAACCTTTCTTTTTATTTTAGACAGAAAAGAGGAGATGATGGGAGATGTTATTCTGTAAACATGTTTCTCATACTGGTTAATTAATAAAGCACCGTGGCCAATAGGAAACAAGATAGGTGGGGCTAGGAGACCAGGAGGAGGAAAGAGGAAGTGGTAAGGAGGAGTCAAGATGTAGACCGTGGAGGAAGGAAGACCCCAGCGGTGGCTCCTGGATAAGATGAGCCACGTGGAAATAATTAGATAAGTAGAAATGGGTTAATAGTTAAGACAGAGCTAGCCCATAAACAATACTGGTAACTGGCCAACAGGATTGTATCAAATACAGAGTCTCTGAATGTCATTTGGGGCTGGTGCGGCTGTGGGCCCAGACTGGCAGCAGGCGGGCTGGCGGGCTGGCGGGAAACAGACATGCTATAAGAACTGACTTCTTCAAATCCTCTGCATCCTATAGTTTTTGTTTTTAAGGATGGGACCCATGCCTATTCTTATTTTTCTCTGAGTGCATAACTTAGACAGGACAAAGAAGGGGGTGCTGGCAGCTTAGCAGTTTGTGGACCTGGGGTACAGGGAATGCAGTGCCTTTGCCCTTAGAAATGTCTATGTCAACAACTGCAGGAACATTTAAGCAGAAAGGCATAACTTAATCCCTCTCTGTGTGTGTGTGTGTGTGTGTGTATGTGTGTGTGTTTTGTTGCAGGTGTGAATTCATTAATCTGGTCCTATAAAATATGTAATAAGCTCCATTTATGGTGCATTCTCCAATGGTTTTGCAAACATGAAAATCCATTTGAATTTAATATCCTCAGAATACCCTGTTCATTTAGTAATTAGAATATTTTATCCCAAGAGATTTCTCCAGCCCTCACTTCTTTGAGCCTCACCAGTGTGGCCTGCAGCCTGTGAGACACTGAGATAAAGTTACTGTATCCTTCCACTTAAATATTTGCAGCAGGTTTATAGAGATTGTAAATATGAACTCATTTTGTTTTACTCATGTGAGTCAGCCTTTTTTTTTTGTGTAAAGTGGACTTTATGAACCTGTGCGAGTTAGAATAAACACTGAACCCAGTAATTAGTTCTATATTTAGGCCTTCAAAGAGCCAGCCTGTGTGTGCAGTGAATATTAAGAAAAGAAGTGTGAGTGCTGTTGTGATGTGTGAAAGCATCTGATCCACAGATGTGGTCCTGGAGAATTCCTGCTATGTAAGACCAGAGCTAGTACTCGGTAGCGCTCTTTCCGCCCTGAGACTTGTTTTTTCTTAGCAGAAAAATAGGGAAAACAATGCCCACTGCCCAGGCTGATCACATAGAACATGAGAAACGAGAGAGCCAAGCACTGTAGAGGCCACAGAGTGATGCTTGGATACAGCACTTTCTCCTTAGATACCTGGTCTTCCTTCCTTCCTTCCTTCCTTCCTTCCTTCCTTCCTTCCTTCCTTCCTTCCTTCCTTTCTCTCTTTCTTTGTTTCTTTCTTTCTTTCTTTTTTCCTTCCTTCCTTTCTTTGATAATATTTTTTTAAACTTAAAGATTTGCAACAAGCTTGTTTTACATGTCAATCCCGGTTCCCTCACCCTCCTCTCCTCCGCTGTCCCCCTCCTAAACCCTATCCCATCCCCTTTCTGTTCCTCAGGGAGGGTGAGGCCTTCCATGTGGGATCTTCAAAGTCTGTCATGTCATTTTGAGCAGGGTCTAGGCCCTCCCCCGTGTGTCTAGGCTGAGAGAGTATCCCTCTATGTGGAATGGGCTCCCAAAGTCCATTTGTATACTAGGGATAAATACTGATCCACTAGATGCTCAGTGTTTCTAATTCTCCTTGAAGAAGACACACATTCTTGCTCTGTCATTGGAAATTTCCAGAAAGCTGTCTATCAAACAAATGATATTATCATAAGAATTTATTGCATTGGCTGAAAGCCAATCTGGGTCTAAATTTTGCCAAAATTTCCCAGAGAGAACTTCCCATCTAGAGAATGCTGTCTTGTAGATGGAGACCATTATGGAAAAACACAACCAATCAAAATGCAGGGTTGAGATGCTCAGTGTCCAACTGACACATCTACATCATAACTCCGGCACCTAAAGCACAGGGGTCATTGTTGAAGAGGGAGCAGAGCCAGAGAAACAGTTTGCTCTGAGACTGTGTCTCCTAGGAACGTCAGAAGTTTCACTAACATGACTGCCTAAGTGCGAGCTGAATAGGAATGCACCAGTAGGCATGCTAATGTTGGATGAGCAAAGTTCCCGAGGCCTCAGCCCCACACCAACTAAGAAAGCTGGGACAACTAAGAAAAGGCAACTAAGAAAAGCTGGGAGCAGGAGAAACAGTCTTCCCTAGGGAGGAGCACACCAGCTGGCTATCCAATACCAAATGGTCAGTCCTGAAAATATACAGACAGGCAACCAGAGCACAGAGTGAGGAAAGTATTGGCATCGCCACTTCCCAGTAGCACGTGAACCTGAGTTCAGATTTCCAGCACCTGTATGAAAAGACAGTGTAGTGATACATGTCTGTGGTCTTAGCATGGAAAAGCAGAGTCAGGAGGCCCCCTGGAATGTGCTGGATGCCTGTCTTGCCATATTGGTGACTTCCAGGTCAATGAGAAACTATATGTTAATATATATTATATATGTGTGTAATATATACATACATACATACATACATACATACATACATACATATAATCTGAGAGTGATAGATGTCTGAGGTCAACCTCTGGCCTCTACAAACAATGCACATATATGAATATATATATATATATATATATATATATATATATATAGGGAGAGAGAGAGCACACATGGGAGAGAGTGATTTCTCTTTTAGTGTCAGTGATAAATGCTAAAAGCAGCGTCTTCAGCACCTATTCTCAGGGACCCAATGTTCAGGTGACAGCAGCAGCAGTTGGACAAAGGCAGTGCTTATGAAACAGTGTCATCTTCAACAGCAACTTTCCTTTAGTCAGAGACACACTGCCTCCGCCCTCCCACCAAACTTTCTTTTCTTTGAGCTGCTTGCAAACATTTCCCCAGGTTACTGGCTCTTTTTCAAGACACCTCTGCAGAGGGGTCCTAATTTGCATCACCATATGGAAATCTTCATCTTGAGCTACATGGCTCCTCCAGGCTGTAATAGCCAACAGAATCACACTTAGCGACAGTGTGAGAGGTACAGCCTGACAGCTCCTTCCCCTCAAGTCTGAACCCCCACCCAGAATTCAGGCATCTGCTGGAGACTCAGTTGTTTTTCTAGGGGGCAAAAATGCCTGTCTTTCTCCTCAAGGAGACATGGTAGAGTTCTTTCCTCTACTCAGAGTATGATTTAAATATGAATTCATAGAACACAAACACCCAGCACTCAAGGGAATGCCTCAAGTCTAACTTTGTCATGTTCTGTTCAACCACGAACACTGTCAGATCTTTCTGTGCTTGGTGATGTCCTGCCAAGAAAGACTGAAAGACAGTATTTGGGAAGATAATATTAGCCATGTGAAAGGGGTTTATTTCTTATTTTTGAGATTATTAATATAATTACAACATGTCTTTCTTCCTTTCCCCCCTTCAAACTCACATGTGTGCCTGCCTGCTCTCCTTCAAACTCTTTATTTTCATTAATTGTTACTGTGTGTGCATGTATGTGTGTATACATTCCTAAATATAATATGCTCATTCTGTATAATGTTACATATTTTTTTTCAGGCCTGACCATCTGGCACTGGACAGCCAATTTATGAGTTAATCCACCATGTTGTGCTACTCTCTAGATAATCATGAATATGTATCAAGCACAAATTTTAATATTTGATGACTTTCTTTTGTGGTTCCATTATGTTTCTCTTCTCTGTTAGTTTATTCATTGGTGTGTGTGTGTGTGTGTGTGTGTGTGTGTGTGTGTGTGTGCGTGCAGGCGAGCATGTGCACAGGCATGCAAATGTGTTTATGTGATATTGGTATATGTATTCATGTGGGTCTGTGAATGCAAGAAAATGAATACCTGTCTTTGCCTCCTACATTCCTGTAGGAGCTCCAGGATTACTCATGTGTTCCACTATGTCTGGTTTACATGGGTTCTGGGGATTCAAACTCATGGCTTCATCCTTGCATGGCAAGTACTTTATCCATAGAGCCATCCTTTCATCCCCTACTCTGAGTTTGCTGAACTATGAATCCTGTGAATCATACATTCAGACAGGCAGATTAAAAGAAAACCTTTTTTGAAAAAGCAAACATTCATCTGGTGTCGTGTTGCTGGGTGCTGTCTGAGGTGCTGAAACCACAGAGGCAAACAAGGGCAGAGCTTCCGCCCCATTTATTGTCTAGTGGGGTACATGACAGCGAGAGAGCAAGGAAAGGCATGCACACGTTGCCCACCATGTGGCAGACTGCAGGCTGCAAACAATAGAGACACCCAGAAAGAGCATTATTGACTATTATGGTTTGAATTGGCAGCATCCCCCATAAACCGTGTTTGAAACGCTCGCTCCACAGCCAAGGGTGCTATTTTGGAGGCTACAATACCTTTAGCCAGCAGAAGGCTAAGGTATTGTTTCCCTAGAGGTGGCTGGCCATGCGGCTTATACTCAGCTCCTGGCTCCCGTTCAGTCTTTCTACTTCCATGATATGAAGAGTTGTCATCTGCCGCATGCTCCCCCTATCTGCTGAAACGCACAGGACCAAGAAGTCACAGTCTAAACTCTCTCAAAGTCATATGCCAAAATAAGTCTTTCTCTCCTTGGGTTGTCTCTGCCAGGTATTTGGTCTCAGTGCAAAGTGACTAAGCCGAGGAACAATGATGGAGCACTGCATCATTATGCCATCCAAAGGCCTTGTTTTTCAGATGAGAAAGTTACTCATGAGTCATCCCCCCCCCCAAGCTTACATGAAAAGTTTCTGTCTAACCCACAGCTGACGTAGGCACTGCTTCACCAGTGATGCTGCTGCATTACAAAGAACAGTGCAATAGATAGTACTCATGTGGGGTGTTTTCTGGAGAATCACCATAAGGGTATGTGGGCAACTATAGTTACTGTCCTTGGGGGAAATGCTGGGAAGAGTGCTATTTTCCTGTTTTAGATAACAAGACTGGAATTCTGTGGAAGCATTATTTTATTTATACCTGTTAATTCAAAACTCTCAACATGTGTTGACTAGAGAAACCCCCTAAACTATGGCTCTAATAGCCAGTTGAATTATGGCAAGAAGAGACAGAGGAGAAGGCAGGGCCCAAGGGAGAAAAGAGAAAGGAAAATCGTTCCAGGCTTCTCACTAACCCCATAATGGCTCCTTCTATCAAGGTATTTCTTTCCTTACTCTCTCTCCCTGTCCTTCCCCCAACTCAGCCATACTATTCCCTCAAGTTCTCCTCTCCACTCCCCTTCTCCCCTTCTACCTTCCCTTCCCCAGCCCTCCTCTCCCAAAGCTCCAATTTACCCAAGAGGACTTGTTTATTTTTCTTCCCAGGGAGATGCATATATGTCACTCTTAGGGTCCTCCCTGTTTCCTGGCTTCTCTGGGGTTGTGGACTGTAGGCTGGTTATCCTTTGATTTATGTGTAATGTCCACATATGAGTGACTACATATTGTGTTTGTCTTCCTGTGTCTGGGTTATCTCATTCAGGATGTTTTTTTTTTTCATACATTTACCTGCAAATTTCAAGATGCTGTTGTTTCTTACTGCTGAGTAGTACTCCATTGTGTAAATGTACCACATTTTCCATCTAGGTTGCTTTCAGGTTCTGGCTGTTATGAATAATGCTGCTATAAACATAGTTGAGAAAATATCCTTGTATTATGAGTGTCTGTCCCTAAACAATAGTGGAGAGGGTACCTGAACTGGCCTTCCCCTATAATGAGATTGATGACCAACTTAATTGTCATCATAGAACCTTCATCTAGTTACTGATGGAAACAGATGCAGAGATCCACAGTTATGCACTGGGCCAAGTTCCCAGAGTTAATTTGAAGAGAGGGAGGAACAATAATATGGGCAAAGGGGTCAAGACCATTTGGGGGAAACCCACAGAAACAGCTGACCAGAGCTAGTAGGAACTCACTGACTCCAGACTGACAGCTGGGGAACCTGTATAGAACTGAACTAGGCCCTCTGAATATGGGTGACAGTTGTGTGGCTTGGGCAGTTTGTGGGGCCACTGGAAGTGGGATGAGTATTTATCCCTAGTCCTAGTGCATGACCTGGCTTTTTACAGCCCAAACCATTTGGAGGGATGCAATGCTCAGCCTAGATACAGCAGGGGGGGAGGTCTTAGTCTTGCCTGTATGTGATGTGACAAACTTTGTTGACTTATCAGGGAAAAGCTCACCCTCTCTGAGGAGCAGATGGTTGTGGGGTAGGAGATAGTAGGGGGAATGAGAGGAGGGGAGGTAGAGGGAACTGGGATTGGTATGTAAAATAAAAGATTGTTTTAAAACAATAAAATGAAATTTCTATGGAAGAAGAAGAAGCAGAAGGAGGAGAAGAAGAAGAAAGGAAAGTGGGTCTAGGAGAAGAGGAGTAAACAGAGGACAGAAAACTGAAGAAGGCAGATGCAGTCTGTGGCTTTACTTAGCATAGTTTATGCACTAGTCCAAGGGATGTCACCTCCCTCCATTAGTAATACTCTGCTGGTCTTTGCTCAGGTTTCTCATTTCTGCTCATCATACCTATTTACTGTTGGGATCCTTCAGGATGGAGCCAGCTCATCTCTGTGGTTTGGTTCTGACTTAATAGCTAACAGTTTCCAGCAGCTGGGTGCAAAGCTTTAAAATGTCATCCCAAACTTGTCTCAGGCATGACACACCTCCTACCCACCCTACACTGTATTGTAGGAGTCCTTATACAAAGCAATAATGTCAACCTCTCACTCAAAATCTCTTGGTGCCCACCACTGCTTTTATATTAAGATCAAGCTAGCTGTTAGAATTGTCCCAACTGTCTATTGTCCAAACTTAGTAACTCAAAATAATAACTTATTATTATCTCTCGTTCTTCTGAGATTGAAGGGCTCATCTGGGTGAGTCTGGCTTGGATCCCCTGGAGGATGTCACCTGTCACTGGGTTGACTGGATCATCAAATCAGATATCTCTGTCTGTACGTGGCTTTGCCATGTGTCTCTTGAGATTCACAGCTCTTGGCCTCTTCAGAGTTAGTAGAGGCAGGAGTGCCAGTCTTTTAGGCATGGCTTGTCTATAGCACAGTGCCCAAATTCTGTTGATCATGGACCAACCACATACCATCTCCACGGAGTAAGTGTTGAAAGCTTTGTGCTCTAAAATCTGCTACAGATCTTTTGATCTTTTAGTATGAGGACATGTCATATACGTAAAGGATATGAGCCTGCACCTTTGTGTCTTGTCTTTATGCTGTACTCGCCAGTGTTTTAGCCTTCAAGATATCCCCATCCTCCACTCCCAGATACAATGTAAATTGTCAAAGTTCAGCTTTAAAAATGTCATTGGAGCTGATTTCATTATTCCAGACAAGATTGCTCTAGCACAGAGTAGCACAGTTGGCCAATCAACATTCCTTTTATGAAAAATATAATTCTGTGCATATAGTCTAAGTCTGCAGTCTCTCATTTTTTTGAAACTGGCCATGTTATGTTGCAGGTGTATATTGAGCTAATATAAAATTTTAATTATGGAAAGCACTTGCAGAAAATGTGTCATTTATGAACTACAAAGAGAAAATGGGAACCATTGCATCCTCATCACCGAGTGCCACCCACTGCCACCTTCTCAGTCTTTCTTCTGTTAATGAAGGTCCATGGGGGTGGGTGGGGTCTGTAAACTGCTTGTATCAATTTACTACGATGCCCTGGGCATTTTCTTCACATTAGTAGATTTCCCACATTAGCCTCCATGTGCTGACATCATATTAGGTTTTGCAATAGAGTGAAACGCCTAATTTCTAAAATATAATTCAGTCAATTCACATCCTTTTCATCCTATATTCCTATAGTTTTTCTTAAACTTAAATGAAGGACTTTGTATTGTTTTTAATTAGAAATGATCCCATTGCTTTTAAGGTAAATTACTATTGCCTTGTATAATAGTTTAAATTCCAATTTTGTCCGCAAATCTCTTTGAGATTTATGTAATTCTAAAATCAATAAGTATTATATTCACAGATACATAATTTAAGATAGGATGGACCCTCACAGCTTTCCCCTAGGGACAACCCCACACATTTCATTACACCATTAATCAAACACTCATTGCTTCCGACCAGCTGATTAGCTGACCTGTATCATGAGGCCTGCTTTCCCATGGAACTTTAAAAAGCAAGAAAATAAAAAGACTGCCAAATGATTACACTGTGTCTGCCACATCCCTTTTATGTTCATCATTCACTTTTATTTGAGAAACAAGATGGGGAATCTGCTCCTTTTAAACTTGTGTGTTGTCTTGTTCTATTGTGGAAAACAAAACAAAACTAACTTTAATTTCCAAGGATTACACACAGTTCATTGGACAATGAATAATAAAACCCACTTGTAAAATTCCAGATGATTTTTCAGTTTCCCTCAGTCCTTCATTCTCATCTCCAAATCCTTTAAGTACCAGGGGCTGTAGCTCAGTGGTAGGGAGCTTGCTTCTTATGCCTGGGACTCTGAGTTCAATCTTTCCTACTGCCAAAAAAGAAATCCTTTAAATATACCTCATCATGGCTCAGATGAAAACTAACAATTTGTACTCACTTAAAGTGGTGATGATCTTTCTTCCCTTATTTATCACAGATTGGTGAACCATGAGAAAATATTTGTTCTACCTTCTCATTATAAAGGTTATTCCTTTCTCCTGTTAAGCCGGAAGCGAAATAGAGAAGCATCACTGTGGTGTTCTCATTGTCTTCTGTTCACTCTATACTACCCTCTCCCCACAGCACCCCAGTCTCTCTCCTCTCTAAACTACCCCAGAGCTTTCTCACCTTGAGATCCCACCCCACCCCCACTACCATAATGCCTTACTTGTTACAGCTAAGATAGTCACAACTCCTCTGGTTGCATGGGGCAGCATGTGTCTTAGTTAGGGTTTCTATTCCTGTGAAGAGACACCATGACCATGGCAACTATTACAAAGGAAAAATGTTTAATGGGGTGGCTTACATTTTCAGAGGTTTAGTCCATTATTATTATTATTATGGTGTGACATGGTGTCGTGCAGGCACATACGGTACTGGAAAATTCTGCTTAGAGTCCATACATCTCAACCAACAGGCAACAGGAAGTGGTTTGAGACACTGAGCAGTATCTCAAGCATAGCAGGTCTCAAAGCCCACACCCACTGTGACACACTCCCTCCCTCCTAGTAGTACCATTCCCTGTGAGCTTATGGGGACCAATTACATTCAAACTACGACAGCAAGACAACTCAACTTAAAGAAATATATCATGTTAATATGCCAAACGCAACTAGCCATGAGATTAAAACTGTGCCATCAGGACATGTTCTCCCCTCCCCTGCCCCCGCAGAACCTTAATCTCCGACCCTACTCCAAGGCAGTCTCTCTTCTTGAAGGAACTCCATAACACTATCTTTGCTTCCCTAATTTTGACCAAAATGGAATTGCTCTTCCTCACAGAATCCCCAGGTTTAATTCCCTTGATCTTATTGGCTAGGATTAGGTTGTGTGGTCATTCTAGAGACAATGGTGCTGGGTCTGAGCTCTGATTGACCTGACCTGGCTTACATACCTACCCATGGTGTGTGGGTTGGGATGAGCTCCACACAGAGGAATAGCTTCTCAGATGAAACTAGGCTTAGAACAGTGACTGTCTCCTGTGATGGTGCAGGGGCTGTAATCAGTGCAGAAGCGATGAGAGACACTCTGACTTTTCCATCTTTTTTTACACCCAGTCTCCCAACATTGTCTCTCTTTAGAGAATCCAGAAAGCAGAAAGAAATTCTTGGAAAGAGGGGAATGAGTTGTATACTGCCTGTAGCAAAGCGTGGTAATCGAAGCTACATTCGTGTAGGAAATTAATGGCTATGTTTTAATCCTTTTCTTTCTATAGGATAAGTCAAGCCTAATTTTTCTTGCTCTGGCCACAGGTCTTGGACTGTATTAGGGGGCCATGGGTTTTCTATGTGACTCCTAGACCAGGGCTTGTCAGTTTGGACCTTGGATCACAGGATGGGGTCCAGGAAGAAAGGCTAGCACCGCTAAAGCAATGGAGATATACTTAAGATGCTAAAATTAAGACCCACTAACTTTCTAAAATAGAGTCTTGTGGTACTTAATGATGGGGCTACATTGCTAGAAATGCTTTGTAAGGTGATGTCCTTGTACTGTGAGAATCCTATAGTGTAATTACACGAACCTATATAGCACAGGTCATTCAGGGTGGCCTCTTGATGCAATTAGAAAAGGAGACTGGTACAAAGTGTGTGAAGTTGTTGCCAGCATAACTGCCAGGCTGTAGTCAACTGTTCTATAAGCAGTATACTTTAATAATAAAAATAGAGTAAATACATAAATGAGTGACACTTACTGAGTAGTATATTCTGAACATAATAGTATGTTCTGTTCCTTTACGTGACTGACAGCACAGTGGGATTGTTTATACCAGCTTTACTGCAAACACAAGTGATGCGTTGTTCATGCTGTAGGAGCAATGATGCTGTCACTGGGTATTATGGTTTGAATATGAAATGTTCCCAACGAGTTCATATGCTGAATGTTTGGTCCCCAACTAGTGGTGCTATTTGGCGAGATGTTGGAAACTTTGGAAGGGGGATCCTAGCCTGAGAGCAGTCACTGAGGAGTACCTTTGAAGATTTAACCTGGACCCTGGTCACAAGATGGGAAGCCCTCTTCCACACACTTGGGTTGCCATGACATCTGGCTCAGATTCATGTAGTCAAACGTCCATGGACTGAACTGTGAGCCAAAATACAGCATTCCTTATGCGAAGTTGTTTATGTTAAACGTCCTGTCCCACCAATGCAATGGAAATGGATACATGAGCAGTGGGGTTTTCTAAATCCACTATATCACTATATCACAACCTTTACTTACTGAAATGTCATATGTGCCATCTGACTATACGTGTAGGCATCTGGTTCCTAAGTCCAAATAAGGTGAGTCACAGGGTGGGTTCAGATAATGAGGGAGAACTGAGTTATCTGAATCTGCTGGGTTTCTGATTGTTGGGTGGAAGGCATTTGGACAGGGTTAGAGTCCTGAAATTAAATATATGACAGCTTGCATAGACGAACAGGAATTTCATATTGAACATCAGCCCTACCTGTGATCACCCCTCTTCTCGGAAGCTTTGAGATATACTGTATCAGACTCTACATTGTTTTGTGAATACAGCCATGGAGGGACCCTATGCAGAGAGCTACATTGTTGTTGGAACCTATGATATAGCTATCTCCAGTGCTACTCCAAGGACACAAAACACAGTAAAACCTTTGAGGACATTTGCCTCTAGAATTGTATTCTGTTTTTGAGAGCCCCTACCTGCCCTGCTCCCTGAATTGGCCTTATTGGACTAGAAGCATCTCATACAAGTCCCCAGGGTTACAGCCAATAAGGAGAATTACTTGATTTGGTTTAGAGAGTATTAATCAGCATAAAGTTTTATGTCTGATTGTCATTAACCTTTTTAAAAATAGAGACGGTTGACATATAAACCTAGATGCCAGGCTTTTGCTGGAAAATTGAATGTTCAGCCAATACTGGCTCAGTATCCACAGCGGCATCAATGTGCTGTCTCAGTAGAACACATGCATTTCAGGTTAGCCATAGCCCCTGTGGTCCTTGTCTTCCTGACCCACACTGGAGAGTCAGTTGCCATTTTCTGCTGGCAGGTACCACTCATTTGCTCCACCTACTGGTACTTTTGGGTATTTCTGTTTCTAACTGGCTAGATCCTTGCTTTCTAGCAGTTCTTAGCAATCAGGGCTGAGAATCCCCAAACATAAGAAGGCTGGAGTTCTGTGATGGAAAGAGTGCAATTCCTCAAAACTTGGGACTTCTGTGTGATGGGAGACTGGACACTGTGGTCTTAGTTACTGTGAGAAGATACTCCATGCCTCAGTCTTGGAAGTGCCCCTCAAATGACCTGAGTCATCCCGCTGTATCCAGTGAGGGCAGAAAGCAAGGGATTTTCTTGCAAGAACCAGATGCCTTTGAACAACAATAAAAAGAAATCTTACAGGATTACACAACTCCTCCAGAAACACAGGGAAAGTTGAGAGCAGGTCACTACTCAGGAGACGTGTGTATGTGTTTTGGGGGCTTGTAGGCTGTACCCCTGGGGGATTAGAGTCTTAATACACATATGCATGGTTATGCACACATGTCTAAATTATCTCATGCGACTGTGGAGGCTGAGAACTCCATAATCAGCAGTGGTAAAGCCAGGATACTCAAGAAAACTCATGGTATCTCTTTGATATGAGGTGTAACAACAAGGTTTGTTTTGGGCCACCAACCAGCTCCTAAATTGTGACACAGAGACTTATAATTTGTATGAATGCTCTGACTTACCTTAGCTCTTATTTTAATCTGTTTGCCTCAGGGTTTTTTGCCTTTATTTCTTTCTATGTCTGGCTGTGTCTGGCTTCTCATGTCTGGCTGCAAGCTGCCTGGCTTCTGGCCCTGGGCATATACCTCTCCTCCTTCTTCTCTCTCCAGCCTAGATTTTTTTCTCCGACTTATTCTCTCTGCCTGCCAGCCCTGCCAATACCTTGCCTGCTTAGCTACCGACCATTCAGCTTTTGATTAGCCAATCAGGTGCCTTAGGCAGTCAAAGTGAAACAAATGCAACACATCTTTACATAATTAAACAAATGCAGCACAAACAAATGCAACACACCTTTACATTGTTAACAAAGACACTAGAAACAAATGTAGCAACCTTCACATAGTTAAAGTAATGTTCCAAATCATAAACAAATGTAACACATATTTGCCTGGTTAAAATAATATTCCACAGCATGGAGACATTGAGATCTGTCACAAACTGACTATTAGGCAGATACAACTTCTCTCTTGCTCATGGGGCATTGCCATTCCCCCCCCCCAAGGGTCATCTGTTTCCCTCTGTCTGCATGCCCATCCATGACCCCTCCCCTGCCCTACCTTGCTGAACCTAGTGTTTCTTGAATAACCTGACCACTGCAATCTACTTTTCCATAAAACCTTATCAATATCTGCTAAACTAAGTGAAAAGTTTACTGATCAGGTGGACTAATCAGGGGATGGAAAAAAAGTCAGTGACTGACACTCTTGGTGTTCATTGAAGAAGGTGATAGGCTTATGTCAGGTCTTGGCTTTCTAGTATAGGGAGGAAAATGCACCATACTCCCTTTGACCTAATACAGTGGGGCAGTTTGAATGAAAATGGCCCCATCGGTTTATAGGGACTGGCCCTATTGGGAGGTGTGGTTTTGTTGGAGGAAGTGTGTTACTGGGAATGAAGTTTTGTAGTGATATCTTGTTTATACTCTAACAAGTAAAAATTGCCTGAATATCAGAGGGCTGAGCTAGCCACTAGTTAATCATAGAGGTCTGGGGATCTATACAGACAGACAGGAAGTGATAAGGTAAGAGGGGACAGGAGCTCGGTCTCTTTTTGGCTGGGGAATTAGAGAGGTAAGGTGTGGTTGTGGTTTGCTCCTTCGCCTCTTTGATCTTTCAGCATTTTCCCCTATATCTGACTCTAGGCTTTTATTATTAATACCTATTAGATCTTATGCTACATTTACAGGTTTTGAAGTCTCAGATGCTCAAGCCATACCCCATGTTGCAGTCTCTTCCTGCTGCCTGCACAACCAGATACAGAAGTCTCAGCGACCTCTCTAACCCATGTCTACCACCATACTTCCCATTATGATGAGGATGGACTAAACCTCTGAACTATAAGCCAGCCCAAATTCATTGTTTCCTTTTAAGAGTTGCCATGGTCGTGGCTTCTCTTCACAGCAATAGAACACTGACTGAATCCAGTCAGTCACTGGATCACACAACAGTCCTCTCTTGTGCGTGTGGTTCCTAGACCTGGTCATGCTTTACTTTATGATTTATTTTTTAGTGTGTGTGCATGCGTGCGTGCATGCGTGTGTGTGTGTGTGTGTGTGTGTGTGTGTGTGTATAAGTCAGGAGTTGAAATCAATAGTATTTCTCAACCTTACTATTTGAGACAAGTTCTCTTGCTGCATATTTCCTGAGACCCTTCCAGCCCTTGACATCTGTGTGTTCACACAGTCCAGTCCCCCTCCTGAGAATTTGTCATCTTGTTAGGGAGCCATGACACAATGAGATGCCTGTGAGTGACAGACACAGCACATAGCTGAGATATGTACATTTAAAAGGGAAAGCACACTGTACAGAGGGCTAGCCCGGCGACTTCTTAGGACAGAGCGTGTCTGTGGATTAGTCTTCAGGAAAGGACTCAAGGAAGCTTCCTGAGGAGAGACAGAAGGATTGTTGCTGGGATGAGGGATGGGAGAAGCAGTCAGTCCGGCACATTTAATTGTTACTTGAGTGTGAAATGAGGGCAGAGACAGGGAGAGTAGAGAATGGAAATCTGGTTATCATTTAATTGCTATTTTGACTCAGTGAATCCGATACCAAGTACCGCTCCTATTATACTATGCTAGTTATTTACAGGGCTGCATTTCTAACTATCCAGGCTTAGCACACATCACTGGGAATCTGACATTCCAAAATGACTTTTTTGACCCCCTTAAATTTTAATTAAAGTAATCATGCTACCAACAATAGCTATAGTTTATCTTCTCCGATTTACAAAGGAGAAACAAGAACTTTTATACATTATATAGTTACCTTTCTTCTATCCCTGGTTTGTCTCCCCCCCAAGTGTTGGGAGTCAGGCGGGTTAGTCTTTGGTCTGGGTGGTCCAGCCCACACTGTTTACTGTTCTCTGG
This sequence comes from Cricetiscus sungorus, assembly GCA_030556225.1. Lineage (NCBI taxonomy): Eukaryota > Metazoa > Chordata > Mammalia > Rodentia > Cricetidae > Cricetiscus > Cricetiscus sungorus. The sequence continues at coordinate 144,070,587 of JANBXA010000007.1, forward strand.
TACACCTAGTCCTGCTCTGAATGTTTGAAATAACTGTACTACTGAGATGCTCCAAATAGGTTAAGTTTTTGCATTCGGAGGCAGCCTCTGTGCTAAAGGGCAAGCCCTTTTAGCAAATTCTTTTGGTATAAGACCTGGAGTGTGTGTGTGTGTGTGTGTGTGTGTGTGTGTGTGTGTGTGTGTGTGTGTGTACATTTCTGGCATTGGTGAGCATAAGAAACTCAGTGACTGAGGTGAGTGCTTTCCATGCAATTAACTTTCTTCAGACTAAAGTAGGTGCTAACAGGAACCACTGGGCCAGTGTGGTTAGTAAATATCCACCCCTGATAGAGGGCAATCCAATGGAAATAATGATACAAGGTCAATTAAGCAGAAAGCAGACCTCCTGGTGTTAGCCTGCTTGACATCTTTATTTCTGTAAGGCAGGTCTGTTCAGGATTTAAGCTGATTTACACATGCAAAGGGGAAAGATGTGGGGGCACAGCACTGGTGAGGATGGTGGCATCTGATGCTGGAGAAGGGGGTCGGTCCATACTTTCTGGGCAGGAGCCCTAGAGCTTGGCTTCAGGTGGCCTCTCAGAATGCTGTGTCCCCCACCTGGAAGCCCTGTAACCTCAGGCACGTTACTGAACAAGCACCACCTGAGTTTTCATATTGGGAAACTTGGGATAAGAGGACCTGTATCCTAGCATCAACTGAAGAAATGCTTTAAAACCTCTGCAAGGGGGACTGGATGCCATAAATGCTCCAAGAATAGGAGTTTTTGTTATTGTTACAGATATCAACATGGGAAGGCCCCCTGTGATGACCCAGTGGACAATCTTTCCGAAGGACAGAACAGTTGTAACAGCTAATTATGCGGGACACCAAGCATGCAGGAGTCAAGAAAGCCACATGCAGTTTTGTGAGATGGAGCAATTAGAGGGTGATGTAAGCATGGGAGGGGAGAAGGAACAGCAGGGTTCCACGAATCTCAAGCCCTTCAGCTGCACTGCTCATCTGTAGATTACCTGTGGCTTTTCACGGAGCCTGGAAGGGAGGCTGTGAAACAAAGGCCAGGAGCCATTGCCAGGCTACGAGTGAATCAGAAAGGAAGTGACATCACCTCTGAAATGCTAAGTCAGGAAGAGATGGGATCTAGTTGATAAGAATTCAATGCTTTGCACAATAACCGTATTTATTGAGAACCTCCAGCTTTACAAATGCATTGCCAAGTGCTTTATGTTGGGTCCTGGTTTAACATTTACCATAGTCTACAGGGTGGGCCTACGACCACTTGAGCTTTAGAGACACCCAGCTTCAAGGATTTACCTGCTACGAACAGTGGAAGGTCACCACCTCCAAAAGCTTTGTGCTTGGGGGAGCCTAGGTCCACAGAAAAGCTGTGGGTGGAGGGGCTTCCCTGAGCCTCAGTGTTACCTGTGTTTTAGTTATTGAATGACTATTCCTACAGCATCATCTGGTGTAAGGATATGGCACTGAAGACGTAAGAGTGAATAAAAATAGACACAATCAGCTTCCGGGCAGTCGGAGAAAAAGAGTATTTCCTCATTCTTGCTATGTATACACACACACACACACACACACACACACACACACACACACACACACACACACACACAGCCACTGTGTGTGAAATAAAGATAGGCAGACTTTGAAGAGCAGGAGGAAGGCAGATCGGCATAAGGCCTTGCAGAACTACAGAATAATGTGGTGGTAAATTCCTTGGGTTTCCCTGTTGTTTCAAACAGATTGACTTTGGAGATGAAGGAACCAGCAAGGGAGAAAGGTTGTTTTTAGCCCAAGGACCAGAAGAGGCACAGCCTGGCAAGATAGAGGGGGGCCTTTTGGATAACAATGTCTCTTTTCTTCCCTAGCTAAGCACCACAGAAAATCCAGTGGCCTAACCTTTCTCATACCAGGGAAGATTGCATAAGGCACTCAAAGCCTTCCTCTCAAGATTAGAACAAAGTCATAGAGAGGTCATAGGCAGGGGGCAACACCTTATTCCTCCCTGCCACAGTCAGCTTCAGATGCCACCTTGTCACACACCTAGGAAGAGGGTACATCAACTAGAGAATTGCTCCATTAAGATTGGATGGTGACTATATCTGTGAGACAGTTTTTAAAAATTATTTTACTTTACATGCATGACTGTTTTGCCTGCATGTATGTATGTGTACAACATATGTGCCTGGTATCTGAGGTCAGAAGAGGGCATTGCATCCCTGGAACTGGAGTCACAGATGTTACTGAGCCGTCATGCTGGTGCTGGGAATCAAACCCTAATCCTTTGCCAGAACAAGTGCTCTTAACTGCTGAGCCATCTCTTTAACCTGGAGGCATTTCCTTAATTGCCAATTGACATAGGAGAGTTCAGCCCAGGCTGGCTTGGGTTGCATAAGAAAGCTAACAGCAAGGCAGTAGGAACAAGCCAGTAAAACCAGTGGTTCTCAACCTGTAGGTGGTGTCCTGTTTGGGGGCCCCATTTCAGATATTTACATTGCAATTCTTAACAGTAGCAAAACTATGGTTATGAAGTAGCAACAAAATTACTTTTTGTGGTTGGGGGGGGTCACCACAATGTGAGGAGCCATATTGAAGAGTCGCAGCCTTAGGAAGGTTGAGAACCACTGCTGTAATCAGTGCTCCTCCATGATTTCTGCTCTAGGTCCCTCCCCGCCTTGGAGTTCCTGCCTTGGATTCCCTCTATGAGAGACTATAACCTGTAAGCAGAAATAAACTCCTTTTCTCCCTAAGCTGCTTTTGGCCATGGTGTTTATCACAGATGTTTATCAACAACAACAACAAAAACCAAACTAGAACATGTTCAGTGGGATGGGTAGAAAGTTCCTTCTTAAGCCTTCAAGTAAGGCCATCCATCTCTCTTCCAATGTTGAGGCTGTAACTTTCTCCCCCTCCTGCTGGGCTACTATCAGAGGAGACATTGTAGATAGTCAGGACTGCTATCATGATGGGTGGTAAGACAGCCATCTTTCTTTCCTTTCTTCTATCTTTTCCTTTCCCTTCCCTTCCCTTCTCCTTCTTTCATTCCTTCATTCCTTCGTTCCTTCGTTCCTTCCTTCCTTCCTTCGTTCCTTCCTTCCTTCCTTTATAGCTTGCTTGCTTTTTCTTTTTCTTTTCTTTTGTCAGTAGTGGTCACATTCCCACCTGCCCAGCTAAGAAGGTATCTGTTGAGGCTTGGTGGCGACAGAGAACCCTCAGCTTTGTTCATCAGAACTCTGCTCTCTGCCCAACCCTACCACCCTAGTGTTGATGGAGGCCCAGCAGGAAAGATATCAGATGGCAACACCAGGCGCTGTGAGAGATGTGAGAATTCTTTCCAAGCAAGATTTTAGAGTAGTCATAAAAATACTCCAAAGAACAATTCAAGACATGTTTGAAACATGTGGAAAAGCAGAAAGTTCCAACAGGAAATAGATGTGAAGAATGAAATGGAAATTGTAGAGGAGAATGACTAAAAATAAAATTTCAAAGGGTAGATTTAATAACAGAATAGAGCGGATATAGGAAATCAGAACTTAAAGGCGGACAAGTAGAAATCTCCCATTATGAACAATAGTGAGGAAATAGAAACAAAATGATATAAACAGTGTCTGAGGTATGCAGGTATCCAGTCTTCATGTTCTCAGAACCTGAGAAATAAAGAAGAAAGGGGGCAGGGAAGGGAGAGTGCTAAAAGTCCCCAAATCCCCAAACACCTTAAAGCTATGACTGTCTAAAGTGTTGTATATTCTATCAGCTGAGGTGATTATTTCCCAGTGTGTGTTAACATTAAGCAAATAGTGCAATCCAAACAAACACATTGGCAAACAGACCTCAAAGATCATTGAAAAAGAGGAGGAGGAAAAGGAGAGGAGAATAAAGAAAAGGAGGAGGAGAAGGAAACGAAGAAGAAGAAGGAGAAGAAGAAGAAGAAAGAAGAAAGAAGAAGAAGAAGGAGGAGGAGGAGGAGGAGGAGGAGGAGGAGGAGGAGGAGGAGGAGGAGGAGGACGAGGACGAGGAGGACGAGGAGGACGAGGAGGAGGAGGACGAGGAGAAGAAGAAGAATAAGAATAAGAATAAGAATAAGAATAAGAATAAGAATAAGAAGAAGAAGAAGAAGAAGAAGAAGAAGAAGAAAGCATAATCTGCTTTTGCTGAGAAGCACCCACTCTTCATGTTCTGCTTCCCTTTGTGTCTATCTCCTTTACTTTGGGTCAGGCATTCTTCACATAAGCCTGGTGATCATTCATGGAATGTCTATTGAACATTTGGGGTGCCTAATCTCTCATCATCCTTCAAGGCTAAAGGTACAGTAAAAGAAGCTGGGGCATCTTCCTGTCAGCTTTTGAAGTGTCTGTTCCAGAACTGCCCAAAGGTGCCTGCAAGTCTCTAGTCAATGGGCTAAGCCTGCAGTCGCCTTGGGTTCCAGGAACACTGACAGACAGATCACCCCATGCTGAGATCACCCCCATGCAGGAGCCATTGTCTCCTGGGAGCTTATCATTCCCTCGAGTGATCTAGACTTCTTCAGGGTCACCTTGCAAGGTTTAACTGAGAATACGATCAACCAAGTCAGTTTTGACAGGATTGCTTGATGATACAGACTTCCTTCTTCCTCCAGTTCTGCATCCACTTAAAGTCACAGCACCTGCCGATATCTTGCCATCTTGATTAAAACCTTTTCCCCTTTACATCATTATTCTGTTTGATTTCTTTGGGATTTTCTTTTACTGTTATAACCAGACCTGACATATTAGAAGGCCAGGAGTCAGGTCTCTGGCCCAGGACTCTGGTTACAGTTAAATATTCAAGGAGCAGTGCAAACCTCAGGCAATATAAATCAAAGAAATCCACATCAGGACCCATCACAGTCAGATTTCTGGAAATCAAAGCTAGAAAACTCTTGAAAGCAGCAAGAGAGAAATGACACATTATGTATAGGAAAAAAACAGTTCAAATAACAACAACTTTCTCATCAGAGGCCATGAATGTCATGAAGAGGCAGATGTAATGCTTCCCAAGAGCTGAATGTAAGGCAACGGCAACCAATGATTCTATTGCCAGTAAAAATGTCCTTCAAGAATGAAGGACTAGGCAAACCACTCAAAGATGAAGAGAAACCAAAGGTCTGTTACCAACAGATCTGAGTCGATGACTAGCTACAGCCATGTACTGTGAAAAGAAAGGGAATGGTTGGGAATGTTGGAGCATCAGGAAAGGAGCCAGAATCTGCTACATACGTAAGTAAAGTAAGTGTCTATTCTTCCCTTCAGTTTTCTGAAATGTGTTCCATTACCAATGCAAAAAATCATTTCATTGTCAGAAATAGTTCTAAAATTATTTACACAAAATATTGAAGATATTCAGATTTAAAGTAAGCAATGGGGATGTCCTTCTGTGTATGTTGTGAATATGTTTCTCTTATTGGTTGATGAATAAACCTGTTTCGGCCAATGGACAGGCAGGAAGTATAGGCGGGGCTGCCAGACTAGAAAACTGCTGGTGGAATGGGGAGAGCCAGGGGAGAGGGAAAGAGACAGGGCGGGAGGGGGGGCGGTGGGGGGAGGCACCATGTATGCCATGTAGCTGCTGAGGGAGCAAAAGATCCTGGCAGTATCTCACAGATAAGCCATGTGGACATACATAGAATACACAGATTTACTAGAAATGGGTTAATAATTACGGGGGAGCTATCCAGTAAGGAGCGTTAGCCATTGACCAGTTTGTAATTAATATAAGCTTCTGTGTATTTATTTGGGACCGGGCAGGACAGAAACTTGCATCCACAGTAAGGGAAAAGCAAGGGTATGTAGATATATAAATGGAAGTAAATTTCTTATACTTTGTCCAAAGCAGCATGCACGATTAAAGGGATCAAACTATGATAGATTACAAGCACACACACACACACACACACACACACGCATATGTGTAAGCACACACACCAAACTACTATGATAGATTACATATCTATCTATATCTATATCTATATCTATATCTATATCTATATCTATATCTATATCTATATCTATATCTATATCTATATCTATATCTATATCTATATCTATATCTATATATCTATACACATACATATACATCTATATCTACATCATCTATAGCTATATCTATATCTAAGCTGCAAGAAATCTTAAATGGGGAGGACTGAAGAGATGCCCATGTCCAGTTTCCAGTCCCCCTGGTAGTTCACAGCCATCCATAACTCTAATTCCAGGGAATCCAATGCCCTCTTCTGCTCTCTTCAGGCATCACCCACGTGTGATATACATGTGCACATGCAAATGATTCCTTAAACTTCTTAAATGCCACAGATAAATCAAAATAAGACTAAAATATCTGTAATCCATAGAAGAGTAGGATAAAACAAACAGAAATTAGAAATAGAGAAATAGAAAAGAAAATAACAAATGAATAGACTTAACGCTACAACATATTATATTACATATAATTGGTTTAAACATACAAATGACAGACTGGCAGAACGAGTTAACAAACATGACTCAGTTATATATTATTCAAAAGACTTTAAGTACAATAATAAGAATATGATTCAGGCACATATTAATCAGAAGAAACAGGAAGGCAGGGAATTAAGCTCAGGGATGGAGGCTTGCCTAGTGTATACATGATGCTTTGTTTTCTTCCTTCCTTCCTTTCTTTCTTTCTTTCTTTCTTTCTTTCTTTCTTTCTTTCTTTCTTTCTTTCTTCCTTTCTTTCTTTCCTTTCTTTCTTTCTCCAAGACAGAGTTTCTCTGTGTAACAGTCCTAGCTATCCTGGATCTCACTCTGTAGCCTAGGCTGGCTTTGAACTCACAGAGATCCACCTGCCTCTGTGATGGGGAATGTTCTTCTGTATATACATTTCTCTTATTGGTTAATGAATAAAACACTGATTGGTTGACTTGCCAGACAGGAAGTAATGTAGCTTGGCAGAATCAGGATATAAGCAAGGACAAACAGGAAATCACTCTCTTCTCTGTGTAGATGCTGAGCAGTCACCATGTGAGCCTCCAAAGGAGTTAGAGGTCCTGACCCTTCTCCAGTAAGATAAGACCACGTGGAAATACTTAGATTTATAGAAATGAGTTAATAATTAAGACAGAGCTAGCCAATAAGAAGCCCTCTCACCAGCCAAAAAAAAGTTTCTTAATTAATATAATAACATTTGTTTTAACGATGCAAAGATGTGTTCCATTCTTTTATGTTGCATATTCTGAACTCTGTGAAGCTGTGTTACTTTGCCTGTCTAAAACACCTAATTAGTGTAATAAAAAGCAGAACAGCCAATAGCAAAGCAAAAGAAAGGATAGGCAGAAACTGGGGAGAAGGAGATCGAGGAGCAAAAAAAGGAAGGAAAAGAGGAAGCAAGGGGCCAGCCACCCAGTCACACAGTCAGCCACTGAGTAAGAGTGAGCGTAAGATAAGCAGAAGTAAGAAAAGAAAAGGTAGATGGGATAATTTAAGTTAAGGAAAGCTGGCTAGAAATAAGCCAATCTAAGGCTGGGCATTCATAAGAAATAATAAGCCTCCAAAAGTATAGAGACTTTTGAAGTTGGACTGCATACATTTTAAAATTATGATATGGTTACAAGTCTATGGGGCCATGGAATAGAATGTGGTAGTTTGCATAGGAATGACCTCCATAGGCTCACATGTTTGAATTGCCACTCATTAGGGAGTGGCAATACTTGACAATGTGTGGGTCAAAGTGGAAGCCTCAAGGGAAATTTAAAAAATACTGAACTGAATGGAAATAAAACACAATATATCAAAATTTGTGAGAAAGCTAAAATAATGCTGAGAGCAATTTATAGCAGAACATGAGGATATCAGAGAAGAGGACACATCTCAGGTCAATAATTTAAACTCTCATCCTAAGATCTTAAACTAAAGCAAAGTACCAAAACCAAGGATAAAAGGAAACAATAAAGAAAACCGAAGAAAGAACATAGAAAAATGGGGTAAATCAATGAAAGAAAGAGCTGGGTATTTGAAAAGAGCAATGAAATTGACAAACTTCTAACAAGACTGACAGAAGAAAAAGAGGAGGAGAGAGGAAGAGGAAGAGTGAGGGGGAGGGGGAGGGGGAAGAGGGAGGAAGGAGGGAGGGAGGAGGAGGAGGGAGGGAGGGAGGAAGAGGAGGGATGATAGAGGAGTTAGCAGTGCCATGGATGGGTGTATCACAACAGGAGCTGCGGGCATCAAATGTGTAATAAACTAACTATACGTGATTTGTGATTCCACACACAATCTGACAATTTAGGCAAAGTCATTTCTCCAAGCATTTTTTAAATTGTTTTTTTTAATTAATAATATAATTTAAACAATTTACATGTCGATCTCAGTTTCCTCCCCCTCCCTCCCTCCCTCCCTCCCTCCCTCCCTCCCTCCTTCCCTCCCTCCCTTCCTCCCTCTTACCCTCTTTCCCCTGTGACATGCACCCTGGCCACCCTCCCCTCCCATCCCCCCACCCCCATTCCACTTGTAGGGCTATGCTATCCAGGTTGGGTCATATAAATCTGTCAAGCCATTTGAAGTAGGGACTAGGACTTCTCTCCTGTCTCTAGGTTAAGGGGGGCATCCCTCCATGGGGGATGTGTCCTCAAGGTCCTTTTGTGTACCAGGAATAGACCCTGTTTCTACTGTCTGAGGTTCCCCAGACTGCTCAGTCCTTCCAGCTGAGACCCATATTCAGGGGGTCTGAGTCAGTTCCTTGCTGGGTTCCTAGCCATCAGTCTGGGAGGCCCAAGCTCCTCCTTGTTCAGGTCAGCTGTCTTTGTGTGTTTCTGCAACTTGGTCTTGTCCCCTCTTGCTTCATCTGGATTCTAGTTTGACTCAGTGTTTGGTTATGGGTGTTTGCTTCTGTTTCCAACAGTTACTAGATGAGGGCTCCATGATGGTGAATAATTTAGTTGATGATCTCACTATCAGGGAAGGGCATTTATGGTAGCCTTTCCATGGTTGCTCAAATTGTTAGTTTTTCCAAGAATTTTTTTTTTTAAATAATGATTATTGAGTCTGGGAACATTTGGTGAGTAAAATTCTTACCATACAAATAGGAGGTCAGGGGTTTGAATCTCCAGTACCTATGCAAACGTTGAGCCAGCCTGGTATCCTGCCTGTAATTCCAGCACTCAGGAGGCAGAGATGGGAAATCTATGGAGTATTTTGGCTAGCTAGACTGGCAGAGTTTGTGAGCTGTGTTCAAGTGAGGGACCCCATCTCAATATGTAAGATGGAGAGCAAACAAGAAGATATCTAATACCAACCTTTGACCTCCACATGCATGCTCACATATGTGCACATGTTCCTGTGACCACACACATGCAAACATACATATGAACCTATGCACATCACATACATACACATGCAAATATATTGACATATAATTTTAGAATTATTACGGAAACCAAATTCACAGCTTAATAACAGAAAATTTTCAAGATCATATTATTTAAATTGAGGACTCTACAAATATTTAAGGGAAAATTAATTTCTTCCAAAAAGGAGACAAGGGGGAAATAAATCTTAATTTCTTTTGTGAGTTACTATTGTCTTGATATTAAACATAGAGATACTACCAAAAATAAAAGAAACTACAGAACAATATTTTAATTAATAAAGATACAAACACGCTCACTGAAATATTAGCAAAAATATTAGCAGTATGAGGAAACAGCTAATGCTGTGACCAAGTGTGATGGTGAGATGCATCTGAGGGAAGGCTGGTTCAATAAAAGAAAACCAATTTATGCTAATAGCTTAAAGAAGAAATATCAACAGACTGAGTCGATGGATACATCAACTCAGTGTGACAATAGCTTATACCTATTTATGATAAAAATGTTAAAAATTGGAATATAGTTTATTCCCTGTACTGAATGGTTTCTCCCTAAGACCAGAAACAGGACTAGCATGTCCACTCAACACCTATACTCAATATATAACTGAAAGTTATACTCATTTCAAAAAATTAAGAAATGAAATAAAAGGTAAAAAAGATTGGACGTGGGAAATCCCAGCTCTTAAGGGACAGAGGAAGAAAGATGGTAAGTTTGGGTTAACCTATATTACCTAATGAAACTTTGTCTCAAAAGCCAAACTAAACCAAAGCAACTGCAGATATGCCTATCACTACACTACCATTGTCAAGACAAGCAGAATGGAGAGGAAGCAATCAAATTGTTGTATTTGTACACGATGTGGTTTTTTTTTTTTTTTTTTTTTTTAACTTGGAAAACCCAAAGGTTTCAACAAAAGTAATCCCAGGAGAAGTGAGCTCAGCAAAACCACAAAATACAAGATAATCATAGAAAGTGGTTGTCTGAGGACTGAGCCAAGAGGTATTTCCCTACAGGAGAGACAAAGGCAGAGAATTGAACACAGAAAGGTGTGTCTCAGGCCTTGGGAAGTGTATATAAAAATCACAAAGAGAGTTCATGACTCACCTACCAGAAAGCTAAAACCAAAACTTTTGATAAGACTAAATACTGAGGGCCCCTGAGAAAATCTACTGCCCACACATTCCTGGTGGCAATGTGAAATGGCATATCCATCTGCTGTGTTTGTTAAAACAATAAAGTGCAATTCCCCTATGACATGACCTGTAACCATGCTTTGGGGCATTTCTCCAAGAGAAACGAAAAGTTTCCACTTGCAGAAACTTGTATGTACACGAATATGGCAGCTTTGCTTATGATGACATCCAAATTGGTCTTTTAACAGGGTCAACAAAATATGACTGATGCAAAGCCTAGGATATGGTTTTTGGAATAAATCACAAAAGACCACAGATGCACATGACATCCTGGATGACTCTTCAGGGAATTGTGCCAAGTGAGGGAGAAAAAGCCACTCACAACAGTTACACAGTCTATGATTAATTTACACAGGCTATTGAAATGACAGAATTACACGAGTGGAGAATGAGTGGTTCTGGCCATGGCTGGTCATAAAGAAGGAGATGGGGATAGATGAGAAGTTGATAAGGCTATAAAAGGGTGAGGTGAGAGGTTCTTGTAGAGTTGGGAAGAATTCTCCATAACTTGACTGCAGCAATGTTAATCTGCTGGCTGTAAGATTTACTGCACTGTAGCTCTGCAAGAGGACATTACTGGAAGAAACGGGATAAAGGATACATAGAGGCTTGGAGTAGCTAGTTAGATAAATAGAGGACATTAGGTTGTGCTTCTCCATTAAAACAAAGATCTCAACTGTAGGATAGGGTTATTGATCAGAAGAATGGAACCTGCGTCATATCTCTGCTCTGGAGAGGAGACATGATATCATGACCTCCCTGGAACATTGGCAACTAAATTTGTTCCCAGGAGCCTTGAACCTGCAGGATTACTACCCAGCAGGAGGCTTTCTGAAGACTAAGAATAAGAACATACCATGGTCCCCGTCCAGTAAAAGCCAAGCCAAATATACCTGTAAATTGACTTGACAGGAAAAATCCCCTTCAGGAAAGTTGCCTCTTCCAGGGGCTTTAGACATAATGTAAAACCTGTATAAAATGAAAACCATCACAATGGTTTCTTTTGGCATTGTCCACTCTCACTCACCGAGAAAGTGCTCTGTGTCATCGTGTTTTTGACTATTGTCCACTCTCGTGCCTGGGGAGTGTCCCATTTCCTCTGTAATAAACTGCCCTGCCTGCTACATTATACTCTTGTGTGTCTCCTCTGAATTCTCTGAGTGGAGATCACAAGGGCTGAAAACCCCAGGGGAGGTTGGTGTGAGATCCTGGTGACAGTGACAAGTTATTTCTTACCAACTCACTGTGAATCTACAATGACTTCAAAATGAAAGTTTAATCAAAACGGCATAAGTCCTTTACTGATGTAATTAGGGTCTACTATAGAAGCAGTCACTGCCTTCATACGCACATAGCAATAAGGTCTAGAAAGGCTTGGTAGTATCCCTCAGAGGTCGTTGCTGATACGTGCAAGTCCCTAAGGTTGATGCCCAGTACATGAAAAATCCTCAATCATAATGTTTCAAAGAAGAGAGGTACAGTTTTAGGAGAACATATGATAGATGAGTGGGCCACATACTTTGCTATTCAAATTGCAACACCTTTGAGAATTAAAGGCATTACGATTACACTGGAAAATGGTTCTATACGGACATAGGGTATTTCTAGTAAAAAAAAGGGGGGTGCATCTGGACCTGTCCAGTGGGGTCACAGGGGCTGGCTGAAAAGATGTGCCTACCTAAATAGCAATAGACACATGGCCCACGGTAGGAGCCTGGGCTTCAGAAGGTGGATCACAGAGGTTTGTGTAGATCCTGTGTGGTCACACAGAACTCCCAGACACCCGTCCTGTTAATGTCAGACAAGGCTCGCTCCTGGGCTTTAGCCATAGCCCGTACTCCCTTCTACCTGCAAGTGCAGGCTACATGTTTGCTTACAAGCTACATTTAGTTTCCTGATTTGCTTTCTCTGCAACACTTGAACAATTTCCCAGGAAAACCTGTCATATTAGTCCCCAGTGTGCGTTTGATTATCTCATGAATGGACAAAAGGACTGAGGACGCTGAGCTCAAGAGAAAATGTCAGATATAAACCACTATAAACCACGCCATTTTTTCTAAATGGCAGTGACCACAATGTCCTTGTGGTGTTTCTTCATCACTCTGTACAGTAGGACTTCCTTCCTCCCCCTTTCCTTGTCGTCTTTCCTTTATTCTCTCCAGCTACACTTTCTTCCCATCTTTCTACTTTCCTTCTCATCTTCCAATCTTCTGCTCATCTTCTCCCTCTCCTGCTTCACCCTTTCCTTCTTTCTTTTATCCCTCTTCTCCCCTCTCTTTTCATCCCATCTCTTAGTCAAGGGTTCTAGTACTGTGATGAAACACCATAACCAAGGCAACCTGGGTTTAATTAGCTTACATTTCCACATCATTGCTCATCATTGGAGGAAATCAGGATAGAAACTTAAGCAGGGCAGGAACCTGGAGGCAGGAGCTGATGCAGAGGGCATGAAGGGGTGGTGCTTACTGACTTGCTCCTCATGGCTTGCTCAAATTGTTTTCTCATAGAACGCAGGATCAACAGACCTGTACTTACATCACCCACAATGTGCTGGGCACTCCCCATACATCACTAATTAAGAAAATGTCCTACAGCCTGATCTCATGGAGGCATTTTCTCAATTGAGGTTCTTTCCTCTCAGATGCTTGAGTCAAGCTGACCAGCCAGCATACCCCTTCTGTCCTTCCTCATTTTCTTCCTGACTTAGAGCACAAGGCAACACTTCCTGCTTCCTTAAAAATCTCTGCTTTCCTTCCTTGTAGTATCTTACATTTTTCTGGCTGCCCTTCTCCCTCTCAGTCTGCCCCTCCTCAGTCTCATCTGTCTGTCCCCCTGTCCTGACCTCCTACCTGCCCAAAGATCTCTGTCGGATGCTTCCTTGGCCCAACCTGTGAAAAGACATTTGCTCAAGGAAATACTGCTCTGCACTGTGAGTCATGAAGATGAGGGAATCAGAAACCTACTTTCCCGCAAGACCCACCTTTTCCCATTGCATCCAGCTCATTAGATTGATGCCATTCTTTTCCTTTAGAGTCATGACTAGAGGGAAAAATGTTGACAACATTGCTGATGATTTTCATGCAGTTTAATGAGTGTGTTCTTTCCGGGAGATGAAGTCTCCATTTTTTGGCTTGACTTCTTCAGCCTGAACTTGTTACCTGAACACAAGCTGGGGTCCAAAGGCCGATTTTCTCTTCCTATGTAAGGATAAGAAGATCACAAAGTCACTATCTTTTTCTCGAATTGTAGGGCAAGATATGAGGACCATGTCCCTAGTGGGGAGCAGCCACGAGTGTCAGTCTTCAAGGTGTGTACCAGGATGGTACAGTATGAAGAGTTCTGGCTTTCAACTCAGATATACCAAAGCTAAAATGCTATAATGTGTGCAGAAATACAATGTAGAGAATATATAAGAGCTTTGCTCTAACATCTGTTAGATCCATATCCAAACCTTCGGTTTTGTCCCTTAAAATTGGCATCCCAATCTCTAAGTTCAACAGTCTTGCTTTTAGAACAGTTATGAAGAGTATGTATAACAAATATGGTTGTGTTATTCACTATTGCATGGCCATGGCCCAGAATCATGACACAATCATCTTAATGGAGGACTTATCTAGACTCACGTTTCAGAGGCTCAGTCCATGATTGCTCAGCACTCTGCATTTGGGAAGACTGCTCTGGAGAAGAAACAAATGGTGAAGGAGGGTTGTTTGCCACTTCTGGTCAGCTAAGAACAAAGCAAGTGCCACTTGGGACTGTGGCAAGCCTTCCAGTGACTTACTTCTCCTCAAAGCCCCACGTCCTCATCACTACTTCCACTAATGAGGTTCATGAATCCATCAAGGAATTAGTTGACTTGTTAGGTCAGAGCCTTCAGAATCTCTGGACATGCCTTGTTTCTAACAACTATCACACACATGTCCACATGTGTGCTCTCCAACCATGCAGGTCTTTCAAACCAATCAAGGTGAGAGCCAAGACGAACCATCTCCATCATGTTCGTACTTACCTCATCGTCTGTGCCAGACCATGTCCCGAAAGCTTTATGAACATTAATTTACTTGCTCTCCACTGTTGTCCTACACAGTTAAGTTTTATCACCATCTGTGTTTGCAGATGAGGGGTGGAAGCAAGAAGTTAAGCAAATTGTTTAAGGCAGCTGGTCTGGTGATTCGTGGGGTTAGAATGGAAACACAGATTCTTTTGCTTTAAATGCGAACTCAATTAGTGTGCTAGGGTGCTTAAGGCCATGCTGATCGGGAACTAGTACAATAGCCAGAATTTGTAATGTTCCTGCTTTTAACCATACACACAGATTCCTGTGGCTCCTGCAGCAGGAAAGGATTTTCTTTGTTAGATATCCAGCCCTACACAGCTATCATCCGAGATGTCACCAAATGAGAATTTGTCTTTTAGAAGAGGCTTACAATGACATGAATTGAGCCCTTTTATTTCTCTAAGAAATATTTTTTTTTTGGTACTAGGTGTAAATAGATATTTCTTTATGTTGGTGACTGCCCAACTTAAGAGCTCTCTTTTCTATGTACTGGAAAATTATCCTACGCTTTTCATTTTTGGTAGAGCATGGTTTCTCTTATGCCCTGAGCTAGTGTCTTTAGCCCAGGCTAGATTCAAGTTTCCTTTATAGTACAGGATGTCCTTGCACGTCTAGGCACATTTAGTCTTCCTACAGGTGTGCTTGTACACGCAGTGCTGTGGATCATTCTAGGAAGCCCTCTACAATTGACCTACAGTCCTGGATCTTAAATTACAGCATTTACTGTATGCCTAGCGCGTGTGATCCAGGCTTGACCCGTAAAAGCTACTAGGTACAAAGAAGCATGTAAGAGTTGTAGCATGATTTCAGATTTCCTTTGGCCTGCAGAACACAACCCTGGATCTGGTTTTCTAGCCCTCCAACACGTTCTAGGTGTTACAGAATCTAGTCAATGAAGGAAATGTTCTGTTTAAAGCAGAATTTTGTTCTGTTGCTCACAGTACTGACTCCACAGACACTGGTATTTGCCAAGTCCTAAAATGTTTGCATTTTAAGAAAAGAATTTAGGAAGCATTTGCATGGACAGAGCAAAAGAACAGTTGGTTGGTAGTTGCAGCATAAGTGTTATTATTTTACAGCAATTTGTTCTGCCATGTACTGCACATTTATTGCAGGTCAGTCTGCGCAAGGCACCGGGCCAGACATAGTAGGGAGGCTGTACTACTGCTAAGGATACACTAATGTGCAGAGGAGATTCCTATTGCCTTCCTTGAAGCACAGAGACAGAAAGTCCTGACTTTAGTGGTTACCTGGAGACTTCTGATGACACTTCAGGCTTTATTTCTGTTGTTTCCTCCACAGAAGTTCAGACTCAAAATGCTGAGGGTTATTTTGATGCTACTTAATTAGTGTTTTACTTGTACAGAGGCTATGAAATGGATTATTAAAAATAAACATATAGGTTTTAAAGATTATTAAACCATAAAATCAAGCCGCAGTTAGCAATAGTGAAACACAGCATGCAGATTCTGTCCAGAAGACTGTTAGAGCAGGAGACCCCGGCACTCAGTTTGTCCACTGGGCCAAGAAGGTGACAAGCGAGAGAGCAAAGCCAGCTCAGGAAAGTGTCTCAGAAGGATGGCAGTGTTGAAGAGACCCACCCATGTTTCCTGGCCCTGAGTCTTATGAGAATTTGCCTCTACATCTTCATATTAGTTCATATGTGATAACATACCATGTCCAAAAGCAAATTATGGAAGGCACAGTTTATTTTGGCTTATGGTTCCCGAAGGATGAATCCATCATGGCCAGACAGCATAGCAGAAAGTGTCAAGTATGGCAGCAGAAGCAGGAAGTTGAGAGATCATATCTGCAACCACAAGTGGAAAGAAGAGGAGAGTTAACTGGAAGTAGGTCAACACTATGGCCCTCACAGCCTCTCCCCAGTAGTGCTCTCCTTGTGGAAGGGCTGCACATCCTAGCCCTCCCCACACAGCAACTATAGACCGAATACCCGATGGGGCGTATTTATTTCTCATTGAAGCCATCACTGTCCTAACGAAAGGGATGCTGCCTATTTGAGGCGTGAGGGGAACCTAAGCAGGAACGCTTCTTTCCTTGTGCCTGCCGTGGCTGTCCAGAGGGGGCCAGAATACCCCCAAAGTGTGAGCGTACTGTAATGGCTATTAAACAAACTAACAAAACAACAGCAACAAAAATACCTGAGACTTTTTGGGAGACATTTAGCTTAATCCCGTGGATAACGTAAGGTGTAACTTGCTTTCTCAAGTTTTCTGTAATAGGAACAGAAGGTCTGGTAACAAAATGCTTTCTCAGTGTGACATCCTTTGCCTTTCTCATGGAGACAGAGTGAAGGCCAGTCTTATCCATCAACCTCTTCCTTTTCTGCTGAACCAGGCATCACGAGACAGCAGATCCTTTGGACCATAGTTCTTGCCTTTGGATTCCAAACTGATAAGGTGGGAAAAGCAGGAATTTGCTGAAGATGCTAATGTGATTAAGGTGATAGTAGATGTAGTGTTGGGGACCAGGAGCCTGGGGGACCATGGGGCTATGGGCAGGCTCCACAGAAAAGTTGTCTTTTAAACTGGACTACAATGGAACTGTAGCAGAGGGTGCATTCCAGACTTGAAGGTTCATGAAGGCAGTGCAGTTCACAGAACTTTGGATTCCATTCTAAAGAAATGTCTAGTGTTTGATCACTGACTGTCTTCCAATTCACAAAACTGTCTTCCTTATGCATTAACAAGTAGTATCTGTAGCCGCGGTGTTTAAGAACAGTAGCCACCAGTTACATATGCCGACTAAACATTTGAAATGTAGGTAGCCTAAATTCTAATTTGCTATAGGAATAAAATATGCATTTGATTTTCAAGACGTGGTGCAAGATGTGCAAAAATACCTCAACCACTTTGACGCTGGTCGTAAGAGGAAATGCAGGTGTTTGACAAATTCAGTGCAGTAAAATATAAAATTAATTTCACTACAATTACTCATGAGGTCCGCATCTGTTTGCTGGTGCTGATGTTGGTGTAATGGTGCTGGTGCTGATTATGTTGGTGAGAAGGCTGGCTCCCAGTAGGGAAGAATTGAATGAAATTCAGGAAATGGTAGGGAGCTGCTGCTGTTAGGCATATGACTAATGCTGCCTTGAGAGATTTCTAGCTCCTGCAAGAACTAGATTATTGTCTGAAAGCATGGGTTGTCGTGAAGCTTGTAACCTCTTCTGTGTCACTCAAATGTACTCCCACCCATGATGGCGGCTCTCATGCTGTGACCTTACCATATGTGGTTGCCCAAACTTGATCTCCTGCTTCTAGAACTATGAGCCAAAATCAACATTTTTTTCTCTATAATGTATTCATAACGGAGTGTTTTGTTATAGCAACAGAAAATAACCATGACACATGCTCATGCAAGGTCGGGGCGTGAAGTTCATGAGAGCATTGGGTGGGGCTGAAGGTTCAGGAGTCAGCAGGGAGAGGTAGTGATTGAAGGATGGATGTGTACATTCAGGAGGGAGAGTGGGATGAGAACCGCGCGCAGAGAATTAGGGTATGAGAGAAGATGGAACTCAGAATTCAAGGTGAGAAAGGAGAAGCTAATTAAATGTGATTGAAGCCCGCCTGGGAGGACCTGGGAGACCCTGACATGTTTGCAAACAGGAGATGAGCTTTATTGGGAGATGGCACGTGCTAGGAGGTGTCTGTGTGTACAAGGTCACCTGAGATCAACATGTGCGCATGCCTGGAAGAGAGCCGCTCAAGGTGAAGGAGGCACTGCAGGTGTGAGGGAGAAAGCTTCCAGAGATAACTGGGCACTAGAGAAAGTTGGATGAATTCTGAGAGGGCCCTGGGGATTTAGTAAAAAAAAAAAAAAAAAAAAAAATTAAACAAATGGAGAAAGGAACAAATGGTTGTAAAAGTAGATAAATAGGCGATTAGGAATCACAGGGGTAAATGTTCCTAATGGAGAGGGAAACCTCTAAGAGAGGTTCTAGGATTGCTTTCCGTGTGTGTGTGTGTGTGTGTGTGTGTGTGTGTGTGTGTGAGTGAGAGAGAGAGAGAGAGAGAGAGAGAGAGAGAGAGAGAGAGAGAGAGAGAGAGAGAGAGAGAGAGAGAGAGAGAGAGAGAGAGAGAGAGAGAGAGAGAGAGAGAGAGAGAGAGAGGAGAGAGATCGGGAAACAGCGCGGAAAGTGGCCTGCACCTCCCATGTGGGCAGACTTTAGAGACTGTAAAAGCCTTGAATCCCAGATCTGGAACTAACAGACCACACCTCTTAAGTCATGGCACCCCAGCTTAGAACTGATCAGACGATCAGTGAGATAAACGGTTCTCACAACGTTCCGGTTGCAGTTCCCACCTTCTCCGGTAGGGGCGCTGGGCACCAGCGGATAGCCCGTTTCTTCCCAGCGCCGACTCAGCGCCCACCTGGGTCAGTAGCTTTGCAACTTTTCCAGCAGCAGTGTGCTGCTCTGGGTCTGGGAAAATCCACGAACGCCAGGTCCACTTCATTCTCGGTTGGCACTGTCTTTGCCTTCTTTCTCCGGCCTATTTCCCTCTCCCAATTTTCATTTTAGCTTTGGTGGGAAAGCAAGTTCAGAGGGTAAGGGCTCCGGGGAATCCCTGGTTTCCAGCCCTTTGGCGCAGGTCAAGAATCCAGGAGCCTCCGCTGCAGGCTGCACTCATCCCGACCTTTTCCAGGGCTTTCTAGGAGTTCCTCCTTTTCTTTCGCACCCTCTTCTCTCCGCCTCTTCTCTATTCTCCTATTCTGGATTTACCGTTTTGTTCTCACAATTCCTCTCTGTCGCCGGCTTTCACCTTCTAGAAAGCAGCTCTTCTAATTCCTAAGAGGAAGGAACAGCTCGGAATCTGTGACTCTCGCCCAGCCCTAATTCGCCACCCTGCTCCTTTTCCACAAGTCCTTCCAGCCCCCACCATCTCCAGATAGCCTCTTCTCTAGCCGGTCCTCAAGCTTCCCTGCTCATCAGTCTCATCTTCCTGCTGTCAGGAAGGGTCCAGTGACATCGGGCGCGCAAACTACTGCCATGGGGGACGGGGCGGGGGCGATTAATGGTAGCGGGCACTTGGAAACACTGGCCCTACTCAGAATCCCGTCTGGAGGTCGGAAGGGCAAGGCCTAGTAGTCAGGGCAGGAAAAACGGCATCTGGATCTTCCTGGTAGTAAAGCAGAGTCTTTACTACTTTCCTCCCACACCTTGTCCGGGGTCTGGAGAAGGACAGCCTTTGCCCGGGCACTTTCAGCCTCACTTTCCAGGCGGCTTAATCAGGTTATGCCCACAGGTGCTGGGGGACCATAGGTGCGCCAGGAAGAGGGTTGCTGTCCTTGTTCTCCACATTGCCTCTGACCACTCACAGGCTCCTGGAGAAGCAAACACAGCCTGCGCTGGGGCTGCGAGCATCCACGGAGAAGCGCACCTCCCGCCCGGCCTCGCCCCGCCCCGCCGCTCTCACTCACACAAGCTCGTGTAAACGCACGGGGCCGCGCGCCCCCGCACACCCAGCAACACCGCCCCCCACACCAGCTTAACCAGGTACCCCCTCCCCCCGCACCCCGAGGCGCCCTCCCGCCAGCCCCGGAACATCCCTGGTCTCCCTCTTGCTCGCCTGCGCGCACGCACGCGCACGCACGCACTCCCCGCGCCCCCGCACCGGGAGGGAGCGCGGGCCTCCGGGGGCGGGGAGCCAGGAGCAGAGTCGTGGGTCCATCCCGCGCTTGGCTTCCACGCGGAAGCTCCGGGCTGGCCCTGGTCTCCAGATCCAGAACAGTTGGCGTTGGAAACAATTTACTCCTCCTCCTCCTCGAGACCCTTATACTCCCCACTCGCCGTCTCCAGCTCCCAAGAGCAGACCCGAAGAGTGAACCCCCCAATTGCAGCCAGGAGCGGCTAACCAACTCCGCGCCCGCTGCAGGCTGGCGGCTTGGAGGCTGGATTTCCGAGGGACTCCGGGTTGGGGTCTGCTGTTAGTCCCTCCTCCTGGATCCGGCTAGCGTTGCTCGTTTTTTAAAAGAGGATTTTCTTCTTATTACCTCTGAACACTTCCTTTTTTTTTTTTTTTTTAATACAAAATTTCTGAAAGAGGTCGGTGGGAAAGATTTGGGGGGGGGCGGGCATTTAAACAACATCATCAAAACCGCCAGAGCATCAAGGGAACATTTAGTAATTGCTTTTGGGTTTTGGAATCACCCTCTGGACCAGGGAGTGAGCGATCCAGAGTAGGGAGAGTGCAGGACAGGCGAGGCGCTCCAGCCGGAGCCACCTCCTTCCTGGCCGCCCCCTCCTCACTCCCCCGACACACTCGCTCGCTCGCCGCTCGCCGGCGTGCGCACCCCCCTCCCTGCCGGACCCGCACCTCGGCGGGCGCCACACACTCGGCAGCCCGAGCCGCTGTAGCCCAGCGGGATGGAAGCGGCAGGCACCGAGCGCCCCGCAGGCTGGCCCGGGGCGCCCCTCGCCCGGACGGGGCTGCTCCTCTTGTCTACGTGGGTCCTGGCCGGCGCCGAGATTACTTGGGGCACGACGGGAGGTCCCGGACGCCTGGAGTCTCAGGCTTCGCGGCCACCAGCGTTGCCTCCTCTCTTGCCTCGGGCGGAGATGAACCGGTGGCCCGAGGAGCTGGCGACTGCACGGAGAGCCACCGCGCCGAGTCGCAGGTCTAGGCTAGAGCCACTGCCCGGGGCGAGCGGCGGGGAGATACCGGCTGAAGCCGGGGGAATGTCGCCTGAAGACGTGAGGTGGGTCCGGGGCATCCCGGCTCCTAGAGCGGCGGCCAGCTCGAGGAGGACTCGCCGGGCACAGCCCCCCAGTACCCTGGAGCGCGGGGACGCTTGGGCTACTGCTCCTGCAGATGGTGCCAAAGGCAGCCGCCCTCAAACCAAGGGTTCCCGGGAAGACGTGAAGGCGACGCGGCCCGGAGGACCGGCGGCTGAGGATCTCAGGCTGCCCAGCACGTCTTTTGCTCTGACTGGAGACTCGGCCCACAATCAAGCCATGGTGCACTGGTCTGGACACAACAGCAGCGTGAGTATCCCCATCCAGCCCAGATCTCCTGACAGCCGTGGGTAATGGGGGTCGGGAGCCAGGGGCCCACAGTTGCTTCGGGTCCAGATGGAGAACCAGGGTTCCTAGACTTTTAGAAAGGGGTTTGTCCTGCCCCTTCACGCCCCCAACAGGTTAGCCGAGTTTTGTTACGATGGTGTGTGCATCTGTTTACCGAAGACCCTGACACTGAGGCTGTCTGGAGGGCTGAGAGGAAAGTGTGTCTTAAAGCTGCCTGGGCGTAGGATCCGTGCTCTCTCTCTCTCTCTCTCTCTCTCTCTCTCTCTCTCTCTCTCTCTCTCTCTCTCTCTCTCTCTCTCTCTCTCTCTCCCCCTCTCTCTCATTCATTCGGCTTGGAGAGTCACTTTTTTTTTTTTTTTCTAGAGAGGGGATGCTTGAACTCGTGAGTGCAAGCATGGACTGATGTGGAGAAATCTCTAGACAGATTCCCGAGACCGGGGAAGGCCCCCTTTGCCCCCCACCCCACCCCAGGTCACGCTACAGGAACCCGGGAAATAGGGAGCTTGAGGCCATAGGGAAACCGATCCACTTGTTCATTTTGAGGTCGCTGCTAGGCACATGATAGCTAGCCAGGTAGGGAGCTGGGCTGCCCCATGCAAGCGGGAAGGCTGTCTGAGTGTGGGCAGGCAGAATAACAAAAAGTTTAAGGCATAAAGCGATTTTCCATGCCCTTTTCATACTACTTATTCTCATGCTTGTGTTGCACGCACAAGCGGGGAGCAGAAAACTCACTCCGTGTCCTGCAAACAGAAAGGGCTCCGGGGTGACAGTTGAGCCCTGCTCTTTCAGAATCCCCCTTTCTTTGCCATCTGGCCCCCAGGATATTGTTGCATCAAGAGGTGGTGGCACTTTCCTTAAGCTTGCTCCCTGGAGGCTTGGTGATGGTGGGGGGCGGTGTGCTCAGAAGGTGGCGTCCAGCTGAGTAGGGTCCTCTCCTGACAGCTGCCATCAGCGCCTGCTTGATGGATCTCTGTCCGCCTCACTACCACTCCGCAAGAACTGGCTGCCCAAAGCCTTCCCACTCTCTTTCCTCTGGTGGTCGCTATTTCACCCGGCCTTGCCACATCGTTTTTCTGGTGTGGCTTTCCAGTTCAGTTGAGATTCAGACTTAGGGCAGAGCCGGGGCTCCATTAAGAGGACTGGGGATTTATGAGCAGCTCCGAGAGCTCATTTAATGTGAAGTGCTGCCTCTTTTGTATGTCTCTTCAGGACAGGCTTTTGAAAAGACTTCCTGGGGAGATGTTTGCCTTATTTTACCAAGAGCATGGGGTCACTGGGTTGAGTATTGAATAACAAGGGAAGCCAGCAGTCTGCAGAGCTAGGCACACAAGCAGTAACCAAGTTCAGATTTTGTGAAACACAGTGGGGTGGGGGCTGGGGGCAGCAAGCCTGAGGACCAGATGCAGGGTTCAAAGGAGGAGAGTCCTTTGACTTGGTGACTAATGGCTTCATCTGCCTCTATCAAGATAGCATCCTCTCCGCCCCCAGCCTTGGGTTGGATGGCTTTGAGCATGGGGCAGAGGTTGGGTGACTGAAGCCTTACTTCTGAGTTTCCAGGAGATATTTGGGGAGGGGGAGAGGAAAGAGAGGGGCGTGATTCCCTGGAAGCAGAGCTTGTGAATCCCGATTTCATTTAAGTTTGGGGGGATTGTGGGGACTTCTTTTCGTCTCTTCCTCATTGAGGAGGTGATATCCTTGCATATGCATGGCTCTATTACCAAATTCACTCAGCCAGAGGTGCTTCATTTTGGCTTTAATTTTAAGGGACATTTAGAGGTATTGACAAAGCCCCTGCAAACGGGGGCTTTAGACAGGAAATACTTCTCAAAAGTAATAGGTAAATGTGCGTAGCCTTGTCTGCCCAGCTTTAGGGTGGTTGAACAGTAAGGCATGTGAGGGATGGTCTGGCTTGTGCCCACTGGGGAAATGCCTCTTCAATCAAAGTAGGGCCAAAGGTCCTGGGTAGTAGACCAGTTGGACTTGGAGATTTGAGCCATCTATGAATCAGCTCCTGGGCAGTGTTGTTGGCTGTGCCCCTGGCTAGCTTCACTGCATATCCAAGGCAGTTTATCCCCAGACAGAGAGGGACTGCTTGCTTGGTCCCTAGGCTGCACCTGCTGTTTGAGCACATATTGTCTGCAGCAGCATGAAGATGCTCTGACCGACCTGGGATGCTCTGTGAAGAGGGAGCAGCAGGATGCTTTTTTTCTCCCTCCTTTGCCAGTAGCAAGAAGAGAAGGTGAGGAGTGATGGTGATGAGGATGGTGAAGAAGAAACATCTGCAAGTCTTTTTTACTACTGCTTTTAAGTGAAAGGAGATGTCACAAGGCAGAGAATACAGGCCTAGTAGCAGACTCTTCTGGCCACGAAAAGACAATTTCACCTTTTCCTATGGCTTTTGAAGGGTTAAACAGGCCCTCTGACCAGCAGCTTCAGAGTTAGCAGTTTGTTCTGTTTTCTCTCCTGGGGCCTTTGGTGAGCAGCAACTCTTGATATGAGTTTCCTTGGTGGTGGTGGGTGTTAGTCTGAACACAAAGCTCGACACTGGTAGCGTTTACAGTCAGAAATTTGTAGTTGGACATCTTAGCCCTACCGTCTAGGTTCAGCATGTGCTTCAGGAGCATGGGCCCAAGAAGAGATCCTTGTGTGTAAGGACAATGCTGCCCTGTTCTTGCTGGAGCAGTGAAGCTGGCCAACGCTCCCCAGTAGCTGCTTTATAGATGGCTCAAACCTCCATGCCCAGGTGGTATGCTACCTAGGACCTATGGCCCCATTTTGATTGCTCAGGGCAAATGCTTCCTTAGGTACAACACCTGGGGTGAGTTTGCTACAATACCTGGGAGGCAATGGGGGAGGTGCTAGCAGGCCACCACGGAAAGAAGCAGGGGGGAGGGAGAGATGAGATGTTGTGGGGTCTGGCTCTGACCACGCTGACCTGGCTGTGAGCTGAGTAGCCATGGCCTTGGAGCCTCTGCCCTAGGACTTTTGCAGTTGCTCTTGATTGCTCCAAGTCTCCAGCTGAGATCCTGGTGATTAATGGGTTAGAAAGTGTTTCACAAACACCTGGGGGGAATCCAGTCCCCGTGGCTTACAGGGAAACATGAAAACACATTATGCTGTCCTTTCCTTCAAACGGAGGAAGAGGCTTCCTTGCCTGCTCAGTGGGTTGGCAAATGGCCCTGGAGAGTGTAGAGTTGTGAAGGCACAGCCCACTTATTTCTACCTCTTCCTTCTTGGATTAACCCCTGATTCTGCATCCTCTCTTAGAGCAGGGACCATTTCTTCTTAGCAGCTCACACACAGTGGCTTCACAGCCTGGTGCTCCTCTAGTATGTCTGCTTGGAATGACTTGGCAAGGTAGTTTTCAATTAATGCACCCAACCTGAAACCTTAGTGAAGAGAAATGAAGAGATACAGGGTCATTCTAGGTCCCTGTGAGACAAGGAGCAGGTTAGAAGAAATACAGTGAGGTGGGATTTTTCCACCCTTAGCTGATGCAACTAGCCTGTGCTCTAAAATATTTACTCCTGATGCACAAACACTGACAGATTTGATCAGATTCATTGTATTTGCCTCACTAGAGCATCTCACTGTGCCCCCAAACAGACTTTTCAGACAGCTTTTGGCTGGATCGCTCAGCCTTCTCGTCCTAGTGTCGCAATATCTTAATGCATTTTGCCTTCTCCGAGGCTTAATAAAGAAGCCTGCCACAGAAACCATTCTTCAGGGGTTTGCCAAAAAAATCTGTTTTTAATTAATATTACAAGGAAAGGCGTCTCAGTTGAGACAGAACCGAACTGGGAAACACATTGGAACACAACAGCACTAATTGCTCTTGGTCACTGTCGGCCAGGAGTGGGGATGCGGGGAGGAGGGGTGGACCCAGGCTGTTTGTCTGCTCCAGGAGTCTTCTGATGGAAGAGTTGCTGGCTCTGATTCCCTTCTCAGATCCTGTGGTGGTTTCCAAGGTGAGCAGAGAAGCAAATGCCTTTATCAGGAGGCCCTATTTAATGATGACTGAAATGCAGCGTTTGGAATTTGCATTTTGCTTGGCAGGAAAGGAGAGCTGACAAGTGGTTTCTCCAGTTGTGTTACATTTAAAATTAGGATTTGGTGGATCCAGTGGTAAGAAAGCTCTGGAAGCTCTTTTATTTTATATTTTTCTCTAGCTGTGTAACTCTATTGTCACTAGGGGAAACCTGGGAGCAGATGGGTATGGACCAGAGTCAGTTCACAAGGAACAGAGCAGTATGACATCAGACACACAGACACAAGGTCCATTCCTGGAGACTAGAAGTTCATCCAGGGCTAGGTACAGATAGCCAAGTCACTGAGACCTGTGGCTTGACCTAGCACGCACCTGTAGATTCCTGCCTTCTATCTTCCTTTGGCTTTTTGGGTACCAGAGACATTTCTCTTACAGGGAGAAAATGTAAACCGTCATTCAATAGACAATTTGGGAGACAAGAGACCCTCAGGGAGGAGATAATATGGAATATATCCTGTTCTTTCTGTTTCTCTGTCTCTCTGTCTCTAACACACACACACACACACACACACACACACACACACACTCACACACTCACACACAGAGTGAGCTGGACTGGCTCTGAGGCATAAAGGGAATTCAGCTAACCATATTATTCTCCTGTGTGGGGTAGGCTGGCAGAAAGGACTGGATTGAACCTCATTTTTTTTGTAGGCAGGAGATTCAGGGTACTCAGCCTCACTTAGCTACTTAGTGAGTAGCCTCAGTAGATGAATGAATGTCACTTCCCACTTCCATGGAACTCAACCTACAAACAAGTTTGAAATCACTGTCAGAGATACGATGTCCTAACTCAACAGACACTGTGCCCAGGCACACTTTGTTTTGCATGTCTCCATCTTGGTATGAGGAGCTCTGGCTTCTTGAATTCAAGTCTAAGGTCCCATGTCATAGCATTAAAGGCCTCTCCCTTGGGTGTCTTGAGTATCCTGAGTCTACTTCTGCAACTTGTGATTTGACTGCTCCATAGTCAACTCCTCTGCAGGGCTTGTCGCCTGACCCAGGCTTCTGATTGGCTGTGCTCCAAGACCTCCTCCACTTAAGACATGCTCCTTCTGTTTCTGTGCATCCATTCATGACTCAAGACACAAGCATGGGCCTCTACACAACCTTCCTAAGAGACATTTACTTCCCTTTTTCTCGTGACTGATAGGATTCACACTGCACCACACACTTGAACCATTTTTAGTAGATTTGTTAACTCTAATATTCTATTTTTCAGTATTTGGAGGGCAAGGAATGAAATATTTATAGTCAAATAAACACTCTGTATCAATTATGGGTTCTGTTCTTATGTGTGCCCCATGACTCAGTAGCGTTCTGCTTCTGGGAGATACATGGTGTCTAAACTGTGGAGAAAGGGGAGATAATTTTAACTCTCAGATGACAAATGGATTAACACCATCTCTTAATAACATTTAATGTAGTGCTCAGTTTGTTATTTCACATGGCAACTTCTTTCCATATGTGCTCATGTTCACGTGCTTGTGCGTGTGTGGGCGTGCATATGTGCGTGTGCATGTGTGTGTATGTGTAAAGGGATGTCAGAGGTCAGTGTTGAGTGTTTTCCTCAATCTGCCTTGGTTTTGGACCTCTGGTCTTTTACTGAACTTGGAGCTCATTGGTTGTTAACACTGGCTGTCCATCAACCTCCCATCATTCTTTATTGTGGGGGGGCTCTTCTTCCTCAATGCTGGTAGAGTTATAGGCCTGTGTTACCATGCCTAGCTTTTTATGTGGTGTTGAAATCAGGTTTTGCACTATGTCATTTCAACAGAATAATAGTAGGCCCCATGAGATATCTAGCCACAGGTTCTTGGCCCTGATGATGGTGTTAGGTATGAATTTCATCTTGCGCAGTGGTGCTAAAATCACATCGGAAAGTGGTTTGTCACTCCTATAACACTCATGCCAGTATTGCACTGGTGGGCATGTCTTTCCAGGTTGGCCCTTGTAGCTGAGTAAAACTCATAATTACCTTTTCCCCTAGCAGTGTGCATAGCACTATGGAAGCTAGATAGTAGGAATGAGACGTCCAGATCAGTGACAGTTTAACTTGTTTGTCTACATTCTATGATGGATGTTGTCTTCAGCAATAGGGGTTTACCACCAAGTTCTGCAGGGAAATCAACAGCATCAGCAGTAGCCCGTAATATTTATGGGGAGAGAGATCTTTGGTACTTCATTGACCAGTACCCTCAAAAGTGCATTTTAGCATAATTTAGATTCCATGTAAGGGGATTGAAATAAGGAGAAGTCAATGATCCTTACTTCTCATGTGTTTCGGAGATTAGATGTCTATCTACTCACAGGCTGTTCAGCCATTTGCTGAGCATTTAATATCTGTGTGCATTGTTCCGGCTATTGGGGCTTGATAGGGATGTGATGGAGGAGTGGGAAACAAAGTTAAGACAGCATTTGCCTCAAGGTCCCTCTTGTATGCTTTAGATGTGATGCTGTTCTTCTATAAAGTTAACACAAGACAACAAGAGGTAATGTGTGGTTAATTGTCGAGCTATTGTTTGAGGCTATTGGCTTAGAGGAGTGAGCACCACTGTGGGAGGTACTACAGGCATCTACACCTGCAGAATGTCAAAGTGGGAGGTGCCCTTAGGAATGGTCTTCATCAGATTACTCAACATGGGGATGAGGCACAAGGTTTAGACAGCAACATCACATCCTACAGCTGGATCCAACTGTTCTTTTGTCTTAAGAATAGACTTTCTTATTCCTTCTTGATTTTGTCATCACTCCTTCATGTTAGCAAAGCATTCTCCTTCCAGAAAGAAGTGTTCACATACTTTTACTTGGGTATGGTATAGTACTACCCATTTTGTAGGTAGAGTAGACTGAAATCTAGAATGGCTGTGTGTAAGACTAAAATGGATTCCTCCATCTTGTATTGCTTTTCATGTCACTATAACCAAATATCTGTGGAAACAACTCAAGGGAGGAAAAACTCATCTGAGTTCAAGGTTCAGAGGACACATTCCATCATGGTGGAGAAGACATAGTGGCAGGGGTGGCTAAGTCTGGCATGGTGGCAGTGTGGCTAAGTCAGGCATGGTGTCTAAATTACACATGGTGACAGTGTGGCTAAGTCCTTATCGCAGGGGTGTGAAGTAGCTTGTCACATCATGGAGGTCAAAGAAGGAAGAACAGGGCTTGGCATAAAAATGGGACTAGGTTAATACCCTCAAAGATCCACTCCCAGCGAACCTAGTTTGAGAGCCATTTCCTATCCCAGAGGTTCCACAACTTCCCATGACAATGCCATTTGTTGTAGCATACAGGACACATTGCGACACTCCCAGAGTCACTCTGTCCACCCCCCCCCCACAGTGGCTGGAGACAAAAACTAATGAGCTCCTTAATATTGGATGAGCTATATCTTACTACCAATTGCCGAAGGAGTCTTGGTAAATCACCTGGCTATTTGAATTAGTGAGTCAATCAAATTTAGTTGCTTGTTTGTTTTGAACGTTCGAGTTTAATTATTTATGGAAATACTGTTCTTTATAGGACAGTAATGAATGTTCTGTAGTAAGTGTAGACAAAGTAATGGACTCTCAGAACTTTAGGGTTGCACAAGTAGATTTTTACTATTAGGTCCATGCTTTCCTTCTTGCCTGAGATGAGAGGGATTTGCGGTACAGATACACCAGTCTTTCAGGGATATTGGTCAATAAAACTGTGTCCGTCTCTAAGTAGGGCTCTGTGTCTTCACAAATGCTGAAGAAAATGTAGCTTAGGGGGAAAAACTGAAGATAAAGCTATATTGGATAATTAGGGATTCCACATGATATAGAAGTGTGGGATTATTTTGCATGGGTAAATGATATGACATATGGTTTATCATATGTGTGAACTAATACTCGTGGAGGGATTAAATCCTGAATGCAAATCTCTTCAGGATTTATGAGGATGGATAGACAGGAGTATGAAAAGTGGATTTAAGAGCCAGCTGCTTTGTTCAATCCTCTGTTTCTGAATAGCTATGTGGCATTGGGAGATTGTTACCTTCTCTTGACCCATATAAAGGGGCACCTCTCACTTGGGCAGTTAGAAGGATTTTAAAGAAGATTATACACAGCAGAGGAAGGAGGTACTTGCACACAGTTTGCCAAGCTGCTGATGGTAAAGCCGCCACGAGACACAAGCATGAGCAAGTTGCTCAATTCAGCCACCTCCCACCTCCCACAGCCTCTGCTTTCCACGCAAGTCTCCATAACATCTGATTTCTATGTAGCGCTGACATGAACAGAGTGGCTGAGGGGGCTCTGGTTTACCTAGAATTTGCAATAGAAATAGTTAGAATCATTTTGTTTAGAATTGGCTATAAGCCTGGTGGCAAATAATGGAAGGAAGTTGAACATTTCCCCAGGGCTTATCTTGTGCAGGGTTGAGGGACCCAGGAAAATGGGAAAAACTTTTCTTGGCTTGCGCATCAGTGCTTATACCACACTAGGAATCAGAAGACAATTCTTGAAGAAAGCTAAGTGTGTAGCTATAAGACAATAAGGGCTGTTTGGTAAGCAGCGGTCTCCGTATCAAAGGTGCCACCACATCCAAGCCTGCCCACGGACCTTAATACTCCATTCTGCTTCTATGTCATAGCTATGTGCGTATTAAAGGGGGTATCTACAGATATCTGCAGCTGGCCTCTTTCTTCGGGATGATCATATTGATAGTCCACTAATTAAGTCAGTGACGGGCTTGCATTCACTTTTTGCCTTCATCACGCACCCAGGATAGAACCTGAGAGCCCTATACAGACACTAGAGGGAGTGTTGCCCTGGGAAAGACATGAAAATAAATAAGATAAAGTAATGAAAACGTTTTGAACCATGAATTGTTCCAAAGAAAACACTGTTTCTAAGAGAAGATATGAAGAATCCTGTAAGTGCATTGCACGAGAAGTTATTGGCAGACACAGAATGAATAATTGATTGGTAACAGGGCAGTTTCTCAGGGTCGATTGTCTCGATGCCTCCTGAGGAAAAGTAGAAGACAGAAGTCCAAACTGTTCTACATAGTTCTCAACCTGTGGGTCGCACATCAGACATCTTTCATATCAGACATCCTATTAGATATTTATATTATGATTCATAACAGTAGCAAAATTATAGCTGTGGAGTAGCAACACAATAATTTTATAGTTGGGGATTACAACATGAGGAATTGTATTAAAGGGTCTCAGCACTAGGAAAGTTGAGAACCACTGTTAGAGGCTGAACTAAGATTCTGCCAGTTGATTCGCCTGAAGAGGTGCCCAGCTTGTTTCTTCCGTATCCATTGCATTCCCTTCCTCGGCATTTGCTCATTCCTTTGTATCTGGTAGCCAGTCAACAGAAACTTATTATTGACCTCACTGGAGTAGACACAATACTTAATATCATTGCCTAGTTGAAAAGGCAATGTCTTGAGGATGCAGAATGGTCTGGCCTGCTCTAACTACCTCTAGGTTTTGAGTCCATATCCCTGGACTCTCTCCGCTGTTTACTTTTTGTTCACAGACCCTGTTTGCCTGACATGGTCCTCCCAAAAGCCCTTATGTTGGTTTTATGGTAAGAATGGTGAGATGGTGAGAATCGGATCAAATATTACACAGATGCATAGGAAATGAGACCTTCCTTTTATGATGTTGCTTTTAGTGGGACGTGGAGAATGACAGAAGGATGAGTGAGTGACCGTCTTTTCTCCCTGCAGCCTGGACTGCAAGAGATGCTCAAACTGCCATGTTAGGGTGTGATTATATGGGACCAGGGAGACCTGTTTATTGTTTGAGTGTTGCAACAATGAAACTAAGGATTGAGATAACTGTCTTTTCCCGGTGATGGAAGAGCAGGCAGTCCACTGAAGAGGTCTTCTTGATTTCATGTGCTGTGCTGTCAGCTCTATTCCTGCTGAAAGGCGAACTTCTGCTTTCTCAAAATTGCCAAATATCAACACAAATAATGTTCAGTCAAATATCTGGGCACCTTACAGTGCCTTTAAGTAGGTATATAATTTTTAAGTGGAAGGCCGTCAATGATGACCTTGAAGAAAGTCTGCATGCCTCAGTTTTACTGGCTGAAAAATTAGGATCGTGCTGGGTTTGCAAGGCTGTTGAGAATTTAGAGATGATGAAAGTGTCTAGTGCAGCAGGCTACTTCATGGGGCACGGATGTTAGTTCACATCCACAAAGATGGGAAATGCAGGACGTTGAGCATCTTCGTTTGTGTTAGATCTCTTAGTATCCATTTTTTGAACACTTTTCATTTATTGGCGTGCTAGCCCGAGTTCCAAATATGAGTAACAGGGGCTGTTTGCCCAACAGCTTTCTGTGCCCACTGGAGCTTTGCTTTTGTCACATTGAGCACCACCTGGGCTAGGGAATTTATGTCTGTAAAAGGGTGGGGAGAAGCCATTCATCAGTCACTGGTGGACATGGGTGGAAAAGTCCTTTGGGCTAGGACAACTCTGAAGCTGTTTATTAAACAATCTCCCAGAATCCCAGTGTATTAAGCTCTAGTTGCTTGCCCTGGAAATTTGCTTGCATTTTTTTCTACCTTCCATCCTTTTCACTCCCTGGCTTTCCTATCAGGCTTCCTAGAGATTGTTTCCCAAATGGAACTACTTACATTAAAACCTTTGGAGAAATCTTAAGTTACTCTCTGGTCATTAATGAGGCTTTTCTACAGAAACAGAACTCACTGTAAGGCTTTGGTGGCTGAGAATAAAGCTGTGTGGTTGGGAAGCTGAAGACTCAGGGCAACAGATGGTCTAGTCCTATTCTGAGTCCAAAGACCGAGAAGCATGAGAGAAGATAGTGTAAATTCTTGACAAAGACCAAGCATGGAGGCAGGGAAAGACCGATGCCCCATGTTACCAGTGAGACAGAGAAGAAGGATTCTTTCTTCCTCTGCCTTTTATTGTATTTGGGCCTTCTGTGGATTGGATGAATTATACCTCTGTGAGGAAAGGCCATCTGTATTACTCCATCTATTGATTGATTAAAATGATAACACCACCCAGAAGCACCCCACAGACACTGACAGAATAGTGATTAACCAAATATTTTAGCACCTTGTGATCCATATATAAAGTTATCTATCATATCAAATCAGGGTCTTTTTTCATACTTTAAAAATCCTGTTTTGGTGGCTCTTGCCTTTAATCCCAACACCCAGGAGGCAGAGGTGAATCTCTGTGAATTTGAGGTCAGCCTGGTCTACAGAGCAAGTTCCAGGACAGCCAGAAAACAGAGAAACCCTGTCTCAAAACAAACAAACAAACAAACAAAAAACAAAACAAAAGCCCCACCTTCAACAACAAAAGAATCCTGTTTGTGTTGTTTCAGGGTGTCTAGACACCCCATGATAGCGAATGTAAACCACAGAACCAGGAACGGATTACTTCATGGTGGGAGAGAGGGTGGTGTGTAATCCTACCACAAGCTGAGGAACCTTTTACACTGGATGGATTGCAGTTGGGAGGGCGAGAATCAGGGCTTATTCCCCCCTTCTCTCCCTCCCTCCCTCCCTCCCTCCCTTCCTCCCTCCCTCCCTCCCTTCTTCCCTCCCTCCCTCCCTCCCTACTTTATTCCCTCTATGTTCCTCCATCCCTTTTTCCTAATGAGGTGCTCTCTAACAGGCTGACTACACCAGAGCATTCCCCAACTCCAAGAATAGATGGGCAACACACACTGACTCAATAGAGAAAGAAGAAAAAGAGGTTATCTCAAAGTTGGGTGAGAAGGGATGGGAGAATGGATAGGATGAGTAAATATTCTCAAAATCCATTGTTTAAAATTATCAAAGAATTTATAAAAATCATTTTTAAAATCCAAGTTGTTTCTTAGCACCAATTCTCAGCAGTAAGGGGCTTCTCTTCAGGGCATAGACAAAATGCCTAAACTCCCTGACGTCTGGACTTTGAACTGCTGGTAGATGATGTGTGATGCTTTAGCTAAAAAGCCTAAGAAAAGAAGAAAGATTTTCTTCTCCTCCTCCTCCTCCTCCTCCTCCTCCTCCTCCTCCTCCTCCTCCTCCTCCTCCTCCTCCTCCTCCTCCTCCTCCTCCTCCTTCTCCTTCTTAATTGGGAGGAGCCACGGGGCTCACAGTTAGCTCTTCCTGCCTGAGAGAGCATCACAGAAGGACATGGTACCCTGGTGAGAATTTTGCTTTGGGATTGGGACTTTGGTTTGAGTTCCTTATCCACATGAACTTTTGTCACTAACTAATCTGCTTCTCAGGTCCATGCACCTGGGGACTCCGTTAGGAGCTCAGTTTATGAATAAGAGTTATGAGTGTTCCTTTTTTAAATTAGCTACGTTATCAGCAAGGAGGAGGAGCTATGGCTTTAAAATTGGAAAATTCCTCTTTTGAGCATGAAAAGATTGGTCTTACCTTAAGCTGATATATTTCCATTTTTCTTTCACTAATACATTCAATAATTTGTTTGCTTTAGTGCAATGCGGATCAAGATATTTAACTTGTCTTCTGTAAAATTAAAAAAAAAAGTTGTATAGACTGGTGTGGTCCCATGCCATGACAAAGTAAATGTCACTCGTGTTCATGAAATCGGGGCAATCCTGGGTGTTTCCTTTATGTCTCAGTTAAAGGAGGAAATACCGGCATGGAAGCATTTTGAACGGAACTCTGGTGATGTGAAAGGAAGGGGCTGATTTACCATACTCCCGTTTATCCCTCAGGAGCTGGAAGTCCCTAACCAACAGATTTGAGGCTATGCATAACCCCTCCTTTCTTCTACCTTCTCAGAACTAATGAAACACACAGCTCACAAACTCCGCTGTTAAGACCTAGAGATTTTATTCCCAGCATGATGCACCCTTTATTTCTAGTCACGTCTGATACAGCAAAATTTCTATAATTTGATGTTTATAAAAATATGTTTGTTTGAGAACTTGACCTGTATCGATTACACTGCCTTTCCACTTTCATATAAAGCATTGTTGTGGAATATTTAGTTTGTGCCCGGTGTTACAGCATATATAGAAACCTCACGTGGTAGACCTGAATCCTGAACCTGTGTGGTTTCATGTGTGGGAAGCATGCATGGGACAGGTATTACATGGGACAGTCTGAAAGTATTGAGAAAATAACAGTGAATACAATCAATATTATAGTGAAAAAAGTAAAGTGGGATAGTAAACATAGTGTGAATGTTTTTATTTCATCAAAATATAGTAATGTGATTGGAAACAACCTCATTCTCTATTAGTAAACCAGTGTCATTGGACAGGACATGTTCTCACCCTGTTTGAGATCCTGCTGCCTTCACGTCTTGGATAGCTTAGCGTATAGGCTGCTTCTGGCCCTTGGGGTCCTTGCTCTAGCTTTTTTCTAGTGCATTTTGTTCTGCCTTGCGTTTTTACTTGTTTTTCTTTCCACATAGACAGAAGAAACGTCCAGTTTTGCACTAACATTTTGGTTGGCTGCTATGATGGTGTGATTCCTTCCTTTCTGGGCCCGGATTCTCCCTATCTTGAGGTTCCCATTTGTTTTACTCTTGGATCTGTGTTCTGATTCTGAAATTTCATCCTTTGCTGTCTGCCTTTAACTTACATGGGATCCACCCTCAGCAGTGTGGATGTCCTTGTTCATATATGTGCTGACATAATATTAATGGTTTTCTTTTAGCTCTCAGAAGATCTTGGCTTGGGGGATAAATCATATAGTCACTCGGTATTATGAGACGCATTTAAAACATTTAGATAGTGTGAACTTTTATTTTCTCTCACTTTGGCTTGATGGACGTAGAACTCTAGGGTAGAAAAATGATGGACCCCATCTGTGAAGTTCTTTGGTTACTTGTTTCTTGTGCCATCTTCTAGCTTTGGATATGTGTTCCCCTTCCCACCTGGGGACCAATGAGGGTGTGAGAAAGAGAGAGGCACCTGGTATGGACCCTGTGGTGTGAGAAAGAGAGAGGCACCTGGTATGGACCCTGTGGTGCTGTTCAGATGAACGGTATGCACTTCTATAATAAAAGGCGATGCATTACCAATAGACTCAGACAAAGTCTGCACTGTGCCAAGGAGGCACTGCTCATCACACAGAATGGTTTGCCACTGGTGCTTACTCACCAAATACAGTAAAATACCTAGAAAAGTAGGCGTAGGTTTTACTTTATAACCATTTAAAATGACAGCATTGCTCATTGCCCAGCACGTTTGAGAGGTGTCAGAGCTGGCATTTCTGGCCATGTCAAAGACTGCGCAGGGGACAATGAACTTAGAGAGCACAGAAGATGAGCTGAGCATTCCAAGATGACAACACCAGTGAGTTGAAGGGGAGGCAGTGGGATATTCTGAGCACACAGAGCCTGTAACAGGGAACTCTGTAACAGGAGCAGAGTATCCAAAGGGATGAAAGATCAGGTCAGTATTTGTCCTCACAGGAGACTTGGACAAGGTTCAGGGGTTGGCACTTTTAATTTGCCTTAAAAAAATATCACACTGAGCTGGGTTGTTCTGGCACATGCCTTTACTCCCAGCCCTCTGGAGGCAGAGACAGGCAGATCTCTATGAGTTCAAGGCCAGACCAGTCTACAAAATGAGATCCAGGACAGCCAGAACTGTTATACAGAGAAACCCTGTCTTGAAAAGCTATTAAGAAAAGAGAGAGAGAGAGAGAGAGAGAGAGAGAGAGAGAGAGAGAGAGAGAGAGAGAGAATCACACTGGATGCCCTAAGGAAGGGAGGGAGGGAAGGAGGGAAAGAGGAAGGGAGGGAAGGAGGAAGGGAGGAAAGAAGGAATGAAAGAAGGAATGGAGGAGTCATACTTGATGCCCTATGACTTACTGGAACAGAAGGATGGAAGCTGGGAAAACGCTTGTAGGGTGGGCAGGAAGAAACCTACTTAAAAGAAAATTTAGCAGATGTAGTTGATCATGTGATTGCAATTCTTTACTCCATTCTATAGCTCTCTTTGTCTTGGGCCTTTGCAGTACTGCCTGTACTGTCTGTAGGTAGAGGTTTCTTCCCTAACTAACTTTATTATTGTTCTTCACAATTTATTAGTGTATATCCTTTGTGCACATTACTGTTCATAAGAAGTTCATACAAGTATAGCGTATACTTTGAAATTATACACTCTTCTATATCCCATGCACCTGACCTTTCTCATGCACCTGACCTTGTGGCTTGCATGGCCAGTAGAAGACGTAGAGGTGGCACCAGCAGCATGCCCACTCAAAGTTTGTTGTCAATAGGCATACAGTTGTATTACGTATCATATATCACTGCAGTGGCACAGGAAAGACATGTCAGCATTACCCTGGTCTTGAAGAGGATGAGACAAGTAGGAGGTAGACATTGCCAGTCTAGCTCAGCTGAACTCAGCCTTGGCTTTGTACAGCAGCAAGCAGCCCAACCCCAGAGCTGAGCCCAGATGCAACCAGTTGGTTCCCACGTGCCTTGCATCTTTGTAAGGACAAATGGTTGAGAGCCTGTCTGCTTATTTGTAGCCTTCTTTTTCGGCAAACACTAGCTGCTCCTGCAGGTAAAAGGATCGGAACTTTAACAATAGGATGCGGCACATTTGTGAAAGCCCACACCAGTGTGATGGATGGTTCACTTGTATTTCAGTTGTTAGCTTCTTGTGTCCACACTCAGAGTTAGCCTCAGACAGATATTTTTTGGTGTCTGCTTGGCACTCACTTTTCTTTACGATTCACGCCTTCTCTTGCTGGAGTTAAGTGAGGAAGTTTGGATCCACAGTCTAAAAGAATTAATTTTGACCTCTTTTCCCTTCTCTGTTTTCCCTAGCAGCCTAATTGGGTTCCAGCAGTGCATTACAGCTCAGTGGTGCTCAGGCCTCTCAACAGGGCCCTCAAGGCCCACCACTCAGTGTTTTCTTGAAGAGTTCAAGTGAATTTTTGCCCTATCTGGGTAGATGGAATTTCACTTAAGGGTGGGGAGAAATGTGGGGTCAGGGGATTTCCTTGGTTTAGACTGTATTTAAAACATATTAGTTCTGATAAAATATTTAGCTTTTTTAGCAACAAATTTAATAATGGCCATTCTGTTTTACTTATTAATGGCAGTTTCAAGGAGATTGGTAGGAGTTGTGCTAAAGTGCACTGTTGTGATTTTACAGAGTATAGTAATTACTGTAATATTTTGTTGAATTATTAATATCTACCATGCCTACAGGAACATGAGTTTCTGCAGTTGAATTCATTTCAGGAGTGCCTTTCCCTCCTCTGGTTTTGTGTGGTGTTTCCTTTCCTTTCTTGTACACGTATGGATGTTTTAGGAAATGGAATTTGGGGTAGAGTTGATGATATTGTACAGAACGCCATCGTTAGAACCTGAATGTAGAATTCACATAGGAAAGCTCCTGTCCGGATGATTTCTCATCCGAGAAGCCTGAGTACAGTTGCAGAGTGAGGGATGCTGAAGGAAGCATGCCCAGCAAAAGGGGCTCATCTGTGTTCCTTTTTCAAGAACTGAGGACGGGATGGTGAGAAGCGCGCTCTCTCTCTCTCCCCTCCCTCCCTCCCTCCCTCCCTCCCTCCCTCCCTCCCTCCCTCCCTCTCTCTCTCTCTCTCTCTCTCTCTCTCTCTCTCTCTCTCTCTCTCTCTC
Source organism: Cricetiscus sungorus (assembly GCA_030556225.1). Classification (NCBI taxonomy): domain Eukaryota; kingdom Metazoa; phylum Chordata; class Mammalia; order Rodentia; family Cricetidae; genus Cricetiscus; species Cricetiscus sungorus. The sequence continues at coordinate 144,108,886 of JANBXA010000007.1, forward strand.
TCTCTCCCTCTCTCTCTCTGTGATGTTAATAAATGACCCAGAGCCTGATATTGGGGTTCAAGCTTCAAGCTCTGAAGCTCAGAAAAGCAAAGCAGCCAGCCACTAGCTCTTACTATGATTAAAACCACTGAATTGTCCAGTTAAAATGGGCAAATAATCTAAATGTGTCTTTCTCAAACAAAGACATACAAAGTGTCTGGACAGATGCTTCACCTCCAGCTTGTAGTGGTGGCCTCAAGCTTGAGGCCTTAAGTTACTGTTCTCAGCGCTAATGTGAAAAGACAGGTGCAACAGTGTGTACCTGTAACCCTGTGCTGGGTAGTAGAGAGGTAGAGGATGAGGGTTCCTGGAGCTCCCTAGTCAGTCAGCCTAGCAGAGTCAGGGAGCTTCAGGTTCTCAGAAAGACTGTCTCAAAATAAAGGCAGAGAGGAGGACACCTAATGTTCCTCTGACCTCCACAGGCATGTGCACATATGCACACATTCATATTTGTGAGGACATCTATCATGCACACACAAAATGCTATACACAATCGGGTCAGATGACCTGACTTCCTTTAATGGCGGCTTATGATGTGAAAGTGTAAGCCAAATCACCTCTTTCCTCCCCAAACCGTGCTTGGTCACATTGTTTCATCTTAGCAATAGAAACCTTAACCAGGACAGACTGCCAGTCAAGGCATAACTGTCCAGCCCATCATATGATGTTTAATGACATTGATAACCACAAGTCTAGGAAATGTGAACTCAATGATAGAATGTTGTGTCTTAACTGCATTTCTCTATGAGCCTTCCCCATGATCCTCTTCTAGGAAAGAGGGAGGAAAGAAAAAAAAAAAGCTAGCAAGGGGATGGGGATAGGCAGACCACAGGAAAGGTCTGGAAGCCAGTGCTTACTTAAAGAGTGAGAAGAGAAACAGAACCGTGGAAGTCATCACCTCATGGGTTAAGGGTTTTGTTTGCATGATGAAGCCAAAGTCAGATAATAGTGGTGGTTCCAGAACAATGTGTCATTAATGCTACTGAATTGTACCCTTAAAGTAGTTCAGGTGACAGTTTTCATATTAGGCATGTTTCAGATATGAAAATAAATTGAATCAATTTGGGGGGAAGAACAAAGCAATGATCTCCCCAAGTCTTCTTGTATCAAACCAAAGAAGAGTCCTCTGTTAGAAGGATCTGATCAACGGAGATGAGAGTCAGCCCTGGTGACAGAACCCTTTGCTCTCATCTTGCAGGAGCTTGTCAAGCTCAGATGAGAACAAGCTAAGAAATAGGTATCTCTGACCCTTACTGGCAGCCCACCTCTACCTGACCGTGGAAAAATTAGGCAAACAGCGCAGGTACCAATTGTATATGTCCTAATGTCTGAAATACTTCTCTAAGCGGCCCCAGCATGTGCACAAGATTTTCATTGACCACTAGACAATCTAACTTAGAATGTGAAGGCTTCAGAACAGGCTTGCAGAAATAAGAATGGAGATAAGACTGCTTTCCCTGGGGTAGAGATAGCATGCTACGAGTAGGATGAGAGCCAGGCAGGGCTGAACACAACTGCATTTCTTGCTTTTGTTGTTTTGCTTCGGGCAAATGGTTGGTACAGACCTACATGCTGAGAAGGAATCCAAGCTCTGAGGGGATTCAGATTCCTCCGAAGGATAAATGTTAACCCCTGGTAGCCATGATCTACTGGCTGTAAATGCACTGGGAGTGGTGACATCATCAGCTCATAGGCAGTCGGGGTTTAAGCTTTCACATCACAATCCATCATTGAAGGAAGTCAGGATGGGAAAATAGAGACAGGAGCTGATGCAGAGGGGTGGAGAGATGCTGCTTACTGGATTACCTACAGTTTCAGAGGGTTAGTCCATTATCATCATGGCAGGAAGCAGACACACACTAGAACAATACTTGAGGGCTTTATATCCTGATCTGTAGGCAGCAGACAAAGTGACAGACGGGGACTGGAGTGGGATTTTGAAATCTCAAAGCTCACCCCCAGTGACACCCTATCTTCAGCAGGACCACATGTACTCCAACAAGGCCATAACTCCTAATCCTTCTCTGTTTCTCAAACAGTTCAACTCCATGGTGACTAAGCATTTAAATATATGAGCCCATGGGGTGCATTCTTAATTCAAATCACCACACAGCCCTACCATGAATACTTTCTGAAATGTTGAGCTGATTCCCAACTGTGCTTCCACACTTTGGTAGGTGCTAACAACTCTGCTTTATCTTGGCTTTCTGAGAACTTGAACTCTGACTAACAGTAGGTCCAAAAGCAAAGTCTGCCAGGTCAGGACTCTACTTACCGAAAGCCCTCTACATAGTGATCTTGGGACTTTGCCTCATGTCTTCTCATTTTCCTGTCTTCTTAGCAATTGTAAGAGCTGGCAACTGTGGGGAAGAGAGATTGTGGGGTTCATGCCATGTTCAGCTGCAGAGCAGAGACAAAAAATGACAAAAGACCTTTGAAGGATGTAAGGTTGAGGGTCTACATTGATCATATGCAAGTTGAGGTTTGGGGTGGGGGATGGGGAGGCCAAGAGGTGGGAGGTGAGGAAAGCATCCCCCATTTCATTCCAGCGTGTTGTGATCTGAGAACACTGCTGGCTAGCATTTAAACTGAGCCCTACACTGTGTGCCTGGCACCGAGTGTAACCTCCTCCAGCATCTCACTCAGTCCTTGCAAGGCGAACCTTGACCTTAGAGAATCGTGAAAGGCCTGGTGGCTTCAGTAACCTGGACTGGCACCATAAGGTGTGGCACAGGGCCTCGTGGCATGCACACTGACCCACTGACCTGACCTGAATGCTCCTAGGTGCTAGGCATAGAGCCCACTTCAGTTTCTCCTCTTTCCCCACTGAGCTCACCCGTGCTCCTATCCTCTTGAAACATGTCGCCGAGGCTGTTTCTAGGGGAGTGGTAGGATGAGGGATAGGCTGGAGGTGAGGATGTCCAGGGAAACAGGGAGGCAGAAAAGAGGTTGGGGCCAGGATCACAGAGGCACAGCATAGCGTAATAACATCTTTGCTCTTCATTTCTGTAGTCATAGACAGCCCTTAATCATGCTGAATTAGGGAGAGATCTAACCAAATGGTAGTGGCATTGACGCAGCTCAGTGCATCAGCAAACCCAGTCTCCCTGCTTTGCAGGAGCAAAAGCAGAGGCCCAGAGAGGTGCAGCCCATTCCCATGGGGAACCCAGCAGAAATTCCTACCAGTAGAAGAGCCGCATTGCCTCTCTCCTTCCGGTTCTGGGAACTGTGGGCCACCTTCCTCTCCCTCGGCCTGTTCTTTTTTACCCACAGTGCCTCTTGCCTGCTTCCTCCTCTCCTGCACAGTGGAGGTCCTCTCCATCATTAGAGCGAGCAGTGGGGGTCTGCTGTAATTAAAGGAAGCCAACGGGGGAAGCAAAGCAGAGCAAGGGGGAAAGCAGCCGCCAACAAAACATCTTGTTTCCCACACAAGCTCCCGAACAACTCCTGTCTATCTGCTTTCCCGGGAAGCTGCTGGCATTGAATACAGCGAAGGGAAACCCCACAGGCGGTGGGGGAGGCAGGTTAGGAAGTCACCTTCAGGCTGCTGGAACTGGTCTGTACTCCTTTCTTGTCCTCCCTACCCTGCAGGGCAAAAAACCGATCAAATGTTAAGCGCTGAAAGAGAACCCAAAGGTCATTTAGTTCGACTTCTCCAGGCCACAGGGTTTCCCATCCTGCCCCTCCAAGTATCTTTTGACACATGCTTACATGGCTCTTTCCTCTACCCTATATTTACCGGACCAATGCTTAGCTAGGGATGGGGCACAGAAATGTCTCATCAAATCAGTAGCCACCCAAGCCTGTTGTCATTTACATCGACTCTGGAAAGGTCTAATTAATTCATTTGTCCAATTAGCCCCTTGCTCTCTGAAATGCTTTCTCTTGGTTGCTGAGCAACCAGGATAGACTTTCAGCACACACATCTGGCCGCTGCTGAAGGAGACAGTGGCTTTTTCCTTGCCCTGGCCACCTCCTGCCTTCTCTCTTTTTTGATGTTTAGTTACTATAACAGCTCTACCATCCCCAGATCTGCACACTTTCCCTGGGTCTCTTTGACTGTGTCTGCACACACTTCTGAAGGTAATTTTATGCCAGGCATTTGTCATACGTAAGGAGACTGACAGTTTGCTGGCATTCAGACATTCATTTGCTAAACAATAAATTGAGCTATATTGAGGCAGTGCTTGAGAAGACCTTTGCAGAGTCAAGGGTCAGGGGTCAAGTGTGGGCTCTGAGATGCATGGAGAAAAGTGGCAGCCTATCTTTGGGTGATAGCTTGAGCAGTCCAGCTTGAACAGCCAATGATCCCGCTTAACCTTTGACCCAACCTGGAGCGCATTGCCAGCCGCCAACCTGAGGGCTGATTTCAAGGTGAGCCTGAAGGGGACAGTGGCAGCTTAGGAGAGCAGTGCAGTGCTTTGAGGAGACATTCCTGAAGCACCTTGTACTCAAGTTCGAGGAAGAGAAATATTGCTGGCCGAAGTTTCCCACAGCTCCCCTCAGATGAAGAAGTCACATCGTGTGACTCGATTAATAACAGACCCAAGAGACTGATACTGGGTTCAAACTTCAAGTTGAGTATCAGAGAAGCAAGCAGCCGGCCACCAGCTCTCACCTCTGGCTCAGGCTGAGGTGACCCACACACGAGCTCTTCACCAAGTCTCAAACTGCTGCCTCTCCTCAGCGTGGCTGGAGAGGAATGCCTCTCTGAGGCCTCACTTCTGTCTTACAGACTTCCCTAATGCTGGGATTAAAGGTGTGAGCTATAATTCTCTTTTAGATTCATTCACTCTTGTGTAGCTCTAGGTGGCTTGGACTCACAGAGATCCATCTATATCTTAATCCTGAGTTCTGGCATTAAAGGTGTGTACTACCTCCTCCTAGCTTCTGTCTTCTGGGATTAGAGATGTGTGCCTGGCCTCTTCTTTTTTGTTTTTGTTTGTTTGAGACAGGGTTTCTCTGTGTAGCTTTATAGACCAGGCTGGCCTTGAACTCACAGAGATCCTCCTGCTTCTGCCTCCCTGCTTGTGTGCTTGGCTTCTATAGCGTGTGGCTGGCTTTGCTTTCTGAATCTTGAGGCAAGCTTCAATAAATCATAAAGATATTGCTACAGTTTTGCACCTGTTGGTGCTTGGGGCAGGGCCTTGTCTATGAACTTGGTCACTAAACTCCCTCAAGTTGGCTTTTAAACATTTCAGCTTCCTTTGGGGTGGGGAAGTGGCTGGCCCTGTAAAGTGATGTGCAAGCCTGACTCCCGAGTTCTGTCCCTGGAACTGCTGCAGAAAGCCAGGCCTGGTGGAAGTGCTTGTCATCCGAGCTCTGCGGGCAAAGCCAGGGAGACCTTTGGGCCTACTCAGCAAGCCTCAGATGCGAAGATGACTGTGCGGAAGAACGTGGGGGAGTGCTGATGAGGAATGGTACTTGAAGTTGGCCTCTAGCCTGTGCAGGCAAGTGCATGCACACAGCATTGTACGCAGGAACACATAACTGACTTTGTTTTCAAATAATCGAGGTCAGCAGAGATTTGCTCAGCTAAGAGCCCTGGTGTGTGGCTCCTCTTTCTCCTTGGCTTGGGTCTTTTTCTAGGGGCGTGTGCTTGGGTTTAGGACTTGAATGTGAGTAAAGAACAGTTCCTCCTTCTGTTGGGAAGGTGGACGATTAAGGAAGGAGCCAGTCTACTGGGTCCCTTAACGTTATGGTGAAGGTGAGATTCTTCCTGGCCAACAGGGCAGGGGGGACTGTGGAATTCTTGGGGACTGGAGAGTGGCTTGGGAATGCAGTCCTCAGGCCATCTGGTGTTCTTGTGAAACACGCTAAGTGGTTTGGTAAAGACCATACGGACATCTGAAAATATCGCCTCCTGCTCTCTCGTATAACAAGAGAGCAGTTATCCCATCTCTAGGCATGTGTGGGCACAGGAGAGCATACGTCAGGTTTCCTGGATGGAAATGACTTCTGTTTGAAGTTAGTTTATAAATAATGATGGAGGCTACACATTCACCATTCGTGGGCTTGGCAGTTGCTGTGGAAGAGAACATTTTCTCTTTCCCAGCGGCTCAGCCATGGGGAAAGCACCATGGCACTGTCTGTGGCTCCATCCCTCAGACTCTACTGTGGGACCAAGCAAAACCCTTTGTGGAAAGGGTTGTTATTCACCATCACTCTGTCACGCTGAAATATAAGGGGGCACAGAAAGGATTGACCATAGACAATGATAACCTTAGCCAGATCCTGCCAAAATAGAAGTAGCCATCTCTGGCTTTGCTCACAAGTGTTGCCTGTCAAGGTCAAGTTCTTTCTCCAGTCCCCCCACCCCCAGTCAGGTTTCCCTGGTCCTCGGCATTCCTTTCTTAAGCCTTTGCTTTTCAAGAGCCCGGACATGGCACACAGCAGTATGGGGGCATGACTTACAGAAAGACGACCCTTGGGAGTTTTCTTTAAAAGATAGTTTTATTTCCTCCAGGAGTAAAGCGGGAGTGGCTGCTATTTTTTTTCTCTCATCTCCCATCCATGTATTAAGCGTGCCCAACCCTGCTCAGCTTCTGGGATCAGTTGAGGTTGGGTGCATTCTGGGCAGTATGGCCATAAACAGTTGCTATTTTTTTCCTGGTGGGACCTCTTACTCTAAACTGCGCGCTGGGCTTTAGATCACAACAATGTTGTTCTATTTTTAGCCAACAGACACAGGGATGTCTTGGCTTCTGAAAGGGAGGAGTCCTCACTTTTTTGATTCAGTAAACATTTGATACTTGGCGCTCTGCTGGATGAAGCTACCATCACCTTGGGTCTTTCTAAACCAGAAGGTGTCGTTTCTTCATGCTGCGCCTTCTTGGTTTTTGCTTCGGTTTCTTTGGATGAAAAGTGATTTTTGTCTTGGTGAGGTCCATTAACTCTGTTTTCCAAATCAGATTGTCACTGTCCCAAGGAGGGCGCTGGGGCTTTCTGTCTTTCTGGTTCTTCCTTGCCATCCACCGAGTGACTTGGTTTCCCATTTTCTGGATGTGCCCACAGGCATCATTTCCCTTTGCTCTGGTGCAAGGAGGCAGGTCCATCTGGTGCCAGCTTTCATTCAACTGTGCAACAATCCCTCCTTTATGATGTCACTGCTCATCGCCATGGAAACATTTCCCCAAGTCACAGAGACTGGATTGTGGCATCATAGCGTCAGGCAGCATGGGAGGAGGGGAGAAGGGCAGACTGGCGAGGGATGAAACTGGGGTGGATGAAAGGCCCTGAAAACAGCCAGAATACAGGATTTTCCTGTAGGATACTCGAATGTAGAGCTTAACCCGGGATCCTGGGGCAAGCCTCATTGGCGGGGGGCAGTGTCTCTGTATTGTGGACACTGGACTCTGACCCTGCTCAGTATGGAGCAAATGAAAAGGATTTGTATGAGATCTCACCTGTGCTTTGCATTTCTCATTTGGTCGTCTGAAAATCTCCATGGACTGTTTGATGATGGCGGTTAAATAACCTTCCTGGGTTTACACAGAAAAGTGTCCCAGCTGAGATTTTAGAGGTAGAAGATGTGAACTGTGCTCTGAAGCAGTGTCCTTATAGCTCTGTGTGTGTAAGAGTGAGTGAAGTGTGTCTGTGGGTGCATGTGAGTATATGAGTGTGTGTCTATGAGTGAGTGTTTGTGTGTTGGTGTATTTGAGTGTATGTATGTGTGTGAGTGTTAAGGTGTGTGTATGTGTGTATATGTGCGTATGAGTGTGTGTTGGTGTATTTGAGTGTATGCATGTATGGATGTGTGTTGGTGTATTTGAGTGTATGTATGTGTGTGTCCGAGTGTGTGAGTGTACATTTGTGTGAATGTTAAGGTATGTGACAGGCCCCACTGCTGGTACCTCTCCCCTGCTCCCCTCTGTCTGGATTCCAGCTTCTCACATTCTATTCTTCAAGTTTTGCTTCCAGCTCCTCCTCCATCATGGTCCCCTCTGCCTGCTCCACACCCTCTATATACAGGCACATGAGTGGAGTGGCCATATGAGGTCTATGGGAATCTGCTCTTCCTGTCACCTTAATGAGCTCTCCCCTGGCTCTCTCGCTCTCTCTAGTGTTTGCTGCTTAAGTTTAAGGCTCCTTCATTGCTCTCTGAGGTCTTAGGATTGGACAGATCTCTATTTTTAGTCTACAAAATGGGCCTGCCTGCCTCAGCTAAGCACCTTGCTGGTTGGAGCTCTGCTCTTCTATTCAGTTGTGGTAGGTGGATGTGCATGTGTGCACGTGTGCCTACATACTTCTGTGCATGTTTTAATTAGTAGCCATATTAAATGCATTTACAATCCATGAGTGCCTATCCTAGGATGCTTAGTAATTCAACTGACTGAGGGGAGCTACTGGACCTGTTTTATTGATTCTATCAGAACTGGTTATGACTGGCCTATAGAGAACTACTAAGTGGCTTTAAAACTTTTTCTACTTCAAGTGATCCATGTGGGACTCATGTAGGAGTTAGCTAAGGCAATAAGCTTTGTATAAAATAAACAAGGGTTTGAATATTGGTTCAGCCTCCTATAGTTACAGGCTCTTGTACCAATTATTATATTCTCTGTGTTTACATTAAATGTCTTCATTGATAAAAATAATATGAATTTTAGTACCTACTGTGGCAATGTTGGTGCTTGGAATCAGTAAGAGGCACCTGAGAGGTTACATCCTCATGTCTATTGTACAAAATAGAATTATGTGGTCACAGGTACCATTTGTACTTTTCAATATGAACAAAACCCTTTTCTGTCTCAGTGAAATGCTTTAATTTATAACACAGTTATCTAGACTTTCCTGAGTTTGAAGACAAAGAGTCTCAACACTTGGCTTGCTAATTCCTCATCGTTTATAGGCACCCTGGGTGAAGGAGCCTTAACTCCAGCCAGGTACCAGTTCTGAGGGCTTGCTAAGATAGTAGAGATGTTTTCTTATGTGACCCTGACACATTTAAACAGATGTGATCCCCTGCATGCCGGCATGCTGGCTGGGTGAAGGAGGCAGCTCTGTGGCAGGGACAAGCATCATGCGACTGGCATCCAGCTCTATGACTTTCCAGTACTCAGTTCTTCTTTTTTGGTCCCTAAATTCTCAGATATAGAAGAAAAAAGGATGGTGGCTACTAGACCATTTCCTCCATTGTTTATATGAGAACACATATTTAAATTATTTTTATTATGCTAAAATACGCAACATAAATTTACCATTTACTCACTGCTTGGTGCTGGGTTGGAATCCAGAACCTTGCACATGCTAGATAAGCTGTCTACTGCTGAAATTTATCTGTATGATTTCAGTAATTTTAAATTATATAGCTTAGTGGTTTTATATACATTCTCTATGGTGTGTGATCATTATCACCATCTACCCGAAACCCAAAATACTCCAAACTCTAAAATATGCGATTATAGACATGATGCCTTCGGTGTGAATTAGACCATGCAACTTGGTTTCATGCACAAAATTTTTAAGAAATATTCTATAAAATTACTTTTAGACTATACATAAAATGCACATATAAAACAAGGGTGAATTTTGTTTTCATGCTTGGGTTACACCCCTGACATAAATTCACTATGTATATGCAAATGTTCAAAACAAAAACAAACAAACAAGCAAAAAACCCACTCTGAAATTTTAACCATTTCTGATCTCAAACATTTTAGATAAGGGACGTTCAATGTGAATTGTGTGGCTATTTTCCATTACCACAGGGACTTTAGTATCCTAAAGTTGTAATAATATAACTTGAATTTATGCTGCCTTATCTTAAATAGCATGCAAAAAACTATCTTTATATGTGTGTGTGCCAAAAAGTAAATTAACAATTCTTTGAAATGTAGCTAGAGGCTACAAATTTTTTACTGTGCATTTCAGATGATACATCAGTACTCAAAAAGATATCATCCCAGAAGGCTCTCTGCGACCCTTGCACACTTACTTATACTGAGAAATGATCAGTGTTTTGATTTGTACCAAGCTTTACCTGTTCTCGAGAGTCATGTGAGTAGAAGAATGCAGGGTGGCAGGAAGCTGCTTATACAGGGCTCTGAGACCTGTGTCTTTCTGAATCTCTGCCCTTTGGTGTAGACTGAGCCCAGTAACCTGATGATAAATGTGCAAACACACAGTGGTTGGGGATGTCCATGCCCAGGTTAGCCGTAAGGCTTTAGCTTTATTTTGTGGCCTTTCCCTCTGACTTCATTATTGTGAGAAAGCTCACTACTGCGTTGATGAGGGTCTATAGTGAAGAATTAGGGCTTGGCAGCTATTTGTGTGAGTTTGGAAGCAAACTTCCAAGTTGGGCATGGGGATGATTGTAGCCTGGGTGACATCTTGATTGGAAGTTTGTGAGATCCAACTGAGCCTCATCTGAATTCCTGACAGGCAGAAATGAAGAAATATGAAGTATTTATTGTCTCAAGACACTCCATTTCAGAGCAGTTTATGATACAGATTTGTAAGTACACACAAAGGCAAAGGTAAATGCTGTACATGGTGTGTTGTCTCCTGAGTCTGTCTTAAACCACTTGCTATTTTACTGCATGTTGTAAGCCTGTGGATAGCTTTGCTTTGTAGAATATTAGCATAGATATACTCAACTTTTAATTTGTGTTATAATTAAGGATAACTATAACTAAAGGACATCTGTCTCTTTACAAATTTGGTCTGTATTTTCCCCTTTGTACATTTTTTTTGACATTTGTGTTCATGTCTCTTGAGTTTGCATCTAAGAGTGGGCTGACTGGGGCACAGAGTAAAAGTGAGAGGATATCAAATTTCTAAAGTGATTGTGTGAGTTACACTTCTTCCAGAAATACATGGGAGTCAAAATTATGCTATGTTCTTGCCAGAACATACATACATACATACATACATACATACATACATACATACATACATATATTTCATTTTAGTCACCTTGTCAGGTACAGTAATGTGTTCCACTGTAGTGTTTGATTTGATTAATGATGGATGTTGTATGCTTAATGGCCATTAGGCGATCCTCTTTAGCAAACTTCTATCTAAGTAGTTTGTTCATTTTGTGTTATATTTTCTATTTTCAGACCAGATATGTAATGGTTCTTTATAGTTTGAGTGACAGTACTTGGCCAGATGTATTGACTGTAAATACCTTCTTAAGCTTGTTTCTATTTTGGTAAGAAGATGGCCTTAATTCATAGGAAGTATAGTTTATTTTTTCCAATTCTTTTCCTGTTCTCGAGAATTCTTTTCCATTTGCCTTTTACAAGTTTTTTTTTAATTATTGTTTTAACTTTGGTATCTATCTGGAATTTCTCTTTAATGTGTTAAGTTTATATAAACAAAAGAATGATCATTTTTTTTTACTTACCTAGAACTCCAAATCCTTTATACTAAAAGTCAGCATATGTTGCCAACAGATATCTTGAATGTGCCTGTGAGTGAATTCGCTACTTGGTACACTGAGAGTTATTACTCATGTTGACACTAATCCCACTCTGTCCCTATATTGTAGTTTTAGAATGGGTTCTATTCTTTGCTAATTTTGATCGTCAGCCTAGTCTTTTTATCTTTTTTTTCATAGTTTTTCTTCTTGATTGCCTTGGCTGTTCTAGACCCTTTTCATCTCCAGATGCATTTTAGAACCAGCCTCTCAGTTTTTCCCTAATGCTCACAAGGAGTGCAGTTTGGAAGTGCATTATATAAATCATCCCACGGAGGAAATTGCTGTTTAATTTTATTTCTTTTCGTTATAAAGATCTTATAAATATTTCAAAGACTTATTCCTAAGAATCTGATACCTTTTGATGTGATTTTAAAGAGAGGATTTAAAATAATTCATTTTTAGGTATTTTTTGTTATCTTCAGATTCTTTTAGATTTTCTATGCATACCATCATGGTATCTGTGGCTAATGAGCATTTTGAGCTTTGCTTTATACTGTTCATCTTATTTTCTTCCCTTATTGCACAGGTCATGACCTCCCTGCAGTGCTGAATAGAAGTGATGATGCTGGACCCCTTTCTCTCGTTTCTGAGTTCAGGGAAAGACACTCAGAACTCCACTGTGAACCATCATGCTCTCTGTAGGTAGTTATAGATATCTTTGATTTGGCCACAGATAAAAGATCCTTTCAGCTCTGACATTTGACGATTGTCTCTATATAGAAAGTATGAAAGCTAATATGTAGAGAGAATGATAATGGTACCCGAGTAAGAGCAAGAGCAGCAAGACAGAGCAGGAAGCAAAGGACGCTACTACAAAGGAGCGTGAGAAGAGCATTTATCAGGCCCCCGAGCTTTGCATTATGAGAGCTTAGATAAACTGTGATGGGATCGTGGCTGCATTGGCAAGCCAGATGGAAGTTCGGGTCTCCTGGTACGAGGGCCTCATTCTTTCTGCAACACTGATACGAGGGGAGAAAATGAAAAGGAAATATGGAAGGAAGAGAATGGCTTCTTCCGAATCCTGGTGTATACGTGTGGGGTTGTATTTCTTGCCTATCTCTCTTTCTGACTCTTTCCTAACCTCCATCTCCATCTATGTCTTGACCTTGACCTTGGATTCTGTCTCCATCTCAGGTAAAATGGTGCTATGGTGGCTTCCTTTTCCTACCATTACAATCATGTGAGGCTCCTCTGCTCTGGGATGCCTCTATTTTTAATTCAACATCTGTGACATCCATTACATAATGCCAGTTGACCCTGGCCACTCCTATCACAGTGACTTCGGCATGAAATTGATGGCCGTGTCTGGGTCCTTTTTGGTTTCTTGGTGGCATCACATGTCTGTGAATTATGGCTGCTTAGTAGTCACTAAGTGGCCATAGGATAGATAGGTGAATAACCTTCAGCTAGGAGTGAAGCTTGAACCAGCCCTCACCCAGAGAACTCAGCTGTTCATGGTGGCAAGGAAGGTTTACGGAGACTCTGTTCTGTGCCTTACTTGGATGTTTGGAAGGGTGGGGCTCTGAGCAGCCGAGGTTGCTGCAGTGTGTCGCCTCTTGCTACTGGCTTGCTTTCTTCCTTGCAAAATCTAACCTAAAGCTGTTATTTGGGTTGTTACTTTTTATTGAATTAGGATAGTTCCATAGAAGGTGAAGAAAGTCAAAGCCATCATAAAACAAGAAAAAGATGGAAAACACAAGATAAAGAATGGTCTTTGTGTGCGTGTGTGTGTTTAAGACAAGGTCCCACTATGTAGCCCTGGAACTAACAATGTGAACCAAGCTCACCTTGAATTTAGAGAAATGCACCTGCCTCCATCTCCTGAATGTTGGGATTAATGGTATACATTGTCATACAAGGCACAGTTTGTATTCTTTTAAAATATTTTGAAAGATTTACGTGTATGTGTATATGCAGGTGTTGTAGTCAGAATTCAACTTTGCGGGGTCAGATTTTTTTTTTTTTTGATATTTGCATGGTCTGGGCATTGGACTCAGGTCCCCAGGCTTGCAAGACAAGTGTCTTTCTGGACTGATCAGTCTTACTGGCTCAGGTTTTGCAATCCTTCAGATATGGATGCAAATATGCTTTTTAGGGTTTTTAAATATTTAGGATGCTACTTTAGTGGCTTCCTGTCATCTGGGGCTTTGAACCTGGAGCACTTGTTCTGTGACACAACAGTCTGTGGAGGAAGAGGCAGAGGTGGGGAGAAATTGGGCATCTGAGCTTCTTCACCAAGGTAACCCTGAACACCCCAGGTTAGCTGGATGGGCAGTGAGAGTGGTTATGTCACAGGTAAAGACTGGTGGTGACAAGACCAGCATCCTACTGTACTTGAATCAGTAATTGTTAGTTTACTTCAAGTCTATAGTCAGTGACCTTCTGTGGAAGTATGTGAGCGTGATCCAGAGACATCCATCCTATTCTTGAAACAAAAGACTCAGAGAGAAGGGGGAGAAAAAGAGGAGAGGAACACACACACACACACACACACACACACACACACACACACACACACACACACGGGGTGGGGGGAGGAGAAGAAGAGGGAGATATATATATACAGCAGTGGGGCTTTGCATGTAAGAGGTCCATCAATACTGTTTCATCTCTGAGATTTTAAAGTTCTCTTTATGTTAACTTTTAACATGTGAAGGATGGTATTAAGGTAGACCATTGTTTATGCAGCTGAAAACCCAGTTTCTTGTAGCTTGATTTACAGTAGTGATAGAACCAAGGTCAATGTCAGAATCACCTGCACCTAGTCTTCAAACAAACAAACACTTGTGAGGTCTCTAACATTTACTTTCTCAACTACTCTTTTATTGCTGGTCCAGGGCTATAACGATCAGCTCTCAGAGTTCAAGACAAATGAACTCAGTCAGGCTTATTCAAGTATGGAGGCACAGCTTAGGGAGGACCATGGACCTGCCCTCTGAAACAAGCCATTCATAAACAGTGTTGGTTCATTTAGAGAAGACAATAAACTCGGGAGCTCTCAGTATTTGGAGTGCCTCCGTGTAGAAAGGTCTATAAAGATTCTTTTCTCTGGCCTGAGAGGGAGCCACTTAGGCCAGGGATATGCAACAGTGGGGGTGGGGTGGGGGCTGATTTCTGTCACTTTGTAAGATGGCCTTTGTCATAGGGCAGTGTGAGCAGTGGCGGTCACCTTATTTGGTGGCTTTTCAGGAGTCCGTGTATGTGCAGGATTCCATAAGTGGGATCTCTTTCTAGTGAGGACAGAATTAAAGGCTGGTGGGTCTACTATTAGAGCTGCCGAGGTCATTGTCCTTGTCCATCCTGAAAGAAAGACGGACCGCCATCATTGATCAAGCGTGAACCATGCTTGAGGAATGTCCCAAGTTGCTATCCCCATAACAGCAGAAAGCAGACTCCTGGAGGTGGGGGATCTAAGTGTCTAAGTCCACTGTTCCCTCTCTTAATACTCTTCTAAAACCCACTCCACACCTGGTACATTTTCCTCGCTGAAATAAATGGGTTTTCAGTAGAACATTGTGCTTCTAACTAGCCTGGGCCTTTAAGTGTAGGCTTTTGCCTTCTCTGCCAACACTTTCTCCCCTTCTGTCAGAGTCCTTGCCGAGGGCTCTTCATCATAACATCTTATTTCTCCTTCTTTCCCTGGGTAGAGGGTTCTGGAAAGCCTTCTGTTGACCTTCTTTTAATTGCTAATAATTATTCAATTTTATATAGCCCGGAGTGATAAATATTCATGAATAGCAGAGTGCACCAAGACCTAGCACTTGAAGCTATTGTACTTTTTTAATTAAAGTGAAACACAGAATTAAGTGCAATAAAAGGATAAAAAAAGTGTGTGTACATCTCTACTTCAGTTCTACTGGGAGGCTATGTGGGAGGCAGCCAGGAAACACTGACCTGGGTGTTGTAAAGTTCTGTACTTTGTAAGAAGACACTTAAAACATCTGCATGGGCCAAGTTCGTTCATTCATTCATTCATTCATTCATTCATTCATTCATTCATTCATTCATTCTTTAATCACCTAAGTATTCATTAATTCTCCTGGCACACATTTGCAGATGGCGTCTGTAAGCCTTTATAGTATCTCTCAGAGGGTCACTGTTTAGAACAGAGATCCCAAGGGACACCTGTTATAGCCATAGGTGAGACAATGAATGATGTCCAAACTACAGGGAAACCACAAGTAAATGTCCATCACATTGAACAGGCTACATTGTAGCTATTCTGTCTTATGAACTGTAGCATTCATCAGTTTCGAGTCCTGACTTCACCGCCGCTTAGCTTGCCTTTCACCCGTAGTGTCAGTGCCTGGCATGAGGGGGCACCATTGAGCTTATCCGAGAGTGTCTACTAGATGGACTCAGATGCTTGGGGTCAAACCCCAGCCCTGCTGTTTTAGCAATTGTGTGAACTTGGGGGAATCATTTCACCTCCTCATCCCTCAGTTTCTTGTGTTAGCTTTTTATTGCTATGGCAAATGCCCGAGAGAAGTGATTTTTAAAAAGTGATTCTTTTTGGCTCATGGTTTCTGAAGCTTTGCTCTATAAGTTGAGCCCTTTGCTTTGGGGGCAAGAGTGTGGCAGAGACTACTCATCTTTTTCTTTTTTCTTTTTAACTTAAATAACATCATTCTCATTTATTTTACGTACTGACTGCAGTTTCCCTCCCTCCTACCGAGCGAGATTGCTCATCTTATTGCAGCTGAGAAGCAGACAGATAGGATTGCCAAAGACCTGGAATAAGGTAAAACCTTGAGAATATGTGTCACATGACCTCTTACTCCAATGAATACTCACCTCTGAAAGTTCTTACCACTTTCCAATGTGGCCATCAAGTTGTGAATCTACCTGTGGATAAATCAGAGCCTTTATGAGGCAGTAGCCTCTCAGAGATTGGATCCAGCAACTGAGGTTCTTCCAAGGGGCAGGATTCTTTCAAGGGGAGGATCCAGCAGCAGCTTTCCAAACACAAGTCTGTTGACATCAGACAGAGACCATAACATCTTATCTGTACAAAGAGATGATCAGGGACATGACTGTGTCAGGCTCAAGCCACCTAATGTTCCTGAGCAGTACAGATCATGCCTGGCCCCACACAAAGTGCTGAAATGTAGACATGTCATTAATTACTGTTGTTTGAACTGAGACCTTGCTCTATGACTCTGAGACATCTTCACTGCTGTAGACTCTAGTTCTCTCTGGGTTTTGCTTCATGAGGAGGCAGGCAAATAGCAGGTGAGCCCTTGGTGAAGTTAGCAGACTCCCCTGAGATCTTTTATCAAGTACATTTGAGATGAGCTGATGATGGATGCCTGTAATCCTAGCACTTGGACCATAGGGACAGGAAGATTGTTGCAAGTTCAAAGTTAGGCAGCTCTACACAGTAAGCTCTGGGCCAGCCAGGACTACATTAAAAACAAAGAGAAGATGTTTCTCTGATTTCTTTCTTAGCCCTTTTAATGCCTGTATATAGTAGGGCTACTGATTTTTATGAGTTAATCTTGTATCCCGCTAATTTGCTGAAGGTGTTTATCAGCTATAGGAATTTCCTGGTAGAGTTTTTGGGTCACTTATGTAAACTATCATATCATTTGCAAATAGTGACAGTTTGACCTCTTCCCTTCCAATTTGTATTCCTTTGATCTCCTTTTGTTGTGTTACTGCTCTAGCTAGAACTTCAAATACAATATTGAAGAGATATGGAGAGAGTGGGCAACCTTGTCTTGTCCTGATTTTAGAGGAATCGTCTTTAAGCTTCTCTCCATTCAGTTTGATGTTGGCTGTTGGTTTACTGTATATTGCTTTTATTATGTTTATGTTCCTGTTATCCCTGATCTCTCCAAGACATTTATCATGAAAGGGTGTTGGATTTTGTTATAGGCTTTTTCAGTATCTATTGAGATGATCATATGATTTTTCTTTTTCAGTTTGTTTATATGGTAGATTAAATTAATAGATTTTCATATGTTGAACCATCCCTGCCTCCCTGATATGAAGCCTACTTGGTTATGGTGGATGATTTCTCTGATGTGCTCTTGAATTTGATTTGCCAATATTTTATTGAATAGTTTTGCATCAATGTTCATGAGGGACACTAGTCTGTAGTTCTCTTTCTTAGTTGTGTCCTTGTGTGGCTTGGGTATCAACGTAATTATAGCCTAGAAAAAAGAGTTTGGTAATGAACCTTCTGTGGAACAATTTGAGGAGTATTGGTATTAGCTCTTCTTTGAATTTCTGGTAGAATTCTGCACTGATTTTTTTTGGTTGGGAGGCTATTGATAACTACTTCTATTTCATTAGGAGTTATAGGTCTATTTAAATTGCTCATCTGTTCTTGATTTAATTTTGGTAAGTGATAACTATCCAGAAATTTGTCCATTTCCTTTAAATTTTCGAATTTTGTGGAATACAGGTTTTCAAAGTTGGACCTAAAAATTCTCTGGATTTCCTCAGTGTGCATTGTTATGTTCCCTTTTCATTTCTGTTTTTTTTGATTTGCATGTTCTCTCTCTGCTTTTTGGTTAGTGTGGATAAAGGTTTGTCTGTCTTGTTGATTTTCTGGAAGAACCAACTCGTTGTTACATTGATTCTTTGTATTGTTTTCCTAGTTTCTACTTTTTTGTTTTCTGCCCTCAAATTATTTCCTGGTGTCTACTCGTCCAGAGTGAGTTTGCTTCTTTTTGTTCTAAGGCTTTCAGTTGTGCTGCTAATTCTCTAATGTGACTGTTTTCTTCATATGGACACTTAGTGCAGTGGATTTTCTTCATTTCCTCATAGCACTGCTTTCAAAGTGTCCCGTAAGTTTGGGTATGTTATGTCTTCATTCTTGTTGAATTCTAGGAAATCTTTAATTTCTTTCTTTATTTCTTCCTTGACCCAGGGATGGTGCAATTGTGCATTGTTCATTTCCATGAGTTTGTAGGGTTTCTGCAATTTGTGTTTTTGAATTCCAATTTTAAAGCATGGTGGTCTGATAAGATACAGAGGGTTCTTCCAATTTTTTCTGTATCTGTTGAGGACAGAAAACCACAAAGACAGCTGACCTGAAAAAGGGGAGAGTTCATGGACTCCCAGAGTGATAGATGGGAAACCAGCATTGTACCAACTGAAACCCTCTGAATATGGGTCTCAGTTAGAAGACCTGGGCAGTCTAAGGGACCTCTGACACTGGAACCAGGTGCACAAAAGGATTTTGGAAGTACATCCCCCATGGAGGGATACTCCCTTAACCTAGAGGCAGGAGGGAGGGCCTAGACTCTACTCCATGTGACTTGATAGATTTTGATGATCCCTCACCTTCCCTGTGGAGTGGGTTGGGAATGGGACGGGAGGGTGGTCGGGGCGGGGGGCATGGAAGGGAGGAAGGGAGAGGAAACTGAGACTGACATGTAAAATAAAAGATATATATACACATACACACAATATATATATATATATTATTGACAATATATATTAAAGAGAAGAAATAGCAAGGTGAGAGCAATGGTAGGGCCATAGTAAATACCTTTAAGAAGGTTTGAAAAGAGACCCCCTTCATAGTGGGAAGAGTAGGCAGGGAGCAGTGGCACACTCTCCAAATACCCGACATGAGTGCTCCTTCTCTGGGGAAGAAGTTGTGCTTCAGTGTGTGTGTGTGTGTGTGTGTGTGTTTGTGTGACTCATGCTCCACTCTGTGGTCTGTGTTTTCTACTTTAACATGGGAAATGTGAGTTTTATTTGTTGTGCATGCCTAAAAAGATGCTTAGGAATCAGCCCATGGACTCTCTTCAAGTAAACAAACCCACTTTCTGGAGAGGCGGCTGCTTTTTACAGCTGCAGAAGTGAAGAAAGAGGCGAACCCACCATAGATCACTCCCAGGTTCCTGGCTCCAGAGGAATCTTCGTCATCCTCCCCCGTCTCTGACTGTAGCGTGGAGAACCTCTGAGACTTGAGATTTGGTTCCTCCCCATGGAACATGGCCAAGCTTGTTCAGTTGCCACCATATGTATTTTAAGTGAGTGAGAGTGACTTGACAGGGCAGTGGACAGGAGAAAAAGGCCATGGTGCCCTGATTGGTGGGTTGAATGCTTAACACTTTTCTTTCTGGGCTCTGGATTAAAGTCTTGCCC
This sequence comes from Cricetiscus sungorus, assembly GCA_030556225.1. Taxonomy (NCBI): domain Eukaryota; kingdom Metazoa; phylum Chordata; class Mammalia; order Rodentia; family Cricetidae; genus Cricetiscus; species Cricetiscus sungorus. The sequence continues at coordinate 144,128,453 of JANBXA010000007.1, forward strand.
TGTATGTATTTTAGCAAGTCACCAGCTCCTCCAGACCCTGTGTTCCTCATCAGTCATAAGGGAGCTCAACTGAGTCAAGCCGGAGTCCTTGTCATGACAAGTGACCTGGTGATGGACAGTTACCGTCCTTAGGACAGGACAGTTTCCTGTTTCCTTGTCTAATTTGTCTTTCCATGGCATACTACCAAAGCCTCAGGGCCTTGTACTGATGGTTCCTCTTCCCTGGAATGCTCTGTACCCATGGAGATGTGTGGTTCATTCTACCACCTATTTCTGGTATTTACTTGTTGCCTTCTCAGTGAGGCCAGCTGTGGTAGCACCAACCAAACAGTGTATCTTTCTGTACACTTAACTTATCTCTCCGCTCTGCTTTCCTTCCTCCAAGGTATGTCTCAGGTTTTCTATTTTACCACTTTGCCTTTTGTATTATCAGTTGCATCGCCATAGTGAAAACTCCATGTAGATGATGTTTGGTTTGTCTTCCGTTCTCTCAGTGTGGAGAGACAGGATGGGTTGGACATGACAGAAGTAGGGAGTTATAGCAGAGGAAACACTCTCACAAGCGCTTGGATCTTCTTCATGTCTACAGAACTGGAAGAAGAAATGGCCTCTCCAGAAAGCAGTGTGTTTGCTTGGAAGAAATCTTCAGGGTGATGTGAGTGTGAGGGGGCCTCATCTTGTACACCTGGCCCCCAGTGGGTCCCTGATAGTTCTTAGGTGAATGAACAGATGTGAGCCAAGGCCTGTGCCCGTGAAGTAGAGCCAATTCTTCTGCTTCTCTGGCCTTGACTCCTTTTCCTGTAGGAAGGAGACAGTGGTATAAGTACCATGCAAGGCTGTCTGCTGTAGGCATCTGTGAAAGTCTAAAGCAAGCTGGGATTCCGTAAGTGCTCAGCAGGTTGGCTGTTATTTTAAAATGTTCTTTTAGGTCTAATGTGACTCCAGGCATGAGGACTCTTACTGTGGGACTCAGGTCAAGCCCTCAAGCCAACCCCACAGAAGTAGTGATCTGGTTAGTGCACCCTGCTCTCCAGTCTACTCTGGAGTTGGGTAAAGATTGTTGGACAAATTACTTCTAAGCCTTTGGAGAATGGGCAGAATATCCATGCAGAATAGTATTCATTCAAAATGACTCCTGGGTTAGGAATCTCAGATCTTCTAGGTTTGGTATCAGGAGTGGGGTGAGACGGAGGGACTTGGGTTCCTGACACGAGCCAGGAACTGATCTTGGGAGCAGGTGTTCATGAGGCAGAGACTGAAGCCTTCTGCCTTCTGCTCCCAAGTATAGTCAAGACTACATCTTATCCTGGGTGACATCATGAGCAACTTGCAGGCTACTGGCTCTTAGCCAGGGTTCTGGGGATTTTCCTGCTCAGGCTGTCTGATCAAGCTTTGGGCCAGGTCTTCAATGAGCTTAGAGAAGGTCTAAATGTTCTAGGACTTTATGTCTCTGTCAGCACCACTGTAAGAGCCACATAGGTCAAGGAAATATAAGGCCTGGGTTTTGAAGGCTCCAGAAAACCAAAGAGAGCTCAACAAGAGAAATCTTTAATAATTTGGAGCCCAGTACCCAAACAATAACTTTGAAAGTATTTTGAGTAAGAATGGCCCTCATAGGCTTACCAGGGAGTGGCACTATTAGGAGGTGTGGCCTTATTTGGGGTAGGTGTGACCCTGTTAGAGGAAGTGTGTCACTGGGGTTGGGTTTGGGGTTTCAGAAGGCCAGGCTAGGCACAATGATTTCTCTCTCTCCCTCTCTCTCCCTCTCTCTCTCTCTCTCTCTCTCTCTCTCTCTCTCTCTCCATCTCTCTCCCTCTCTTCCCCTCTGTCCTTCCCTCCTCTCTTCCCCTCTCCTCTCTCTCTTTCTCCACTACCTACAGATCTAACAGTAGACCCTAGCTTCTCCAGCAACACCACGTCTGCTTGTATGTCACCATAAGCCCCAATTAAATGTTTCCCTTATAAGAGTTGCCAAGGTCATGGTGTCTCTTCAATAGAACACTGACTGAGAGAGTAAACCTTTTTTTTTTGTCTCAGGAACCTTAGGAACTACTAGCCTTATGAGGGCCAGAATGTACATGCTCCTCAGTGCTTTGGATTCAGAAGAGCTATCCCTAGAGTGAGTCCCAGATGCATGAGAGGTCCTCATACTTTTTCTTCATGGGAAGAAGGAGAAGAGCCCAATGCAGCTTCTGGGCAGTGTCTTCCCTCTGCATGAGACCTAACTAGGGAGGTGAGCGGGGTCAAAGGGTGCTTTTACCAGTTTGCCTTGGCATTTTGTTGCTGGTGCCTCCTGGGTGTATTTTTGGTGTCAGCTGGTATTTGTCACTTGTCTAGTCACCAGCTTCTTGAAGGGACATGGCAGTGCTAGATGTGGTGATTATGGGGTGCCTAGCCTTAAAATTCAGAGGAGACAAGCTGTGGATGTCAAGCTCTAGAAGGGGACACTCCACAATCCTTATCAGTAGTCTTAATGGACGGCTTGCTCCATCAGTGTGTGCCTTGTGACTGCCTTCCCTGTGCTAGGCTCAGGGTTCTGTGTGAAATACATGCTAGCAATCTCTGGACTTTCTCATTGCGGAAAGAACCGTAGAAAGCCTGCAGAGTTCCATGCTGGGGTTTTATAGGAAGTTGTGTAGAGTTAGAGAATCCACTCAAATAATTCATGGGTGAGGTGGCATAAGAACTGGGTCTTGAAGGCTCTAGGATTCAAGGTAGTGACTTCCTAGGGTTTCAGGTTATCTGTGGGGCCAAGCACTTTGTTCTTGCCTGAGTCCAGGGAGGGCCCTGGGCAAGTGAAGGACTGTGAGCATCCACTCTTCAGCTGTGCCTCAGGAATCATGGTACCCACCTTTAACCGCATGAGTGGAGTAGACTTGCCATGTGCCAGTGAATGGAGCCCTTGTCATCCCTTAATAGTTATTTTCATTAGCTTTGCCATAATTTGTGACATGGCCACATCCTTTGTAATAGTGCCGCCGCAGAGTCAGAAAATCTTGTTCCCTCCCTCCGTTCTTTTCTATTTGTTTATCATTTATCAAGTGTGTGCCACTCACAGACACAAACACTGGAGCAAGAGACAATGAAGTTCGTTCCCAATTCTTGCAGCACTCTGAGGGGGCCTGCTCTACCCTGTCCACTCCTGGAGGTCTGCCCTTCCCTTACTACTCCTGTATCTCATCTGGAAAGCGATAGTGATGACGGTAAAAATCTTAAATGGTACTCGTGCATTGCCTGAACTAGTACTGGCAAAGAACACGGTGCTGTGTGTTTAGAAAATCATCAATAAGCATTAGCATTGATAAATAGCTGGAGTGATGGAGAGGCAATCAAATGGGCACGTAGCTCATTAAGATGCCTCCAAGATGCCAGAAATGAGCACTCTGGGAGTACAGGGGAGAAACGGACTTTGCCCACAAGACACAAAGGAGAGGCATTTTTCTGTGTCCAAAATTGGGGTTATCAATCCTTCTGGGGTTCCTTTAGCCCCCAAATCCTTTTACTGTACAGAGTATCTGACACCACCTTCACATGCTTTTTTTTTTTTTTTTTTTTTTTTTTTTTTAAAAGAGAGAGAGATTACAGTGTCAATGAGTCTAGAGTTGACTCTGATTGCCCAGTCTGGGTGGAGAGGCAGTAGCTGCAAGGGTCACCTGTCTGTGGCAATTGTGATTTACGTCACATCTCTTGCCTGTGTTTGAGCCTCAAATTTCAAGCTCATCAGCTCATCAATGTCTCCCTTAGAATCCTGAATTTCCTGTGTATATTGCTCCAAACCCTGTTTTCTTCACTAATGACCCCGAAGTATATTCTCACACACACAAAGACCTGTCTGTGCTTCCTACTTTTCAGTAAAGGGTCTGAGTGGGTTTGAGAAAATGAGGCTTTATTGTACAGGCCTGATGTTTTAGCAGGACACAGCATCCATCCTTTCACCTGGAGATGCCACTGGTTCCTCTCCATAAATGTCCCCTAGTCTTTAGCGGGGTGGGATAGATTTTGCAACTGTTCTCTTGACTTCCTTTGATGATTCACCTTCCTCTTTGGAAGGTGTCACCTCTTTCCTGACCCATTTATGGTCCCTTTACTTCCCATGGCCATGAGTTCTTGTATCCTGGAATGAGGTGAAGGTAGGTAGGATCAGGCAGAGGCTGCACAAGTATCTCTTAAAGGACATGGCTCTGATCCATCGTGTAGCCTTCCTTATTCCATCAGGGTCTTTGTCCTGGTGAAGATCAGGGTTGGATAGAAACTGAGGCTCCAAACAGGAGTCTGGCTTTCCTGCAGGCATGCGTGGGCACTGGGGGAGGTGTTCTCTGTCTCAGTTTGGGGAAGTGGTGTTTTGGGTGTGGAAGAATGACTGGAGTCATGGTGACCAGCCTGGGGCTGGGGGCGGGGGTACAGAAGGTGTTGGAGGGGACCCACCAGATTCTGCAGACTCAGACTGCGGTGACTTCACCCTCCTGACTCACCCTTGTCCCAGTCTTCTGGATACAGAAAGTGACAAATGACTGATTGTCGTGAGCTCCAGAACACCCACGGCCAGTAAATCATAGAGTTGAAAATCCAGTTGAAAACCCCATGGCTATCTCTGTGTCTCTGTTAAAGAAAGGACTGTTTGGGAACCTTGGAAAGAAGACCACACCGTATCACACCACACCACTGCATTTCTGCCCCATTTCTGCTTACATTTCTGTATCTGTCTGGGTCCCATACCTCCCTCTTCTCTCCCTGTCTTTAAAACCTTTCACTGAACATGATAGAAAAGAGCCGCACTCCTGGGAGGAATTTCAGGTACCTAGCAGTCCCCTTTAGTTTGCAGGCTCACCCCTTCCCCGAGAACCACTCCACCTACCCATCTAGCCACCTATCTACCCATCCACCCATCCATCCATCCATCCATGCATCCATGCATCTAACCGTCTACCCATTTGCCCATCCTCCCCCACCCCATCTCTTCATTTTATGCCTTCATCTATTCCAGTCTCAAATCTTCCCATTATCAAGGCATTCTCCTCACTAGTCCCAGGTCAGTGCCCATGACTCAGACTTCAGTTTCATCTGGCCAGGCTGTCCTGGGTAATGAGGTATTGATGTACTTTAGGAACTGTTCGGCCGTTTTACCTCATCTTACCATTTCCAGGCAGAGAGCAGCCGTTTCCAGAAACTAGGTACTCACACTCTGGTGACTATTTTCTTTAATGAGGGACAACCGGTTTCTTGTCTGTATGTGACAATCCCACTGAAATATCTGGGGGAGGCCCCTGGAAACATGAGCACACAGTGAGGAGGAAGGTTGTCACCCAAATGTGGCACAGCCTAGGGTGTGAGGTGGGTACTACACAGAACCAGGCCAGGAGAGAAAGAGCACCAGGCTTCAGACTGCAAACAGGAACTTGGCTATGAGAGCTCACTGGCTCAGTGTCACCACTAGACCCTGTTGCCCGTCTCCAGAGCGTATCGACTTTGGAGTCCAAGCCTTTGCTCTCAGACAGAGCTCCTTAGCTTTGTGTCCTTGGGCAAGCTCTAAGCATTAGCCACTCATCTGTAAACAGGGGTACTAACAATCCTACTGATGTCATAGTTTTGTCATGCCGTCCCCGCCCTCACCTGCATCTTCAGGAGAGGAAAGGTAAGAACTGTACACTTGCACCATCAGTAGCAACATCCCTCACCTCAGCAAGTGAAAAAGAAGAGAAACGTGTTGTTTATCAGGAATTCAGGTTTGACTGGGTGTCTTGCATGTTGCCTGTTGGTCCTCAGTCAGTCAGTACCCTAGAGGCAGGGTCCGAGGCTGCCTCTTTCCTCTTGGTCCTGACTGACTAGGAGAGTTGCAGAGGACGGTGAGGGAGATGGATCTCCATGAAGTGCAGCCCACGGTCCGGCAGCCTACGTGCTGGACCTAAGCAGGGAGGAGCTGTCCTGGGTGGGCTGTGTGTGCCTGTGTGCCTGTGTGCCTGTGTGTTCGTGTGTACCCGCCCTTGGCACAGAAGCCTGCGTGTGTGCGAGCTGAGGGCCTTGTGAGTCAGCACTTGCCAACTGTGGCTTCTGCCAGCCGGCTGTGGGCAGCTAGTAGCAGCGTGTGATATGCTCCACGTCACCGTTCACTGTGGCCGGAGCACAGAAGCGGGGACTCTGTCTGATTCTTGGGAGAAAATGCCAGTACCCTCTGGAGTTTGCCCATGGCGGCGTGCACTTTGTTCCCATTCCTTCTCGGCTTCCTTCTCTTCCTCCTTTCCTGTTTCATTCGTGTCCTTTCTCTCTCTAATCCCAGCTGTCTAATGTAGGTGGGATGCTGACACATCCTTGGTGACATGCTGGTCCACAGTCAGGGCTCCTGCCCACTCCTCAGAGCCACAGAGAGGTAGCCAGCCCTCGGCAGCAGGGCCTTGAGTCTCCAGTGACAGGAACCGCCTGGGCAGGTTGTGTGATCTATAGAGCCTGGGCCTGGCCCCTATGGTTGGCATCTATGCAGTGTACTGAGGATGCTTCACTCGGAAATGCCAGCACTGTGAGGACTTTAATGGCTTCGGGGGGCTGGAGAGATGGCTCAGCAGTTAAGAGCACTGTCTGCTCTTCCAGAGGACTCAGGTTCAGTTCTCAGCAACTCGTACTGAGGCAACTCCAGTTCCAAAGGTATGTGACACCATCTTATGGCTTCTGCAGACACCAGGAGCGGACACGGCACAGAGGCATATATTCAGGCCACTATGCACACAAATAAAAAATGCCCTCTTGACTCAGGTAGATGTGGAATCTCATTATTTCATTACCAATGTGTCCTTATACACCTGACTTAGGTGTAGAATCTCATTCCTTCATGCACCAGTGTGCCCTTACACACACCCATGCCCCTGCACACTCACTGCCCTTACACACACCCGTGCCCTCACTCACACCCGTGCCCTTACACACACCCGTGCCCTCACACACAACCTGCCCTTACACACACTGTGCCCTTACACACACCCTGCCCTTACACACACCCTGCCCTTACACACACCCGTGCCCTCACTCACACCCGTGCCTTTACCACACCTGTGCCCTCACACACCCATGCCCTTACACACATCCATGCCCTTACACACACCTGTGACAGTACACACACCCGTGCCCTTACCACACCTGTGCCCTCACACACACCAGTGCCCTCACACGCACCCATGACCTCACACACACCGTGCCCTTACTCACACCGTGTCCTTACACACACCCGTGCCCTTACACACACCGTGTCCTTACACACATCCGTGCCCTTACACACACCCGTGCCCTTACCACACCCCTGCCCTCACACACACCCGTGCCCTCACACACACCCGTGCCCTCACACACACCTTGCCCTTACACACACATCTGTGCCCTTACCACACCCGTGCCTTCACACACACCCGTGCCCTCACACACATCCGTGCCCTCACACACACCCGTGCCCTCACACACACCCTGCCCTTACACACATGTGCCCTTACACACACCCGTGCCCTTACCACACCCCTGCCCTCACACGCACCCGTGACCTCACACACACCGTGCCCTCACACACACCCTGCCCTTACACACATCCGTGCCCTTACACACACCCGTGCCCTTACCACACCCCTGCCCTCACACGCACCCGTGACCTCACACACACCGTGCCCTTACTCACACCGTGTCCTTACACACACCCGTGCCCTCACACACACCCGTGCCCTCACACACACCCGTGCCCTCACACACACCCTGCCCTTACACACATGTGCCCTTACACACACCCGTGCCCTTACCACACCCCTGCCCTCACACGCACCCGTGACCTCACACACACCGTGCCCTTACACACACCCTGACTCAGCGTGGATGACAGTGAGCAGCCCGTTCCTTGGAGAAGCACTTGTCTGGGACTTCTCCAGGCAAGAGCGTAAGGCATGTTATGAGAACTCAATTTTTGGTAGCTACAATTTGCCCTGCACCACTCGGGAAAGCTGGGTCAGAGGTTCCTGTAAGTGGTGAATAATGTCAACTTTTGAAAAGGCGTGGAGACAGCTTTTGTTTAGAGCACCACACTCTTCAGACACAGAAACCACTACTTATGAGGGGAAGTGCTCTGTCCAGGACGTAGACTGGAGGCAGGACTGGCATTACACTAAAACTGGGAGCTCTTACCATCTCACCTGGGTGCCTCACGCTCTGTCATAGCCAGACAGCCTTCACTGGATATCAATTCAAGGAGATGGCTTTAGGGGTGTCAGGAGCCTCATAGCTGTGAACAAAGACACGTCATTCGTATGCCATACATCTCTTCTTGTTTAGCATCATGGGAATATTGAGTTCAGCCAGGAGAGGAGTGGTCAGTAGATGCTTTCTCTCTAAATCATGGTACAGAAGGGCACCGTCGAGCCCTGACCGCACCTCGAGCACCAGGCAAGTCTATGCTAATGGTTTTCTTTTGTTAGCCACACTTAATAAACTCCTTTATGGAAACAAGCACTGCATGTATTCTTCAGATACAAATTTTTGCATCTACTTATTTATTCTTCCTCCCTCCCTTCGTTTGTTTGTTCATTTTTTCCTTTCTTCCTTTCGTGTGTGTGTGTGTGTGTGTGTGTGTGTGTGTGTGTGTGTGTGTGTGTGTGTGTGTACATACATCAGAGCATGGCACACCTGAGGAGGTCAGAGAAGAACTTGTGGGAGTGGGTTATCTCCTTCCATTATGTGGGTTCCAGAGATCAAACTCAGTGGAACTCATTATAAGGCTTGGTGGCCAGCATACTTACATTCTGCTGAACCATCCAGGCCATGCTCTGATGTACATTTGAAAAGTCCAGGTTTGTAATCTCACTTGTTAAGACCATCGAGTCTCTTAGGATAGTGTTCAGGGTAAATGTGTTCAGGGTAGAAGGCAGTGTGGTCAGCTTGTCTTGCAGAACTGTTGCTTTCCTGACTTGCAGTGATAGGTGTGGAGGAAGGATTCTACAAGGTAACAAGGCCAGAGATCCCTAACACTGTATGTCATGACAACCAGATGGAGGGAATCCATTCACATGGAGACAGGGGATCCCTGGCCCTATCAGAGTCAAGCTGGCCTACTTCATTAGCACCTGGGTTCTGAAGGCCATGGAGTGTTGATGGAAGGAGGATGGAAAGGCCAGTGGAGGACGTTGTTTGTCGGGGGTGGTGGGAAACTTTTAAAGATGAAACAGAAAGAGACAGGTCTTTCTGATAAACACCAATGAAAGAGATATAAAATCCCAGCCCAGCCTCACCTTCCTGCTCCATCCCCGATGGCTGGAACTCCTGGTTCTCCTATCCTTGATCTGCTCTGGAGCCTCTGGCCTCTTGGTCTTGAGGACAGCACATGCCTGACGTGGACCTTTGTTCCCATCTCTTGTGTTGACTGAAGACTGCTCTGTGCCTCTCCACCTTCTCATTGTGCACTTTTCAATCATTCTGATGCATGTTAATTGACTGTGGTGTGTATTTTCTTTCTGCATTGTAGAGTTTACCCCTTCCCCGAGGAAGTGTTTTCTTTCCTTGTAGTATAGACATTGTTAAGATGTTCCTAAGTCCATTTTAGGGTATAGACTCCGCCCCACAACATCCAGAAGTTTGAAAACGTTAGTATATAGAATTATCCCTATAGATCCAGGAAAGGAATTGGTCCTCTCTAATCAGTTGAGGAAGGGCATGCTGGATGGGGAGGGTGTGATACCAGAGGTGGAGTTGGAGTTGGGCATAGGAATACAGTTGCAGAGGAAGGATAGGATGTCATTCTCTCAGACATATGTCAGGACCGCAGATGTCTTAGAGATCCAGACAGTAGGAGACACAGAATGTTTTGGAGCTTTCAGTCAAGACAGATGGAGGGCCTACAATGAGGTCTTGCAAGACTGGATATGGCTTCTGTTTCTTAGTTCCTCACATCCCTACACAGAATGGGCATATAATAGGTGCTTTATGTTCATTGAATGAAAATAATTATCGTCAGTGACATTCATAGGATATACATTTCCAACATTAAATAAAAGGATTTGTTAACTACTAAGTGAAAATTTGAGGAATGTAGGGGCAGATGTCAGGGGTTAGGTGGGTTTATTAATAAAGTGATTATGAAGGCTATATAGAAAAGCATGTCTCTTTTCCTTGCGCATGGCCATCATAGCAGCCCAGGGAAAGACCTCAGACTTGAAACCCAAGTAAGGATGTGGCTTCTACCACTCCAGAGAACCTGAGTCATCAGAATCAGCATTCTTGACAAAGTTCCCTGAATGAGGAATGTTGTATAGATTGCTTGGGGCCCACACAGCAGCACTGTTCTCCACAGGGCCATTGCTAATGCTGTCATGATTTCTCCACACATACAGGAACCCCTGGGATTGCGATGCTTCGGAGGCCTGGGCATCAATTTAACAGTGCTCAGGCTAGCTCTGTGGGCCAGCAGATCCAGGAACCTTCCCCAGCAGATCAGGAAGCATCAGTGCAGTCCTTCCTCATTCTTAACTCCTGAAGACAGCAGTCCATGCAGCATTACTGAGCTTCAGAATGTGGGGTGCAAAGTGAGGATACTCTTGAAGTGTGTTGAGCCTTATGCACTAGTAATGAGCAAAAGCTTAGGTCTTCCCAGGGGTCGCCATGGAGACCATGGCATGCAAGAGAGGATAGGTAATTTGGGGGGAGGACTTTGCATTTTTAAGAATGCTTTCAAAAATAAGAAAGCAGAGCCATTTATAAGCCATTTATAAGCCAACCTGATTTGCAGAAAGCTCAGGGAAACTCTACTCACATGCTGTCAACTTTTTGAGCCTTATTAGTGGGATTGGGTGTGCTCATCATGACAGTATCCCAGACAGTAACCCCGAGACAACTGATGGTCAGTAATTAATGGTTCCCTTCCTTGTGTGCCCAGTGCTAAACACTGAATGTTCATGTCATGACCTTTCTCATTTTCATGATTCTATGGAAGTTTTTACACACTTAGCAAACAGGCTTCAAGAACATGTCCAAGCCTTACAGGTTACAGGGTAACTGATGGGCCCCAGATTTGATGCCCATATTTCCTCGATTGAAAGCTTCTCACACTGAGCAGAGTCTTTCATTCCCCCTCCCCACCCCACCCCTGTTACTCTCTTCCTCTGTGCTCCACAATGTGCTTTCTCTCATTCAGCTTATGCTGTCATGTTTCTATTTTCGGCAGTTTATTACTGGGCATGAAGAGTGGAAATGAGGTAGAATAGCTTGGGTTTGTTTTATAGAACATGCATTTAGAATCAAACCCCTCATCAGTAAGATATCAGTAATAGTAGAGGTTCTTGCGCAGGGCACTGGGTAGCTGGTGATTACAAAGCAATGGATCCTTGATTATCCATGTGGCTATTAGGTTTCTCTTCAAGGTTTACTGCAGACCTTTTCTATAGATAGAGTCCCTTTAAGATTAGATTCAAGAGTGCTTTTCTTTCCCCTATTTCCACGGCAGGAGAAATGAGTTTGACTCCTCATGTGGATATTCAGTTTGAGAAATTGACATGGCATAGGGGATGTGAGGGTCCTTGGAAATCCAAGTTCTGTA